>CM056050.1:213989923-214589923 GCA_029574335.1 Rana kukunoris | reverse complement strand
TCCTCTAGCACGATTTGAAATGGCGTCTCCATAGTACCAAATTGGGTAGGTAGGGGAATACAATTTTACATTAGAATTCAAAGACAGGTGGGATTCTTGGATAAAGACAACATCAGCCTTATACTGTTTGATTTCCTCTAGGATCGGCAATCTCTTACTCTTAGAGTTCAGGCCTTTTACGTTATATGATAAAAACTTCAGATCCGCCATTTCATTCTACCGGGCTTGGATTTTCTTAAGGAGCCACTGGGAGCCACATTCCCTTTACCATAGTTGGTATGTGTGAGTCCACTCTTGGATCTTCAACATGGCTTAATTCCTGGTCCCCGTCTATGGACACATCTGTGACTGGCGGGTTTACACTCCCTATCCCTTTTTTTTGTAGTGCCCGATTTCCCAGTTTTCTTTTCATTAACAGGGCTCTTGGTGCCTCCTTCCTGGGACATATATTGTCTTATTGAGCTAGTAGTGGGGTTTTCCTTGGGGATTTTCGGGGCGGAGCCCCTTGTTGTCTTGCTCATGTTGTGTCTGATCTTAGTTCTAATTCGCTTCCCCAGTTTTCGATTTATAGATTTCTTATACCTTAAGCAATGGCCAGTTTTAAGCTGAGGGAGTTTGATAATATAATTTTTTTAACCAGAAAAAAAAAGTGAGCGAAGTTACACCAGGCCTGAGCTACTTCCTTGGGGGTTATCCTTGGCCCTTTGGGGGTATCCAAGGACTATGTGGTAGGTCCCTAATATCTTCCCTCTCCTGAACCTCCCAACCATACGATAGGGGACAATACCACTGCTCAACTAAACATCAAAAAACACACGAACAGGTCGCGCATGAAGTAAGCACTACCATTTACATCAACAGGCAGTGGGTTCAACAGCCCCAGAACTCTGTCCACTGCAACTAAGTGGGTAAAGGCACTGTTAGCATCAAAATATGATGGAATACTGGCTAGTCTTTTTAGGGAACAGATCATGGGAGACGCACCACCGCACTGCCCCTCATCTTCCCCCTATCTGCTCAACCACATTAAACCAATTACCACATGTAATTAATTCCTGAGCAATAGTATGTTCAGTGGGACCTATAAAATCCCCGTATATCATACAGTCCATTCAAGTTTGTTAAGGAAGAAAAAAGATTTCATAAAGCAGATTGCAACGTGCACATAATTCTCCAATAATTATAATCAAAACACCGTTCCTCTTCAGTGCCACTCTATATCATGTGTCTTTAGCTAGGAGATTACATGGGAGAGACGCTTACCAAGCCCCCTACCGTGTCCTCCACTCAGGTAGATGCTTTTGGGAGATGCTGCTTCAATGATGCGGCAGTGAGAAAAGTATAAATATTACCTGTAGTATGCAGGGGTCAGGGAAAGCACCGGGATCCATGGTGGGGGGGAGGGCAAGAGCCACCACCGAAGACGCCATGTTACCTCTTCAATCCTCTGTCAATTTGGTCGGTCGGCTCAGTTGGAAGCGGGGGGGGGGGGGGGGAAGACCTCTGCGTTGAAGGACCGACACAGTACGTGGAGATCAGTCAGCAGCTCCGCAGCCTCTCACTCTGCATCGTCGCCACCGTTGCTGCTCGCGGGATCTTCCGCCGTTCCCCTTCCTAGGTCCCCTGGATCGGTCCATGGCGCGGTCCAGCCCCTCCCTCGGCGTGCGTGCGTCACGTGCCGCAAGTCATCCCGCTGCTGATGAGGATGTATTCTATGCACCAAAACAGGAGCTGGTTTTATACACCAGTCTCCACATTCTATTACAGCTTTAGTTCAGGCACATAGCATGTGGCCTACTTGACAAATACTGCAGCTGCTGACTTTTAACATAAGGACACTTGTCCAGGGCGCCCATGATGTCCCCACGCAAAGTTGACCTGACCATCAGCTCTGGGTGGAGGTGCCAGCATTGCTAGTAAGGAAATCGGGAAGTGAAGTCTTGCGGCTTCATAGCCTGGTTCCCCTACTGCGCATGCGTGATTCATGCTGCGCATTCTCAGTGTTCCTGCTGTGTTTTGTGACCTGTGTGTTTACCAGAAGGAAGCGGGCATGGGGGGAGTATGAAGGAGGGGCTGCACATGGTGTATATCGCGGCGAATACTGTATTAAACAAATATCTGCTCCCCCCTGAAAGGTGCCAAATGTGACACCGGAGGGGGGGGGGGTGCGGGGAGTAATCCGCACAACGGAAGTTTAATACAGCCATCTTTGTCCTGGGCTCAGTGTTGGATAAAGCTGAAAAAGATTTCTCTCCCTCATGTTGTCACCATATTGAAGTAGAAATCAATTGCTTCATGCAACATGCTTTCTAACATTGATAGGCTCATTGCCTTTTGTCTGCAAAAGCCTTAGCACAATTCGGTTCTCCTACGCCTTGTTTGTGCCCCTGTGCGAGGGGGCGGAGAAAGTCTGATAGACAGATCACCCGTCCCAGGATTGGACTGGTGATCTGTCTATCAAAGTGCCCGGGCAAGGGGGAGTTGTCTATACATGACGAGGCACGGCGGCGAACACGCGGCTATTCAAATGAAAGCTGTTGTGTTCCCCCAGCGCAAATTAACTAGATGTCGGCAGCGGTGGGGGGGGGGGGACTTGGCTTTCTCTTGGGGGACACATGGCTGCATCCAGGGGGACACATGGCTGCATCCAGGGGGACACATGGCTGCATCCAGGGGGACACATGGCTGCATCCAGGGGGACACATGGCTGCATCCAGGGGGACACATGGCTGCCTCTAGGGACAAGGCTACATTTGGGGGACACATGGCTGCATTTAAAAAAAAAAAAGTATCGGTATCGGCGAGTACATGAAACTCGGTCCTTGTACTCGGTCCTAAAAAAGTGGTATCGGGACAACCCTAAAAATTACCCATTGCACATGAAATGATGCCCACTCCACCTGATCTGTAGAGATAGCCTGGGACAGTGTCACCATAGTGACTTTTCTGATCTGGGGAGGTGATCAGGATTACAAAAAATAAAAATAAATGACACTATGATTTCCTATTACAGTAATGATCATGGTTATAAGTGATAATTTTGATAAAAGATATCCATTCATGTGTACAATTGTGATAGCTGTGATTGGCCTTGTACCATGTGATCACTTTGACCAATTACAGGGATCACAATAGTATACAATTAAAGGCTTTGAGTGAAAACCATTGTATGTTATTGATATTGGTCACATGGTACCAGAACTTGCCCCGTACAATGATCTTTCTTCCACTGTGTGACCCCTAGGGCATGCATGAAGCACGTGAGTGGGAGGATGTCATATTACGCCCTCCCAGGATTATGGTACACACACACAGCTGTAATATAATCTGCTGGCCAGGAGGTGGTTAAATAAGCTGACTCACTAATTACAGAAAACAGTTTTTTATACAGTACATGAGACAATTGCTTATTTTTTTTATTTGTGGAAGGAATTGAGCAGTGTTTCTATGAGCTGTAAGGGTGCCAACAAATCTGCCCATGTTTGTACAGTAGGGCTCCAGATTTCTGCCCATATACAGTACCTTGAAAAAGTATTCATACCCCTTGAATTTTTCCACACTTTATTATGTTACAACCAACAACGTAAATTTATTTTATTGGGAATTTATGTGATGGACCAACACAAAGTGGCATATAATTGTGACGTGGAAGGAAACGTATAAATTGTTTTCAAACGTTTTTGCAAACAAATATCTGGCGTGCATTTGTATTCGGCCCCCTTTACTCTGATACCCCTAACTAAAATCTAGTGGAACCAAGTGTCTTCAGAAGTCATCAAATTAGTAAATAGATTCCATTTGTTTGTAAGTTATTAGTATAAATACAGCTGTTATGTGAAGCCCTCTGAGGTTTGTTAGAGACCCTTGGTGAAAAAACTGCATCATGAAGGCCAAGGAACATGCCAGAGAAGTCGGAGATAAAGTTGTGCAATTTAAAGCAGGCTTAGGTTAAAAAATATCCCAAGCTTTAAACATCTCATGGAGCACTGTTCAAGCTATCATCCGAAAATGGAGAGTGTGGCACAACTGCAAACCTACCAAGACATGGTCATCCACCTAAACTGACAGGCCGGGCAAGGAGAGCATTAATCAAAGCAGCCAAGAGTCCCATGGTAACTCTGGTGAAGCTGCAGAGGACCTGTAGACAGATTCTCTCACCTGAGCTGTGGATAACGGTTAGTCATGCACCCCACAAATCTGACCTTTTTGAAAGAAAACCATAGA
This sequence comes from Rana kukunoris, assembly GCA_029574335.1. Classification (NCBI taxonomy): domain Eukaryota; kingdom Metazoa; phylum Chordata; class Amphibia; order Anura; family Ranidae; genus Rana; species Rana kukunoris. The sequence goes on along the minus strand of CM056050.1, from coordinate 214,585,699 downwards.
GAGTCACGTTTGCAGTTTGCGAGAAGCCATGTTGAGGACACAGAAAACATGTGAAACAAGATGCTCTGGTGGGATGAGACAAAAATGTTACTTTCTGTCTTTAACTACTTGCCGACCGGTCCCGATCATATTACTGCGGAGCGGTGGCTCTCTCGCGGGAGCACGTAGCTCTATGTCCTCCCTTTAGAGACTTGTAGGGCGCATGCCCCCTGAGTCCCGCGCGCGTGCCCGGCGGGTACGATCGCCGCTGGGCACCCGCGATTGCTCGTTACAGAGCGGGGAACAGGAGCTGTGTGTGTAAACACACAGCTCTCGTTCCTGTCAGCGGGGGAAACGCTGATTTTCTGTTCATACAATGTATGAACAGAACATCAGTGATTTCCCCTAGGGATGCCACCCCCCATACATTTAGAACACACCCAGCAACACACTTAACCCCTTCCCTGCCCCCTAGTGTTAACCCCTTCACTGCCAATGACATTTTTATAGTAATCCAATGCATTTTTATAGCATTGATCGCTATAAAAATGCCAATGGTCCCCAAAATGTGTCAAAAGTGTCCGATGTGTCCGCCATAATATCGCAGTACCGAAAAAAAACGCTGATCGCCGCCATTACTAGTAAAAAAAATAATAATAATAAAAATGCCATAAAACGACCCCCTTTTTTGTAAACGCTATAAATTTTGCGCATACCAATCAATAAACGCTAATTGCGATTTTTTTTTTTTAAGGAAAAATACGTAGAAGAATACGTCTCGGCCTAAACTGAGGAAAAAAATGTTTTTTTATATCTTTTTTGGGGATATTTATTATAGCAAAATTTAAAAAATATTGAATTTATTTTCAAAATAGTTGCTCTATTTTTGTTTATAGCGCAAAAAATAAAAACCACAGAGATGATCAAATACCACCAAAAGAAATTTCTATTTGTGGGAAAAAAAGGACGCCAATTTTGTTTGGGAGCCACGTCGCACGACCGCGCAATTGTCAGTTAAAGCGACGCAGTGCCGAATCACAAAAAGTGCTCTGGTCATTGGGCAACAACATGGTCTGAGGCTAAAGTGGTTAAAGCAAAACACTGTGTGTGGCGGAATACTAACACTGCACATCACCCTGAACACACCATCCCCACTATGAAACATGATGATGGCAGCATCATGTTGTAGGGATGCTTTTCTTCAACAGTGACAGGGAAACTGGCCAGAGTTGATGGGAAGATGGATGGAGCCAAATATGGGGCAATCTTAGAAGAAAACCTGTTAGTTTGCAAAAGTCTTGAAACTGGAGCGAAGATTCACCTTCCAATGTAACCGTGACCCTAAACATACAGCCAGAGCTACAAACAGTACACCCAAATTTAATTTGCACCCCTGCAGGACACCATCGTGCATGCCGTGAGGCAAAAAATTGCACGGTCGTGTTTGCCAGTTACAGCAGAGATCAAACTATCCACTCCGGAATAAAGACAAGTGAAAGATGTCCCAAAATGGCGCCTGTTCCTCTCCACAGGCATCTCCTGCTGCTACATGTGCTTTGGCTGAACAAACAAAGTGAGTACCCCTCTTAACTTACGAAGGCTGACCTAGATGCCAGTTTGTCTGCCATCTATGACAATTTGACCAATAAGTTCCAGTGTGAACTGCACAAAACCACCAGCACATTAAAGCAGGAGATGGCCTCCATAGGAGGGGTCGCACAGACATATTAGAGACTAAACATGATGTAAACCTTTGGGAACCGCTGCTTCAGGGACACCACCTATCCCTCATTATCTCCTAATGGAATGGTGACTGTGTTAGAGAGGGGGTCCCCCATTTTCTAGGATATATAATGGCAGTCTCTGTTTGACCCTTGTACAATACCTTTACTTTTGCGTAACCCAGTGGGTGGAGTATCTGCTTTGAGTATGTCTGCAGTTTGATTGGTGTTGGGCGGACAGTTTTTCCGGTCTGAAGTTGTCTCCATTGTTTCTGGGTGATATTGAAACTGCTGCTCCTGTGTCTACATCCATCTTGAGTTTCTTTCCCTCAATGGTTACATCTACAGTCATTGCGGAGGGTGCTGCATGCATATGATGTATGTATAACCTGTGGAGCACTTCCTCATCCTCTGACTCAGATGATGTATATCTTCCCACCATATATGTCTTTGTCATGGGGTTCAGAGGTTGTTTATCTCGCACCTTTTTGCTAAGGCAAACTTTCAGTTGACCGGTCCTACTGCAATTATGACAGGTCTGATCCTTAAACCGGCAGACTTTGTAATCATGGTCTGTATTCCCACAACGATAGCAAGCTGACTCCCGGCTTGGTGGGGGTCTGTATTTCCAGTTTGCGGCAGTTGGCTTAACTGCTGTTCTGAAAAATTCCTGCTTCACCTCTTCCCTTCTGCTCTGGGGGTTCAATTCCTCTGTATCTTTCACAGCCATTTCCATCACTGAAGCTATCTCAATTGCCTTTGTAAGGGTAAGGTCTTTCTCTAACAGTCTCTTTTGTGTCGACTTACAATTCAGTCCCATAACAAACTTATCTCTCTTTTCAATTGTTTTTTTTATTGGTAATTCAAGAAAAGTAAAGCAATTACAACAACAGTTGAGAAAGATCATTACAATCAATGCCTTGTTGCATGCAATAAACAATAGAAACATTTCAAAAGTGAATATTACATACAAAGATTAATACAGTGCTCTCCCTTACAAGCGCTCATACTGTAGACGGGATTGCCCATCCTACTACACTGTGTGGATACTGCACCCCCATGAAAGAGGAGAATTGAAGGGAAGAGCATACGAATTTGTTCAGTATACAATTATTGTTATAAGTTGTCTTTACTGAGAGCATCTAATAGCGAGAAGAAGACATTAAAGGAAAATAAGAAGAGAAGAAAGAAGGAAAAGAAGAAAAAGGGTGTAAACAGAGAAAAATAAAAAGGTATAAAATAAGCCAAACATCTTCACAGATTTGTACCTGAGACGGCAGTCCAGTGTAGTTATCAGACTTTTCCCCTGGATGCCCAGGGAGCCCATTGTTCATCAAATTTGGAAATTGAAAGAGCCTGCATAGCAAAATGTCTCTCATAAGAATATTGTTCTTGAACCCTTCTAATAACTTGTTTAATGCTGGGCACTAAGGTGGACTTCCATTTTGATGTAGTTGCCAACCTAGCAGCAACGAGGACATGACTCACTATATTACGGAATTGTTTAGGGATAGTGGTTAAGCCAAGGGAGAGAAGGGCCATCTGGGGAGACTGTCTCACAGAGAGACCCGTAATAGAGGATATTAATTGAAACACTTCACACCAAAAGTTGCTCAGGCACTTACAGTCCCAGAGAGTGTGAAGTATATTGCCCCGGTCCCCGCACTTCCTCCAACAGTTGCTCGATTCCGTGGGGAAGATCATGGACATCCTGACTGGGGTAAGATATGTTCTATGCAATATTTTTAGCATCGAATCCCAGTGGTTAGTGCAATGAGAATAAGCGTAACAGGCTTTAATGGCTGTTTTCCACTCAGACGGAGTGTGCACAGAGTCCAAGTCCCTTTCCCAGTTAATCATACTTGCAGTCTTGGTGAAATTTGGGTAATTTTGCAGGGATTTATATAGCCACGACAGGCCTTTAGGTTGGTCATATTTGGATGACAAGTATCGCCACACCCCGTTATGTAACTTATAGTGGGCCTGTGGGTTTTTAGTATGGAAATGTTGTATCTGGATTTTAGAATAGGGATGAGAAGTGGGGTTCTCCCTTAATATATCACTGTGAGTACTAAGACCGTGTTTGACCCATTGTTGAATATTGATGTCTGGAATCAAATATTCATAAATCCTGAGATTAGACACTTCTTGTCTTAACAAATCCTCCGAAGGAGATGTCGAATGGAGTTTTCTCCATGCTGAGAGTGTCGCTTCAATGGAAGGGACTTTGGGGCAAGCAAGAGTTAAATCCGTGAGGTTGGCCAGTAACAATGAGGGAAGATCTCTCTGTGAAACCATAGTCTTTTCTATGTGGACCCAAAGCTTGGAGGTGTGGGGGTCGAACCAGGCCTTCGCTTGGTCTAAGATTGCCGCCCTGTAGTAATTGCGAATGTGTGGGAATCCAGCCCCCCCATTTGATCTATGTTTTAGTGCTATTACGTAGGGGATCTTAGACATCCTACGGTTCCAAATGAACTGCCTGAACAATTTATCTATCAGATTAAAGAAAGACTCTGGCAGACATATAGGGATAGTTCTGAAGTGGTATATTAATTTGGGTAACACGACCATTTTTAGTGCAGCTATCCTGCCTAGCCAGGAAAGTTCATAAGATCCTATGTGTTGTAGATCATTCTTGATTATTTCAACCAGGGGGGGGAAATTTGCTGCATACGTAGCTGTGGTGGGGAAGGGCACCTTCACACCTAAATACGAAATAGACTTTGACATCCATTGAAATTGGTACTGTTTTTTCAAGGTGGAAAGTAGAGGTTGGGACAGGTTAATAGGCAGTATACAGGATTTCATAACATTTAACTTATAATAGGAAACCTCACTGTATTTTTGTAAAACAGAGAAAACCTTAGCCAAGGAGGAAGCCGGATTGGTAATTGTCAAGATAACATCGTCGGCAAACAGTCCGATTTTATGGACACGATCATTTACCTTAATCCCTGAGATTCCATTGTCCGACCGTATAGCCTCCGCCAAGGGCTCCATCATTAGGGAAAAAATGATGGGTGAAAGGGGGCATCCCTGGCGGGTACCATTCATTATGCAAAATGGATCTGAGAGGGCATTGGATGAGAACACTCTAGCTGAGGGTACTGAATATAGAGCCATAATAGCAGATAGGATGTTACCTTTAAGACCAAATTTTTGAAGGGTGGCCTTAAGGTATCCCCAATGGACCCTGTCAAAGGCCTTTTCGGCATCTAATGCCAAAATAGCTGTTGGCGTGTTCTTACCCTCCACAATATGTAGCAGGTCAAATAGCCGCCTAGTTCCATCTGGCGCTTGCCGGCCTCTGACAAATCCCACTTGGTCAGCTCCGACCAGGGATGGAGTGATTTTCGCTAATCTATTCGCCAAGACCTTGGCGTACAGTTTTAAGTCAGTATTTAATAAGGATATTGGTCTAAAATTTTGGGGAGAATCCGGCTTCTTTCCTGGCTTGGGTAGTGTAACAATTATAGCCTGTAACATCTCTGCGGGGAACCTTGCCGAGGAGGAGACACTGTTGAAGAGCACGCCCAGATAAGGGATCAGGACTTGCGAGAAAACTTTGTAATATTCTGATGAAAAGCCATCAGCACCAGGGGACTTATTTTTAGGTAGGGCTTTAATGGTGTCTAAGATTTCTTTATCCAATATCGGGGCATTAAGTAGTGATAGATCGTCCTCTGACAGGGAAGGTAAAGACACTGAGCTTAGAAAGGATTCAATAGAATAGGAAGAAGGTTGAGGAGTGGAGACATCTAATTGTAGATTGTACAAGTCTCTATAGTACTTCATAAAGGAATTGGCAATTTTGGAGGGGTGATGTTCTAAGACGCCCGTATGGGGGTCTCGCATGGATACTAAATTTGATTTCCGTTGTCTTTTAGTAATGTAGTTGGCCAAAAGCTTGCCTGCTTTGTTACCGTGGGCATAGAATTGTGCTTTGATTCTTTTTAAATGGTTTTGGTGGCTCGATAGAAGGGACACACGGACTTTCTGTCTGCAATTAAACAGGTCAGATTCAACCTCAGGGGAAGGATCAGATTTATGTAGGTCTTCCAAGGACTTAAGCTCTCTAAGCAAGCCGTCCAACAGTTCCCTCCTCCTCCTCCTCTCCCGCGCCGCAGCCTGTATAAGAAGGCCCCTGCTAAAAGCTTTGTGGGAGCACCACAGGGTAGATATGTCCACATCACTAGTATCATTAATTCTAAAAAATTCAGACAATTGTTGGGTGATCTTAGAAGTGGAGGAAGGGTTGGCTAAAGTCTCTATGTTGTTCCTCCAGAGGTATGTCGGGGAAGAGGGGAAATTCCCTGTTAACGTGATAGAGATCGGAGCATGATCCGACCATGTGATCGAGTGTATCTCCGCCGAAACAGTTTTTTGAAGAAGGGTGAGGTCCGATAGGAAAAAATCAATCCTGGAATAGAGGCGGTGAGGAAAGGAGTAATAGGTGTAGTCCCTCTCACTTGAATGTAGACACCTCCAGGAGTCATAGAGACCGTAGTCAGTCAAAAAGGATTGCAACTCCCTCCTGGTAGAGGGGTGTTGTCCCGAGCAATCCATTAGCTTGTTAATCACGCAGTTGAAGTCTCCACAAAGGAGCAAGGAACCCTTCCTGACTTTGCTGATCTTTTTCATTAGGGACCTCAAAAAGGGGATTGGACGCTGGTTTGGGGCATACAGGTTTACCAGGGTATATGTGGTGTTGTTGAGATCACACACTAAAATGATGAATCTACCATTAGGGTCAGAGACCTCCTGGTGAAGCTTAAATGAGACAGAGTGATTCATTGCAATCAGGACGCCCCGCTTTTTAACAGGGGCAGAGGCAGTGAAAACATGAGGAAAGGCTCTATGTGTGCATTTCGGAGGTTTTGCTGACATAAAATGAGTTTCTTGAGCACAGAGAATATCCCCTTTCAGTTTCAGTGATTCTCTCCACATTGCACTCCTCTTAAATGGACTGTTAAGCCCATGGGTATTCATGGATACAATTGACAGGGTCATTGTGGAACACTAGTGAGGTGTGCTGCGTATGCGTTGGTCTTATAAAAGAGCTGGTACCTTAATGGCATGTTACCTGCAGAGAGCGCCAGCAGGGCTTCGTAGACATCACTTGGGGGGACTGCAGTGTGGTAGACAGGTGCGTCCGGCTTCCAAAGAACAGAGAGAACAGATGGGACTCGGTAGACCTCAGGTGCAGTAGATAAAAAAAAAAGGAAAGGGAAACAAAAAAAAAAAGTCAAAGTCATAAGTTTAAACAGGAACATAAACAAAGAAACGTAAGTAACCACGCAAGGTGCGAGTAAACCTCGCAAAGAGCTCATTGGGGGAATATGAGCTCCAAAAAGAACCAACATATAGTTGTAACTCCAGCTTCAAATGTTAGGCTATTCGACAAACAAACTTATCTCTCAGTGCAGTAGGTAGTCCCCAAAAGAACAGGTAGAGGCTAGTCTGCGAAGGGCGGGCACATAAACTTTAATCTCTTCACCTGTCTGCTGCTGCCTCTGATAGAAGCGAAATCTTTCTGCTATTTCTAGTGGTTTGGGCTGGAAGTTATCCTCTAGCAGTGTCGGCAGCTCTGCCAAAGTCTTAGGGCCAGATTCAGGTACAATTACATCGGCGCAGAGTATCAGAGATACACTACGCCGCCGTATTTTACCTGGCTCTATGACGAATTCAGGTAGATTTTGGCCCGTAAGGTACGGCGGCGTAGTGTATTTCTCGCGGCGGAATCGAAATACGCGATTAGGGGGCGTGAAGCATTTGAATTAGGCGCGTTCCCGCGGCGATCGAACTGCGCATGCTCCGTTCTGAAATTTCCCGCCGTGCATTGCGCGAAATAACGTTGCGTCATTTTTTTGTTGTTGCGTCGTTTACGTACATTCCTATTCCCGGACAACTTGCGCAAAAAAATAAAAACTTGACGCAGGAACGACGGCCATACTTAACATGGGCCGTCTAACTATAGACCAGCTAATAGCTGGAATAACTTTACGCAGCAAAAAGATGACTACAGATGTTGTACGAGATTGCGAAGGACGATCGTAACTTCGTGGATCGTCGGAAAAAGCTAATTTGCATTCCCCGACGCGGAAAACTACGGGAACTCCACCCAGCGGCCGCAAAATTATTGCAGCGTAGATCCGAAGGCGTACGAACACGTAAGCCATTCGGATTGAAGCCCGAAGACGTCGTATCATGGTTTGAGGATTCAAACTAATACGACGCGCGTAATTTGAAAGTACTCCGGTCTAACGTGAGATAGACCAGAGTAAGGGCTCTGTGAATCTGGCCCTTAGTTGCTGTTTTTACAGGGAAAGCAGATCTCTAAGTGTCATAAGTTTTGGCCCCAACCACTGTCGGAAATACTGCTACTTGCCTGTTGTCTGTGATGGTATTTGCACTGAAATACTGTTCCAGCCTCTCAACCCAGGAACTCCAGGATGTCTGTTCTCCATCAAACTCCTTAATGTCGCGATTAATGAAATTTTCCTGCTGGGATCTGTGATTGCTTTTATCCAGGTGACAATCCACAATGTCTTTGTGTCTCTCTCTATCTCGGACTGATAGACACTTTGTAAATCCCTTCCTCGTCGCCACTGTTGTGTCCTGTGTGTTGTGAGAGACACAAGACTGGAGTCTGGAGCAATGGATGTTTATTTCAGTACAGGCTGTACACTGCAACATGCATCACAGGACAGTACATATCTCTGCTTCCTACATGTGCTCTCTCTAATATGGCTGCTATGCCCCTTGACCCTTGTCATCACTGCTGGGTGGAGCCAGCCTTAAAGTGCCAGTACATGTGGAACCCTTTAGGTATAACACATGACAACTATCCCTCACACACAATGGCTTAAGGAAGGATTTTGAACTTCTAGCAGACAACTACTGCTATCTTCAAGCCCAAGTTTAAGTTTTTGTACAGAAATCACAGGAACAATTTAAGAATCAGTGGAATACCTGAATCCGTTACACAATTAATGCCTGCTGTCACTAGATTTTTTTAGTCTCTCCTTCCTGATACACCTCCATCTTCCTTCATTTGCGACAGGATACATAGAGCCCTTCACCCCACGGACATCAAATCATACACTAAAAGGTCCAAAGAATTTAAATGAGTTTTTACGCAGATGACTTCATCTATTTATAACAGACTCCCTTATCTCCTTACCAAATCTGACCAAAACTCTAGATATCTTTCATGATCTGACTAGTTTAAGTGTAAACCTGTCTAAATGCTCAAACCTACCCATCAATGTCACCAGCCTTAATATCAACACTTAACTTTCCATTCAATTGGCGCACTGACTCATTTAGATACCTTTTGGTATTCACATTACGCCTTCATACAAAACCTTATACCACGCAAACTAATGCCCTTTTATTCAGCAACATCAACAATTTATTTAAACTATGGTCATCATACCAAATTTAATTCTCAGGAAGAATAGTGGCCTTTCCCCTTATATTGCCTAAAAAAAGTTGGATTCTTTTCATGTACATATACGTCGTCAGAATGGCACGGACAGGCACATCAATGTACCTGTACGTGGCTGCCTTGACGTGGGTCAGGGGTGCGATAGGGACCCCCCCCCCCCCCCGGGTACATGCGGCGGTCCGGTTTGCTGTGGGAGCGATCCGGGATGAGGGGGCGGCTGTTCGTTTCTGGCCACCCCCTCGCGATCGCTCCCAGCAAATCATCTTCCACCTCTGCCTGTGTAATGTAAACACAGGCAGAGGAAGTGATGTCATCTATCCTCCTGCCGGTCTTTTCGTCCGGCGAGAGGAGAGAAGACCTCACAAGTAAGTTGCACCAGCAGCACACTGACACGTAGGTACACATAGGCACATTTAACCCCCCCCCAGTCACCCCCCAGCCCCCTGTCAGTGTCACTGATTGCAGTGATCATTTACTGATCACTGCATTTAGTGTCAGTTGTGACAGTTAAAAGTTGCAGGGCAGTTAGTCTTGGGCCCCTTTTTAGGTTCAGGGTAGCCCCCTACCCCCCTAATAAAGGTTTAACCCCTTGATCACCCCCCTAGTTAACCATTTCACCCCCTAATGTCAGTGTCACTAAGCGATCGGTTTTCTGATCGCTGCATTAGTGTCGCTGGTGCCGCTAGGTAGCTAGTTATATTTTGAGGTTCGCCGCCAGGTTTTTATAGCGTTAGGTACCCCCATACATTTTTTTAAACAAAGGTTTTAACCCCTGATTGCCCCTAGAGTTTTCCCTTTCACCAGTGATGACCGTATAAGTGTCACTGGTGACACTGGTTAGTCAGTTATTTAGGTTCACCGCCAGGTTTTTATAAAGCCTCGGGTACCTCTATATATTACCTAACCCTTTTAGGCTTTTCTGTTAAATGTGCTCTGAATTGATCAGACAAGCAGAGCTGGCTTCTTTAAGAGCCCTCCAGGTCTTCTGGACCAAACCTTTTGCAAACCAAATGGTCATAATGTCTTCATCCATTTCTTCTCTTGAGCTTGCACAGTAATACCAGGTGGTATAGTCTCTTTAGGATAGGTTTTCCTCTTAAAAATAAGCATAGGAGGCAGTTTAGTACCATCTGCACTGCATGAAAGCACAGCAGTATAGTGTGTCTTTTCATGGCCACTTGTTGTGATTGCCACTGTTTTGTTTACATTCACATCAACAGTTCTGTTGGAAAGCACATCAAAATTGAGAGGGACCTCATCCTTGTTTGGAAAAAATATGATTTTAGCCCAAGTCAGATTGCAAAGTTGTATGACATAGGATTAAAAATTTTGGATTTTTTCCTCAAACTGGTGGTATTTTCTGAGCTGAGTTTGTTCATATTCTCATGGCCAACCCCTTTCTCATGAAATTAAAGCACCATTTTGCCTTTCCTGTAAAGTCAATAATGTTCATTTTGCTAGCAAACATTCTTGCCTGACCTTGCACACATAAGCCACTCTGGCGCTGCTCCAAAATCCAAGTCTTAAGCCTCTGCTCCAAATCTGGGCATTTTGCTGGTTTTCCTCTTAAGGCCTTCTTGTTTGGCATCTGAAGGAGTTGTTCTGGTTTTCTCCACTGTCTGATCATACTCTGTGGGGGAGGTCCAAACTGTCTCTGTAGCTCTATTTCCATGTTCTTTTGCATAGCTGACTATATTCAGTTTGAATTTCGCAGAATAAGACAATCACTTACTTTTATTATTCTGTGACATCTTGGGCTCAAAATGCTCCGGTCCCTGATGCATCTGCACACTCTCCACCTCCAGCCCCAGCTGACGTTGGTAACATACGGCTTGTGATTGGAGAAAGCCGTTTGACAAGCTATGACCAGCTACACACCCATAAGGGTTTTTTCCAGGCGGCCACCAGCTCAGCGGGAGATATCTCCGTTGATCTCCGCTAAGCCGGTAAATGACAGGTCCCTCTCTGCTCACTGAGCGGAGAGGGGCTTGTCGAGCGCTGCTGCTTGTCTATGGAGAGATCGGACGAAAACGGACAGCTTGTCCACTTTCTTCAGATCCACCAGGACGGATGGCGATGTATCACCATCCGTCTGATTTTATCGGATCAGATGTCGGTGGACATGGTCACCGCTGAAATCCGATGCGCCACAGACTTACATGGAGCGCCCATTCGGGTCCAGCGAATAAACTGAAAGGCTTCTTATACACGGAAAAAATACAGTACTACTCAAGACTGTAAATTTAATTTAAATGCCTTATATTACCTTCAATCTATCAGCCACCAGCTTCTGCGTGCAGATGCTGATTTACCCTGCACAGAGCCCTTAAAGTGAAATAAATAAATAAAAATGTTTACAAACAACAAACATGTCATACTTGCCTGCTCTGTGCAATGCTGCCCTGATTCTCTTCTTCTGGTGTCCCCGCTGGTGCTACTGGCTCCTCCTGCTTTCAGAGAACCCATATAGGAAGCCACAAAGTATAGTATAGAGTGCCCCTATAGCAATGTAGATTTTTTTTTTTCCTTTTTAGAACATCTTTCTTCTCTTGTCCAGGACTAATTGTCTCACAAGGCATTGCTCCCTACTCATTCACAAGTTCTCATACTTGCTGACATGTATGAATGCTGTACTGAGCTGTTTGTGTGCTGCACTGTATTTTCTGATATGTAAACAAATAATGCTTTTTGTATGCAGGCCAACTAGTTGGCTGACCAATTAATTGATTCTGAAATGGTTGACAACTATTTTCATAATCCGTTATAATTATGTTGATTAGTTGTTTCAGCCCTAATTTCGATTTATTTTTGTTTCTTTAAGATATCCAGCAGTGCGATTACTTAATTGAAGAAGTTATTGGCTCCTGTTGCCCCCTTTTTTTCTGTAATTATTTTGGATGATTAAACTTAATGGTAACCAATAGCACTGAAATATAGACAAAATAAATACAGTGACTGCACTCAAGAGTGTCAACAATATTAGCAGCGCTGAATGAATATGTGTATATTCCTCTGAAAACAGAAACCAGTGTCTCAAATAGATGAATGTGACATAGTAGATAATCACAAATTTGCAAAGTGATTAAAATAATTAAACGATAAATTGAACCCTTGAAGGTAAATAAACGTGAAAAGCAAAAATGATTTAAGAGAGTTCATAAAATGAGGGATCCTGTGATCTTCAAAGACTTCCACCACACCAAAAGTGTTCAGTGATTCCTTCACCCATCAAAATGGCCACTCACCAGAACAATATGCCTCACACTTGCGTGTTTTAGCAAACAAGCTTAAATCAAGACTTCTCCAGTAGGTTAGAATATTTTCCTGATGTTGTGATCCACAAAATTCCACATGTATGGTAAGGAAAACAAGAAGTGCACAATAGTGTGATATTGTATAAACAGTTTTAATAAAACACCACACAGAAACTTCAAAGGTTGCACTCACATACCAACTAAAAATTCCAGCAGTAAATCACAGCAACAAAGTTTTTTCCTTTTTAAAATCCTCAACTGGTAAAGAATGATCACGGCGGACCTCCGATCAGCCAGAAATCTCACCACTCCACGGCACCTCAAGTCACTCTAGTGTAGTCCCCGAAAACCAAGCACTGCCTTCAAGATTTCTAAGGGCATACATTTTTGATTTCACTCCTCACTACTTTCGAAGGCCATAAAATGCCAAAATAGCATGAAACCCCCCCAAATGACCCCATTTTGGAAAGTAGACATCCCAAGCTATGTGCTGAGAGGCATAGAGTTTTTACAGCTCTAATTTGTTTTTGAAAATGAAGAAAGAAAATACTTTTTTTCTGCAAAAATACTCAGCAAATAGCTTGGGGTGTTTACTTTCCTAAATTGGGTCATTTGGGGGGGGGGGGGGGGGGGGGTTGTGCCATCTGGGCATTCCATGTCTTCCAAAACTGTGATAGGTATTGAGGAGTGAAATCAAAAATTTACACCCTTATAAAGCCTGAAGGCAGTTGCTTTTTGGGGTCCCGTATGCGGCTAGGCTCCCAAAAAGTCTCACATGTGGTATCCCCGTACTCGGGAGATACAACAGAATGTATTTTGGGGTGTAATTCCACATATGCCCATGGCATGTTTGAGCAATATATCATTTAGTGCCTCTCAGCAAATAGCTTGTGGTGTCTACTTTCCAAAATGGGGTAATTTGGGGGGGGGGGGGGTTGAATTGTCATGGCATTTTATGCACAACATTTAGAAGCTTGTGTCATACATCACCCACTCTTCCAACCACTTGAAGACAAAGCCCTTTCTGACACTGTTTACATAAAAACATATTTATTTATTTTTTGCAAGAAAGTTAAGTTGAACCCCCAGACATTATATATATTTTTTTTAAAGCAAAGGTCCTACAGATTAAAATGGTGGGTGTTGCATTTTTTTTCCCCCACACAGTATTTGCACAGCGATTTTTCAAACACTTTTTTTTTGGGGGAAAAATGCACTTTTATTTTAAAGCACTAAAACACACTATATTGCCCAAATTATTGATGAAATAAAAAAGATGATCTTATGGCGAGTACATGTACCAAACATGACATACTTTAAAATTGCCCACAAACGCGCAGTGGCCACAAACTACATACATTTTTAAAAGTCTTTAAAAGCCTTTACAGTTTACCACATTCGATTTACAGAGGAGGTCTACTGCTATAATTACTGCTCTCGATCTGCCCTTCGTGGTGATACCTCTCATGCTTGGTACAATTGCTGTTTACATATGAATCCAGACCGATGCTTGCGTTCGCCTTTGCGCAAGAGCAGGAGGGGGGACAGGGGTGCTTTTTTTATTTTATTTTGCTTTCTTTAGTTTATTTGTAAACTGTTCCTTCCATTTTATTTATTTTTTACCATCTTTATTGTTATCTCAGGGAATGTAAATATCCCTTATGATGGCAATAGTGACAGGTACTCCTTTTTTTTTTTTTTTAATGGGGTCTTTCCTCTGCCCTCAAAGCATCTGACCACACCAAGATCGGTGTGATAAATTGCTTTCCCATATCCGGGATGGGGGGGACATTCCCTCCCACTGAATGTAAAAGCAGTCTAGAGGCTAATTAGCCATTAGGACTGCTGTTACATGAAATCCGACCGCTGGCTGAAAAGAATACCAAGATGATACCTACACCTGCAGGCATCATTCTGGTATAAAATCCAAAAAAGACAAAAGAAAAGAAATCACCGCTCCAGGTGAGACCTGTAGACGATCAAGGGTAATTAGATTACCAAGGTGCTGGCGATGCAAATAGCAATGATGATGAAGAAAAGAGGGAAGGACGGCCGCACTCCAAGGATTTTCAAACGAAAAAAGTTGTCTTTATTGTAAATCCATGGCCATGACTAAGCACTGATCGAGTGCGAAACGCGTCGGCTGTCCTGTTTTCTGTGATTGCTGTGACTGTACATGTTTTTGGATTTACAATAAAGACAACTTTTTTCGTTTGAAAATCCTTGGAGTGCGGCCGTCCTTCCCTCTTTTCTTCATCATCATCATTCTGGTATAACCATTCAAAGTCCAGCAACATACCAGTACGTTGATGGTTCTTCTTGGACACGTATTGTAATCTTTTTTTCATGCAGCCTGTTGGCTAAACGTAAAAAATAATTGATCGGTGGGTATGCCCACCATTAGAATACCTCCCTTCATCCACCCACGTCTAATGATGGGCATACATGCACCATTTATATATGCCGAAGCATGGGGGTATCCTTCCGCAAAATTGTTATGCTGCGTACACACGGTCTGACTTTTCCACGGGCAAGCCTCTCTTGGAATTTCGACCATATGTACGCGGCATAAAAAGTTATGCTGCATACACAGTCAGACTTTTCCACAGAAAAGCCTCCGTAGGAATGTCAACTGTATGTACGCGGCATTAGGAGCAAAATCGCTCCTCCGCCCCTATTGCCCCCATGCTTTGGCATATATGCTCCTACAGCATTGGAGTTTATATATCGTGCGAGCAAACGCTCTTGCTGTCACGCGAAATCTCCGCTGCAACTGAGTGGCGTACCTGCTAAGCAAATGATGGTTAACATTAAAACAAAGTAACATTACAGTATATCGGTAAGACCATACCATACCTGCAAAGCAAATACCAAAATAAAACATTTTTTTTAACGCAACCTGTGCCTAAAATAAATAAATGATCACTGCAATCAGTGACACTGACAGGGGGTGGGGGGGGTCATCGGGGGGTGACTGGGGGGGGGATTTGTGTGCCTATGTGTACAGTGTGTCAGTGTGCTGTTGGTGTAACTCACTTGTGATATCTTCTCTCGCCGGCCAGAAAATACCGGCAGGAGGAGAGACATCACTTCCTCTGCCTGTGTTTACATTAGACAGGCAGAGGAAGTCCACAGGCGGAAGGTGATTGGCTGGGAGCGATCGCAAGGGGGTGGCCAGAAAGAAACAGCCACCCCCTTATCCCGGATCGCTCCTACAGCCTACGGAACTGCCGCATGTACCGCGGGTCCCGATCGGACCTCCGACCTACGTCTAGGCAGGCACGTACATGTGCCTGTCCGTGCCATTCTGCCGACGTATATGTAAATGCGGCGGTTGTTAAGTGGTTAAAAAGTTTTGGTGGATTTGTACAGTTTAAAACAAAACTTGTTTAGTTCATTTATAGGCTGTAAACATCCCCATAAAATCTTCATTAAATATTTCGCTGTTTGTAGTCCCTCATTGACACTCATTGGTTAGATGCCTGTGTGTGTGTCTGCATTGTGGGTAAAAATCTGTGGCTGGCACTGTGAGGACCACTGGTGAAACTCCTTGCTCAATAACGCTGTGGAAGACCATTGTGATTTGAAATATGTGTCAGTGTTTTTTTTTTTTTGTTAAAGTCATTTATTATTTATTTCTGTAATCAGCAGTTATGTCCACTTCCATAGTCTAATAATGTAATGAAAAAAATCTGAACCAATGAGGCTTTGCATTCCCTGCTCTTTGTACCTCTCTCATTGCTAAAAGGGCTAAGTTAACATAAACCTGAGTGGGCTGTTGACCTTCTTTCTTTTCTGTAGATGCAATAACATTTGCAACTGAAAGGGTCCTTACTCTGTTTGTAATGTTCAAGGATGTAAATTAAGCATTTTTGTCTCTTGTCGCCTCGAGGTGTTATGCAGGAAAACACAAGAAGTTACTGGGATTAATTCCACAGGTTTCCTATTCTTATGTAAAAAGGCAAAGCAGCTTTCAGTACCATAAAGTAAAATACCAGCAGTGTGGGCAACATTCAGGGAAATTGCACACATTTCATTTATTTGCTTTCCTCTATATTGTAGAGCTATTAGAAAGTAATTCTCACAATGCAGCTGAAGCTTCTAGTCTTGTTTGGGAATGTTCTTTGTGTATGTGTGTTTTCCACATTCATCTTGGGGTTTACTAGTCTAAGACATTCAGCTTTTGGCCATATATAATCCCAATCATTCATATTTACCTGTCATTAGTAGAAGAAAGATCCTATAACATGTATGTAGTTTTATTTTCATAAAATGTAATTGAATCTAGTATAAAAAAACACGAATATATGAAGGAGGGGGGCATGCCTGGGTATATTCAATACATCATGGGTACACCCCCTATCTGGATGCCATAATATTCAGTGGTATTGAACCTCTTTTTACATAATATGGTTTGGTGAAAAACAAAATTTTTGGGCCTCATAAAATGTATGAAGCTGAGCATTTTTTTGCACAAAGTAAACAAATGCCTGCTATAATTTCTGGTGTTTAACCACTAGCTGACGACCGTACAACTATGTACGGCTGCAGAGCGGCTCTACTTCTCTAACAGGCCATGTTTTTACGTCGGCCCCTTTCCTCGTTACCCGCACGCGCTCCTGAGCGCGCAGCGGGGAACTGCTGTGCTGACCGTGTCCCTTGGACATGGCCAAACACAGATCGTGCTAAATAGCCAATCACAGTGGCTATTTAGAGCGCGATCTGTGTGGCCAATGAGAGATGATCTCATATGTAAACATATGAGATCATCTCTCATTGCCGGCTCTCCCCTCCTCACACAGACACTGTGTGTGAGGAGGGAGAGCAAACTATGAGTAACCAGTGAGACCAATCAGTGCCCCTAGTACCACAGTGCCCACCAGTACCACCGTGCCCACCTGTGCCACCAGTACCACCTGTGCTCAGTGCACATCTGCAATCAGTGCCCACCTAAGCCGTAGTCAATCAGTGCACATCAGTACCTATCTCAGTGCCATCTGTGCCGCCTCATTACTGCCCACCTGTGTCCACCAGGACACAGGCCTCATCGGTGCACATCAGTACCCACCTCGGTGCCATCTGTGCCGCCTCGGTGCCATCTGTGCCGCCTCATCGCCATCTGTGGGCATTTGTACTTTCCTGCTTTGTTAGGGTCTCAAGAAATGAGAGGCCTTCAGTACATCAGGTGTGATCAGATGTGATAATTTTTTATGATTTGCACTATAGCTTGTAGACTCTAAAACTTTCACACAGACCAAATAATTTCCAAAAACTTTGGGTTATTTTTATCAGACGTGTAGCAGTATAAATTGTGGCCGAAATTCATGAAGAAAAATTAATAATTTGCAAAATTTTATCACAGAAACTAAGAAAAAAACATTTTTTTTTCAAAATTTTCGTTTTTTTTTCATTAATAGCGCAAAAAATAAAAACGCAGAGGTGATCAAATACCATCAAAAGAAAGCTCTGTTTGTGGGGAATAAAAGGACAAAAAAATCTTTTGGGTACAGTGTTGCATGACTGAGTAATTGTCATACAAAGTGTAAGAGCGCTGAAAATTGGTCTGGTCAGGAGGGGTGTTTAAGTGCCCAGTATGGAAGTGGTTAAAAGCTCGTAAATCGGGCGAACATTTTCGTGCAAAGATCTTTTATACGATTTTTGTCTAGTGTTTACACAACTTTCGACAGCTGATTCCAATTTTTCTTATTAAAGGGAAAAACGTCTACATTTTTTAGGCAACAGAACAAATTACTTTTGTTTTAATGTGTACAGTTTTTCGTACAATTTCTGTACAAGAGAATTCGGAAGAAGACTGCATATTATCCAAAAAAATAGACAACAAAAAACCTGTGTTGTAAGAGAATTTTCGTACGAATTTCCATTCATCGGTTCAGATTTGCAGTGAAACATGGAACATCGGACAATCTTTTGCCCTATTTTCTTAGTGTGTACCCCACTCGAGTTTTGTTGTTGTGGGATAGCTATTCTTGGATAACTTTTCAGCTATCTGTAAGGTTCATCTTCCTGTTTTTTTTGTTTTATTATCATTATTCTCATTACTGAAAACATCTTGCCATTTAGTCTTTTTGCTATAGCCACAACTTGTTTACGGTATTGTCCCATGAGCTGTAGATATAATTTATTGGCAGGTGTTCCCTGAGACCTGAAAGTTTTTTTCGAGGTTTCTCTGTGTAAATTAAAAACAAAATGGGGAAAACCTGTTTTAACTTTTATTATATAAGGTGTCTGCTGATTGTTGCCAAAGTACTTATGCAAGTTAGAATCATTCATTTTTAGTCTTGAAGTCTGCAGCTGAGATATGATTTTTACAAATGATTTTTATCATTTGCCCTCACATAAGCCACAGCAACCACTAGCAAAAACTGAATTGCTGTTTTTGGATTGATGGCTCTGAACCTCAATTTATGTGAATGGTGCAGTCGGTTACAGTAGTTTTGGAAGTGGTGGGCCCACACACCTTGGATTACTTTATATACCGCTAATCTTCTAGATGAAAAAAACTTGTTTCCCATACTGACCATTAAGGCTTAATTCTTTACTCTGGAACTACTAAACTGCTCTGATTTAGCCACTATAAGCTTCCTCTTTGTTTCTGTAATTGGGTACCAAGGATTTTAGGATGTCATAGTATGTTAACTTACCATACATTTCTGGTTAAAATTATATTTATTTAACCATATATCGTGCATTAACAGTAATTATGTAAATATTTTGCTTGGCATTTTATTTTTTGTATCGTGTAGTGAAGGCTTTTAATCAAATTTAAAAGGTTCTTAGAAGAATTTTGTTTTATAGCGACATTTAGCAATGCAGTAGTTGTTGCACCAATTTTGATTGCAATATCTAGAGTTTATTTAGTGCCAGATAGCTTATAGAGTACAGCTGGGTAAGTACGGTTATCTGGATGTCAGAGCAAAGCTGGCCATACACTGGAAGAATTTTGTTTGAATGCTTATATTATTTCAAAACAACTTTTTTCCAATTTTTCAATTGTTAATGGGGTCAGATCAATGTTTTGAACACAGTTTTTATCGGTGAATGTGGTCGTCATTTGGGAAATTAACATGCATTCCAAAATTGAACGTAAAAAGCAAAATTTCTGTCCAATCCCGAGAAGGGGAGTGTCTATACACGGCGCTGCAGGGATTAGAAGAATTCAAATGAAAGGTGCCTGTAATGCGTGCTGTGATGCACTGGGATTAACGCGGCGGTATGCGGCGGCTGGGGGGGGAGTATTTTATTTAGGTATCGGGGGTATTTTCGGGAGTACAAGTACTCCTGCAAAACATCGGTATCGGTCCCGATACTGGTATCGGGACAACCCTACAATGTACCATGTGCAATGTTTGATATATTTTATAATGCTTACCATCACCATGAGAAGTAACATTGCTGCGGTTTTTTGCTGAAGTTTAAAGTGTGTATTATTGCAAAGGGTCCTGTTGCTCAGTTTCTGGTGTCACAATAATCCAATAGTAATATTTCTGGTTTAATGAGTTTTTCTCAGCAGTTTAGTAACTGCTTACCATACAAATTTGCAAATATAGTAAATGGGAAATTTTAGCAAACAGTAGAGAAACTGCTTTTTTAAAGGTATTCTCTATGAACCTTTGCTTGTGCTTACTCCATCCGCCACCTTTCAAAATAGTTAGAAAGCGGTTATTTTCAGTCATTTAGAAGTGGTCTGTCATTGTTTTCTGTTGCCTGGCACTGCAAAGACATTTGTAGGTGACTTTTAATTATGCGTAAGACTTATATTAGGCATTTTGGAACATATCAAATGCAATCAAGTTGATGGCTAAATGGTTATATGGGTTGCCATAGATTCTTTGGGTATTTGAGATATTCAATATATGCTGTATTTTAACCACTTGCTTACTGGGCACATATACCCCCTCCTGCCCAGGGGAAATTTCAGCTTCCGGCACTGCGTTGTTTTAACTGACAATTACGCGGTTGTGCAAAATGGCTCACAAACAAAATTGGCGTCCTTTTTGCCCCACAAGTAGAGCTTTCTCAAAGCGGCACTGCAAACATGTCGACGTTTCACATACGAATCGGACGATAAATGTGGCAAATTGTTAGCCAACACAATATGCGCACGTCGACTGGCCTCATATGTTCCCCACGTGTTGTCCCCAAAGGGACAGAAACAATCTACGCCCCTACAAATCACACGAGAATTTCGCCGGTATTATAGCTCCCTGTACAACTTGGCCAAATCCCCCCCCCCCCCCTACACGGGACAAGATAAGAGACTATATATCAACGTCCTTCATGCTCTCCCTGTCGCCTGAAGCTAGGGAAAGCCTGGAGGACCCTATTGCCCTACCTGAGCTCCAATGTGCACTGAAAAGCGCCACACCAGGTAACGTCCAAGAACCTGACGGCCTCACAGTGGCATATTACCGATCACTTCTCCCATCAGTGGGTCAACACATGGTGTGGCTGTTTAACGAGTTAGGCTCGGGAAATCCTTTCATGTCACCTCACTACAGGCCCAAATCTCTGTAATCCCAAAAGACGGTAGAGATCCCCCTCTCACCCCTACTGTTTGCACTTTTCCCGGGAGCCCTTTCTGTGCCACGTATGCCAGAACCCTGAAATTGCAGGTATACGCACCACGTATACCTGTATGCACAATACAAGGTCTCCGCTTATGCAGACGACCTACTGTTTACACTCACAGACCCAGACACATCCCTTCCGGCTCTTCTGCGGGAGTTTGAGGCCTATGGCAAGCTTTCAAATCTGAAGATAAACATGGATCATGGATCCCACAACAACAGCTCGCCCGGCTTAGAGCTAGTTTTAGCTTAAAATGGACGGAGGTTACAAAGGTATTCTCAATTCTAACCTTGCAGAAGCTAGCTTAAAAGTAATCTCCCGTTGGTATTTAGTCCCCACGAGATTGGCTAAGATATACCCTGCGACATCCCCTCTGTGTTTTCGGGGATGCAATCTTAAAGGAGACATGTTACATGTGTGGTGGGGTTGTCCCAGGATACAAAGTTTCTGGAACAAAGTATTCTCTTGGATACGCAAAATTACCAAAGCCCCCGTCCCCACTTCGCCGCTCATTGCCCTCCTTAACTTTCCAGTACGGGATGTGTCCAAGAATACGCAGCGCTTGATCTTTTTTATCCTCCTAGGAGCCAAACTGACTTTGGCCAAAGCTTGGAAGGCGGCAAGGGTCTCTGTCTTATTGGCTAAGAGAAAGATATCCTGGATTATGGCGCAAGAAAAAAATTGCAAGTGTAATTGTTGACCGCTCTGAGACGTTCGAACAGGTCTGGGAGCCCTGGGCCTCTTTCGTTAAAGTCTCATTACACCCCATTTCCACCCCGCTCACTCTGTCTCCAGCCTCTCCAGCCCCTTCATAGTTGGTCTCTTCATATATCTCCTCGGTTACTTTTTCTCTTTTCTCCTTCTTTCCTATTCCTCTATCTCTTCGCTCCAAGGGTTGTGGTCTCAGGCCCACACCCTTACCGACCTGTCCGATTCAGGATTGGACGGGGTCGACTAGCAATAGTTATCTTGCTGCTTCACTAATAGTTTTTTTTTTTTTCGTTTTTGCTTCCTTATTTGGCTTTTCCTTTTTTGACAGTCTTGACAGGTACCACTTCTACACCTCAGATTCTTAACATTGAGGGGTCAGAGATCCTGCCACAGCATGACCCCTTTTGGGGTGGCGGGAAGCACCTGCGTGGCCATTGGTTACTACACCCCAGACTACATATTGATGGTGGGGTATATATTTAAGTATGTGTACAAACTTCCTAAGCTGCATTTCGTTGGAGTGTATTGTATTTGTTACCTGTCGGTTTACACTTTTCTCAAGAGCCATGTTGGCTGCCACTGGACGAATGGTCCTACTTTATTCTATGTACTTTGTATGCCTTCTTAAAACGAATAAACATGATTTAAAAAAAAAAATAAAAAATCTAGGGACGTACACCCCCCCCCTCGTTCTCACAGTTATATAGACTGAACTGCCCCCCCCCCTGACGGTTTGTGTTTGTGTTTTTCCACTTCCTATGGGCAGGAAAGAAATCAAGACTCCATAGGGGAGTACTCTCCCTCCCCAAACTACACAGCGGTCTAGCATTACCGAACATACTACCATGCCGCAGATCCTGTCAGACTGATTGGTGCTGACATAGTCATATTAAACTCTGGACGCAGGTAGAACAAAGTCAGTGCAGGGTCCCACTATGTCGCGCCCCCTGGTGCCACACGGCACTTCCCACAATTATTACGACATCCTTTGGTAGTAAATATGGTTAAACTATGTGCCGGTCTTTTTGAACGGTTCTCCCTCTCTTCACGGACCCCCCCTTAGACCTATTATTGGCCACCCGCTCTTTGAACCAGGCCTACAGGACAGGACATTTCTCGACCTAGCGCGTACGGATCTGTTCCAGGCATCACACTTTAGCTTTGGGGGAAGGTGGAGATCGGCGGCGGAGCTGACGGACCCTGACGGCGCATATCACCTCGACTTCCTGAGAACACAACAACTGCGCCATATTTTAAACAGCCTCCCGACCCCTCCAGCCGCTCAGGCACCATTGACGACATTTGAGGAACTGTGTAGTGAATCTGGAATTCTCCCCCATGCTCTGTCCCAGATGTATACGATACTGAACACCCCGACTTGAGATTGCCAGATCCCAGCCCTTGCCAAGTGGGAAGGAGAACTGGGCACGCACTTCTCGGCCAGCAAAAAACAGAATATAGTTCGATTCACACACAAATCCGCTGTATGCACCAAAACGCAGGAGACGAACTATAAAATACTCACACGCTGGTATATGACCCTAGATCTGTTGAGTAAGCTATTCCCCGACACCGCGGCCACCTGCTGGAGATGCCAAAAGGATAGAGGCACCATGTTACATATATTTTGGTCATGTCCACGGATCAGGGGCTTCTGGGGGGAGGTACGCCGGGTCACCCAACAATTTACGGGAAGTACTGTACCGGACAACCCAGCTTACTTTCTCTTACACACAAATGACTTATCGCCTGGGGTTTATAAAAAGTCAGTGGTGCGTCATCTTTTAGACGCAGCCAAGGCCTGCGTGCCCCTCCTGTGGAAGTCCCCCTCATCCTCCGACCATTGCTATGTGGCTAAACAAAGTAGATGAGATCAGTCGTATGGAGGACCTGGTCCTCTCTAGCCAACGACGACAGGAGACGTATTCGGAAACATGGCAATTGTATAACATCTTCAGGTATTCAGAAGAGGGACAGAGGCTCAGGGAGACGGATTACCACCCGCCTACTCAACCATAGATGTGACCCCTGTCTCTGGGATGACTTGACAGATCAGGAAATAAACGGAAACCGAAAACTACTGTACGCCCTTAGGGGCGCTTTTGCGCTTGCCCTGCTCGTGCAGCCCCCCCTCCCACCCTCTACTACCTCACCTTCTGTTCTTTACTTATATCTTTTACTATACTTCTTTAAAGAATACAGAAAATGGATCGGGAAGCCGGCCTGTTCGGACCTTGTTAATAGGTTACAAAGACACAACGTTAAAGTACGATTAGTGATTTGTGTGATGTAGGATGTCATTGCCTGTAAATCTGCCTGTACAACTTTCTGCTACTCACCCGATACAGGGTCTCTTTGTTTCAAATATTGTGATTGTATGAGGATGGTCCGTGTGGACTGGCTTTATGATGATAAAAAACAAAAAAAAAGTAGAGCTTTCTTTTGGTGGTATTTGATCACCTCTACAGTTTCTATTTTTTGCGCTATTAACAAAAAAGTGCGACAGTTTTGGAAAAAAAAATAATCAATATTTTTTACTTGTTGCTATAATAGGCCATTTTTTTTTTTAAAACATTTTTTTTTTCAGTCTAGGCCGATACGTATTCTACATATTTTTGGTAAAAAAAAATCGCAATAAGCGACTGATTTGCGCAAAAGTTACAGCACCTACAAAATAGGGGACAGAATTTTTTTATTTATTTTTTGCTAGTAATGGCGATCTGCGATTTTTATTGGGACTGCGACATTATGGTAGACACTTTTGACACATTTTTGGCACCATTCACATTTATACTGCGATCAGTGCTATTAATATGCACAGATTACTGTATAAATGTGACTGGCACTGAAGGGGTTAACACTAGAGGGTGAGGAAGGGGTTAAATGTGTACCCTGTTAGTGTTCTAACTGTGTGTGGAGGGGGGCTGACTGGGGGAGGTGACCGATCTGTGTCCCTATAAGAGACACTGATCGGTCTCCTCTCTCCCTTACAGGACGTGGATCTGTGCGTTTACACACACAGATCCACGTCCATGTCTCTGTAACCGCATATCGCGGGTGCCTGGCGGACATCGCGACCGCCAGGCATGCGCATCGGCATCTTAGTGATGCAGCGGGCACGCGCTCGCCACCCAGTGGCCGGAGGAGTGGAGGCTGTATATAGATGGCCTCCCAGAGATTTTGATCCACCCTGCGGCCGTATAAAGTCGTACGGATGTCAGGAAGTGGTTAAGCTGATAATGATTGAGTAGGGTCTGTGCTGTTAAAGCCCTCACATTTTCCTTTCTATAGCTCGGCCATGCATCAATCAAAATGTGCAGGGATCGGCTGAATATTGATCCATGTATGGGCAAGGTGCTTAGACAACAGCGCTGATCAGTGTATTCTGATGATGGGGAAGTCTTCCTGCTGTCCAAATACAATATCGCAGCAAGGAGGATTCCCCCATCCACATAAACAAACTTTTTATTTTTGTTACAAAAAAAAATAAAAAATCATCTGTGGGCTGCCTATGTACCAGTGCAAAATATGGACAATATACTTGGCTAAACTACATCCAACATAATACGTTATTATATGAAGGCATTTATTATATTTACGTATATAATCGCAACTACATTACTAAAAGTAATCTGTCAGGCAAACATGGGAAATGCCATTGCGGACTTATTTTTTAAATGATTCTTTTAATCCTTGTTTAAGGACCAGAAAGTTTGCCCCCTTAATGACCAGGCCATTTTAAGCGATATGGCACGGTGATGCTGTACCCAAACAAAATTTACGTCCTTTTTTTCTCACAAATAGAGCTTTATTTTGGTGGTATCTGATCACCTCTGCGTTTTTTTTTTTTTTGTGCTATAAACCAAGAAGATTTGAAAAAATAAAATAAATACTGTTTGCTATAATACCCCCCCCCCCCCCAAAAAAAAAAAAAATATATATATGTATAGATATAGATATAGATATAGATATAGATATATATATATATATATATATATATATATATATATAGATATAGATCATATTTCTTCCTTAGTTCAGACCAATATGTATTCTACTACATATTTTTGGTATAAAATCACAATAAACGTATATTGATTGGTTTGCGCAAAAGTTATCGCGTCTACAAAATAGGGGATAGACTTATGGCATTTTTATTATGAATTATTTATTTTTAAATAGTAATGACGGTGATCTGCAACATTGTGGTGGACAGATTGGACACTGGACACGTTTTTGGGACCAATTTTGTTTGGGTACGCAGTCGCACAACTGCGCAATTGTCAGTTAAAGCGCCTCAGTGCTGAATCACAAAGAGCCTGGTCAGGAAGGGGGTATATCTTTCCGGTTCCGAAGTGGTTAATATAAGATGCTTTTTGAAAGTTCCTATTTTTTTTTGATGACATTGTTTAAAGTTTTGTGATACACATGTATATGTGTATAAATCCATGTAAATGTTATAGTAGTGATGTCAGTCTCTTAGCATATTTGAAAATGGTAGCAAAAAAAAAAATTGGGGGTTCTTTTCTTCTTTTGTTACATATTGGTTTCCAAAGAGCGGGGATGTAACTATTCTGGATCGGCTGCAAAGGCTATGAATGTGGTTTTCAGTAGCACATGGCGCTCATTGCCCTGATGAGATTATTCATACCAAATGACCTTTCCATATAGTTTTCTCAGCCACAACTCGCATGAAAGAAGATCTGGCGATGTTTATTCGTCGTATGATCTGTAGAATGCAAGTTACAACAGGTAAAAGAACGATTCTTCCATGCAGGTATAAGAGGAACATACAGGTCACATGAATGTACAGCATAAAATGACTGATACAGAAGAGAAGGGGGAGGAGAAAACTAAGCAGCATGGTAACTACGGAATCCCACTAGGGACAAACTAGGCAGGCATTAAAGAGACAGTACATAATAATAAAACAATATCATGTAACATGACACTCCCCGCCTGAAATCTTTAGATTTCAAAGTCTATTACATATGTAAAGATAAGTCCCAATGTCAAGAAGTCCAACTTGAACCTGTAGGGGAAGAAACGTTAAAGTAAAACTGGTGTGTAAACCATAGATACGAGATACCCGCAAAAACAAGAAGGTATGCAGTAAATGAACAACTAAACATGAAGTCCAAAAGACAGATGGCTTGAGTCCTGTAGTCTATCGCTATAATCGTGGGACTTCAACAGCAGCACAGTCAATAGTGATAGTGATATTCACCCCACCATATCGGGTATAGCCGGTACTCCTGCATAAGTCACTCACTTGGGAGAAGAAGCACCAATTCAGTGATTGGTCGTGAGAAAGTCAGAGCGGAACCTACTTTGGTTATCTTAATCTCAACCTTTCGAACCTTTCCGTCATCGCTGGGTGTTACGCTTGTTACAAGACCCATAGGCCACTCATTGCGACAGACTTCTCTATCTTTTAGAAGAACAAGGTCGCCAACTTTGAGGTTAGGCTTGGGTGTTTGCCATTTGGAACGGCTTTGAAGGGTATGTAGGTACTCTTTTCTCCAGCGATGCCAAAACACGTTGGCTAGGTGTTGCACCCGTTTCCATTGACGCCTATAGATATCCTTTGGGTCAATCTCGGCAGAAGATATCACGGTAGTTCCAACCTTCTGAGTAAGGAGTGTGGCAAGGATCATTGGAGCGTCAGGATCAGAAGATACTGGTACTAGAGGCCTTGCATTAATGATGGCGGATACTTCTGAGAGAAAGGTACTCAAAGTCTCATGAGTCAATAGTGAAGACTTGTGGTCCTGCAACATGGAATCAATTTTAATGTCCATTTCACTCTTTGTGACTTTGGCTAGTTCCACTGCTAGCACAGCTGCACAAAGTTCAAGTCTGGGTATGGTATGTGCAGGTTTTGGTGTTAGCTTTGTCTTGCCTATAACAAAGTTGCAGTGTACGTCTCCATTAACTCCTGAGGTCTTCAAATAGGCCACTGCAGCTATAGCTTCAACTGATGCATCTGACAGCGGCTGAGATGGAGACTGAGGCATAGCAACGTGGAATTTGGAGGTGTTCTTCAGAGAACCTCTCCATTTCTCCCATCTTTGTTGTTTCTCAATAGGTAACGGAGTGTCCCAATCTATGTTATCAGTAGTAAGCTGTCTTAATAGCATCTTACCTTGGGTGGTGACTGGGGCTATAAATCCCAGTGGGTCGTAGATGCTGTTCACTATGGACAAGACTCCTCTCTTGGTGAAGGGTTTGTCACAGGTTGACACTTGAAAGGTGAATGTGTCTTCTTTGATGTTCCACAGCAGACCTAGACTTCTCTGCATAGGGGGCGTGTCTGACCCAAAGTCGAGGTCTTTCACACTGGCAGCATAGTCCTCAGGGTGAAATGCATTCATTAGCTCTTGGCTGTTAGATATAATTTTGTGAAGTCTCAAGTTTGCTACAGATAGCATCTCCTTTGTTCTAGTAAGAAGATCAATTGCTTCTTTAGCAGTAGGAAAGGACTTGAGTCCGTCGTCTACGTAAAAGTTCCTTTCAACAAATTGACGAGCGTCTGATCCATACTCTGCTTCTCCAAGCTGAGCTGTCTTTTTTAGTCCATAGATTGCTACAGCTGGAGAAGGGCTGTTCCCAAAGACATGCACTCTCATTCGGTAATCAATTACCTCTTTGTTGATGTCATTGTCCTTGTGCCATAGAAACCTGAGGTAATTCCTGTTATCTTCCTTGACGATAAAGCAGTGGAACATTTGTTGAATGTCGGCCATCACCACTACAGGTTCTTGACGAAAGCGAATTAGGACTCCAATGAGGCTGTTGTTCAAGTTGGGCCCTGTGAGGAGCATGTTGTTAAGTGAGAAGCCTTCGTGTTGGGCACTGGAGTCAAAGACAACTCTGATTTGGTCTGGCTTTCGTGGGTGATACACACCGAAGGAAGGGAGGTACCAGCATTCTTCTCCTTCTTTCAACGGGGGTGTGGGTTCGGCATGGCCCCTATCAAAGATATTCTGTATGAAGTCCACAAAATGTCTTTCCATCTCTGGCTTCCTGCTTAAGGTACGCTTTAAGGCGGAGAATCTTTTAACTGCTTGATGTAGATTGTTAGGTAGCTTCTCTCTCGGGAGGCGAAAGGGTAGGGGTGCTACCCAGCTATTGGAATCTTCCTGAAAGAACTCATTGTCTATTACTTTAAGGAATTCTTTGTCTTCTACCGAAGGAGCTAACATGTCATCTTCACTGCTTACATTGAAAACTGTAGAACCAAAGCTATCATCGTAGGTGCAGGAAAGGTTTGTGTTGCAATGTTGCAACTTGCAGCTAGTTACCTTCTCCTTTACCCAGTAGTGATGTGGGCATGGCTCAAAGTGAGTATTACGACCATTTGGTAATACATTTGTCTTGAATGAAGAAATGTTAGTAGGCATTTTCATTTTGCCTATACAGACGTTGCCTATGATGACCCAGCCTAAGTCTAGGTACTGGGCGAATGGGGCCTCTGGAGGTCCGCTGACTGTGTACCTTGTGGATCCTTAGAATATCTCTTCCCAGCAGAAGAAGGATATTAGCATCTTTGTCAAGTGGTGGGATTTTACTTGCTATTGACCTTAGGTGGGGGTGGTAGAAGGCAACTTCTGGTGTAGGTATTTCTTCTTTGTTGGCTGGTATCTGGTTACACTCTACAAGTGTAGGTAAGGGTAATTGTAGGTTGATTTCTAGGGAGGACACAATAAATCCATGGGCCCTTCTTCCAAAAACCTATGTAGTTCCACTACAAGTGCCTAAGGTGTAAGGGTGAACCCCTCCTTTTATGCAAAATAGATCGAACAGTTCTGATCGGGCAAGTGATCGATTGCTTTAATCATCTAAGATAGCATACACCCTTAAAGTCTTTTCTGGCTGATCCTTGTGATGAATATTCACTAGGCATATTTTAGCGCAAGACTTGTCACAGTGATCTTCCCCACAGACTTCAGTGCATGAAGAAAATACCATGGTGGAATTAGGTACCTGATCTGTACTCTTCCCGCTGTGATTCTGCCCAGGAGAAAGGTTTGCAGGTTGTGAAGGATTGGACTCAAGGGGATGGAGTGCTTGCACATGGTCCTCGGAACCGCACTCTGTGCACTTGATAGGGATTTTACATTCCTTGGCAAAGTGGTCGGTGGAAGCACAGCATCTATAACATACCCCAAAAGTCTTTAGCAGTTCTTTTCGTTCTTGTAGGGGCTTCTTCCTAAAACCGATACATTTTTTGAGAGGATGAGGCTTCTTGTGGATGGGACATAATCGGTTTGGGTTTTCGATCTTGCCGCTCTTGTTTGAGGCTGGAGCTAAGGCGGGAGTGGGGATAATGTCTGTCTTCCTAACAGATACGGGACCTCTGCGGTTCCTGTAGCTAGTATGTAGGTCGTCACCTTTAGGTGAGGGAGTATTGAACTCACCGAATGCAAAACTAGGATCGTTCTTGGTGTCAGCAATGTTCCTGACGAAATCGCAAAAGTAGGAGAACGGGGGAAAGGAAACCTTGTTTTCCCGTTTGTATGATGACCCAACTTGGATCCACCTTTCTTGTAGGCCATGCGGAAGCTTGCAAATGATAGGGTTAACTCCTCGAGCAGTGTCCAGGTAACTGAGGCCAGGTAGCTTAGGGTCGGTTTTGGCGAGCTGGACTTCGAGAAGAAGGTCACTGAGTCTCTGGAACTCTTTATTGTCCTTACCAGATATCCTTGGGAAATTTTCCAATCGTTTGAGCAATGCACTCTCTATGCTTCAGGACTACCATAAGTCTGTTCTAGACGCTCCCATGCTGCGGTGAGACCTGCAGTCGGATTGTCGATGTAGACTGACCTGAGGCTCTTGACACGCTCTGTAGACTGTGGGCCAAGCAACCCGATCAGCATATCCAGCTCACGGTCGGCAGTAATACCGATACCGCCTATTATAGCTTTGAAAGCGGCTTTCCAGCTTCTGTAGTTTTCAGGATGGTCGTCAAAGTTTACTAGGCCTGACTTGGTGAGCTCACGTCGAAGTAAGTGCTTTACGAACTCTGTTGTATCGGTTGCCTCTGACTTTACATAGGAGGTTGTTGGTTGAATGTTGTGGATTGCGTTGTTTATGGTATTGTTGTAAAGAGACGTGGGAAGATATGGTGCAGCAAGGGCATTCAGCTGAATTGTTGGGTTAAGGTCTGGAACAGTACTGTTAGCAGGATGTTGGTGACTAGCTTGCAGATTAGTGTGCCGTTCTGCGACATATGTAGGATCAGCATGACAGTCGGGAGATGCACTGTGGTGATTTTGCATGTAGGAAGTGGCTGGAACAGCTTTTACCTGATGGTGAGATGAAGTCCTTGCGTTGCCGTGAAACGTGGAGGTAATTGAGTGTTCACTGCCATTGTTTAGAACATAGTTCTTAGTGCGTTCGAAAGGATCTTCTACATCTGCCTTGACGCTGACCCTTTCGCTAGCGTTTTCATCTGCACCGATAGCTTGTTCCAAAACCTTTAGTTTTGCTGCAGCTGCCTCATAGTTGCTCTGTTGCTTTAAAGCTTCAATCGCTGCCCTTTGACGTGCTGTTTGAGCTTCTACTGCTGCCTTTTGATGTGTTGCCTCGGCTTCCATTACTGCAACCTCAGCTTCCATGTCTGCTTTCTTTTTTGCATATGCGG
Source organism: Rana kukunoris (assembly GCA_029574335.1). NCBI lineage: Eukaryota > Metazoa > Chordata > Amphibia > Anura > Ranidae > Rana > Rana kukunoris. Next base: position 214,554,349 of record CM056050.1, on the reverse strand, counting down.
CCTTTACTTTGATAGCCTCTGCTTCGGCGCGGGCATTTATTAGCTGTTCACTAAGCGTTGAGTGCCTTGAACTTCGGGATCTAGAGGAACCTTTAGAACGTCTGGTGGATACAGATTTGTGAGATACAGTGTTCTGTGGCAGCATTAATTTTGCTTCTGCCTTTACTTTAGTTCGCTGGATAAAGCTTTCTCTTTCCTCATTAAGAAGCTGGGCATTGTGAAGTTGCTCTAAGGACTCCTCAGTGTTGATGCTTTGCAGAATAGTTTTATATTTATTGCTTGTAGTCTGGTACCGTTCATATGAAGCAGAGAGATGCTTTATAGCGCCCTCTAGTTGCAGTACCTCATGTCTGGGACATGAAATCACATCAATGTGGGTGAGGATTTTATCCCAAATCTGCTTCAAACTGGTTGCTAGTTCAGTTCTCATGGATTCAAAGTTCTCTTTAACCTTCCAAGTGGGTTTCACAGAGCGTTTGGTCAATGCAGTGGACTCTGGGTCCTCATCCTGGCTTTCTCTGTGTGAAGCATGCTGTGGTGTTTCATCACACACTGAGCCCTTTCCACTCATGATGGCCTGCAGCACACAGGCTTGGCTGTAGCAGTGAAGAGTGTCTGTATACTGTGAGGAGCTGTAACAAGCTATGCTGGGGTTGTATGCAGAGGTCTCATGCAATACACACAGTTACACTTCAGTATGATCTGTCCTGTGACACAGTTATCTCTGTGCAGGCTGCTGGATACGTTCTTTTACTATTCTGGATCGGCTGCAAAGGCTATGAATGTGGTTTTCAGTAGCAAATGGCGCTCATTGCCCTGATGAGATTATTCATACCAAATGACCTTTCCAGATAGTTTACTCAGCCACAACTCACATGAAAGAAGATCTGGCGATGTTTATTCGTCGTATGATCCGTAGAATGCAAGTTACAACAGGTAAAAGAACGATTCTTCCATGCAGGTATAAGAGGAACATACAGGTCACATGAATGTACAGCATAAAATGACTGATACAGAAGAGAAAGGGGGAGGAGAAAACTAAGCAGCATGGTAACTACGGAATCCCACTAGGGACAAACTAGGCAGGCATTAAAGAGACAGTACATAATAATAAAACAATATCATGTAACATGACAGTAACCATTACAAGCACATACATGTTTTTTGTAATAATTTTGCCAATGGCATATCCATTTATCCATTTAATGTTTCTTATTTCAGCCAACAAATGTGCTGATTGATGTTGCACATCATTTGCTGCTTAGAGTGCATCTTTTTATGAGTGACAGATGTTTACATAATATGAGAAGTGTTGTTACACATTAATGGTTAATGTAATCTACAATCCCATTACTGTTGCCTCAATATGTAAATTAACAGCTCTCTTGTCAGTCAGGTGTTGTATTTGTTTAGTTGCCACATTTCATGAGCTGTTCTCCTCTAAGGTGTTACTAATGAAACAGGAAAACAGATTCCACTACAGATAGTATTTAACAGTTAACACTAACACAAAAATGTGTATTTAATGAATAGGCAAGCTTGACTGGCTAAGCAGTTTTATAATTCCCTATTTCTTTAATTACATTAAACTCTGTGTGCTTTATTTTAGGGTTCCTTAGATGTGTAAAACCACAGCTAACACCTAATATGTTTTTGTTGTAAACGTAAAACTGTCATTGTCTCCACAGGCAGCAGAAAACGTCACCTTCATTGGACCTGACACTCATGCTATTCAAGCTATGGGAGACAAAATTGAAAGCAAGCTATTAGCTAAGAATGCAAAGGTCAACACCATCCCTGGCTTTGATGGGGTGGTCAAGGTGAGAAACTGTACTGTTATCTGGCTAGATCTTCTGAACTAAGGCAATCTCACTGTTATTGCTGCTGTCATATATGGTGTTTCTGCAGGTTTTCTTGTAAAATACTATTGTTATGGGGGATGAAATGGGTAATTTTAAAATGAGCATGGGATTCCTATGTGCAATCAGAACTACTAGTATTAAAAAGAACCTAGAGGTACCTCTTGCTGATATGATATCCATTGCTATTTGGATAAGTAATACTTTGACAGGTTTTCCCGAACCACTGTAAATATTGCATCAGGATGCTTTCTGTGTGATCATTATAATTCCATGATTATGAAGCTCCTGAAAGATTCTTATTAAGATATGCAGTGTGCCAGAAACAGTTTGAGAAATGCAGAGATTCCTAAATGAACATATGGAACATGCTGTTTTATGGAACCTTATACGGTATGCATGTGTGTACATATGCCACTATGCTATATATGCCTACAATAGGTTTCTAGTTTAAACAATTTGTCTTTTTGCCATTATCCATGAGTTTCAGCACTGCCTTACCTTTTCCTACAACCGGCAATTGTAATTTATTTTATACATTTTTTATACTTTATTAACGAGCTACAAAGTTTAGTAGAATTATATGCCCCGTGTTTATATAAGAAATGGCAATAAGGACCATCTGCTTGCTGTACTCATAAAAGGTTGACAAAACCTGTTTAAATAGTCATGAGGATGCTTGCAATACATGTATGTAATGTATGTACTATGTCACACGTATGGATGCTTTGAAGTGATGTACATGTTAATTTTACTGCATTTCTGCTTTGACATGTAGTTTTAGTCATGGTAGGGTAAACACATCATTGACATGCATCCACTTGGTTCTAGAGCAGTAATATAGGAAAAGTACATAAACCTGATCAAATGCTGAATGTAAAATTATATCTATAAATATATATGCTGAAAATAGAACATTTTCCCGATATTTAAATCCAGTGTGACAGCTGTGTGAATTTTGGGCAAACATATTTCTAAATAGATTCCTTGGCACCATCCTGCTAAGATGAGCATGATTATGAGCGGGTACATGCTGATCAGCTTGAAGACTTTAACGCTAAATTATATGTGATCACACAACTGTTAAGACACATGGTACATGTCATGTAGGTAAATTTCATAGACTAGAATTTTTTCGTAATTTCTTTTTAAAAATAAATATATTTCCATCTACTAAATTAATAAGATTTTAGTTGACTAAAATACAACTAAAACATAACCACTTAAGACCGGGAACTTTAGGCAGCTAAAGGACCCGGCCAGGTTTTGCGATTCGGCACTGCGATGCTTTAACAGACAATTGCGCGGTCGTGCGACATGGCTCCCAAACAAAATTGGCGTCCTTTTTTTCCCACAAATAGAGCTTTCTTTTGGTGGTATTTGATCACCTCTGCGGTTTTTATTTTTTTTGCGCTATAAACAAAAATAAAGCGACAATTTTAAAAAAAATGCATTTTTTTTTTTACCTTTTGCTATAATAAATATCCCCCAAAAATATAAAAAAAATATAATTTTTTTTTTCTCAATTTAGGCCGATACGTATTCTTCTACCAATTGTGGTAAAAAAAAAATCGCAATAAGCGTTTATCAGTTGGTTTGCGCAAAATTTATAGCATTTACAAAATAGGGGATTTTTTTTTATTGTAATGATTTTTATTAATTCAAACAATAACCATATAAATTATTCAGTGCAAAGAACATAGAAACACGGACGCAGCCGTGTTATGGAGCACAAGTATGCAGTATCATATAGATACGATAACAATAAAGTAACAGCGTAACTTGTAGCTTGGATAAGGTAAGCATAGCAAATTGTCGATAACCATACAATTTCGAATAAATATTAGAGAAATCAATGAAGAACAGATAGTCTAGATTCATGATTTTCTCATGAATCTAGACCGTAGATCAATCCAGAATATTGAAACAATCTAATAACAATATTTTTAATATAACTAAGGGAAACTAAATGGGGAAGGAATTAAGAGAAGGGGTCTGCCTTGATATAAATGTATCAGGAGAATTAAATAGAGGATATCAGTTCCCTAAGGTGATAGATTTGTACTTATCAGATGAAATAAAACTCAGCCAATCAGACCAAATATCCAAGAACCTATTTTGAGTATCCTTCGCTTGATGGATTAACTCCTCCATTTCCATGTTCCTCATGGTGCGGTTAAACCAGTCAATTATTGACAGGGGTTGAGGTGATTTCCAATTAGTTGGAATACACATCCTGGCAGCATTAATCAAATGCATTGCCAGGGATCGGTAGTAGCCACTTGGTAATGAGGGAGAATAATGTAATAAAAATTAAGCAGGCGTGAAATCCAGATTGAGAGAGGTTATTTGGGATATATATTTATGGACTTTTTTCCAATATGGTTGGATGTCTTTGCAGGACCACCAAATGTGCAAAAAGGAACCTGTCTCGCTATTGCATCTCCAGCACGTTTTAGATATAGATTTATTAATCCTATGTAATTTAGGGGGGTCATATACCACCTGGAGAGAATCTTATAAGCATTTTCTTGTGTTTTGACATGAATAGATCCCTTGTTAAAAAAAAATTGTAAATACTTCACCATTCTGAGTCTGATAAATCAAGCGAGAGATCTTTCCCACAGTTGATTAGCCCAATTTATTTTAGGTGTCTGATTGGAAAATAGTAGAGAATATGTAGATGAGACTAAGTGTCTAAGAGGTCCATCGTTCTCACACCATTTTTCAAAGTCACTTTTTTCTCTTGACCAATTCGGTCTGGGGTTAGGTTTCAAGAAAAAATTCCTCAATTGTACATAGGTCCAAAAAGGAAATTAATCCACGTTCAATTTATCGGCCAAATTGGATTGGGATATAAATTCATCACCAATGAAGAACTGTCCTGCTCTTACTTTTGAATGAGGCCAACCACTAGGTCATTGGACCATTCGGAGAGGAAACCTTATGTTAATTGCAAGCTCGTCGAAATGTAAGGATAGTCGGATGGATCAAAGGATGTTGTCTACACGTCAAGGGAACATCAGTGGGTTTAATCCATGGGATTTGAGAGAGAGGAAAAGGCGAGAATAATTGTTCCAATTTAACCCAATCTTTGTAGTCATAATGAATATTCCAATCAATAATTCTGGTTTGGTTACAAGCTTGGTAATTTTTGTACATGTCGGGTAGACCTATTCCACCTGATGGTTTTGGGGCAGTAAGCCTATCATAGCTGAATCTCGGGCGGAGTTTATTTCAGATAAACAATGTGCACATTTTCTTAAATGAAGAAAAGAAGGCTTGGGGGATCGCAATAGGAACAGTTTGTAAGACATATAGGATTCTCAGGAGAATATTAATTTTGACGATTGCAGCCCTGCCAAACCACGAAAAGAGTCCCCAAGACCATTTTGAGAGATCGGATCAATTTTTTTGTAACAGGGGTGTATAGTTAAGAGAGTACAAGTCGGATAGACAAATTGGGAGTAGTATACCCAAGTATTTAATAGCTTGAGTACTCCAAGAGAAGGGGAAGTCAGATTGGCATAATTTGCAAAGCGTTGTAGGCAAGGAAACGTTAAGGGCAGTAGATTTTGAGAAATTGATTTGGAAGTTCGATAGGGTCTTAAAATAGGTAAAATCGTCAAGTAAGCTGGGTATAGAGGTAAGTGGATCCGTGAGGAACATAAGGACATCATCTGCAAAAGCAGCCAATTTATATGTGTGATTTTTAATGTTTATGCCTTTAATGTTGGAATTGGATCTGAGGCGGTTTAACAGTGGTTCCAACGTAAGTATAAAGATCAGTGGTGATAAAGGGCATCCCTGGCGAGTACCATTCGACACAGAGAAGGCGTCCGACAGGTGATCGTTCACACGTATTCTAGCAGTCGGTTTGAAATACAGCGTAGAAATAAAGTTTAAAATGGCGGGTGGGAGGCCCAAGGCGTTAAGCGTCCTGGTCATGTAATCCCACGCCACTCTGTCGAACGCCTTCTCCGCATCCAACGAGAGCAAGAAACCAGGCAATTCGGAAGAAGTGAGCCAATGGTGTATATTAATGTGAAAAAAAAAAGGGGTAATACTGCGCTGTCTGTGAATGGCCTAGAAAAAATGCTAGCAACTTAAAATGTGAGATACCCACAAAAATAATACAACTAAACAAGAAAAAGCTGCGCAAATATGAACACTACAGTGTAGAACTCCTATAGCAGTCCTATTGTAGAATAAGTGAAAGTCCCGTATTGCCGGTGATAAATGAGTGACAAATGAAAAAGTCCATTAATCAAGTACGGAACATATTATGCATCTGATGGAAACTGATAGCAGAAAAAATTATTCTTTCCTCCAGATAGATGGTGACATCAAATGCAAAAAACCTCAGAAACAGTGCTTGGATAGATAAACACCTCCACCTTTCAATCACACCGCCCCTTACCAGAGGGGAAGATCCCAACTAGAGATCTTCTGACAGCAGATGGCTTAATCCCCAGCCAGGGGTTAACGTGGCAGGATATCCAAGAGCCGAGACTTCTCCAACAGTGGACCGATGATCCGTGTAAGAAGTCCTTTTGAGACGAAACGGCGTAGGGTGGCGGCGTGCTGACGTCCTTTAAACCGCAAACTGTGTCCCGGAGTGAACGGGTGTGCTAGCCGGCCGGCTATATTTTCACATGCAAATTTTATCTACCTTCCTGTAAGTGTGATTTTAATTTTTTTATTAACCACTTAAGGACCTTGGGTGTTTTTCAGTTTTGGTGTTTGCAAGACTGAAACAGTTTTTTCTGCTAGAAAATTACTTAAAACCCCCAAACATTATATATATATTTTTTTCTAACACCCTAGAGAATAAAATAGTGGTCATTGCAATACTTTTTGTCACACCGTATTTGCGCAGCGGTCTTAGAAGCGCACTTTTTTTGGAAAAAATACACTTTTTTGAATTAAAAAATAAGACAACAATAAATTTGGTCCAATTTTTTTATAAATTGTGAAAGATAATGTTACGCCGAGTAAAATGACACCCAACATGTCACGTTTAGAAATTGCGCCCGCTCGTAGCATGGCGTCAAACTTTTACCCTTAAAAATCTCCATAGGCGACATTTAAAAAATTCTATAGGTTGCATTTTTTTAGATACAGAGGAGGTCTAGGGCTAGAATTATTGCTCTCGCTCCAACGATCGCGGCGATACCTCACTTGTGTGGTTTGAACACCGTTTTCATATGCGGGCGCTACTCGCGTATGTGTTCGCTTCTGCGCGCGAGCTCGTCGGGACGGGGCGCTTTAAAAAAATTTTTTTTTTGTTTTCCTATTTATTTGTATTTATTTTAACATTTTTTACACTGAAAAAAAAAAATATATAATAATTGATCACTTTTATTCCTATTACAAGAAATGTAAACATCCCTTGTAATAGAAAAAAGCATGACAGGTACTCTTAAATATGAGATCTGGGGTCAAAAAGACCTCAGATCTCATATTTAGGCTTAAAAAAAAAAAAAAAAAAAAAAAGGAAAATGTCATTTTTTAAATAGCCTTAAAAAGAAAATATCTCTTTAAGACAGTGGACGGAAATGACGTTTTGACGTCACTTTCGCCCAGCGCTGCTATGGGGAACGGGTGGGGGCGATTTTTCCCTCACTCGTATCCCAGCAAAGGAGCCGCAGAGACCCGATCGCCTCCGCCGCTACCGACGGCAACGGTAAGCGGCGGAGAGCACGGGAAAGCGGCGGGAGGGGGGGGGGCACCTCTCCGGTCACCGATAACGGCGATCTCGCGGCGAATCCGCCGCGGAGACTGCCGTTATTGTACACAGGACCCTGCACTGAAGAGATGGATATCTCGGTTGTGGCAGCAGCTGCTGCCGTTACCGAGATATCCATCTTTAAAAAGAGGACGTATATATACAGTGCAGGGTCCTTAAATGGTTAAACAAGTTATATGGGTTCGCACTATGTAGCTTTTTTTCTTCTCCACATTGGTTTCATTATTACACGGATCATCGGTCCACTGTTGGAGAAGTCTCGGCTCTTGGATATCCTGCCACGTTAACCCCTGGCTGGGGATTAAGCCATCTGCTGTCAGAAGATCTCTAGTTGGGATCTTCCCCTCTGGTAAGGGGCGGTGTGATTTAAAGGTGGAGGTGTTTATCTATCCAAGCACTGTTTCTGAGGTTTTTTTGCATTTGATGTCACCATCTATCTGGAGGAAAGAATAATTTTTTCTGCTATCAGTTTTTCATTTGTCACTCATTTATCACCGGCAATACGGGACTTTCACTTATTCTACAATAGGACTGCTATAGGAGTTCTACACTGTAGTGTTCATATTTGCGCAACTTTTTCTTGTTTAGGTGTATATTAATGGCCTTAAGAGTATTGTCTTTGGCCTCTCTGCCAGGAACAAAACCCACTTGGTCTAGGTTTATCAAGTCAGGTATAATTGGAAGAAGTCTGTTAGCAAGGGTCTTTGCAAACCACTTTAGGTCAACATTTAGCAGTGAAATCCGCCTAAAATTAGCAACTAAGGAGTGGTCCTTGTCAGGTTTCGGAATTAATACTATGTGTGCCGACAGTAGATCACGTGGTGGTTCGATTGGATGAATAAACAAATTGAAGGATGACATAAAGAAAGGAGTGAGGATTTCCTTGTATGTTTTGTAATGACCTATTGTCAATCCGTCAGGATCAGGGCTTTTAGCAGACTTCATTTGTTTGAGTGCTAGGCTCACCTCCATCTTATTCAAAGGTGTATCCAGTTGTAATCTCATTTTGTCAGAGATGGGTTTGGGGCTATAATTTTGTAAGAAGTTCTTAAGTCTCGTCTGTCGTGTTTGGATAATGAAGGATCAGATTGAGAGAGGTTATATAGTTTTGAGTAATATTCAACAAATTGTTTTGCTATGGCAGAGGGTGAATGTAATTTGTTTCCCTGGGCATCAGAAATGGAATGAATCGTTGTTTTAGCCTTGCTCGATTGTAAGGCTTTGGCAAGCATTTTACCAGCTTTGTTATCAAACTCTTAAAAAGATTTATTCGCTAGAGCAAATTTGCGTTTGACTTGTTTGTTTAAAAAATTTAACATATCTGACCTAGCCTGAATAAGTTCGGCCAGGGTCGTCACTGCTTGTGTAAGTTTATGCGTGTTCTCTAATTTTTGAATAGCAGAAGCAAGATCAGAGTATCTTTTTTTTCTCTCCTTATTATGTTTGGCTGCGACTGCGATGAGGATTCCCCTAATTACACATTTGTAGGTCTCCCAGTTAGTGACAGGAGAAGTATCTAATGGATTATTCTCATTAAAGAATAGTTGAATTTTGGATTTCACCTCTTGAGCTATAGAGGGATCAGTGAACAAGGAAGAATCAAGCCTCCAAATATTAATTCGAGGATGTGCATCTGGAAATGAGACAGTTAAAGAAATAGGGTTATGATCTGAAAAAAACATGGGGTCAATCGAAGCTTTTTGGACCATGGGCAAATAATTTTCAGTTATAAACAGATAGTCTATCCTGGAAAATCTGCCGTGTGGGGGTGAATAAAACGTGTAATCTTTGCCGTCAGGATTCAGAGTACGCCAAGTGTCATGAAGTAAGAGATCATGAAGGTGAGATTTAATTTTCTTTATATTCCTACATGTTATTGAAGAAGTGCCTGTGGAGGTATCCTGGATTAAGGGGAACGTTGAAGTCCCCACCCAAAATGAGCACACCTTCTTTGAAGGAGGCTAATTGTTCGGAAATGGTTTCGAAAAAGGAAACTTGATTTCTGTTGGGGGCATAGATATTAGCTAGAGTGATCGTACGATTCAAAATAGTGCCTTTTAGTATTAAGTACTTGCCCTCTTAATCGATGATGCAAGCATAAACGAGAAGAGGGCAGTTCTTAGCAATCAAAATCGAGACCCCTTTTGATTTCAGTAAAGGATTAGTGGAATGGAAAACTGGGGAAATTGTGATCATTCAATTTGGGTATAGAATTTGAACAAAAATGGGTTTCTTGAAGAAACACAATGTCAGATTTATTTTGTTTTAGATACAGAAGTAATTGGGATCTCCGTTCCGGGATATTAAGACCTTTGGCATTTAGTGAGATGATCTTAACCAGAGGGATACCATTCGATATAGTGTTAGTCGTCATGACGTATTTGGAACTGAACAGTAAATGATATAGAATAAGGAAAGGTATGTAGTTATAACAGCAGTCAAAGGGAGGTGATAAAAGGGGAAATAAACAATCACAAAAAAAGGGAGAGGGAGGAGGTATAGGTGGATGGGTTTCCGGACTATCTGTGAAATTCCACTCACTCATAAGCCTGAGTGGGTTCAACAGAAACGGGGGGGGGGGGGGGGGGGGGGGGGGGGGGGGGGGGGGGGGGGGGGGGGGCCGGAATAAAATAAGTCTATTACTAGTAGTGAGGGATAGGAACCACTTTTGGATAAAAGCTAGACTACTGTATGGGGGTCGGCTAGACCTCCTAGAAGAATGACAGAAAATGATCTATTAAATCATGAGATGGTTATCACAACCAAAGCCCATACAAAAATGGATTTTCAATGCTCAGGGTAATATAAGATGAAAAACAAAGGCAAAAGAAGTGTAATTAATGGGGAATTAAATTATTTTGGGTTTTCGTGAAAACCCTTTCATCAAAGGACTCAACTCAAAGTATATAATATGATGTGCTTTGAAATAATTTATAGATATAGAAAGGCCTGGTCTAAAGAGAAAATAAATAAATGAATAAATCACAGTATAGGCCCGAGTGTCCAGAATGTGGGATAGCTCTGGTCATTTTATACGTCAGCACCATTTCCAGTTTTGAAATCTTTTTACATTCCTGTAGCAAAAATATTGAGATTAAAATCCGTGTTTTATATAGCAAAAACGTCCTATAAATGTTAATATGGAAAGGCAAAACGGGTTGTAAATGATATCCGAATCCACATAAATGTTGATTTGAGTAAAGAAAGATTTAATCACCCTAAGTAATAAATAATTACTCTCGTGGGCAAATAGGATGAATAAATCGGGTGTATATGCGTATCATTACACCACGTGACCTCCTAGAACGTATTAAGATAGATATATAAATGTAGTAGTAAAAAAAAAAAAAAAAAAATCTGTGCATACACATGTGAAACAAACTAATAACTATGAAGATATGTAATAATGAGCCCCATGGGAAGTATTTCAAAATATCCCTCCTATAAGTAATATCAATTTTCTTATCTATTCAATGTAGTGGAGTAGTGTCCCCTATGTTAAAGATAGCTGCGCATGCAGAAGTACACATTAACTCTCTAATGATAAGAGGTCTTAAGCATTTAACTATTCCAAATCTCAGAAAAAATAGTTTAGAACAGTAAGGAATCATATGGCTATATGTTCATTACACAGGGCAATCATGTTAGTAAAGAGGGTGTCATATGTAAAGTAGATAGGGTGTTAAGGCTGTTATCTTGAAAACAATAGGGTATATCACTAAAGACAAGCTAAAACAGTACACAGCGGTACCAGATCATTTCTGCCCTCATTTAGAAGAGCAAGTTCAATGGGTGACAGAAGCTTGATCGCGACGGGTTCTACGAGGTAAGGGCTCGGCCCGGAGGACTATGTGGTAAACGATCGTGAGGTGACTGATCTTCGGTCATGGGAGATGAGGGTGACGGTGAGCGTCTGCGACAAATCTGGGAGTTCAGAGCTTCCATCGGTTCTACTGATGATGTAAGGTCCCGTTCAGCTGGTGTTGCAAATTCAGCATACCAATCAGGTACTGCAACAAGCGGTAAGTCAAGTTGTTTGCAAAAAGCCGTTAATTCTGCTGGTACTCTCAGAAGAGCAGAACGGTTTTGGTGGTATGCAAAAAGGCCAAAGGGAAACTTCCACTTGTACCGAATGTTTTTGGAATTGAGTACTTCTAATAGAGGACGAAGATCTCTCCGGTTTTTGAGTGTAATTGCAGATAGGTCCTGGAAAATTTGCAATTGATGACCCTCAAAAAGTAATCCGCGCATTTTCCGGGCTTTCCTTAGAATAGATTCTTTGATCTTGGTCATTTATAAAGCAAATGACATCTCTAGGGGGATCAGATTCTTTACCTTTTAGGCCGCAGAGCTCTGTGTATTCGCTCCATGGAAATGACATTGCTTTTAGTGTTAAGGATGTCATTAAATGCGTCGGAGACTACCTGAGGTAAACTGTCATTAGAGCACTTATATTCAGGTAGGCCATGGATCCTCAGGTTGTGGCGTCATCCTCTATTGTCAATTTCCTCTACATGACGTTGTATGTCACGGAGTTAACGATTGTGGAAATTAATCCGGTAATCGATCCGTTCGATCGATTTGTGATGAATTAAAGTGTTTTCCTCCACTTTTTGTATCCTTCCATTCATTACCTGACGGTCCCTTCTCAGATCAGATATGGCAACCGTGAGCGCGTTCTTAATATCGGCTGTCATCGATTGGAGATCATGAATGCTCAGTTGGTGGACCGCCGGTAAACCGTAATCATTTGAGGGTGAGATCTGACTTGACGGACACACGTCGATTCCATCATGATGATGGAGAGATACAGGTACAGACGAGGGAGCCGTCGCCATTTTTTTCCTCCTGGAGTCGGCTATGATGAAAATAAATCGATCGGTTTGTGTTCGTTGTGTGTCTCAGTAACCGGAATTTTGAAGCCGAACCGTTCTGGAAGAAATCCCCGTTATTCAGAGAAAAAAACGGTGCCGAATACCCATATAGATATATTTTTTTTTACTACTAATGGCAGCGATCAGCGATTTTTTTTTTGTTTCGTGACTGCGACGTTATGGCGGACACTTCGGACAATTTTGACACATTTTTGGGACCATTTAAATTGCATTGTCTACTGTGAAAATGACAGTGCAGTTTGGGAGTAAACCACAAGGGGGCGCTGACGGGGTTATGTGTGACCTAATTCGTTTTTACAACTGTAGGGGGGTGTGGCTGTAGGTGTGACGTCATCGATTGTGTATCCCTATAAAAGGGATCACATGATCGATGATACCGCCACAGTGAAGAACGGGGAAGCCGTGTTTTATACGTTCAGCTCCGGGGACGATGGCCGGACTCCAGCAGCGATCGGGTCCGCGAGTCCTGCGGTCCCGGAGCTTCGAATGGCACGGCTGGGCATGTACAGCCGTGGGTACTAGTACAGCACGTACCTGTACGTGCCCAGCCGTGCCATTCTGCTGACGTAAATGTGGAGGAGGCGGTCCTTAAGTGGTTAAATGGCATTTCAGTCCAAGTTAACACTGCACTACCACATAATGTGTAGGGGGCATCTACTAAGCTGCTGAAAGAAAAAAAGGCTTAATATTTAATGTTGGTAATATATTCAGGTAATATGTGCAATGACATTACAGCCAACAGCGTTTGCAGTGTTTTTTTTTATATTTTCAAGTTTTGTTTATGATACTTGGTTTTATTTATAAAGAAGTCTGTAGTGCATGTTCAAACGTTATTACTAGGGTTGCACCGATACTAGTAACGTTATCGGTGCTGATACTGAGTATTTGCGTAAGTATTTGTACTTGTGCAAATGCTCCAATGCTTGACCCGATACCTTTACAACCACTGATCTCCCTGTATTGATTTTCAGACAGCCACTTCTCCTCCTCTCGCTCCCGCAGCTAGATGCTTGTAACTGCCCCCGCACCTATCTCCTCCGGCTGTCCTCCGGGTGCCCCTTTGTGTCATACTCCGGGTCCCCCCCGTGTCCTCTTTCGTTCCCCCCTTCCCCCCGTGTCCTCTTTCGTTCCCCCCCCATGTCCTCTTTCGTCCCCCCCCCCCCCCGTGTCCTCTTTCGTCCCCCCCCCCGTGTCCTCTTTCGTCCCCCCCCGTGTCCTCTTTCGTCCCCCCCGTGTCCTCTTTCGTCCCCCCCCCGTGTCCTCTTTCGTTCCCCCCCCCCTGTCCTCTTTCGTTCCCCCCCTGTCCTCTTTTGGTCCCCCCCCCCGTGTCCTCTTTTGGTTCCCCCCCCGTGTCCTCTTTTGGTCCCCCCCCCGTGTTCTCTTTTGGTCCCCCCCCGTGTCCTCGTTTGGTCCCCCCCCGTGTCCTCGTTTGGCCCCCCCCCCCGTGTCCTCGTTTGGCCCCCCCCCCCGTGTCCTCGTTTGGCCCCCCCCACCGTGTCCTCGTTTGGCCCCCCCCCCCACCGTGTCCTCTTTTGGCCCCCCCCCCCACCGTGTCCTCTTTTGGTCCCCCCCACCGTGTCCTCTTTTGGTCCCCCCGGTGAGAGGGTTAATTTCCCTATCGGGAACACAGACTGCTCAAAAACTCAGTAGATTACATAACACTTTCCCACACAAATGAAAAATGTTGTTAGAATTGCACTTTTAATTTGTCAGGTCATGCTTAAAAAAACAATAGTTGAAAATAGTTTTAACCACTTGAGTAGCAGCCTGTACTATGTCTTAAAGGTTAAGTTCATCTGCGGGACATCCCCACAGTCTCTGTGACGGCAGTATAGGGATAAGTTCCCCGTACTAGCTGTCACTGTTTGAAACAAGCGTGCCTGTGTAGGGCTCAGCCCACACGGCCATGTCATTCATGGCTGTGTGGGCTGCGAGTTCTGTGAATGAATGAAATGCAAGTCCCTACTTCCTTTTCAGCTGTCGAACTGTGGTATCTCAATGAACTACCATGGTGCTGTCGAGTGCTGTGGTAGTTTGAGTTTTCCTGTCGATGTAAAACTGTCTCCCTGTACAATGTATGGACCATCCAGCTCACACTGCGAGTTTGCGGGCGGCCTGCATAGCTATAGTGATCTTGCTGATCGCTGGTGAAATGATTTGAAGGCTCCTGAGAAAAAAAGGAAATGCACATTTTTTTTTATTTTTTTTTTACCTGCAAAAACGTGTGCATTTATTAAGCTAAGTTTACCTTTTTGCAGGTTAAAGCGGAGCTCCACCCAAAAGGGGAAGCTTCACTTGTCTGCGTTCTCCACCCCTCTATTGCCACGTTTGGCACCTTTTTGGGTTTTGGCAGCTCAGCCAGAAGTTCCGCTCCTTTTCAACTCCCCCGCAGATGACCCACTGCTCCTTTTCCTTAGTGGAGATAGTGATGGCAGCACCTGATAGTGGATTGAAAAATCTGCTGGGGGGAGAACACCGCTGATTACTGCACAGGCAAGTGTCCTAATATTAAAAGTCAGCAGCTACAGTATTTGAAGCTGTTGACTTTTTTTCTTTTTCTTGAAGGAGTCTGGGGCTCCTTTTTAACTTCTTCTTGATTTTGCCTACCACAGATGTACTGTGGCAGGTCGGCTCTATTTCACGAAACAACGTACCTGTACGTCATTTTGTGCAAAAAAAAAAAGAAGAAAAGGGTCACGCATGCTGATTGGACAGAGGGGGAGCCAATTGACGGGGCCTGCGAGCCCGATGGCCACCGCGATCATTTCCGAGCGAGGCAGAGCAGCGATCCACTTATGTAAAGGCAGATCGCCATTCCAACAGAGGAGAAGGTGGAGATTCTGTGTTCCTGCTATCCCCCACACAGTTGGCAAGCACCCCTAGCGACGCACGTAACCCTTTGATCGCCCCTGATGTTAACCCCTTCCCTGCCATTAGTACAGTAACGGTGCATACTTGTATCACTGTAATAATGTCACTGGTTACCCAACAAAGTGTCAGGTGTCCGATTTGTCTGAAACAATGTCGCAGATCCGCTTAAAATGGCTAATCACCGCTATTGCTAGTAAAAAAAATAATCAAAATGCCATAAAAATATCCCATATTTGTAGATGCGATAATGTTTGCACAAATCAATTAATATAGACTTTTTACCACAGATATACGTAGCAGAATACATTATTTCCTAAATTAAGATTTATTTATTTTTATTTCATTATTAGATGTGTTTTTATAGCTAAACAGTTGTTTTTCAAAATTGTTGGTCTTTTTTTTAATAGCGCAAAAAATAAAAACCGCAGGGTTGGTTGGTTATCGCCAAAAAAAAATAAGAGCGCTATTTGTGGGGAAAAAGAAATATAGCGTCTCACAACCGCGCAATTGTAAGTTAAAGTAACGCTGTGGCGTATAACAAAAAAATGGCCCAATCATTAAGGGGGTAAAATCTTCTGGTGCTGAATTATATTTTAAGGAGTCTGCAGAGCATTGTACCCACAAACGGCAGATCACGGGTGCAATGTTTGGCTTCTGCAGTCTTTCAGGATAGCTGGTTGTCCGTAACAGAGGCAGGCATTTACTTGTGAATGCTCTCTTCTGTTATAATATGTGTTTACATCTTTTCTGTAAATGGTCATTACATTAAACACATGATACAGTGCCTCTCAGATTGGCTGGGTTTGTGAACAGAGCCTCCCCCAGAATGGCATGTTTCACTGCCATCAACTGGCACATTGTCTTTCAGTCAACGTACAGAGGAAAAAATTGGTTAAAATGTAATTCCAGGTAAAAAACACAATATATTATGTAGACTCCTCACCAGAGTAAAGCTGGGCATAGGCCGATTTAACCAGTTAATAACTGCCTCATAGCCGAATTACGGCTACAAGGCGGTTCCTTAACTCTGGGAGGACGTCCATTGACGTCCTGCCAGAATCGCGCCCCCCCTGGGGCGCGCACACAGGAATGTTCGTGACTGCCGGGTCCGGAGGACCCAGAGCATCTCGGATAATGATAAATTGCCGCTAATAGCGGCCATTTACCACGTGATCGATCCGTCCAATGATGGAGCGATCAAATGTAAACAAACCGGCGTCATTTGATGACACCGGTTCCTCCCTCCTCTCTCTGTACCGATCGGTACAGTGTGAGATGAGCGCGGATGGCAGCAGCGCTGTGGGCTGGATCTGTGACTATTGCAGTCACAGATCCATCCATCCCTGCTCAGCCATCCCTGCAATACTCTTCCTCCCCTGCATACTCTGCAATACCCCCTGCGCAATACTCTGCAGTGCCCCCTGCGCAATAGTCTGCAGTGCCCCCTGCGCAATAGTCTGCAGTGCCCCCTGCGCAATAGTCTGCAGTGCCCCCTGCGCAATAGTCTGCAGTGCCCCCTGCGCAATAGTCTGCAGTGCCCCCTGCGCAATAGTCTGCAGTGCCCCCTGCGCAATAGTCTGCAGTGCCCCCTGCGCAATAGTCTGCAATGCCTCCGCACCAATAGTCTGCAATGCCCCCGCACCAATAGTCTGCAATGCCCCCGCACCAATAGTCTGCAATGCCCCCGCACCAATTCTTTGCAATGCCCCCGCACCAATACTCTGCAGAAAAAATGCGTTTTAACCACTTTCTGCCCGTCGGCCGTCATATGACGTCCTTGACTTTGTGCAGGGATATCTGATTGATGCCTGCAGCTACAGGCATCATTCAGATATCTTTTTTAGCCGGCGATTCTCTACACCAAAAGAACGATCATGTTGGCTGTTCCACCTCTTGATCGTTCTTACGGGAGGCGAAAGGGGACGTCCCACCTCCCTTCGCCCTCCGGTGCTTCATCTGACTTACTGCTACGATCGAAGCCAGGATCGTTTTTTCAAACCACACATGTGAGGTATTGCTGCGAACGTTAGAGCGAGAGCAATCATTTTGGCCCTAGAGCTCTTCTCCAACTAAAAATGTAACCAGTAAAAATATTTAAAGCTTCACATATGGGGATTTTTAAGTAGCAAAGCTTGGCGCCATTCCACGAGTGTGTGCAATTTTGAAGAGTGACATGTTGGGTATCTATTTACTCGGCGTAACTTCACCTTTCATATTATGCAAAAACATTGGGCTAACTTTAATGTTTTTTCTTTTTTAAAAGCACAAAACTGTTTTATTTCCAAAAAAAAAGCGCGTTCGAGAAATTGCTGTGCAAATACCATGCAACGACCGCCATTGTATTCTCTAGGGTCTTTGATAAAAAAAAGCATGTATAATGTTTTGGGGTTCTATGTAATTTTATAGCAAATAAATGGGAGAGGAATGTCCGAATTGGCCTGGGTGTTCCAGAACGCCTGATGGTGCTCCCTGCATGTTGGGCCTCTGTATGTGGCCACGCTGTGTAAAAGTCTCACACATGTGGTATCGCCATACTCTGGTAAATAACAGAATGTGTTTTGGGGTGTAATTTGTGGTATGCATATGCTGTGTGTGAGAAATAATCTGGTAATATGAAAATGTTGTGAAAAAAAAAAAATCTTGATTTTGCAAAGAATTGTGGGAAAAAATGACAACTTCAAAAAACTCACAATGCCTCTTTCTAAATACCTTGGAATGTCTTCTTTCCAAAAAGGGCTCATTTGGGGGGTATTTGTACTTTTCTGCCATGTTAGGGTCTCAAGAAATGAGAGAGGCTGTCAGTACATCAGGTGTGATGAAATTGATCAATTTTCAGTAATTGGTACCATAGCTTGTAGACCCTATAACTTTCACCCAGACTAATATCCAAAATGTATTTTTATTTTTTACCAAAGATATGTAGCAGTATACATTTTAGGCCAAATTTATGAAAAAAAAATAATTTATTGCAAAATTTTATAATAGAAATAAAGAAAAATTCATTTTTTTTTTACAAAATTTTCGTTTTTTTCATTGATAACGAAAAAAATAACCGCGGAGGTGATCAAATACCACCAAAAGAAAGCTCTATTTGTGGGGAAAAAAAAGGACAACAATTTAATTTAGTTAGTGTTGTATGACTGAGGTTATTGTCCTTTAAATTGTGAGAGCACCGAAAGCTGAAAATTGGTCTGGTTATTAAGGGTGTTTAAGTGGCCAAGTGGTTAAATTTGGCCAGTTCTGTTCGACAGAAGGTGATCGGTAGATCGACTTCTGCCAAACAAGCATGCTAGAAAATGTCTGATCAGTGTATTCTGAAAGCAGCTGGAACCACTGTCGGAATACAATGTCCCAGTGGGGTGGATTGTGTTAGTTTTTTTTTTTTGTTTTTTTTGTTTTTTTTGTTTGTTTTGTTTAGCCTACTGGCTAAAAAAAAAGTCTATTCTTCGTTTTCGATTCTTTACTATAAACGCTCCACAGGGATGTATGTATGTGGCCTGTAGGTTGCAAAAAGATAATTGCAAGATCAATCCCACCAAGCATGGTAGCTGCACTGAATTTGCTTTAAAGTTAACATTGAAGTTTGCCTTTACTACTTTATACACGTCTCTGTTTTTAAATATTGGTTTTAGGCACTTAAACTCACCACAGTGATACATTGGGGTTGATTTACTAAATGCAAAATCTAGTGCAACTGTGGAAGGTAGCCAATCAGCTTCTAACTTCAGCTTGTTCAATTAGGCAATGACAAAAACTGGAAGCCGACTTTCTATGCAGAGCTGCACCAGTTTTAGTAATATTGTGCTCATAATTGCACACTTTTTTTTTTCCTTCAAAGTGCATAATGATTTAAAACATTTAGAATTGCACTTCTACTTTCAACTGGACAATAAAACTTCTGTTTGTTCTCATATGACATGGGAAGTTCTGTGATTTGCTGTTTATATAGAGGTTTATGCACTTTAATTTACTGTTGCGTGCTTGCTTTGCACTTTACTAAAGACCTGTATGGATTGAACATTTTAGCATACAAGTCCTCAAGACCTTTTTAACTATAAAATATTTTTTTCTTTTATGTGATCTGAATAAATATACAGCAGTCTGTAAAGATACTTTTTATTTTGGTACTTTGTGTGTATGTATATGTGTGTGTATATATAAATATAAATATATAATATATATAAATACAAAAATTACTATTTTTATGTGAGAAGCTAAAAGAAATGCGAAGAGTTCCCAACTAGAGCTTTAATCATGGCTCTTCATCAGTCATCGCTATTGCTGCATTTTGCTCTAGAGGCTCTAATTGTCTGCATTTGGAAGGTTTAACACTTCCTGACAGAGAGGCTATTAAGGGGAAGTATTCTCACATAACTGTCACAGGCAAGAACAAAGGGCCTTGCAACTCAATGTGTACAAACCACTAACATTTGTAAATGACCCTTTTTTTCATGAATTTCATCCCTTTAAGTCAAAAGCCCATGGAAAGAAGCAAGGTGTAATAAAACAGTAAACCTATACATTCTTCTGGGCGAATTTATCTGTGGCTCAAAAAACAATTGTTTTGTAGAAAAAAAAAAATCTCATTAGCAGATGTGAGTTGCTTGGAGTAAAGAGACTTAAAATTAAGGTTGCTCTCAAGACTGCTTTGAACTTAACAAGCACCGATTGTGGAGCAGACTAGTTAATGAAAGGAAATTAAATTTTTTTGCCAACTTCCCCTTCTTGCTTCTGAGCCTGCAACAAGTTACTGACCCCCCCCTTTTTTTTGAAGAAAAAACTGTTCTATTTAAGGAGGAAAAATATATTTGAAAAAGTTGTTATATTAGTCTGTATTTCTAGATTACAGTATTTTAAATCACATGTTCGTTAAACAAATGTTATGGTAAAATGGTATTCCCATGATGCATCTTTATATAAAACCATTTGCAAATTTGATTAGTTTAAAAAAAAAATCTATTAAGTATTTTTACAAACTTTTTAATCAACATGTTTTTATGCTGGTGCACCACATCTTTTAGATCGACGACCCCCCCCCCCCTCTAGATTTGCATGAATGCACACAGTTTACCTTGTAATGATGTTTTACAGGCAATAAAATGGTTTGAACCACATTTTTATGACAGATGGTATTGAGTTTTTAGTGCAGTGTTTTACTTGGTTCTCTCCTTTTAAGTGTCTGGTAAAACCAACAGCATTTTAAACAAAAGAGAATCGTCTCCCCCTGCTGACAGCTTCATGGAAAACATGACAGGCAAACAGAAGAGGAGACAGAAACAAGCTGCAGCCGACAGGCTGTAATGCTCTGATTTATGGCCCATTATGGATTGTAAACTCTGAAATTTAATCACTTCATTTTGGCCACTGCAGAAAGCCATCTCTCAATAGTAACTTAGCTTCCTGTCAGCTGATTGGGGTGCGCTTTGAGTTTTCCTCTTTGTCGTATAATAATGATCAGGTATAATTTACATTCCACTTATGGTATTAATTTTACATTCCTCTGAATGAGCAGGGTCAGAAGGTTGTAAAATCAAACATTAAATGAATCGGAGGAGACAGTAGTGCAATATACGACTGCCCTAAGGACACAGTGCAATGGCTGATGGGATTAACGTGAGTCTCATTTCCTGCTTTTACAGGATGCAGATGAAGCTGTCAGAATTGCAAGGGAAATTGGTAAGTTCTTAAATTGGCTATGGTGGAATTTGTATGCCTCTTGGTAGACATGCTTGACTAAATTAAATGTGTAATAGGTAATATCTTTAGAACAAATAATGTTTTAATAGTTTAAGATCTCATTTGTTCATGGCTTTTTGTAGACTCCAAGCTCCAGCTTCTTATTCTTTAGCCAGTACCATATGTTATCTTGACAATTTAGTATGACATTCTAGTCAGTTGAAGTCAGTAAGGTGGATTCTTTACTATATAAAGATGTCATGTGATTTCTTGCTCCCCCCCCCCCCTTCTGTTTATGTTCATATAGATGTTTAATCCTGTCATGCCTATTTCTGACATTTGTTGTTTACAAGTTAAAATCAGTATTTTTTTTTTTTAAATTACTATATATATATATATATATATATATATATATATATATATATATATATATATATATATATATATATATATATATATATATATATATATATATATATATATATATATTCTTGGCAGAGACCATAGAGCATAACATGGTGATCGTTATTTTGTGTCACACAGAAATACTTTCAAACTTTTTTGGGGGAAAAAAGACACTTTCATGAATTTAAAAAGAAACTAAACAGTAAAGTTACTCCATTTTTTTTTTGTATAGTGTGAAACATGGTGTCACTGAGTAAATAGATACGCAACATGTCATGCTTTGAAATTGCGAACACTCGTGGAATGGCGTCAAATAACAGTACCTAAAAATCTCCATAGGCGACACTTTAAAAAGAAAAAAAAAAGTAATGGTTACCAGGTTAGTTACAGAGGAGGTCTTTTGCTAGAATTATTGATCTCACTCTGACAAGCGAGGCAATACCTCACTCAGGGATGGGGGCATTTAAAAAATAATAATAATTTGATCACTTTTATTGGTGTCATAATAGGTGGTGACAGGTACCCCTAAAATACCCCAAATCCCTCCTTTGCACTTAAAAGTATTCAGATCGCCAAAATTGGCGATTCTGAATACTGTATTTTTTTTAAAATTGGTGCCATTGGCAGCCAAGTAAAACGGAAGTGACGTCGCTTCTGGGATTTTACATCGGAGACCCGATCAGAGCCGAAACCTAAGGCCTAAGCCTAGCTGGTGGACATGCCAACTGGTGGCTCAGGTCTCCTGGTGGGGGAGGAAGATCGACTAAGGTGGCAGGAGGGGGGACTTCCCCTCCAGCTTCTTTAGGATAACAGCTGAGTGGCTTTTAGCTGCATAGGTTATTATCACTAAAGAGCCAACCACCCGCTCTAAAACAAAAAACAATACCAGGGTGATATACAAATAAAGAAAAATATTGCGCTAACCAAGGTGAAAAGGAAACTAAAAAATAAAACTAAAGCAGCTACACTACAATTTGACAAAAATTGAATGGAAATGTGGAAATAAATGTAGCGCTGTGAAACATGAAAATAATAATAACACACATAAGTTATAAAAGAATGGTGTAGTCCCAACAAACCACGTGAGTGGAAAAAGTCCTGGTAGGAAAATGTTGGAGTGTATCAATGATAACACAAAGAAAACATATGTGAAAGTCCATCCACAAGTGGGGAATCAATAGATGTAAAATCACTATACTTCATTGATCCTCGGGTAGGATGACACTTGAATAACGAATATGTTATGCTCTTACCTGAACAGTAGGACCTGTCTGTCATGAACAGCAGATCGGTACAGCCTGAGAACTCCTATGGCACAGTCAGCTGGGCTCATTCGAACACAGTAGAAGCGATTCAAATCCTCAATGGAAGGCCAGACGTGCACGATGTCTTGGTGGAGTTCTTGGAAGGGATGTGATGGCAATGGTGGAACTCTCGGATGGATAGGGTGGAAGCAAATGGATGGCTCCAAGCACCATATAGAGAGGGGAAAAGAAATAAAACGCAACCTAAATGGTGCAGATAAATGAGTATAAAAGTGATCACAAATAAAATGAAAGCAATGCGGGAAAGGGTAATAAACCAAGCCCTACGCGTTTCGTCCTAGAGGGACTTCAACTGGGGCATCAACCTGTTGCCCCACATTGCTCATATATAAATACTAAACATTTATATATTTATATATGTATGGTGGTGAGGTGTAAAATTATTGCCCTTGGAGATATCAGTCCTCTAATCTTACTTACACCGCCCAGGTTGTGCAAAAAAAAAAAATACAATTTTAAAACCGAATGTACTAATTGGCAATCCAAGGATTACCTCCTCTTTTGGACCCTTTCACTGCCACCGTTTGCTTTTTTTTTCCTGCTGCCCCCAAAGCAGCCCATAGGCAACCACGGGGGCGCTCTTTTGAGCTGCACTGTGTGTGTGTACACACACACACACAGCGCAACTTAGCCATGCCCCCACTCCCTCCTCAAAAGGATTTTACTGTTGGCAGCGGGAGCCTGTGGCTCATGCTTCTTGGAGTCTCCTGGGGGGGGGCAGAGTGAGCAGGTAAGCACAGCGCTGGATTTAGAGAAGACTCGGGTAAGCATTTAGGGATGGGGTGGGGGACATGTAATGGAAGGCCTTTTATTGCTTTTCATAAAATCTATAAACTTTTTTTCAGACACAGATTCTTCCAACACTATGGTGCATACTGATACCCATCAATTTTACCTTCGCATTGGGCAGTTCCTTTTTCCATTTCATTATATTTTTAAAGTTCCTTTTCAAATGTCACCATTTAACAAATGATTGCACTTGGCATTACATGATTCTTACCATATGGACCAAATTTATGCAAATATTCAATTGACTGTCAGTTTTGCAACTTTACCAGATTTGTCCGATTTATATTTGATTAATATTGGAGCTCCACGACTCCAGGACAATTATTTTGCTTATAATAAAGATCTCTCACAGTCCTCTTTCTCACAGTCCTCTTTCTCACAGTCCTCTTTCTCACAGTCCTCTTTCTCACAGTCCTCTTTCTCACAGTCCTCTTTCTCAGTCGCTGTCTACAAAAACTTTACTAACCTTACTGTTTTTTTTTTGTTTGTTTTTTTATATTCATTAAAGTGTGTTTTTTTTACCCCACAAAAAATTGCATTTGAACAAGTAATTTTCTAGCAAAAATATTATTTTAACTTAAAATCAACAAGTGTCAGAAAAGGCTTTAATCTTTAAAGCGGAACTAATTTTAAGTAATTTTTTAAACTTTCCGTCTATTAAATCTTCTGCCCTTGTTGTTTTAACTTTAGCTAGTAAAACATTTTTTTTTTCTGCCAGTAAATACCTTATACGGCCCACTTCATGTTTCTTGTCTGGTAAAAAGCCTGGGCTTATGACCTCTCTCTCTCTCTCCTAAAAGTTTGCCAGGAAGGGAGGGGGGATGAGTCATAAGAGGGCAAATAAAAGCTGTAGAGCAGGAGGTGTGCCTCTATGTAAATCCAGGAATAGAACAGGCAGCTGCCCACAGTTAAACTGAATACAGCAAGACTTAGTGGAGGGAGATTTCTGCAGCATATTTGGCAAGTATAGAACCACAGTATACAGTATATAAAGTAATATGCAACATGGTTGGAGGGAAGCTTCAGAATGGCAAAGATGTTTTTATTACAAATTATGTGAGCAGACTGCAGTTCCTCTTTAAGTGATTAAAATTCCCTAATTTACAGAAAGAAGTTAATTCCTTTGTTCTAAAGAACAAAACATTAGAATGTTAATAGTTGGCTCAGCGGCTGAGGAATATTGTAAAAATTGGCAGGCTGCCTGTTTTTTTGCATAGAATTGGGAAAATGCCTTGTTAAGATCGTGAGGGGAAATAATTACCATCTCGATTCTTAACGATTAATTACACAGCTCTAATTAATATACAAAGGCAGGAAATACATACTATCCCAGTAGATTATATTCTCCTGTTTTCTTAAATTTGACTATTTATTTACTCCAGTGGCAGCATATACATGTTAATTTATATACTTTAAGAAACCAATTTGTGTATGCAGTCACAATCCTTATGTCAAAGTAATTGACAGAAATTCCTTATTTTATGTTAATAAGTTGACATGGCTTCCTTTTTCATGAAAATGTAAACGAGTGGTTTCCTCAGGTATGAAGCAGTTAAATAAAAGAAGGTATTGTTTACTGTTACAGAGGACATGTGGCAAACTGTCATGTTCATATGACCAAATGATCAAAATCTGAACTTATGTTTAATTGCTCCCTGCTGTTAGGCTACCCGGTTATGATCAAGGCCTCAGCAGGTGGTGGCGGGAAAGGCATGAGGATTGCTTGGGATGATGAAGAGACCAGGTGAGATGCTGTCCACAACGCTAACATTGTTTAATGTCGCACTTACCAAATCCTCCTTCTTTCCATTGGGGAAATGTCACTTCAAACTAACTTCAAGTCTATACCAGTGATTCTCTGTCCTTCTATTTTTATTTATTTTCTCCTGTGTGTTAGAGTACTGTTAGCTTATGACATTATAACTGTAGATCTGTATTCGCGATCAAAAGCATGAGAACAAAGTTTGTACTGGCAGCCTCAGTGGCTACTGGCTGAGACTGGTCCTTGTTAAACTGCCACATTTTTGCAAGCCACACAAATTTACTGCACAATCACCTTTCGCAACATACTTACTGGAACCTAGCACCACAATTTCCATAGCTGTGAACATCTTCAAGCTTTAAGGCACATACATCAACATTTTAGTAATTTCTAGTTTGGTAAAAGGGGGGTTTTGAGATTTGGTTACTGTTATGAAAGAATATAAATCTGCTCAGGGGATCCTGCAGCTGTTCTTATAATTGTCATCCATATCAAATCATATGATTACTGCTTTTACCGGTCTTATGCACCACTATTTGAAAGCGTTGTCCTTATAGTTCAACAAATTTAAAGTTACTCTCTCACTAATCAATTTTAGGTCTAACTATAAATTAAAGGGTTTGTAAAGGAATTGTTTATCTTCCTTTACCTTACTCAGTGCTGTTTTCATGTCCTCATTCGTTTTTGCTCTCAAGTTGCTGTAATTCTTCTCTGATCTCCACACTTCCTGGTTGTCTGTTTCCTGATAACCACGTTCCTGGGAGCTTCCTTTCTGTGGTCACTACTCAAGGTGGTGCTGAGGGGTTTTAGACACACAGTAATCACACCTATCGGTTTCGTTTTCCAAACCATCACTGCCCTGTATTGGCTCTGTGGCTCTGTACAGCACAGGCAGGAAACAACATGCAAAAACGAAACTAGAAACTACAGGTACATTATGATTTATTTTTATCTATTTTTAATCCTTTTTAAAAGCAATCATTTAACTATTATGTCTATATAAATAGTCAAACAGTAAACAGTCATTTCAGCAAAAAAAAAATGTTTTATTTCCAACGCCTTTAAGACATGCAACACATCTTTCCAGCTGATTGTGCTGTCTATCTCTGCAATAGTGCAGAATAAGTGCCATCTGAAGATCCTGCAAAATCTAAACATTTAAAGGGTAACTCCACTTTTGTGGGCAAAAATGGCAAATAAATTGCGACACTAATCATATTGCAACGGCCTTGAGTGAAACTGGGCGTAAGGGACAGCCTCGAATGAGGCTACCATCTTTCGCAATAATTTCATGCATAGACGGATGGAATGCCTTCTTTTTGCCTTTATCACTCGGACCAAGTCTCCTATGGCTTTTTCCTTTGGCTTGGAAAGTAATACCCTGCTTTGGGATGTGTCTATAATCATGCCCAGATATTCCAGCCTTTTCTAAAGCTGTAGGATTTTTCCAGATTGAGGACCCAGCCTAGGTACTCTAAATGCTCCTCGGTGCGGTGCACATTGTGGTCCAAGAGTGTAGCGGAATGATCTATGAGCAACATATCGTCCAGATAGGCTGTTACTGCTATGCCCCATGCCCTCAGCCTTACCAGGGGCCGGGCAAGAATTTTCATCAACACTTGAGGTGCCGTGGCCAGACCGAAAGGAAAACTGAAAGTGGCGCCGATCTACTGCAAACCTTAGAAATCTTTGGTGAGTGGGGATTATTGGCACATGTAGATGTGCATCTCTGATGTCTATTGATGCCAGGAATTCTCCTCCCTGGAGGGTGGAGACAACTGAAAAGACAGACTCCATGTGAAAGGAGCGGATGGATGTTCAGAAACTGATTCAGGCTTTTCAGATCTAGAATAGGTCTGACATCCCCGTTTTGGTTTTGGAATCGTGAAAAGGTTTAAGTAGAACCCTGATCCCTGATCCTCTGGGACCAACTCTATGTTTACCCCTTGTGACAACAGCCGTTCCATGGCCAAAAACAAAGGCCTTCTTTTTTACGGATCTTTGGCAATTCTTGATCTCAGAAAACGGGGCGGTAGAGGTTCTCTGAATTCCAGCTTGTAGTCTGGGGACACTGTGGAGATGATGCACTTGTCCTGAATTTCTTCCCGCCAGGCATTTGCAAACTGCAGCAGCCTTCCCCCCCACTCGGCGGAGTGGGGCGCCCCTTCAGAGGGAAGTTTTGGGGTTCTGCTTGGAAGATTTTAAACCCGAACTCCTTTTCTGTCCTTGGGCTTGGCTCCGGGCCTTTCCCCTAGTATTAGACTGGGGACCCCGTTGCCACTGCCTGGAGAATGAGGTTCCAGGGGCTGGGGAAAGAATGCTTAAATGAAGGATGTTTACTCTTCTTTTTAACCACAGCAGTAGTCATGGGAACAATAATCAACTCCAGACTCCACTATGCAAACGACCTTTACCTCGGTCTTCAAAAATACCAGGTTGCTCCTCTACAAGGTGTCCAAAATACGACGGAAAAGCTCATACCAGGGAACAAACCCTGGGAATTGATCACTTCCTCAGGTCCCTTCACTGGCTGCCCGTGAAGGACCGGATCACATTTGTTCCTTAAGGAAATGACATATGCCAATCGCTGCAACTGCAGGTTGTACTGCTGCATCGGCCATAGAGGAGGAGGCTTTCAATAAAGATTCCAGCTTTTTTTCAGTTGAATCCTTAACCACTTAAGGACCGCCGCATGTACATTTACGTCGGCAGAATGGCACCGACAGGCACATCAACGTATATATACGTTGGTGCCTTGGGGGTCCGATCGGACCCCCCTCCGTACATGCGGCGGTCCGCGCGGCTGCAGGAGCGATCCGACAAGAGGGGGCGGCTATTCGTATTTGTCCGCCCCCTTCAGATCGCTCCCAGACAATGCGCGCGCCCGCCCTGTCACTTCCTCCTCCTGTGTAAACACAGGAAGGAGGAAGCAATGTGATCTCTCCCTCGGCGTTTTTTTCAACCACCGCTGAGGAGAGATCACCACACAGTAAGTCCTGCACCAACACTACACTACACACAGGCACATTTAACCCCCCCGATCGCCCCCCCGTCACAGTGTCACTGAATGCAGTAATCATACATGTATGATTACTGTATTTAGTGTCAGTGTGACAGGCAGTGTAAAAGTCAGTTAGTGTTAGGTTCAGGGGTAGCCCTGTACCCCCCCCTAATAAAGTTTTAACCCCTTGATCACTGCCCTAGTTAACCCTTTCACTCCCTATTGCCATTGCGATTTTTTTTTTTTTTTTTTTTACTAAAGACATGTGGCTAAATAAATTTTGGCCTAAATGTTTGACTAAAATTTAGTTTATTGATTTTTCTTATAACAAAAATTGAAAAATATTGATTTTTTTTCAAAAATGTCGCTCTATTATTGTATATAGCGCAAAAAATAAAAATCGCAGAGGCGATCAAATACCACCAAAAGAAAGCTCTATTTGTGGGAAGAAAAGGACGCGAATTTTGTTTGGGAGCCACGTCGCAGGACCGCGCAATTGTCAAAGCGACGCAGTGCCGAATCGCAAAAACCCCTTTGGTCATTTGGCAGCATATTGGTCCGGGTCTTAAGTGGTTAAAGCAATGAGCATTGTCTATAGGACAGGTCAGGCTTTTGTTTGCTCAAGAAATGGCTGCATCTATAGCAGATAAAAGAAGGGAAAACTGCTTAGGAGGAGAAAATGGTTTATCTGGGTGAACCCAGTCATCGTACATCATTTTATCCAGCAAGGGATGAACTGGAAAGGAGCATGCAGCCTGTGGGGATTTCCAATATCCCAAAGAGGAAACAGAGGACATAGAAGCTTCAACAGCAGGCAATTTGCAAGTGGCACACACCATCTCTGCATAATATTGCACCTGCCTCTTTAACTGAGGAATCTTCTCATCCTCTGAGGAATGGTAAACTGCAGGCATGCTCAGAATTCTTAGCTATAAGCAGGGTCTCCTAGTGTCTTTTTTTTTTACTAGCCCTTGTACCTCTACTGGGGGACATAGTCCTGTACTGCAAAGCAGAGGTACTATCACAACATGCGATCACTGTTGTGCTATAGTCTTAAAATACACAATATTGGCTCGCTGCATAACCTGATGCTGAGTAGGAGTCCTAGGTTTGCCTGGTTCAATCCACAGGAATGCTTACAGCCCACAGCTCTGTGTTCATGCCGGTTTACAGAAGGCTATGGCATGCTGGGCTTTTAAAACAAGCCTCTTGGCGCCTGCGCACAGGTATGCCATGCACAAGCAACCACGGCCCTCCCCCTCTCCACCTGCCTATAGAACAGTCAAAAGCGCTCCCCCGCCGATCGTCATGGCGGAGGAACTCAATTCTAATTGGGTTTGCCAGTGTCCAATCACCTGTGGTGACTACTTAACCCATTAAGTAATTAAGGCTCTGTGTCCCGTGATGTATGAGCAAGAAATGGCATTGATAGTCAGACTGACCTAAAAAAAGTGTGAGTTTATAGCCACACAGTTTGCATCATAAATGCAATGTAAAAAGTATAGTAGTTTCGTTCAGTGTAGGTAAATATATTTGAAATGGAACAAATAGTTATAAAGCTGTAATACGTTTATAATAGCATGTGTGCTTCATGGCTGCTGCCTTCTGTCTCCATGCTGTCTTGTTTAACCAAAAAGAAGCAGGAAATTACGTTCTTGGACATCTGGGAAAATTCACCTCTTCCAACTTGTCAGTGTCTTCATGTGAATATGTTGGTGTAATTTTTCCTAGTGGGTGTCTGTTTGACCTTCAATATCGAAGTGTTGACTTTATATGTTACATGTGAACGTCATAACCTCTCAAAAACGTATAACCTTGTATGGCACACATTAATTTCTGCTAACTTCAGCAATATGCTATACAAAAGGAGATACTTTGATTGACAAGCCCACATGTAACACTCTATTCTTGATGTAAAGTGCTGATCTGAACCATTATTACTACATTAAATAACTATATAGTAATACTTATTAATATGACTGAGACTACTACATAATATGTATTATTCATCCAACTACATAAATACTGATGTATTCTGGACCTCCCTTGACATTCTATACCAGATACCTTGTATGTCATTCTCTAACTACATACACCAGATACTTATGGCATACTACTGACTCGGTTTCAGATTAACTATTTTACTGAACATTTGATCAAGGTTGTTCACACACACTATATTTATTATGACTAATCATAAAGCCAAATAAGCTTTGCAAGCTTGCCATAAATAATATAACACTTATAAGTGCCAAATTATGAATTTGGAATAATATTCTGTAAGAGGTCAAGTGGTTAAAGTGGTTGTAACCGTCTCCCCTAATCCCCCCCCTCCCCCCCACCACCCCCTCCTGCCGCTATTGGTAGAAAAGCAAACTGTACAAAATGTCACTGCCAGCCCCTCTTTTTTCCAGCCATAACACATTGTGTTTGTTGAAAACAAAGCCTCTACATTGAGGGGAAAAAGCTATTTGATCCCCTGCTTATTTTGTACATTTACCCACGGACAAAGAAATGATCAGTCTATAATTTTAATGGTTGGTTTTTTTTTAGCATTGAGAGACAGAATAACAAAAAATCCAGACAAAAGCATTTTAACAAAGTTCTAAACTGATGCATATTTTAACCGCTTGCTGACCAGCCGCCGGCCTTATACTGCGGCAGGTTGGCTCAGCTGCGCAAATCCTCGTAGGTGTACATCGCGCTCGTACATGCTGTTATGTGGGTGCACTCACCCATTGGCCAGTGGGGGAGCCAATCAACGTGTCCGGACTCGAGGTCTGCCGGCAGCCCACGATCGTTCCCCGCAGTGACAGAACAGGAATCTGCTTGTGTAAACAAGGCAGGTCTCCATTCTGACAGGATCACACAGAGATCATGTCTTTCTGCTATGCAGAAAGATTGATCTGTGTGGTGTCCCAAGCAGACCATCCCCCATACAGTTGGTAAACACTGAGGCAACACAGTTAAAGGGGTTGTAAAGGTTTTTTTTTCTAAATAGGTTCCTTTAAGCTAGTGCATTGTTGGTTCACTTACATTTTCCTTTGATTTTCCCTTCTAAATGTTTTTTTTCTTTGTCTGAATTTCTCATTTTGTGGTTATTCTCATTAAGCTTGCCACCATCATCCAAGCGGTGGTTAGTCAGCCAGAACAGCTTACTGAACAGCTTACTGAGGAGCAACTGGAAGTGAGAAATTCAGACAGAAAAAAAACATAAGGTAAATTGAAGGAAAGGGTAAGTGAACCAACAATGCAGTAGCTTAAAAAAACCTATTTAGGAAAAAAAAAAAAAAAACTCCTTTCTTTCTCGTACATCACGGGACACAGAGCGGCATATTCATTACTATATGGGTTATATGGAGTACCTTCAGGTGTGGACACTGGCAATCTCAAACAAACAGGAAGTCCCTCCCTATATAACCCCCTCCCCTAGAGGGAGTCCCTCAGTTTTTTCACCAGTGTCTTAGGTGTTGGTCACGGAATAGCTTTGCTCCACATCCTTGGGATTAAGGGCGGGCTAACCGGATCTGTCCAAGGAGCCTCAGTGCCAAAGTGGACAGTACCCGGGCCCCAAACCGTGGGGTTTTGCCTATAATGCTCCTCTTTGGAGGGCTGGACCCTGGGCCCAGGACTTGGAGTTTGTAAAGACCATAAGTTCCTGTTTGCCAGGGTGCTATATAGGTCCAGGACAGTGGGTACCTTCATAGGACCCCAGGGCCTGAAGGTCTACTACGCTACCCACGGAGATGGGAGAAGATTGGACCGTTTTTGCAAAACGTCCTGCGGCATGGAGCAGGTAAGAGGGGAGCCTGCGGGACTTGGTTCGACAGCAGGCTCTCCAGGGGAGATCTTAAGGGGGGTAGCCTGAGTATGCTCTGCATTGGCACCATGGTCACTATGTCTGATAGACAGGATGCCCTGAAATGTTTCCCCCCATAACTTGATCCCCCTACCTATCTATGTATGTTTGCTAGCTACCTGCTGCTCGCTGGTTGAAGATCTTTAAAAAAAAAAAAACAGATCTGTCTCTAGGCTAAAGGGACTCCTTAGGGGCCTGTGTTAGCCTTACCTTGCCGGGATTCAAATCTGCCGCCTGATGCGTCCTCCAACCTGCATTCCTGGGCTCCAGAGTGCGTCTCCTCCTGGGCTCTCCTCCCCCGACAGTCGCGCGCGCGCGCATGCATATAGAAAATGTTCGCGCCGTTCGGGAGGGGGGGGGGGGGGGGCGGGAGTGTGACTGCAGTGTAGAGTGGGCGTGCCTTTAATTGCTGTTATACACAGCAGGCGCGTTCTTAGCTCAGTTCAGAGCTGAGCTGGAGAGAGAGGACGTAGAGCTGGCAGCACAGTGACTCCCGGTGGCGAGAAGGGGTACTACATGCTGGAGTCAGCTCCAATACTTTTTGTTAAGCCAAAATCCCCTTGGCAACAGGTTAAATGCTGGCAAACATGTTGGGGGTGGGGCTGTATGTGGTGAATAATATATAAAAGAAAACATACTGAGCCCCACCGTTTTTGGGGCATTAGTGATCCTATTGTCCCCTAAACCTTATTTTTGTACTCCTGGCTATAACAGTCTGTTGTTGTAAGCGGAGTCCTTCGGTTTTGTATTATGGCTTCCAAGGGTTCAGGATCAAAACACAAAAAAATAAAATAAAAAAAATAAATAAATAAAAATAAAGAGAAAAGGCAAAGACAAAGGGGTTCCTCCTCTGGTTCTGATAATATGCCAATACTTTCCCCACAGGTTATTCCTATAGGGGTCACCCTGGATAAGCCATTAAGGGGGTCTGGTGCTGAGGCTGGCCCAGGTCGGCCCAACCCTGTGTTATCACAGAGGAGATGCTAGCCGTCACCCTAGGGGGGCTAGAGAAAAGAGGTTAACAGCTATGATCGCTGGCTCTTTTTCTGGCAAGAAGTGGACTAGATCCCCATCGCCAAAAGGGACAGAACCTAGAGGATCTACCACTGTAGAATCGTTTTCAGCCTCCCAGCGCCTTTAAGCAACGCAGCTTTTCTGGCCCATCCTCTGTTAGAGGAATTGGTTTTTCCAGGATTGGGACGACCGGACAGAATTTTTTCTGCCGCCTAAAGCTGACGAGAGGGTAGTCTTTATGCACGTCTGCCAGGAAATATTTGTGCTTGCAGGCACTCTTTCCCCTGACCAAGTGCTCTTTAAAAGGGGCCCGGATGGCTCAGTTGGTAGAGCATCGGACTTTTGATCTGAGGGTCCAGGGTTCAGGTCCCGGTTCGGGCACTGCTTTTCAACTACCCGTGAGGTCCTTGAGGCCGCATCTCCCGGAAAAGTGCCCGATCTCGTCTGATCTCGGAGGCTAAGCAGGGTAGGGCCTGGTTAGTGCCTGGATGGGAGACCACCTGGAAGGTTTTCTGTTATTTACCCTATGGAAAAGACATTTTTCTAAAGAAAGGGGGCGCTCCCAACGGTGGACGCAGCCATCTCATGGGTGAATAAATCATTAACTGGCCTAAGGGGGAAACATACAAATGTTTAAGGTCCCGGTCGATAAACGTTTAGAGACACTTTTTCCAGCATCCCTGGCTACAGCCAGCAGTGGTTGCAATTGGAGTTTTTTTCAGGCATTAAGGAACCAGACAAAACAGATGCTTAGACATCCCTGCCCAATAGACAGAGGAATTATTGGATATTCCCAGAGCTCTGTGCTTTGCGGTAGAGGCTATAAAAAGACTCCATCCAGCAGGCGTCTCGTTGTCACTATTTTTAGTGCATATGAGAAGGCTCTTTTGGTTGAAGAACTGGGCGGCCGAGCCCCATGTAAAAGACTGCTGGCAGGTTTGCCCTTCCATGGAAAGATCTGGATAAATACATTCAGACTGTTTCAAGTGGCAAAAGTACCCTTTTACCAGTCAAAGGAAGTTCCGGGGTCCTGCGTTTAAAAGGGCAGCTCCCCCCGGTTCCAGGGCCCTCAAATTTCAGGCAGTACGGTCCTCCTGCGCGATCAAACTTTTAACAATGGATCGCAAGGACAGGCCTCTGGGGATCGGTCCCCGACAGAGGGGGTCCGATCATCTGTGGCCGCAGGCTACAGATTAGAATTTCTAAAATTTCCTCCACAAGGAAGGCCTCAATGCGGGCAGCATTGGATCACCTGCTTTACCAGGGCATAATGGTAGAGGTACCAGCCCAAGAACAGGGGCTAGGTTTCTATTCCAATCTGTTTGTCATACCAAGGCTCATCGGCAATGTCAGACCAATTTTGGACCTAAAAGGTTTAAATGCTTACCTAAGGGTTCGCTCTTTCCGGATAGAATCCGTTTGGCCAGCAGCCGCCACACTCCAGAAGGATCGGGCTTCTATAGACATAAAGGAGGGTTACCTTCATGTACCAGGTCTTTCAGCCACATCAAATATTTTTGTTTTTACGCTTCGCAGTGATACAGCTTCACTTCCAATTTGTGGCGCCCCCCTTCGGGCTGGCTACGGCCCCCGGGTATTCACGAAGGTCCTAGCTCCTATTCTAGTCAGTCCAAAGGATCCAAGGGATCTCGGTCCTAGCATACCTGGACGACCTCTTAATCATAAGATCACTCGCTTCCTTGGTGGAATGCGTAGTAGCCCTCATGGTTCAGTACCTCGAGAGGTTCGGCTGAGTCCTAAACCGGGGAAAGATCAGCATTTCAACCTACAAAGCAGTTGGAATATCTCGGCACGAGATTAGACACAGAACAGAAGATGGATGTTCCTGCCCCTGGTAAAGGTCGAGGCTATCAAAGGATTGATTCAGTTGGTTCTAAGCAAAAAAGAGCCAACTATTCGCCTATGTATGCGATGGCCATGTTCGAGGCAATACCACACGCTTCCACACTCGTGTCCTACAGGCAGCAATTCTAGCAGCTTGGTTCTGCCCAGTGGTCTGGAAGGCTGGAGAGCGGTCTTGAACAAGTTCACTCGCCAAGGAACTTGGGCAGAGGCGGAGAGGCAGCTGCCCATCAAGGTCTGGGAGTTCTGAGCGGCTCAGCTAGCCCTCCTGGCATAGACATCCAGATTACAGGGGTTCTCGGTGAGAAGTCATTCAGACAAGGCCACAGCGGTGGCATATAGGTGAACCACCAAGGGGGAACCAAGAGTCAAGCCACTCAGAGGGAGAGGAGCTTGGTTTTTCGGTGGGCAGAGGTTTATGTACCCTGAATATCGGCGACATTCATTCCCGAGGTGGACAACCTGCAGGCGTACTTCCTAAGTCGCCAAACCCTGTCGCCGGGGGAGTGGTCTCTGCATCCACAAGTTTTTTCAGACAATCTGCCAGAAGTGGGAAGTGCCAGACGTGGAGGTCATGGCATCAGGATTCAATAAGAAGCTAGACAGGTTCATGTCTCGAACGAGGGACCCTATGGCCTGCGGAACCTGATGTGTTGGTTTGCCCTTGGCATCAATCATAACTTCTATATGCATTTCCCCCACTGCAGTTACTACCCCGCCTGCGGCGCAGGATCATAGCACAGGCTGGTTATCCTGGTAGCCCCAGCTTGGTACCGGAGGGCATGGTACTCACTAGTCCTGAAATTGGCAGCGGGAGGCCCTTGGACTCTTCCTCTAGGGCCAGACCTACTCTCACAAGGCCCGATCCTCCACCCTGCATTACGGCGTCTAAATTTGACGGCCTGGCGGCTGAATCCCTGATTCTCAGGGGTAGAGGTCTGTCTAGGCAGGTAATCCCTACCCTCATTGAGGCTAGAAAGCCGGCCTCCAGGGTAATTTTGTTACAGGGTTTGGAGGGCCTACGTAGGCTGGTGTGAGGCTAGGAAATGGGTTTTCCCGCAAGTATACCATTGATAGAGTATTGCGTTTCCTCCAGCTAGGAGTGGATAAAGGCCTGGCATTAAGCACGATCTAGGGACAGATTGCAGCCTTATCAGTGTGGTTTCAGAGGCCGCTGGCCGCCCACTCGCTGGTTAAGATCTTCGTACAGGGAGTCTTGCGTGTTAATCCTCCGGTCAAATCACCACTTTGTCCATGGGACTTAAATCTTGTTCTGTCAACTCTACAGAAACAACCCCTTGAGCCGTTGGCTGAGGTACCTTTGGTTTTACTGACTAGAAAGTCGGTATTTCTGATCACCATAGTTTCGGCCAGGAGAGTATCGGAATTGGCAGCCTTATCTTGTAAGGAACCATATCTCATTTTACATAAGGATAGGGCGGGGTTCCGTCCTCATTCTTCCTTTCTACCCAAGGTTATATCCAGTTTCCACCTGAACCAGGATGTGGTACTTCCATTCTTCTTCCAAAACCCACCTCTAGAGAGGAGGGGTTGCTGCATACGTTGGATATTGTCAGGGCCATAAAAGCCTATCTTAAAGCTACAGAGAAAGTTCGGAAAACAGATGTGGTGTTCGTTTTACCGGAAGGGCCCAAGATGGGTCAGGCAGCTGCTTGATCCACCATCGCAAGATGGATTAAACAATTAATCGTTCAGGCCTGCGGTTTGAAGAGGTTGCCTCCTCCTTTGTCGGCAAAGGCCCATTCTACCAGGGCCATGGGCACCTCCTGGGCAGCACATCATCATCAGATCTCTATGGCTCGAATATGCAAGGCAGCAACGTGGTCGTCAGTCCACATGTTTACAAAATTTTATCAAATGGACGTAAGAAGGAATGCGGATACAGCCTTTGGGCAGTCAGTACTACAGGCCGCGATTCAAGCTCTTCAGGATCTGAGGGGGCTCCCTTGATTTGATTTGAGATTTACATTTCTCGTTTAAGTTGGATTTACTAGTATTTGAGTATACCTCTAAATTAAATCCTTCTTTGGAAGATGTCTCCCTCCCCTCATTAAAGCATTGCTTTCGGACATCCCATATAGTAATGAATATGCCGCTCTGTGTCCCGTGATGTACGAGAAAGAAAAAGTGATTTTTAAATACAGCTTACCTGTAAAATCCTTATCTTGGAGTACATCACGGGACACAGAGCTCCCACCCCTCTTTTTGGGAACATTTTGGGAGGCATACTGCTTGCTACAAAACTGAGGGACTCCCTCTAGGGGAGGGGGTTATATAGGGAGGGACTTCCTGTTTGTTTGAGATTGCCAGTGTCCACACCTGAAGGTACTCCATATAACCCATATAGTAATGAATATGCCACTCTGTGTCCCGTGATGTACTCCAAGAAAAGGATTTTACAGGTAAGCTGTATTTAAAAATCCCTTTTTACAACCCCTTTTAACCCTTCGATCACCCCTGATGTTAACCCCCTTTCCCTGCCAGTGTCATTAGTACAATGTCAGTGCATATTTTTATCACTAATCACTGTAATGATGTCACTGGTTCCCAATAGTGTCAAAAATGTCAGGTGTCCGATCTGTCCGCTGCAATGTCGCACCACCATTATAATAAAAATGCCATAAATCTATCCCCTATTTTATAGACACTATAACTTTTTCACAAACAAATCAATATACACTTCTTGTATTTTTTTATTTTATTTTTTAAATATGTAGCAGAATACATATTGGCCTAAATTGATGAAGAAATTATTGGGCATGTTTTATAGCAGAAAGTAAAAAATATATTTTCTTTTCTTTCTTTTTTTTTTTTTTCTTCAAAACTGTCTTATTTGTTTAAAGTAACACAATGCCATATTGCAAAAACATATTTGACCCCTTTGCAGAACACGACTTAGTACTTGGGAATGGTCCCAGTACAGAACCCTGGTGGACCCCACTTCTCACCCCTGACCATTCAGAGTATTCTCCATTTATCACCATCCTCTGGACTAGTCCTTGTTGCCAGTTTTCTGTCCATGTACTCGCCCTATGGTCCATGTCACCAGACCTTACCTTGTACAGTAAAAGTTTATAGGGAACTGTGGCAGATACATCTACGGGCCTTCTTTTATATACATGGCAGCTCGGTACCTCATAGTAGGTTAATAGATTGGTTGGTTTTGCAAGAGTAATTCTTCATGAATCCATGCTGATTACTGCTCATGATACTCTTCATTACTAAAATCCTGTATATAGTCCCTTATCCGCTCAAGAGCTTGCATACTATTGATGTTGAATATTGGTGCTACGTGGGCTTTTCTCCAATCAGCTGGTACCATTCCAGTCAGTAGACTGTCAGTAAAAATAAGGAACAATGGTCTGGTAATTAATTACTTGACTAAGTTGCCTAAGTACCCTCGGGTGGAAGACATCTGGTCACGGTAATTTATCAATGTTAAGTTACCCAAGTCTATTTCTAATTCTGTCCTCTGTTAGCCATGAGGGTGCTTCCTGTGATGTGTCATGAGGACAAACACTGCAGTTTTGGTTACTGAAGCCCTCTGATTCCCTTGTGAAGACTGAGAAGAATACATTTCAATACCTTTGCCATCTCCTCATCCTTTATAACCAGATGTCCCTCCTCATTCTTTATGTGGCCAATATGTTCCGGCCTCCGTTTTTTAACTGTTTTTATATACGTAAATAAATTCTTGGGATTTATTTTTATTTTTTTCTCTTTTTCTCTGTGTCTTGCATGTTCTATCTTAGCCGCCCTAATTGCACCCTTGCATATCTTGTTACGTTTTTTGTAAAGTCTGAATGCTGATGATCCCTCGACATTGTATTTTTTGAATTAAACCATCCAGGACATTTGTTTGCTCTTTTAAACTTATTTCCCAATGGTATGCACTGGCTAATGCCCTTATTTAATATGCCCTTAAAGCAAAACCATCTCTCCTCCGTGTTCTTTGTTTCTTAGATTTTATCTTGTAGCAAGGTTCGTAGTTTAGGAAAGTTGTCTCTTTTCAAATTCAGTGTCTTTGTGTTCCCCTTGTCTTTCCCATTTGTGTGATCTACTGTATACTGAAGCCAATTGACCTGTGATTGCCGTTTCCTAAATGGCCCCATATTTTCACATCCGTGATCAGGTCTTTATTGTTTGTAATCAGTAGCTCTAGTAACACCTTGTTTCTAGTTGTTGCGTCTACCATCGGACCCATGAAATTGTGCTGCAAGACATTTAGGAACTGGCGAGCCTTAGGCGAATGCATAGTTCCCTTTGCCCAGTCTGTCTGGATAATTAAATTCCCCCATTATGATAACACTTCCTATCCCAGCTGCTAATCCAAATTGTGATGGGTCAATTCCCCCCCTCCTCCCTCAGGTTACGGGGCCTATAGTATGGTCACAGTATTTTCCCCTTGACCTCATCCCTTTGGTGATCTACCCATAAGGATTCCACCTCCTTCCTTTATAGATGTCATCTCTCACGTTCACCTGTACATTATTTTTAAAATGTAGGCATACCCCTCCCCCTTTTTTACCACCTCTATCCCTGTGATGAAGGGAATACCCTTGAATGGTTGCCAGCCAATCTTGAGAGCTGTTAAACCAGGTCTCTGAAATTCCCACAAAATATAAATCCTCCTCATTCAACAGTATCTCTAGTTCACCCATCTTGTCCGCCAGGCTCCTGGCATTGGTGAACATGCCACGTAGTTTAGACCAGTTGCATATTGTCATCTGTTAGGCCTCTCAGCTGCCTGGACCCATGGTATTGGTAATCTTTGACGCAGTGTCCCAAGGGTGCAAACTGAATATGACTCTTGCCACCTCAGCGCTTCATGCCCTCAAATCTTTCCACTTCTCTGCAGAGATTGAGGGATTTTCATGCTGCTTTGCAGAATCTTCACTCTTTTAGAAGTGATTGTTCTGATTGCCTTAGAGGAGTCGTTTCAGAGGTTTTATTGCAACATTTTTATGGTTTCAAAACAAAACAGGGTTGTTCGCCTGGCATCCATAGACCTCAGTGATGTGTATTTACATTTCTCTTTTTTTCCTCTGCATCAGTGGTTTCTGTGCAGTGGATAAATACCCAAAGCCCAAAAAGGATGCTAGCCCTAACCCTGGAGTTCTTTTATTCTCATTAAAACATTGTGTGGGATATTTGGATGACCTCCTCCTGAAAAGTGCTCCGCACAGTTCCTCTGCCAACATTGCTGACAATGCAAGACTTCGGGTGGTTCCTTAATCTACAGACATCAATATAGACACTCCATCACTTGGAGTACCCTGGTCTAATCTTGGAAACAGCCCGCACCAATGTTTTCCTTCTGCTGGATAAAGTAGTGAACCTTTGCGCTGAGAAGTCATACAGTCTGGTAGTGAAATGTGTTAAGTGTTGTAAGTCTGAAGGATTTTAAGTTAATTTTCTACTGTGTGTTGCGATATGCATCTCCACAGTGTCCTTTTAATTTAGTTACATGTTTAATTGGTTAAATTTAGTGGCATATGATTAGTGTATAAACCTTGCCTGAAATGTAATATATTAACTGTTTAATAGGTAATTGAAGTCAAACATTCTGTTTTTCAGTCTATTTTAAAGTGCATCTGACATTTACACATTTGTCATGCTCATGTTGAGTTATTTTATACTTGTATATTGGTGTGTGTTGCTTCCGTCCTTTTTTTAATTTATTTTTTAAGGTTCTTGCGGTAAAAAAAACAATTAAACTTAGACTTCTGTACTGTACCAATGTGCTTTACTAAACAGAAAAGACGCACATACAATTGCACAAAACACAATTCATAATTACAAAATATGCCTAAAACGTGCACACGCTAATTATCCTTTCTAGCAAAAATAAGCATATACCATATGTATGCAATAAACAAACTAAACCATTGCTCAACTTGGGCTTTCAGTTGATGAAATGTCTTCATGGTCCTCTGCTCAGTCCAACATCTTTCTCCAAAGTCCTCCAGCTTCAAGCAACCATGTTTTGTTTTTTTGTCTTCCAAAAAATCTCCTTATTCTGGCCTCTCCCCCAACTTCTATTTAACACTTTATTCGGCCGCTAACAGGGGATAAAAGTGTCCCGCTAGCAGCAGAATAGCACCGATAAAATGACGGTAAAGCACCGCTAAAACTAGTGGCATTTTACCGTCAACGCCTACCGGCCCCAGTGTAAAAGCAGTCTAATGTATACAGCAGTGTTTCTTACTAAAAGCAAAAATGTAACCAATAGTTTTACATATTGCCCACAACATCCACACGCGTGGGACACCGAACGTTAAAGGCGATTTATTCTTCCAAAGCAAAAAACACCTTTACACACAGTTACAGACTAGTATTCCAATGTTTCTCTTCCTCGCTCAGCTAATGTGACCCCAGTGCTGATAGAAATAGAAATGGGCAAAGAAAGGGCAAACAAAGCTGTGCAGACACCTGACATACTCATTATCAACCAATGTTATTGGTTGTTGGGAAGCCCGCAAATAGAAGCTTGTAATGGTGCACTTACAATGAAAACCTGTGGCTTTCTGTAACTAAAGGGAAGGCTTGTTATACATTCATTTTCAGAATGTACTGTCAGTTTCTAAATCGTACATAAACATGACATTTGATCTTTGTTACAGTCATGACA
This sequence comes from Rana kukunoris, assembly GCA_029574335.1. Taxonomy (NCBI): domain Eukaryota; kingdom Metazoa; phylum Chordata; class Amphibia; order Anura; family Ranidae; genus Rana; species Rana kukunoris. Next base: position 214,512,629 of record CM056050.1, on the reverse strand, counting down.
TTAATGTACATTATCTAATCAGCAAACTGTAATTTACTTGTTTACATCCTGAGAAGAAATTGCTGGTGCCGGACTTCATTTGGGGGCTACATTTAGGCTTAATGCACACAGGTTATCTGTAAACACTATTTCTGCTGACAGGAGAAAATTAGTGTTTAACCACTTGCCGACCAGCCGCCACATTTTTACTGAGGCAGCATGGCTCGGCGAAACAACCTTATGTTGTGTTGCTTTACTCTTTGGCCACTAGGGCACCCGCGATCGCTCATGACACAGTGAGAACTGGGTTCTCTGAGGGGAGAAATGGCTCATCGTGTCTTCATACAAAGTATGAACAGCAATCTGTAATTTCCCCTAGTAAGTCCCATCCCCCCTTTAGTTAGAACAGAGAGGGAACACATTTAACCCATTGATCGCTACTTGGTGTTAACCCCTTCCCTGCCAGTGAAATTTAGTATCAGTGCATTTTTATAGTACTATAGAAAATAGTGCAGCGCCAAAGAAACGGGGTCCCCCCTAGTGGGTGATCCCTTATGTAGTGTAATTAACGTGATCCCAAGGTGAACCTGGATATCACATCTGATCCACAGTTTATACAAATCAAAAAAACATAATAGTGGAATGGATATAAAAAGTAACAAGGTGTCCCACAAGGTGGACCTGAATATCACTTCTGGTCACCAGTGTATACAAATACAAAAAACAATGTCCGAGAAGCATATATGTTATACTGGTGAAACAAATAGTGAAAAAATGAAAACAAATCGATGTTTTCACATATAGAAAAAAGTGTATAGTCCCATTCAAACACAAAGGAGTGATCCTTATATGGTCATGGATACATGGTAGGATGCTATCCCTTCTGTCAGATAACAGCCCGTCTTCAGATAAGTAATCCTAAGAGTAAGGGTAGAAAAAATACGCTTACCAGCTGAAGTAGATCCGCAACTCATCGTACGGTGGGGGGTCCTCAAGGCTTGTGTGGGCCGACTGCCCTCCCTGGTCACCGTCTCGGATGTATATCCTTTCCAGACAACCCAAATGGGATCTTAGCAAGATCATTAGGAAGTGGCCAAGAAGGGATCTTCAATATGTAATCTTGTGATGGATAATGCTCTCAATGGATCCGATCAGAGGGAAAAAGAGAAGCAGCAGAAACACCTCCTCATAGCGTAAAAAAGTTTTAATTTAAAATCCAAAAAAGATACACTTAAAAGTCCAAACAGGAAATCCAAATAGCCACACATGGAAATTGTCCAAATGGATAAAAAATTCACCAAATCACAGCAATAATCCACATCAGAAAAAAATATGCAACGAGTCTAATGCGCAGTGGAAATGGATATGGTCCAGTAAACCCGACCGGTTTCGTATCAGACTTCAACAGGTGTGTATATAGGGTTTATAGTACTAATTGCTGTAAAATTGTCAATGGTCCAAAAAATGTGTCAATGTCCAATCTGTCAATCTGCCATAATATCGCAGTCCCGGTAAAAATCGCAAATTGCCACCATTACTAGTAAAAAGCCATAATTCTATCCCCTATTTTGTAGACGCTATAACTTTTATTTTTTTAAATGTGGGGTATTTATTATAGCAAAAGGTAAGATATAGATATATATATATATTATATACACAATTATTATTTTTTCAAAATTGTTGCTGCTCTTTTTTGTTTATAGCTCAAAAAATATAGACCTCAGATGTGATCAAATGCCACCAAAAAAAAGCTCTGTGGGGAAAAAAATAACTAGAGTTTAGGCGTGTGGCATTTTTTTATGCCCAAAAGCTATTCTCCTGAATGCAATTCTTCTGCAATCAGGAGAGGAGCTTTGACTGCCTCTAAACACTTCTGTACCTTAACTTTGGTAAAAGCCTGTGTGTGCATGGACGCATAGGCTTTAATTGAGTTGAGTTCAAAGGCTTTGGTAAAAAAAAAAAATGCCAAAAGCTCCATAGCAATTTTTTTTATTTTTTTTTTCATTTTGAGGAGGGAAGGGTTGAATCCCACTTATGGCTATTGTTTTACTGTGTTCTGCTCTTTCACTGCAAACCACAATCACCAGTGCATGTTTTGAAGGCATTCTTCCTTGTAAAGGTATAGTTTGCAGGCCATACGTTTGTGTCCTGATAAATATTTCTTCTGCTGGAGAGATTTTTTTTTAAACTTCCTGAGACACAATAGGAAGTGAGAGAAAATGTATTGAAAGTAAGGGGCAGTAGAACATATGTGTGCTTGTGCATTTTTATACTTTTGCAAAGTTTGCCAATTGCACAATATTTTGCACTTTGCACCTATTATCATTGCTTTTATGCTTGTGCATTTTTATACTCATTGCTTTTATGCATTTTTATACTTTTGCATATAATTTTATCAACAGCTCAGCACTACTTTTTATATTCATGCACACTCAGGTCTTGGTTTTACCTTTCAGTGTTTTGTAGCAGTTGATTCATACTTAACCCCTTCACAGCTGTCATTCAGCTGTTCCACAGTAGCACTTGAATGCTCTTTATATTTAGAACATATGTCCCCATTGGATAATTTTTCTCTTATCGATTGTTTTACTGAAAACTGTAAAATTTAGGATTTCCCCTTAAATTTTGTCTTGGTTACAACTGTTACTAATATCAGTAGAAAAGGGGAAATCTCCCCAAGAGCGACACCACAAACACTTGGCAGAAGGTCTAATCCTTCCACACTCTATCCAAAGAAATTCATTTTTGCATTTACATAACTTTAAAGCCCAACTCTAGGATACCCTCTTCTTAGTCTCTGCCTGGGACCCCCTTCCCTGACATGTTTAACCTGCTAGACTAGTCTTTATCATGACCTCTGTAATTAAAGGAGTTGTAAAGTCAGAAAGTTTTTTTTTTTTATCTTAATACATTCTAAGCATTATAGGAGTTGTAAAGGTTTTTTTTTGCTTACAATTAATGTCTGCAAGGTAGACAGACAGAATAGTGTAATGATTTTGTTAACAAATGAGTAAATACAAATAAATTTTGTGGTCTTGCCCGAAGATTTTAAGTTTTTGGACAAAGGTCCAGGGAATAGTACAGAAATTTAGCAAAGAAAAATTACCAGAGGACTGGTCTTATTATTTATTACAGGACTCTGAGAGTTCAGTAAAGCTTTATAGGAAATCCATGGCTTGTCACCTTCTAAATGCTGCCCGTGCCTGTATCCCAGGGATGTGGAAACAGACACAACCGCCAACGGTAAAGATGTGGCTGAATAGAGTAGAAGATACAAATAGAATGGAGGACCTAGTGTGGACCTCCAGACAAACGTAAGGCCTACCTTGATACGTGGGCTGAATGGATTGCGTTTAGATACTCAGAAGAAGGAAGGGTTCTGATAGATGCGTAGACATGGGAGGGAGGGATCCGGCCCTGCGGATGGGGAGGAGGAGAGGAGATGGATGGAGGGGGGGGTGGTTCCCCCACCCCCCCCTCCTTTTTTTTTTTTTTTTGGGATGGGGGGGGGGGGGTGGTTATGCTTTTGGTTAGTTTTGTTTGATAAGGGGGATGGGGTTGGTATAGTATTGGGAAGTCAATGCAGAGAGCGATATCCCAAGGGGGGGTCCAACTGCCCCCCCTGGCAGGGGACACTTGGACCCCCTGGCGGGAGGGGGGGTCCTGAGGTAGTAAGGGGAAGGCACCCACTGACCTAAAGGTAATTAGATATGGAAGATGATTTTCAGTTTGAGAGAGGAACGATACGATATGTTTTGGGAAATATATCTCTTCTATCTATGTTTAAATGATTTGACTTTGTACCATGTGGGTATTTCTTTTCCTTTTTTCATTTTTGTATGTTGTAATGACTTCATGGCCAGAGGGATGGCCCTCTGTATGTATCTCACTATGCTTGTTTGAAAACAATAAAAGAAAATTTAAAGATAAAAAAACAAATGAGTAAATACCTATTAAATTCCTTCATCTATATCACCTCCGGCGTTCTAGTTTCTGTTCTCTCACTCACTTCCTGGTTTGCATCATTTGTTCATGTAAGAACTACATTTCCCAGTATGAATCACGCCCAATAATTCACACCTTCTTGAAGTCTCTAACACATAGAGAGCGTCCTGCCACACAGATGTAGTTCCTAGGAGGGGGCGAGCACGTTACTCACCACCGCAGTAAAGTCTCCTTTCACGGTGGTCAGTAAAAGTGAACAGAACAGAAGAAATGGAGCAACTTCTGAGCAAAAACAAACAATGAGGAATGTCTGCGGGTAAATGATGCTTATGATTTTTTCCCCCCTTTATAACCCCTTTAAGATAAAGCCTTTTGTGTGCAGCAGCCCCACTAATACTTGCCTGAGCCCCATCTATGTCCAGTGATGTCCACGAGTGTCTCGGCCATTCAAGACTCTTCCTCCTGATTTGCTGAGACACAGCAACGGCGCAATTGGCTTCCACTGCTGTCAGTCGGTCAGCCAGTAAGAAAAGGGGTGGGGCCGGGACACAGCTTTGTGTCTGAATGGACACAGAGCTATGAATCAGCCGCGCTGCCCCCATAGCAAGCTGCTTGCTGTGGGGGCACTCAACAGGAGGGAGGGGCCAGGAGCACAGAAGGACCTGAGAAGAGGACGGTATGGGCTGCTCTGTGCAAATCTGCAGCAGAGCAGGTAAGTATAACATGTTGTTGTTTTTTTTGTTGTTTTCAATAAAAATAAGATTTCACAATCATTTTAAGCTTTAGTCATGTTGGTGAAAGATGCCAGGTGGGGACTCTGGTCCGAATGAATTGATGTCAGAGCATTTGAATCTTCACAGAATGCAGCAATTTTATTTCTCTTGGATTTGTACAGTCTCTGGGGTATGGGACATGCTTCTCCTTGCACAAAAAATTAAAAAATGTATCTTGTTTTGATTGTGTCTTTTACGTGCCTTCCTCCCTATATGCGCTGTATGATGGAACAGCTACATGATGCTCTGTTATACGCCATATAGTGTAAACCTTGTGATTTGTTTGGATATTGTACTATTTTTCATTTACAACTCCATGCTTTTTATTTCTTCCAAAACTTTTTTTGAAAATTATATCGGTACAATTAAGGACAGATAAAAGCCAATCACAAAGTATTACAGGTATATTACAGAATAAAGATAGAACAATGAAAATATGTAAAATAAGAAGCGTCAGTTTCATGGATGTCGGAAGCTGACAAAAGTACAAAGAAGAAAAAAAAAAAACTTTTTTTAAAGTGCAATTTCTCAATGTGGCAAATGTAACATATTAACACAAGTAGCTTAATTGTAGGGAACATATGTAATGGGGGGGGGGGGGGTTGAGAACAACAAGAAGAAAGGCATTTATTGCAAAAGAAAGGGGCTGGGGGTTGAAATGTTATATATATATATATTATATTGTTATAGTATGTGGTACCATTACATGCCAACAAAATGCGAATTTTTTTTTTATTTAAATCGTGTGACTTTAATTTACCAACTCTTTTTTCATAGGGAGGGATTCAGGTTTTCAGCACAAGAAGCCGCGTCAAGCTTTGGAGATGATCGTCTCTTGATAGAGAAATTTATTGACAATCCTCGTCACATAGAGATTCAGGTAAGCGTTAAGTTTTGCATCCACCATATGACATTCCCGCTTAGATATTTATGGGGTGTATCTACAAGCTTAGTGATTGTAAAAGATCACTTTTTAAAACAACCCATTCAGTTTAAAATAGAAATTAAAGGCTAACCATTGTTTTATAGATATTAAAAAAAAAAAAAAGTATTTATATATTTTTTATAAGTGATCACATTCCTTCTGTTCTCAGCTGCATAAGGGAGCGGGGGAGGAGAAGCACCACTACACTGAGCTTCTCTGTGAATGGCTGTGCAGCGGGGGCATGTCAGGACAAGTCTACTTATTGGTGCAGAGTACACTGTGTTCCCAACACAGCTAGAGAACTGCCAATGCTGTGATCTCCTGCTTTAGTATTGGTCAGTTTCTAATAGAAAAGCTAGAGGTCTAGCAGGAACACCAGAGATTTCTCATAAAGCAATACAAAGAGAACAGGATACTTTCTCATACGAGTACATGGCACAACAGGCACATATCAGGAATATGAAGAGTTAGGGTAACAAACACTTTAAGGCCCCATGCACACGAGACGCAAATGCAAACACATCTAAACGCACGTTTTGCCGCGTTTTTCCGCGTTTGCTTTTATAAGCGTTTAGTTAAACATCATAAGACCCTCCCTAAGTTCAAAAAACAATAATATTTAACCATTTCAGCCATTTTGTGAGACCAAAGTGAGTAGCAGCTGAAAGAGTAGCAGTGTACTTGTATTTAGCGTGTCACCTGCCACATCACCTGCCACAAGTTGTGAATTGTCCACTTGCCACGTCACCTGGCAGGTGACTTGCCACAAGTTGTGGATTGTCCACTTGCCACGTCACCTGACCACGTCACCTGCCACAAGTTGTGGATTGTCCACTTGCCATGTCACCTGGCCACGTCACCTGACCACGCCACCTACCACAAGTTGTGGATTGTCCACTGGCCATGTCACCTGACCACGTCACCTGGCCATGTCACCTGCCACAAGTTGTGGATTTTCCACTTGACAGGTCACCTGGCCATGTCACCTGCCACATCACTTGGCCACGTCACTTGGCCACCTCACCTGCCACAAGTTGTGGATTGTCCACTGGCCACGTCGCCTGCCACGTCCACTGCCACAAGTTGTGGATTGTCCACTTGCCATGTCACCTGGCCACGTCACTTGCCACAAGTTGTGGATTGTCCACTTGCCACGTCACCTGGCCGCGTCACCTGCCACAAGTTGTGGATTGTCCACTTGCCATGTCTTCTGGCCATGCCACCTTGCCACGTCACCTGCCACAAGTTGTGGATTGTCCACTTTCCACGTCACCTGACCACGTCACCTGCCACAAGTTGTGGATTGTCCACTGGCCACGTCACCTGACCACGTCACCTGCCACAAGTTGTGGATTGTCCACTTGCCACCTCACCTGGCCACATCACCTGCCACAATTTGTGGATTGTCACCTGGCCACGTCACCTGGCCACGTCACCTGCTACAAGTTGTGGATTGTCCACTTGCCACGTCACCTGACCACGTCACCTGCCACAAGTTGTGGATTGTCCACTTGCCACGTCACCTGGCCACGTCACCTGGCCACATCACCTGCCACAAGTTGTGGATTGTCCACTGGCCACGTCAGCTGCTGTGTCACCTGGCCAGGTCAGCTGCCACAAGTTGTGGATTGTCCACTGGCCACGTCACTTGTCACGTCAACTGGCCACGTCACCTGCCACAAGTTGTGGATTGTCCGCTTGCCATGTCACCTGGCCACATCACCTGCCACGTTACCTGACCACGTCACCTCCCACAAGTTGTGGATTGCCCACTGGCCACGTCACCTGACCGCGTCACCTGCCACAAGTTTTGGATTGTCCACTGGCCACGTCACCTGACCACATAACCTGCCACAAGTTGTGGATTGTCCACTGGCCACATCACCTGACCATGTCACCTGCCACAAGTTGTGGATTGTCCACTGGCCACGTCACCTGACCACGTCACCTGCCACAAGTTGTGGATTGTCCACTGGCCACGTCACCTGACCACATAACCTGCCACAAGTTGTGGATTGTCCACTGGCCACGTCACCTGACCACATAACCTGCCACAAGTTGTGGATTTTCCTCGCCACTTTTACCTGACCACGTCACCTGCCACAAGTTGTGGATTGTCTACTGGCCACGTCACCTGGCCACGTCACCTGGCCACGTTACCTGGCCACGTCACCTGCTACAAGTTGTGGATTGTCCACTGGCCAAGTCACCTGACCACGTCACCTGCCACAAGTTGTGGATTGGCCACTTGCCATGTCACCTGGCCACGTCACCTGCCACAAGTTGTGGATTGTCCACTTGCCACTTCACCTGGCCACGTCACCTGCCACGTCACCTGCCACGAGTTGTGGATTGTCCACTGGCCACGTCACCTGACCACGTCACCTGCCACAAGTTGTGGATTGTCCACTGGCCATGTCACCTGGCCATGTCACCTGGCCACGTCACCTGCCACAAGTTGTGGATTGTCACGTCACCTGACCACGTCACCTGCCATGTCACCTGACCACGTCACCTGCCACAAGTTGTGGATTGTCCACTGGCCACGTCACCTGACCACGTCACCTGCCACAAGTTGTGGATTGTCCACTGGCCACGTCAAGAGTTGTGGATTGTCCACTGGCCACGTCACCTGACCACGTCACCTGCCACAAGTTGTGGATTGTCCACTGGCCACGTCCACGAGTTGTGAATTGTCCACTGGCCACGTCACCTGCCACAAGTTGTGGATTGTCCACTGGCCATGTCACCTGGCCACGTCACCTGGCCACGTCACCTGGCCACGTCACCTGCCACAAGTTGTGGATTGTCACGTCACCTGCCACGTCACCTGCCATGTCACCTGGCCATGTCACCTGACCATGTCACCTGCCACAAGTTGTGGATTGTCCACTGGCCACGTCACCTGACCACGTCACCTGCCACAAGTTGTGGATTGTCCACTGGCCACGTCACCTGCCACAAGTTGTGGATTGTACTGGCCACGTCACCTGCCACAAGTTGTGGATTGTCCACTGGCCACGTCACCTGACCACATCACCTGACCACATCACCTCCCACAAGTTGTGGATTGTCCACTGGCCACGTCACTTGCCACAAGTTGTGGATTGTCCACTTGCCATGTCACCTGGCCACGTCACCTGGTCACGTAACCTGCCACAAGTTGTGAGTTGTCCACTGGTCACGTCACCTGCCACAAGTTGTGGATTGTCCACTGGCCACTTCACCTGACCACGTCACCTGCCACGTCACCTGCCACAAGTTGTGGATTGTCCACTGGCCATGTCACCTGGCCATGTCACCTGCCACAAGTTGTGTATTGTCCACTGGCCACGTCACCTGGCCACGTCACCTGCCACAAGTTGTGTATTGTCCACTGGCCACGTCACCTGGCCACGTCAGCTGCCATGTCACCTGGCCACGTCACCTGCCACAAGTTGTGGATTGTCCACAATGCAATGCAATCAATTACAGTTGTTTAAGTTTTTTTAATGGTTTTTCATCATTTGCCATCATCTTTGAGATTTCTAATGTAAACAAATAGGTCACCTTTAAAAACGCCTATAAACGAAATTGCGGCAAAACGCCGGTACCGCGTTTTGCCGCGATTAGCGGCGTTTTGCAGCGATTTGCGTCTGAAACGCGAAAACGTTTGCGTCTGAACCCATTTTTTTGCTAGCCTAAACCCAACTGCTTTTAAAACGCAAAAAAACATGAATGTGTGCATGGACACATAGGATAACATTAAATGTGTTCAGGGGCAGTTGAAAAAAATGCCCAAATGTCTCTGAACTCGAGTTTACCAGTGTCTCGTGTGCATGGGGCCTAAAGCTCCAGAAATGGTATATGGCTCAGAATTTCGGCATATTTAGGGAAATTGACTTAACCACTTCAGGCCTGGAAGATTTGGCTGCTCAATGACCAGGCCATTTTTTGCGATACGGCACTGCGTTGCTTTAACTGACAATTGTGCGGTTGTGCGACGCTGTACCCCAACAAAATAGAGCTTTCTTTTGGTGGCATTTGATGATCTCTGCAGTTTATATTTTTTTTGCGCTATAAACAAAGAAAGCGTTCATTTTGTGTACTTTTTGCTATAATAAATATTCCCTTTTTTATGCAAATTTTTTTGTTCAGTTTAGGCCGATATGTATTCTACATATTTTTGGTAATAATCACAATAAACATATATTGGTTTGCGCAAAAGTTAGAGCATCTACAAAATAGGGGTTAGATTATGGCTTTTTTTATTTTAGTTTTTTATACTAGTAATGGCGGTGATCTGCGGTTTTTATCAGGACATTATGACGGACAGATCAGACACTTTTGACACATTTTTTAGACCATTGACAATTATACAGCGATCAGTGCTATAAAAATGCATGGATTACTGTGGAAATGTCACTGTCGGGGAAGTGGTTAACTAGGGGCGTTAACTGTGTTCCCTAGTGTTCGAACTGTAGGGGGATGGAACTGACGATCTGCATCTCCTCTCCTCACTGAACTTCCCTATTCTGGCTCTTGTGCCCACGATTGCACGTGGCCGGTCACCATGACCGATGGTCACGCACATCGGCACCCCAGCATTGTAGCTTGTGTGCGCCTGCTAATCCCGCTTAAAGAATCCAATGTACAGCTACGACTGTTTGCGGGATTGTGCCGACCTGCTGTAGTACGACAGCGACTGGTCGGCAAGTGGTTAAAGGTGCTCTCCATTTAGATTAGAATTGTAAAGTGATTGTAAGGCTTTTTTCCAAATCAAAATAAGAGGGTATTCTTAAAGGGTCACTAAAGGATTTTTTATTTTTTTTTGCTAAATAGCTTCCTTTACCTTACTGCAGTTCTGATTTCATGACCTCATTGTTAGTTTTTGTTGTAATCCTTCTCTGTTCTGGACACTTCCTGGTTGTCTGTTTCCTGATGAAAAAAGTCATAGGAGCTACTCTGTGGTCTCAAGGAGGTGCGATTATTAGTGTGTCTAAAACCCCTCAGAACCAAACACTGCCCTGTATTGGTTCTGTGTCTCTGTCCTTCACACAAGCATGAAACTAGATGAAAAACGAAACAAACTGCAGGCACATTATATGATGGATTTTTATCCATGTTTAATCATTTTTAAAAGGAATCCGTTAACTATTATGTCTCTATACCCTGTAAACAGTCATTTCAGAAAAAAAAAAAAAATTCAACTCCTTTAACCTGCTCTGTTTAATGGTATTGCACAGAGCAGTCCCTTACTTCCTATTCTGGATTCCCCCGCTAGTGCTGACCGCTGCTTCTTCCTGCGGGTACCCCCATAGCAAGCAGTGTGCTGTTGGGGCACCCCTGCGAGCGCACTCCCTAGCCAGGCTGTTTTTGTCCGTGGATACACACAGTACAACTCTGCCATGACCCCAGCTCCCTTCTGACCACAGCAGGATCATACAGCTCACTCTGCTACTTGTTTCCTGTGGGACCATAAGTCTCTTTACCCAGAAGTTATCGAATAACTTGCAGATACCAGGGGACCACAGATGTGTATCTTCTGACATCCAGGTCTAATGTGAAGCTGGACAGATTAATTTCCAAGGCAAGGAACCCATGAGTATTAACTGTGGATGCTCTGGTGACACAATGGGACCAGTTCTACCTAATTTATGCCTTTCTGCCATCACAGCTTCTGCCTCACCTACTTCACAGGATTTTGGTGGAGGAGATTCTCATCGCCTCAACCTGGCCTAGGAAAATGTGGTACTCCAACAACATAAACTTGTTGGTGGACGAAACATTGACCATTTCTGGGTCAACCCGACCACCATTCTTAATGCTCAATCTTCCATGCTTCTTTAAGGTCTCTGGCTTTGATGGCTGCTTTTAAAGCCAGGTACCTGAGACACAGGGGAGCCCATCATTCTGTCTATCCTCCCGTGCCAAAGACTAGTATGATGACTTTAAGGATGATTTACCACAGGACTTTAAATTCTTATTTTGCCTGGTGTAAGGCTTGAGGACTTCTTAGTATTATATTGCAGGCCCCTTCCTGACAGTTCTCCATTCTGGAGTTGATCAGGGATGGGTCTTGAGTACATTTTAAGGGTAAGATTTTGGCCTTGGTAGTCCTTTTTTAGAGACCTGTTGCGTCATATTCCTTGGTACATGTCTTTGTACAAGAGGTCACATGTATTAAATCTCCTTTAAATCCATCTGACCTCAACTTTGTACTTTCTGTGTTGCATAAATCTCCATTTGAACCCATCTCGGATATGCCCTTAGTCCTTCTGACATGGAAGGTTGTTCTGGTTGCCATTACTTCATCTCATAGTTTCAGAATTGGTTGTTACCTGTAGGGAACCAGTCCTTTTGTCAAATTGGGACAGCCACACAGAAATCAAAAATTTGTCCCCTTTCTACTGAACTGATCATATTCGGATCTATCAGTTTTAGAATTACTGTTTTGCCGTCTCTTTGGGTATATAAACTAGAGCTGCACGATTAATCGCGAAAAGATCGCAATCTCGATTCACCCTCGTGATCTCCAGGCTGGATGACCCGCAATTTTCTGTTGCTGCCATAGGAAAGTCCCCGGCTTCAGGCTCGATCTGGAGCAGCGGCCATCTTGGTACACCCGGTGGCGGCTGTCTCGTCAGGAAGTGACGTTTCATCGCCGCCATCTTGCTCCACCCCACACTTCTCACTAACATTACTGTGAAGAAGGGGGCAAGCGGACATCTTGTTACACCCAACAGAGTTTTAGCATTCACAGTTATTTTAAACACAAAGCGGAGCTTATGTGCTTAAATACAGTGTATGTAAATCTGATAGACTGTTCACATGTTAAATTTTAAAAGCAGCAGCAAACCTTACATGCTTGCTAATGTGACAGAACACCTCTGATTTTCACATTTAGTTACATGTGAAAATCAGAGCTGTTCTTTCACATTAGCAACCATGTAAGGTCAGCAGGTTTGCTGCGGCTTTTAAAATGTAACATGTAAACAGTCCGTCAGATTTACATATACTGTATTTAAGCACATAAGCTCAGTTTTGTGTTGAAAATAACTTTAACCACTTGACCACTGGGCACTTAATAACCAGACCAATTTTTAGCTTTAGGTGCTCTCACATTTTGAATGACAATTACTCAGTCATACAACACTGTAACCAAATGACATTTTTGTCCTTTTTTTTTTTTACCACAATTAGTGGTGGTATTTGATCACCTCTGCAACTTTTATTTTTTTCGCTATCAATGAAAAAAGAACGAAAATTTTGTAAAAAAAAATGAATTTTTCTTCATTTCTATTATAAAATTTTGCAAACAAAATTTTTCTTCATAAATTTGGCCTAAAATGTATACTGTCTTTATCTTTGGTAAAAAAATAAAATAAAAATGTGGATATTTAGTGAATTATTGGGTGAAAGTTATAGGGCCAGATTCAGCAAGACTTGCGCTGGAGTATTTCGATATGCGCCGTGTAACTGTGAAGATGCGCCGTCGTTTCTATGTGGCCGTACCCACCAAACTAGATGCGCCCGAAAACGGGCCATTTCCGATCGGCTTAACTTTCCGGCGCCAGAGTCCCGTCAGCTCATAATTTCGTTTGGCGCATCAGTCGCGCCTATTGATTTCCCCTGCAAATATGCAAATGAGGGAGATTTCCCGATTCACGAACGGATTAGCACCATACGCTGGCTACATGCGCCGCGCGTATCTCGTCCGTCCGGCGCAAAGTTATTTCTACAAAAGGCTGCTTTATCTTTACTCCAGACGGTCACAGGTCAGCAGGAGAGCAGCTACAGCAGCGTTACCGACGATAAGAGCTAGCTGAGCAACCACACTTGCAAGGACAACACCTCTGTGTGCCAACATGCCAGGGGCAATCGTGGTCCTAGAACTACTGATGGGTCCCCCGGAACGAAGGAGGCGGGCACGTGAGAGGATATACCGCACACGCATGAGCCTCTTTGGCATGGGGGATGAGGAGGTGTATCGCCTCTTCAGATTCAGCCCTGATGCAATACTTGAACTAACCACAACCCTGCAGGGTGACATCACCAGCAAGACACACCGCTCACAAGCAGTGCAGCCACTGGTGAAGGTACTGGCAACACTTCATTTCCTTGCAAGTGGATCATTCCAGCGTACAAGTGGAGTGGTGGCTGGGATGTCACAATCCTCCGTGAGCAGATGTGTGCACCAGGTTGTCCCTGCAATCCTCAGACGCATGTCCAACCAGTTCATCAGACCAACCACTGAGGAGCTGCGGCTGAAGGCAATGACAGATTTCTACAGCATTGCCAGATTCCCACGCACTGTGGGGGCCATTGATTGCACACATGTGGCACTCCAGTGCCACATAGCACATATACCGCAATCGGAAGCATTGGCATTCCATCAATGTACAGGTGATAGCCGATGCCCAACGCCTCATATGGCACGTCCGTGCCAAACACCCCGGGTCCAGCCATGACAGCTTCATATACAGTCCCATCCCAGCAGAATTCGACCAGAACATGTATGGGGACAGCTGGCTGGTTGGTGAGTGACATGGGTGGCAGGCATGACTATCCCCTCCCGTGATGCACAACAGAAGTGGCACATGCATGACTAACATCCTCCTGTCTTTTCCCTTCCAGGTGACTCTGCATATGCACTGGGACCCCATCTCATGACTCTTTTCCGGAACCCCCAAACCAGAGGAGAGAGAAAATACAATGAAGCACACATCAAAACCCGTGCAGTGGTGGAGCAAACATTCGGGCTCCTGAAGTCCCGTTTCCGCTGCCTGGATAAGTCCGGGGGGACACTATTGTATTCCCCTACCTTTGTGTGTCCGATCATCGGTGCATGTTGCATTCTGCACAACTTTGCTATGAGAAAAGGCCTGCAGATTGACATACGTGATGACCTGACCCCCGACCCACACAGTCCCCACCTGCCAGAGGACAACCAGTCTGCTGATGGAAGAGCAGTCAGGAGGGTCCTCGCCGTAGGCATCTTTGGACAATAAACCAAAACATTTATCACACAGACAATGCACGCGTGTACACCACTGATGTCCCTAGATCACACACACCACATCCACATCGCATTGGATTAGCCCAAGTCCAGCATGTAGGACTTGGGAGCAGCAACGCCAGCGTCAAGGCCCCAATGATGTCACTGTCCATTCATACACCTTTCACACGTCATTCATACAGCCGTGGGGTTAACTTCACCACCACGGCCGAGGGTGACACCCCTTACTGTCAGGAGTGCCACCCCCTCACATTCACACACCATTCACACTGCAACGTGTGCAGTATCAAAAAATAAAAATCTCATAACCTGAGTATAAATCAGAACAAAAAATAAAAATCTCATAACCTGAGTATAAATCGGAACAAAAAATAAAAATCTCATAACCTGAGTATAAATCAGAACAAAAAATAAAAATCTCATAACCTGAGTATAAATCAGAACAAAAAATAAAAAAATCATCGGGGATGCCGGGGGCTCCTTCTTGCCGAACCTCTCTGGCTCCTCAGCTGCCTGGATGGAGTGGGTGGGGGTGGGGGGGCATCTGGAGGTGGCTGATCCCCGGGTGGGCCACTCCTGGCAGGTGTGGCCTGCATGCCCTCTAAGGCCATGGCTATCCGGCCGAGGAAATTGTTTGTCTGGCCCTGCATCCTCAGCTGCTGGGCCTGCATCCTGAGCTGCCGGGTCACTTGGTAGTGTTGGGCCCGCCGACTCAGCCTCCCCTGGTCCCGGATGGCAGCACTGTTTCCATGGATGGCAGCAGTGTTGGCCTGGACGGCTGCAGTGAGGTGCCTAATATCCCCCTGCACCTCCCCCAAACTGGTCACCACTGCAGTGCAGTTGCAGCTGACATCCTGCACTGCGTTGCTTATCTGGGCAACGGAGCCCAGGCTGTCAGCCACTTTCTCCAAGTGCCCAACTAGTTCCCCCATTTGTTGGGGCTGTCTGGCGTGATCCCTCGCCAACTGGCCCTGGACAACATCCGACACCCCCCTGGTCTTCTGGGTCACCTTCCTTGGGCCAGAAGATGGTTGTCCGCGGGGGGATGGAGTCGCCCTTGAGGGGCTTTCAAGGATGGGGGAGGGGATGACAGACGGCCCTGGAGAAGGGGAGGAGTCCTCCAACACTAAAGAAAAGTCCTGCTCTGCCACAGCAGGATCCTCCACAACCACCTCGGCAGGTGTGGTGTGGGCACTCTCCTCCTCCACCTCGGTGTCTTCACCACCCAGGGGCTTGGGCACACGATGGCGTTGGGGGGGATGGGGTGGATTGGCCGCTGACAGATGATGGCCCAGCTCCGTCATCTGTGGATGACACAAAGCAGACACATGTTGGTGGTCCCACACACTTGGCACATGTACCCTCCCCCCCCCCCCCCCAAATGCAACACATCAAATAGGGGATAAAAAACACTTACCTGTCCTGGAGCCTTCCTCCATGGAGTCATAGCCAGGGACCCCCTCCACCTGCTCCCTCTCCAGGCAGCGAGAGACCACCTCCTCCTCCGCGGTCAGGGTGACCGGACATGGGGGACCACCACCTGTGCCCCTCTCATGCCTCCTGATGGTGGCCACCTTGCCACGGACCTTGCGCCGCAGATCTTTTTTTTTTTTTTTTGAATGTCACCAGCAGTCCGGGTGGAGTACCCTAGCACATTCACCCTGCTGGCAATGGTGTCCAGGATGCCCTGCTTCCTCTCCCGGCTGGTCTTACGGATTTTTTTCCCATGGAGAAAATGATTAAAAGTCTCCATAGCGGATATGATCACAGACACCTCCTGTGAATTAAAGTTGAGGTACCTCCACTCTCTGGGGGTAGCGGGAGCAGCCATCACAGCACAAAAGTATCTTCCCTGGGGTGGGGGGAAACGGAAATACTTTTGCGCCGGAATTAAGCATTGCGCAGGCGGAAGGCATTGCGCTGACGTTTCCCGGGAAGTGGTGCCGACGGAAGTTGTGAGCATGCGCACAAGGGGGCGAGTGGAGCCGCACTCACTGCACATGCTCCGTGGATGATGAACGTAAACCTCTGCGCTGGGCTCCGCCCATCATTTACATGTGATCACACCCACTTCCACTTGCGTCGGGTTACGCCAGCGCATTATCGTTACTCTGGCGCAAGTTTACGCGCAACTGCTATGTGAATAACAGTACTTGCGCTGAAAGGGTCGTCAGAGTAACGTAAATGAGAAGCATTACTCCAGAGCAAAGATGCTCCCATCTACCTGAATCTGGCCCATAAAGTCTACAAGCTATGGTACCAATTACTGAAAATTGATCAATTTCATCACACCTGATGTACTGACAGCCTCTCTCATTTCTTGAGACCCTAACATGCCAGAAAAGTACTAATACCCCCCACATGACCCCTTTATGGAGAGAAGACATTCCAAGGTATTTATAAAGGAGCATTGTGAGTTTTCTGAAGTTGTCATTTTTTCCCACAATTCTTTGCAAAATCAAGATTTATTTTTATTTTTTCATAAAATTTGCATATAAGCAGGTTATTTCTCACACACAGCAAATGTATACCACAAATTACACCCCAAACACATTCTGCTATTCCTCCTGAGTATGGCGATACCACATGTGTGAGACTTTTACACAGTGTGGCCACATACAGAGGCCCAACATGCAGGGAGCACCCAGGCCAATTCTGACATTTCTCTCCTACATGTGAAAATCATAATTTATTTGCTAGAAAATTACATAGAACTCCAAAACATTATATATGCTTTTTAGCAAAGACCCTAGAGAATACAATGGCGGTCGTTGCAACTTTTCATCGCACATGGTATTTGCACAGCAATTTTTCAAACGTGTTTTTTTGGAAAAAAACTGTTTTGTGCTTTTAAAAAAACATTAAAGTTAGCCCAATGTTTTTGCATAATATGAAAGATAAAGTTACGTCGAGTAAATAGATACCTAAAATGTCACCCTTCAAAATTGCTCACGCTTGTGGAATGGCACCAAACTTCGGTACTTAAAAATTCCCATAGGCGACACTTTAAATATTTTTACTGGTTACATGTTTTTAGTTACAGAGAAGGTCTAGGGCCAAAATTATTGCTCTCGCTCTAACGTTCGCAGAGATGCCTCACATGTGTGGTTTGAACACCGTTTTCATATGTGGGCGGGACTTGCGTATGCTTCTGCATGCAAGCTCACGGGGACAGGGGTGCTGTATGCCCCGTGTATTGCCGAGTATGCCCAGCATTGCATTGCAGCAGGGATGGCTGAGCAGGGAGGGATAGATGGATCTGTGACTGCATTTGTCACAGATCCAGCCCACAGCACTGCCGCTGACACCCGCTCCCTCCCCTCTCACACTGTACCGATCGGTACAGAGAGGGGAGGGAGGAACCGGCGTCGTCAAATGACGCCGGTTTGTTTTCAAGTGATCGCTCCGTCATTGGACGGAGCGATCACGTGGTAAACCGCCGCCATCAGCGGTGATCCGTGATGCGCCGGGTCCAGAGCACGGACGCTCCTGTGTGCGCGCCTTAGGGGGCGCGCGGGAGGTTAATTAACGGCTTCCCAGAGTTAAGCAACCGCCCTGTAGACGTACTTTGTCTATAGGGCGGTTGTAAAGTGGTTAAATAAATACATTTTTGAGAATCGTGATCTTGATTTTATGCAAAAGAATCGCGATTCTCATTTTCCCCAGAATCGTGCAGCTCTAATATACACTGCTCAAAAAAATTAAAGGAACACTTTTTTTTAATCGGAATCTCCTGGGATATTGATATGGTCAGTTAAGTAGCAGAGGGGGAGGGGGTGTATACAGTTGATCAGTTTCAGCTGCTTTGCTGTTAATTGAAATTAACAAGTGCACTAGACGGGCAACAATGAGACAACCTCCAAAACAGGAATGTTTTTTCAGGTGGAAGTGTCTGACATTTTGTTTCCCTACTCCTCTTTTTTGACTGTTTTTCACTAGTTTTGTCACTACAGTGTCATTACTGGTAGCACAAGGCGATACTTCGATCCTGTAAAGGTTGCAGAGGCAGTCCAACTCCTCCAAGATGGCACATCAATACGTGGCATTGCCAGAAGGTTTGCTGTGTCTCCCAGCACAGTCTCAAGAGCATGGAGGAGATTCTAGGATAGCTGGACAGAGCCATAGAAGGTCCTTAACCCATCAGCAGGACCGGTATCTGCTCCTTTGTGCAAGGAGGAACAGGATGATCACTGCCAGATCCCTACAAAATGACCTCCAGCAGGCCACTGGTGTGAATGTCTCATCGAGCAGACTTCGTGGGGGTGGCCTGAGGGCCCGACGTCCTCTAGTGTGCTCTGTGCTCACTGCCGGACACTGTGGAGCTTGATTGGCATTTTCCATTGAACACCAGAATTGGTAGGTTCGCCGCTGGTGCCCCATGCTTTTCACAGATGAGAGCACGTTCACCCTGAGCATATGTGACAGATGTGAAAGGGTCTGGAGAAGCTGTAAAGAACTTAATGCTGCCTGTAACATCATTCAGCATGACCGGTTTGGTGGTGGGTCAATGATGGTCTGGGGAGGCATATCCATGCAGGGACACACAGACCTCTACAGGCTTCACAATGGTAAATAAATAAAACTATCATACAGGGTGATTCCAAGAGGTAGAGACACCCTAAAGACAAAAGAAGCTACAAAGGCAGTGAAGGACTATACTCATAATGTAAGTAGAAAAATTCCATTTAATGATATGTAAACAAGATCCCTACATCGATAAAATGCCAGCAAAAAGGCTAATGTAGCCAAATAACAAAAGCAAGCAAATGCCAGACAGTGCTGCACTAGCAAGATAACTTGGTATGCTATGTGCATACCGACAATTAACATATAAGGACATAGACTGACATATAACAAAAAATAACAATAAATAACAAAAACAGTCCGGACATCAAAATGGTATGCACACTTGAAGGGGTCCCCAGCGGTCAAACACTGTATCTCTTATTTAAATAATCAATTGATTGGTAAAAAATAGGGGACAAGACCATCAAGTGTGTCCCCGCCGGGGATAAGGGAGATGATGGTAAATTAAAGAGGAGGGTGGGCTATACTACTGGTAGCACAGTGGCTGTAATGTCCTGGAGTGATTGTGATCACAAGGTACAGTAGAAAGCCCAACGGTCCTCTGTGTGTGGAAAGTCAAATGGTTAGAAGCTGGGCTAGGCAGGCTTGTGTGTGGTAATGGCTGATAATACTACTGCACTAAGGTGATAGAGGTGGCTAACACTGCCAGCTGAGTGCTGGTCTATGACCGTGAGTTGCTGTTAGGCTTAAACCCTGCAAATAGGGATAAGGTCCTGAGTCTGCCAGATAGAGGTAAATTACACTTGAGCAGATCCCATTGCAACAGCTGTATAAATATACCTTCAGCTCCCCAACACGTGTATGCACAGTCCGTCTTACCGCTACCGTTGTCAGGGGGATGTGTTGGTCTTGTTCATCCTGGGTAAGCGGGATAAAGTGTGTTGCATATAGCGGGATGAGATGGAGCTGGAATGCTCAGATGAGCCGATCCATGGATGGATGCCGTCCTGGTTAGACAGGTATCGGGCACCTGTCATCCGATGCTGCCAATAGGAAGGAAAGCCGCTGCCGCCTGCTTCGTGTCCCTATAGGTCTCCCTTGATCCGGGGAATGGTAAGCGGCGTTCCGGAACTGTAGGCTGTGACGTCAACGCGTTTTGCAAAAAGTATTCGCGTAGCTTCGTCTGGACAGTCTATGTCCTTATATGTTAATTGTCTGTATGCACATAGCATACCAAGTTATCTTGCTAGTGCAGCACTGTCTGGCATTTATTTTCTTGCTTTTGTTATTTGGCTACATTAGCATTTTTGCTGGCATTTCATCAATGTAGGGATCTTTTTTACATATCATTAAACAGATTTTTTTTCTACTTACATTGGGAGTATAGTTCTTCACTGCCTTTGTAGCTTCTTTTGTCTTTTTGTGTTTTGTGTCTCTACCTCTTGGAATCAACCTGTATGATAGTTTTATTTATGCATAGTTTGGCTACGGCAGTGACCTCCACACAGGAGGAGTGACCACTGATTTCAGATCCCAATACTGATGTACCAGCAGTCATATCGGGGATATGGTCAAACCTTTGTTTACCTATCTGCTACACAATGGTACCCTGACTGCCATTAGGTATTGGCATGAAAACCTCGGACCCTTTGTCAGACCCTACGCTGGTGCAGTGGGTCCTGGGTTCCTCCTGGTGCACGACAATGCCCAGCCTTGTGGCGAGAGCATGCAGCCAGTTCCTGGAGGATGAAGAAATTTATACCATTGAATGGCCCACAGGCTCACCTGACCTAAATCCAAAAGAACACCTCTGGGACATTGTTTCGGTCCATCCGGTGCCGCCAGGTTGCACCTCAGTGTGTTCAGGAGCTTAGTGATGCTCTGGTCCAGATCTGGGAGGAAATACCCCAGGACACTATCCGTTGTCTCATTAGGAGCATGCCCTGATGTTGTCAGGCATGCATACAAGCACTTGTGGGCCATACAAATTACTGAGGACCATTTTGAGATTTTGCAATGAAATTTCAGTAAAATGGACTAGCTTGCTGCATAGCTTTGGTTTTCAGGGTGTCTTTGAATTCAGCCCTCTGTTAGTGGATAATGTTAATTTTTATTAAATGATGTGCCATCCTTTCATTCCTAACACATTTCCCAGTCCATATCAGTATAGATATCCAGCATGAGATTTTTGCCTATTGAGATCTGATAGGTTTTCAAAGTGTTCCTTTAATTTTTTTGAGCAGTGTATTTAACTTCACTTCACAATATGGCTATTAATGATTGAGACTTTTTAAGTTTTATTTACATTTTATTTACCAAGAATTTGTGTAATAACTACATATGATCTACTGTTGTAGGTGCTTGCAGACAAACATGGTAATACACTTTGGCTAAATGAAAGAGAGTGCTCCATTCAAAGGAGGAACCAGAAAGTAATAGAAGAAGCACCAAGGTACTCTTTGTGTATGTCATGTCCTTATCAACATATTTCTGATGCCGCGTACACACAACCGTTTTTTGGGTTCTAAAAAATGAAGTTTCTTTCTCGTACATCACAGGACACAGAGCAGCATATTCATTACTATATGGGTTATATGGAGTACCTTCATGTGTGGACACTGGCAATCTCAAACAGGAAGTCCCCTCCCTATATAACCCCCTCCCATAGAGGAAGTACCTCAGTTTTTTCGCCAGTGTCTTAGGTGTTGGTCACGGAATAGCTTTGCCTCCACATCCTTGGGATTAAGGCGGGCTAACCGGATCTGTCCAAGGAGCCTCAGTGCCAAAGTGGACAGGGTTTTGCCTATAATGCTCCTCTCTAGAGGGCTGGACCCTGGGCCCAGGACTTGGAGTTTTCTAAACCAAAAGATCCTGTTTGCCAGGGTGCTGTATAGGTCCAGGACAGCGGTTCCTTCCA
Organism: Rana kukunoris; assembly: GCA_029574335.1. NCBI lineage: Eukaryota > Metazoa > Chordata > Amphibia > Anura > Ranidae > Rana > Rana kukunoris. The sequence continues at coordinate 214,490,565 of CM056050.1, read as the reverse complement.
GGACCCCAGTGCCTGAAGGTCTACTACGCTACCCACGGAGAGGGGAGAAGATTGGACCGTTTTGCAAACGTCCTGCGGCATGGAGCAGGTAAGAGGGGAGCCTGCGGGACTTGGTTCGACAGCAGGCTCTCCAGGGGAGATCTTAAGGGGGGTAGCCTGAGTATGCTCTGCATTGGCACCATGGTCACTATGTCTGATGGACAGGATGCCCTGAAATGTTCCCCCCCCCATCACTTGATCCCCCTACCTATCTATGTATGTTTGCTAGCTACCTGCTGCTCGCTGGTTGAAGATCTTTAAAAAAAAAAAAAAAAAAACAGATCTGTCTCTAGGCTAAAGGGACTCCTTAGGGGCCTGTTTTTAGCCTTACCTAGCCGGGATTCAAATCTGCCGCCTGATGCGTCCTCCAGCCTGCATTCCTGGGCTCCAGAGGGTTTTTCCCTTCCATGGAAAGATCTGGATAAAGACATTCAGACTGTTCAAGTGGCAAAAGTACCCTTTTACCAGTCAAAAGAAGTTCCGGGGTCCTGCGTTTAAAAGGCAGCTCCCCCCTGTTCCGGGGCCCTCAAATTCCAGGCAGTATCGGGCCTCCTGCGCGATCAAACTTTTAACAATGGATCGCAAGGACAGGCCTCTGGGGGCAAGAGGCCATGGTATCGATCCCCGACAGAGGGGGTCCGATCATCTGTGGCCACAGGCTACAGATTAGAATTTCTAAAGCCCATCGGCGATGTCAGACCAATTTTGGACCTAAAAGGTTTAAATGCTTACCTAAGGGTTCGCTCTTTCCGGATGGAATCCGTTCGGTCAGCAGCCGCCACACTCCAGAAGGACGACTTTCTGTCTTCTATAGACATAAAGGATGGTTATCTTCATGTACCAATCTTTAAGCCACATCAAAGATTTTTTACGCTTCGCAGTGATACAGCGTCACTTCCAATTCGTGGTGCTCCCCTTCGGGCTGGCTACGGCCCCCGGGTATTCACGAAGGTCCTAGCTCCAATTCTAGTCAGTCTAAGGATCCAAGGGGTCTTGGTCCTAGCATACCTGGACGACCTCTTAATCATAGATCACTCGCTTCCTTGGCTGGAATGCGCAGTAGCCCTCATGGTTCAGTACCTCGAGAGGTTTGGCTGGGTCCTAAACCGGGGAAAAATCAGCATTTCAACCTACAAAGCAGTTGGAATATCTCGGCATGAGATTAGACACAGAACAGCAAAAGGGGTGTTCCTGCCCCTGGTAAAGGTCGAGGCTATGAAAAAATTGATTCAATTGGTTCTAAGCAAAAGAGAACCAACTATTCACCTATGTATGCGATTACTAGGCAAACTAATGGCCATGTTCGAGGCGATACCACACGCTTCACACTCGCGTCCTACAGAAGCGAGGTGCTGTGGCTTAGTTGGTGAAAGTGCCTGTCTAGTAAACTGGAGATCCTGAGTTCAGATCTCAGCAGTGCCTGCCGTGGCGTCCTTCCAAACTATTCTAGCAGTCATTAAAGGTCCGGCAGAGTCTATGCTGGTGGTTAAACCCTCAGAACCTTCTGAAGGGGAGTCTTTCTGCCCAGTGGGCTGGAAGGCTAGAGAGCGGTCTTGAACGAGTTCACTCGCCAAGGAACTTGGGCAGAGGCGGAGAGACAGCTGCCCATCAATATCCGGAGATCGGAGCGGCTCGGCTAGCCCTCCTGGCATAGACATCCAGATTACAGGGGTCCTCGGTGAGAATTCATTCAGACAATGCCACAGCGGTGGCATATATTTGAACCACCAAGGGGGAACCAAGAGTCAAGCCACTCAGAGAGAGATGAGCTTGGTTTTTCGGTGGGCAGAGGTTTATGTACCCTGCATATCGGCGATATTCATTCCCGGGGTGGACAACCTGCAGGTGTACTTCCTAAGTCGCCAAACCCTGTCGCCGGGGGAGTGGTCTCTGCATCCACAGGTCTTTCAGACAATCTGCCAGAAGGGGGGAGTTCCAGACGTTTACGTCATGGCATCAGGATTCAACAAGAAGCTAGACAGGTTCATGTCTCGAACGAGGGACCCTATGGCCTGCGGAACCGATGCGTTGGTTTGCTCTTGGCATCAATCATAACTTCTATATGCATTTCCCCCGCTGCAGTTACTACCCCGCCTGTTGCGCAGGATCATAGCACAGGCCGGTTATCCTGGTAGCCCCAGCTTGGTACCGGAGGGCATGGTACTCACTAGCCCTGAAATTGGCAGCGGGAGGCCCTTGGACTCTTCCTCTATGGCCAGACCTACTCTCACAAGGCCCGATCCTCCACCCTGCATTACGGCGTCTAAATTTGACGCCCTGGCGGCTGAATCCCTGATTCTCAGGGGTAGAGGTCTGTCTAGGCAGGTAATCCCTACCCTCATTAAGGCTAGAAAGCCGGCCTCCAGGGTAATTTGTTACAGGGTTTGGAGGGCCTACGTAGGCTGGTGTGAGTCTAAGATGGTTTTCCCGCAAGTATACCATTGATAGAGTATTATGTTTTCTCCAGCTAGGAGTGGATAAAGGCCTGGCATTAAGCACGATCTAGGGACAGATTTCAGCCTTATCAGTGTGGTTTCAGAGGCCGCTGGCCGCCCACTCGCTGGTTAAGACCTTCATACAGGGAGTCTTGCGTGTCAATCCTCCAGTCAAATCACCACTTTGTCCATGGGACTTAAATCTTGTTCTGTCAACTCTACAGAAACAACCCTTTGAGCCGTTGGCTGAGGTACCTTTGGTTTTACTGACTAGAAAGTCGGTATTTCTGATCGCCATAGTTTCGGCCAGGAGAGTATCGGAATTGGCAGCCTTATCTTGTAAGGAACCATATCTCATTTTTATAGGGCGGTTTTCCGTCCTCATCCTTCCTTTCTACCAAAGGTTATATCCAGTTCCACCTGAACCAGGATGTGGTACTTCCATCCTTCTTTCCAAAACCCACCTCTAGAAAGGAGGGGTTGCTGCACACGTTGGATATTTTCAGGGCCATAAAGGCCTATCTTAAAGCTACAGAGAAGGTTCGGAAAACAGATGTGGTGTTTGTTTTACCGGAAGGGCCCAAGATGGGTCAGGCAGCTGCTTGATCCACCATCGCAAGATGGATTAAACAATTAATCGTTCAGGCCTGTGGTTTGGAGAGGTTGCCTCCTCCTTTGTTGGTAAAGGCCCATTCTACCAGGGCCATGGGCACCTCCTGGGCAGCACATCATCAGATCTCTATGGCTCAAATATGCAAGGCAGCAACGTGGTCGTCAGTCCACACGTTTACAATTTTTTTTATCAATTGGACGTAAGAAGGAATGCGGATACAGCCTTTGGGCAGGCAGTACTACAGGCCGCGATTCAAGCTCCTCAGGATCTGAGGGGGCTCCCTTGATTTAGATTTGGGATTTACATTTCTTGTCTAAGTTGGATTTACTAGTATTTGAGTATACCTCTAAATTAAATCCTTTTTTGGAAGATGTCTCCCTCCCCTCATTAAAGCATTGCTTTCGGACATCCCATATAGTAATGAATATGCTGCTCTGTGTCCCGTGATGTACGAGAAAGAAAAAGAGATTTTTTAATACAGCTTACCTGTAAAATCTTTTTCTTGGAGTACATCACGGGACACAGAGCTCCCACCCCTCTTTTGGGGAACATTTTTGGGAGGCATACTGCTTGCTACAAAACTGAGGTACTTCCTCTATGGGAGGGGGTTATATAGGGAGGGGACTTCCTGTTTGAGATTGCCAGTGTCCACACCTGAAGGTACTCCATATAACCCATATAGTAATGAATATGCTGCTCTGTGTCCCGTGATGTACTCCAAGAAAAGGATTTTACAGGTAAGCTGTATTAAAAAATCTCTTTTTTTAAGGGTCTAGAAAAAAGTTTTTTTTCTACCCCGATCATTTAAACCGCCTTGCCTACACACGATCGTGAAAAAGAAATGCTCTAGCATAGTGCGGTGACGTACAACACGTACAACGGCACTATAAAGGGGAAGTTCCATTTGAGTGGCGCCACCCTTGGGGCTGCTTTTGCTGATTTTGTGTTAGTAAAAGACGATTTGTGCTTTTAAGTCTCTTACTGCGTGATGAATGTGCTTCTGAGCATGCGCGTTTTTTTCACGTCGTTAAAGCCCACACACGACCATTTTTTACAACCTTAAAAATGTTGTGAAAAAATGGAGCATGTTCGAAATTTTTAATGCCCATTTTTCAGATCGTGAGAAATGCTCTGGAGGCCACACACAATTGTTTTTAACGACATTAAAAAAAACGTAATTTTTTTAGAACCCGAAAAACGGTCATGTGTACACGGCATAATGTATGGTTACTGCAAAGGTTTATTCAGAGCAGATACTAACAATCAAACTGGCCACTTGCTAGAAGTGTTGACCAAATCATGGCTTGTGTTTAATTGTAAACCCATAGATGCATTTGCTTTTACCTAACTATTTTAACTACTGCATAACATATTTAGGGTGCATACCTGATGTTTTACACACACTAAAACTATCTTAATAAAAAGTGTTTCAGTTTGTTTTGTCAGACACATAAAAGCTTAATTCTGATTGGTGTTGGTTGTAACTAGGGTTGAGCGAACTCGAATAATTTTCTGAAAATTCGGGTTCGGTGTTCGGCTATGTAACGGCACGCTGCAGGGCAGCCAATTAGCATTTCTTTTACTTGTGTGACTTGGAAGCCATCACAGCCATGCCTACTAATGGCATGGCTGTGATTGGCCAGTGCAGCATGTGACCCAGCCTCTATATAAGCTAGAGGCACACAGCACAGCTAGTCACTCTGCTTTAGCTAGGGTAGAGAAAGGCTGCCGCTGCTCTCAGGGACAGATTTAGATAGGATTGTCCTGCTTCAGAAATCGAATTACAATACTCAGCGATCGATCTACATAGCATTAGCTACATTAGGGAAAGGTTCCTGATTTTGCTTATAGGGAGAGAATTAGTTAGGAGTCGGTCCTACTTCACAAATCTAATAGCAGCAGCACTGCATATGTTCCTGTCAGATACTCTGCATATTGCACCAGCAATGCATATGTTCCTGTCAGATACTCTGCATATTGCACCAGCACTGCATATGTTCCTGTAACATACTCTGCATTAGCTACTGTAGGGAAAGGTTCCTAATTGTGGTTATAGGGAGAGAATTAGTTAGGAGTCAGTCATACTTCACAAATCTAATTGCACCCAAATAGTGTCCCATCATTGGCAGGAATAGTGTCCCATTATTAGTATCAGTGGGAGAAATAGTGCCCCATCATTGGTATCAGTGGGAGGAATAGTGTCCCATCATTGGCAGGAATAGTGTCCCATCATTTGTGTCCGTGGGAGAAATAGTGCCACATCATTGGTATCAGTGGGAGGAATAGTCGCCCATCATTGGTATTATTGGGAGGAATAGGCGCCCATCATTGGTATCATTGGGAGGAATAGTCGCCCATCATTGGTATCATTGGGAGGAATAGTGTCCCATCATTTGTGTTAGTGGGAGAAATAATGCCCCATCATTGGTATCATTGGGAGGAATAGTGTCCCATCATTTGTGTCAGTGGGAGAAATAGTGCCCCATCATTGGTATCAGTGGGAGGAATAGTGTCCCATCATTGGGGAAGGTTCCTGCTTGTCAAGATTTTTTTTTAATGTATTTTGTTTAAGTTATTTCCCTATCCACATTTGATTGCAGAGTACTTGCCATGCTCTTACCAACATTTTGCAGCCCTCTAGCCCTTTCCCTTAGTTTTTTAGAGACATTTTAGTAGTCAAAAATTTGCGTCCCCATTGACTTCAATGGGGTTCGGGTCCCGAACCCGGACTTTTTTTTCCAAAGTTCCGCCTAACCCGAACATTCAGGTGTTCGCTCAACTCTAGTTGTAACATGTTCCACATTGCTCTTCTATTCAGTAAAGCATTCTGTGATATGTTGGTACTATGTACTAGTAAAGTGTATTTGTATATGATTAAAAGGAAGTCTTTTTAGATGAATAGGAAAACATTTATTTGTTTTTATACGTAAGGTAAAATGCATTAGTGGAAAAGCAATGACTGCATACGATCTGCCTTCATAAAGGAGTTTCTGTGACAAAAGAGTATGCTGGAGAGATATAACCAGTGCTCTCTGGTCAATGTTATTGCCTAACACAAGATGAAACACTGTTCTCTTACCCCCCCCCCCCCCCACATAAGAGGTTTATACTTGCCTGCGCTATGCAATGGTAATGCTGAGTGGTCCAGTACCTCCTCTGCTGGGGTCTCCCAAACCCCCCCTCACAGTTGGTGTGGAAGCAGGAGTATATACCTGCTCCCCCCCCAAAATAAATACAATGACAAAAGAGGGTGGGGAGGCGGAACATATGTTTTACATTAAGGGCGAAGTTCTGCTTTAAGTTAAAAAAAAAATATTTGATTTTATAACCAAATTAAGATCATTATAGCACTGGGGCAGATTACTTTTTTATGTTCTAAGTAAGGGTGATGACTCAACAGCTAATAGGCTATTACATCTTGGAGTCCTTTCATATGGGTTGTCATGTTTGCTAAGAAAAACAAATGATGAATATGGCTTCAGGTTACGTCCATCTGTACATTTGTTTTCATTTTAGTTTACATCAATTTGCACTTCAGTTCTGTTCATTTATTTCGTTTTTTTTTTCATCCTTTTTTTTTTTTTTTTATTGTTACAGAAACCAATCATAGGTGACAAACGTATTAACAAAAAAAATTCTTATCTACAAATGGACATACGCGGAATAGGCACTATCCGTTTGCATTCGTTCAGATCCCTCTAAGCAGAAAGGATGCAGTCTTCTGTTTTAAAAATAAATAAATGAACAGACACAGATGTAAGCAGATCATCTGTTTATGTCCATCCGCCCATAGACATACATTGTGGTTCAATCTGAATCCATCTGAAAGACTGACAGTCTCTTATATGGTATTTCAGCCATTCAGAAACAGCTTTGTAACTTAAAGCGGAGGTTCACCCTAAATATAATATCTCCCATGCGATCCAGCATACTGGCGTCAGCGCCAGTATGCTGTTTTTTTTTTTTTTTAATAGCACACTTACTGTATTATTGTAGAATTCCTTTTCTGTCCCCCGCGGTGGACGGCTGTAGTATAGCGCGTCACATCTTCCTAAAATACCCGATATGGACTCAGGTAATCTCGGCGAAAATGCGGCGCCTGCGCACAGACCTAGGAGCTGACTGCGCAGGCGCCGTATTTCTCCGAGTCCTATTTCGGAGGGCGTGACGCGCCATAGCCGTAGGACTCGGAGAAATACGGCGCCTGCGCAGTCAGCTCCTAGGTCTGTGCGCAGGCGCCGCATTTTCGCCGAGATTACCCGAGTCCATATTGGGTATTTTAGGAAGATGTGACGCGCTATACTGGCGCCGTCCACCACGGGGGACAGAAAAGGAATTCTACAATAATACAGTAAGTGTGCTATTAAAAAAAAAAAAAAACAGCATACTGGCGCTGACGCCAGTATGCTGGATCGCATGGGAGATATTATGTTTAGGGTGAAATACCGCTTTAAAGGGTCACTAAAGGATTTTTTTTTTTTTTTTTAGCTAAATAGCTTCCTTTACCTTACTGCAGTCCTGGTTTCATGTCCTCATTGTTCGTTTTTGCTCTGATGTTGCTGTAATTCTGCTCTGTTCTGGACACTTCCTGGTTGTCTGTTTCCTGATGACCACAGTACTGGGAGATTCTAGTTTCGTTTTTTTAACCATCACTCTCTATGAAGAATAAAGTGAAAACTGCGCTTCCCTGTGTTGTTGTTGTTGTTCACCTCCTATTATTTTATGGTGGAGTATTCTCCTTATTGGGGGTACTCTACCCTACTTGTACAACGTTTTATAGTGGTAATGGTGTGACGTTTTATACGTGAAAAAACATAAAAAATTCAAGTGATATTCTTATCAACATAAGCAACAAATTAAGACAAAAATATGTTTACAATTTAGCACCTATATAAAAATCAAAAACGTGTCATGGGAGAGTTCATATGTAGTCCCGTAATTCTACTCCAGCAGTGCTCCTCTGCAGTGGTTTCAGACTATTATCCGGTTATCCTTAATACGTGGTATCCCATCACCATTAAAAATGGACACTCGCCAGATGTTGTAATATTCCAGGCCTGCGATTCATTGATCAGGATAACAAATCCTATAGCGTTACTCCTCCTGCTGCCAGGTGAATTGGATGGGTTAATGTGTTGCTTTCTCCTACGGTGTCTCACAGGAAAAGAAAGGTGCTCCACATAGTGTAATTATGTTTAAAAATTAATTTATTGTATAAAACTAATTGATATTGCACTCACATTTAAAAGTGCCTTATGCTGGCACCAAGCGTCTCCAACCGTGTATGCAAGTTCGTTGGGTGGGTAACAAAGCCGGTTCCCTAGGGTCCTCCCTGCTGGCCTGCAGCCAGAGTGTAGAGTTGTATAGTGAGGCTGCTGTACAACTCTACATTCTGGCTGCAGGACAGCAGGGAGGACCCTAGGGAACCGGCTTTGTTACCCACCCAACGAACTTGCATACACGGTTGGAGACGCTTGGTGCCAGCATAAGGCACTTTTAAATGTGAGTGCAATATCAATTAGTTTTATACAATAAATTAATTTTTAAACATAATTGCACTATGTGGAGCACCTTTCTTTTCCTGTGAGACACCGTAGGAGAAGGCAACACATTAACCTATCCAATTCACCTGGCAGCAGGAGGAGTAACGCTATAGGATTGGTTATCCTGATCAATGAACCGCAGGCCTGGAATATTACAACATCTGGCGAGTGTCCATTTTTAATGGTGATGGGATACCACGTATTAAGGATAACCGGATAATAGTCTGAAACCACTGTAGAGTAACACTGCTGGGGTAGAAGTACGGGACTACATATGAACTCTCCCATGACAAAGTTTTTGATTTTTATATAGGTGCTAAATTGTAAAAATATTTTTGTCTTAATTTGTTGCTTATGTTAAGAATATCACTTGAAATTTTTAAGTTTTTTCACGTATAACACGTCACACTATTACCACTATAAAACGTTGTACAAGTAGGGTAGAGTACCCCCAATAAGGAGAATACTCCACCATAAAATAATAGGAGGTGAATAACAACACCACAGGGAAGCACAGTTTTCACTTTATTCTTTATACACTACTGGTACTGGATTCCTTCTAGGCAAACAGACCTGTTTTTCTAAATTGCAGCACACCCACAAGCTTTATTATAATATTTTTTCACTTGCGCCAACCACACTTACATAAAACATCACTCTCTATGGCACTGTCCAGCACAGAGGCATTAAATTACATGCAAAAACTAAGCTAGATGCAAAAACGAAAGTGAAACTAGAGGCACATTATATGATTGATTTTTATCTGTTTTTAAAAGGAATCGGTTAACTATTATGTCTCTATACCCTGTAAACAGTCATTTCAGCAAAAAAAGTTTTCCTTTAGTGACCCTTTAACCAATAAATACAATGCATTCACTTGGCAAGGTGAAGATTGTGATGTCATCTGCCCACCTTTCCACCTACGCTAACCTGAGAACATATGTGTTTATTTCCGAAGGTCACTGATCTATTCTCCACAAGTAGTAATAATAACTAAGATGTTGACTACAACTGCATTGAAATCATACACTACTCCCCTCTCCCTGACAATCTCTCCCATTCTCCCTCCCTCCCTCTGCTTTTCCCCCTTCCCTCCCTCTGCTTTTCCCCCTTCCCTCCCTCTGCGTTTCCCCCTTCCCTCCCTCTGCTTTTCCCCCTTCCCTCCCTCTGCTTTTCCCCCTTCCCTCCCTCTGCTTTTCCCCCTTCCCTCCCTCTGCTTTTCCCCCTTCCCTCCCTCTGCTTTTCCCCCTTCCCTCCCTCTGCTTTTCCCCTTTCCCTCCCTCTCCTTTTCCCCTTTCCCTCCCTCTCCTTTTCCCCTTTCCCTCCCTCTCCTTTTCCCCCTTCCCTCCCTTTGCTTTTCCCCTTTCCCTCCCTCTCCTTTTCCCCTTTCCCTCCCTCTCCTTTTCCCCTTTCCCTCCCTCTCCTTTTCCCCTTTCCCTCCCTCTCCTTTTCCCCTTCCCTCCCTTTCCTTTTCCCCCTCCCTCCCTCTCATTTTCCCCCTTCCCTCCCTCTCATTTTCCCCCTTCCCTCCCTCTCCTTTTCCCCCTTCCCTCCCTCTCCTTTTCCCCCTTTCCCTCCCTCTCCTCCTTTTCCCCCTTTCCCTCCCTCTCCTCCTTTTCCCCCTTCCCCTCCCTCTCCTCCTTTTCCCCCTTCCCCTCCCTCTCCTCCTTTTCCCCCTTCCCCTTCCTCTCCTCCTTTTCCCCCCTTCCCTTCCTCTCCTCCTTTTCCCCCCCTTCCCTTCCTCTCCTCCTTTTCCCCCTTTTCCTCCCTCTCCTCCTTTTCCCCCTTTTCCTCCCTCTCCTCCTTTTCCCCCTTTTCCTCCCTCTCCTCCTTTTCCCCCCTCCCTCCCTCTCCTCCTTTTCCCCCCTTCCCTCCCTCCCTCTCCTCCTTGTCCCCCCTTCCCTCCCTCCCTCCCTCCCTCCCTCCCTCTCCTCCTTGTCCCCCCTTCCCTCCCTCCCTCCCTCTCCTCCTTTCCCCCCCTCTCCTCCTTTCCCCCCCTTCCCTCCCTCCCTCCCTCTCCTCCTTTTCCCCCCCTTCCTTCCCTACCTCTCCTCCTTTTTCCCCCCCTTCCTTCCCTACCTCTCCTCCTTTTCCCCCCTTCCCTCCCTCCCTCTCCTCCTTTTCCCCCCCTTACCTTTCCTCCCTCCTTTCCTCCTTATCCTCCATCCCTCTCTCTCCTTCCCCTCTCCTTTCAGCACAATATTCCCAACCCATACGTTTCTAAAGTTGACTGTAAATGTAATTGGGTACTGCAGCAACCAACCTGCCGGAAACCAAAGACATTCAAAGCAAAAAGTATGTTACCTGCACATCAAGGCTCTCCAGAATGGTTCCAAAACTTTCACATTTCATAGCGATCACATCATGGTTATAATAGTAACATTTTGGAGCCTCGCAGGACTCCATCAGGGACGGGACAAGAGGAATCGGGCAGGTGACACTGTTTATATCCCTCAAGAAGGTTGTTAATTTTATTTTTCACTAATAACAGCAATAGCTAAAGTGTTGACTAAAACTACATTAGCCACTTGAAGACCAGGCTTTTTACAACCGAGGCATTAGAGAATAAATTGGCGGGTGTTGCATTTTTTTTTTTTTATAGCACATGTTTTTTTGAGCAACCTTTTCAAATGCAATTTTTTTGGACAAAAATTCACCTTTTTTTGAATTCGATACCATACATGTCACACTTTAAAATTGCGCACACCTGTGCAACTGTGATAAACAACTTAAATGTTACGATCCATAGGTGATGCTTATAAAGCTTTTACAGGTTACCGCTTTAGATTTACACAGGAGGTCTGGTTTTAGAATTGCTGCACTCGATCTGACTGTTGATATCGCGCATGTAAGGCATGATCACTGTTTGGGCGCAAAGCCAACACGTTTATTTGCCTTTGCACACAAGCATGGGGGGGGATATTTATTTATTTTTTACACTGTTGCTTTAAAAAATAAAAATAAAACAATCTCTCTGTGATAGCAATAGGCAGTGACGGTACTCTTTATAGAGAGATCTGGAGTTTATTAGATCCCAGATGTCTCCTCTGCCCTTAAAATCATCAGATCACACAAAGATTCTTGTGATCATAGTTACATAATTGGTGAGGTTGAAAAAGGCACAAGTCCATCAAGTCAAACCTGTGTGTGTGATTTTATGTCAGTATTATATTGTATATCCCTGTATGTTATGGTCATTCCAGTGCCTATCTAACCGTTTTTTTTTTAATTATCTATGCTCGCTGCTGAAACCACTGCCGTGGAAGAAAATTTCACATTCTTATCACTCTAAGGCTGCGTACACACGATCAGACATGTCTGATAAAACTGGTCTGCAGACCAGTTTCATCGGACTAGTTCGATGGTGTGTATGACCCATCAGACCGTTGTCCGTCAGACCAAAGTTTTAAAACGTGCTTTAAAACCTGTCTGGTGGAACCTGTCCGTCGGACAGAATCGATGGTTAGTACACAAAAGCATCGGACCAAAAACCCGCGCATGCTCAGAATCAAGTTGACGGATGCTTGGAAGCATTGAACTTTGTTTTTTAATCCCCTCGTTGTGTTCGACGTCACCACGTTCTAGTCTGATCGGATTTTGGTCCGATGGTGTGTACGCACATCAGACCATCAGACAAGTTCAGAGTTGTCTGATGAAAACGGTCCGTCAGACGAGTCTCATCAGACATGTCTGATCGTGTGTACAGGGCCTTACAGTAAATAACCCTCTACGTAGTTTAAGGTTAAACCGCTTCTCTTCTAATTTTAGTGAATAGCAACGTGTCTTTTTGAATTCCCTTTCACAGAAGTTTTATCCCTATTGTGGGGTCACCAGTACAGTATTTGTACATTGAAATCATATCCTCTCTCAAGCGTCTCCTCTTCATAGAGAGAGTTCAGTGCTTGCAGTCTTTTCCAGTAGCTGAGATCCTCTAGTCACTTTATTAGCTTTGTTGCCCTTTTCTGGATTCTCTCCAGTTCCAGCACATCCTTCCTGAGGACTAGTGCCCAGAACTGGAAGGCATACTCCAGGTGCGGCCAGACCAGAGTCTTGTAGAGTGGGAGAATTGCTTGTTTTATCTCTGGAGGTAATCTCCTTTTTAATGCATGCCGAATTTCTGTTGGCTTTGCTTGCATCAGCTTGGCATTGAATGCTATTGCTGAGCCTGTCCTCTACTAGGACCCCCAGATCCTTTTCCATCATAGATTTCTCCAGAGGTTGAGTAGTGCATAAATTGCATTCATATTTTTGCCACCCATATGCATTATTTTACATTTTTCTACATTGAACCTCATTTGCCCTTCTGTATAGTTGCCCACCCCATTAATTTGTTCAGATCTTCTTGCAAGGTTTCCACATCCTGCAGAGAAATGATTGCCCTGCTTAGCCTGGTATCATCCGCAAATACTGAGATTAAGCTGTTTTTCCCATCCTCTAGGTCATTTTTGAATAAATTAAATAGGACTGGTCCCAAGACAGAACACTGAGGGGACCCCACTCCCCCCCCCCTCCCCGGGCCAATTTGACTACTCCCTATTTATCACTACACTCTGAACTCGCCCCTGTAGCCAGTTTTCAATTCATGGACTCCCCCTTTGGTTCATGCTGACAGACCTTAGTTTGTACAGTAAACGTTTATGGGGAACTGTATCAAATGGCTTTGCAAAATCTAGATATACCATGTCCACGGGCCTTCTTTATCTAGATGGCAGCTCACCTCCTCAAAGGAGGTTAATAGATTGGTTTGGTAAGAACTATTCTTCATAAATTCATGCCAATTACTGCTAATACAGTTTTCATTACTAAATTATTGTATATAGTCCCTTACCATACCCTCCAAGATTTTGCAAGCTAGTGGCATTGGGCTAACTGGTTTGTAATTCCGAGGGATATATCTTGGTTCTTTGTTAAATATTGGTGCTACATTTGCTTTTCTCCAACCTGCTGGTACCATACCAGTCAGTAGACTGTTCGTACAAATTAGGAACAATGGTCTGGCAATAACTTGACTGAGTTCCTTAACCACTTCCATACCAGGCACTTACGCACCTTCCCGCCCAAGCCAATTTTCAGCTTTCAGCACTGTCGCAATTTGAATGACAATTGCGCGGTCATGCTACACTGTACCCAAAATAAATTTGTATAATTTTGTTCCCACAAATGGAGCTTTCTTTTGGTGGTATTTGATTGCCTCTGCAATTTTTAATTTTTTGTGCAGCAACTAAAAAGACAAGTTTTTATTTTTTTCTGTTAATTGTTTTGGTAAATAAGTACGTTTTCTACTTCGATTACGGGCACCGATGAGGTGGCACTGATGGGCACCGATGAGGTGGCACTGATGGGCACCGATGAGGTGGCACTGATGGGCACCGATGAGGTGGCACTGATGGGCACCGATAAGCACTTATGGGTGGCACCGATAAGCACTTATGGGTGGCACCGATAAGCACTTATGGGTGGCACTGTTGAGCACTTATGGGTGGCACTGTTGAGCACTTATGGGTGGCACTGTTGAGCACTTATGGGTGGCACTGTTGAGCACTTATGGGTGGCACTGTTGAGCACTTATGGGTGGCACTGTTGAGCACTTATGGGTGGCACTGTTGAGCACTTATGGGTGGCACTGTTGAGCACTTATGGGTGACACTGTGGGGTGGCACTGATTGACACTGTGGGGTGGCACTGATTGACACTGTGGGGTGGCACTGATTGACACTGTGGGGTGGCACTGATTGACACTGTGGGGTCCATGTTCCCAGTCAATGCCCATTTGTGGGCACTGATTGGCATCTATTCTTTTTTTTATTTTTACTGCACTTTTTTTCCTGCCTTTTTTTTTTACCCTTTTTTTTTTTTTTTTTTCCTGCCCTTTTTTTTCCTGCCCTTCCCTGGTGGTCCATTGTGGGAAACCGAGGGGGGGGGGGGGGGCTGCGCTGATAAACAATCAGCGCGAACCCCCCCTGTCAGGAGAGCCGCCGATGGGCTCTAATCTACGTGCGTCTGTCAGACACGAGTGAGGAAGAGCCATCAACGGCTCTTCCGGTTTATATCGTTATCAGCCGTGATTGGACACGGCTGATCACGTGGTAAAAAGCCTCCACCGGAGGCTCTTTACCGAGTTTGGAGATGCAGGGTGTCAAACTGACACCCCGCATCACCGAGCGCCGCGCTGCGTGCCCCCACAGGTGCGCGCCGTCATGAAATTCTGCAGGACATCAATAGATATCCAGTCAGGATTTCACAACCACTTCCCGGACGTCAATTGTCCATTGTCCATTGACCGGACGGGAAGTGGTTAAGGACCCTCTGGTGCAAGCCAAGGTTTGCACCAGTAATATCTATGGCCTGGTGTATGCAAGCTACTAGTGGTTCAATACGTTGCACAAAGAGGAGCAGCGATAGGCATACTTGTCTAAAGTGTATTGAGACTGTATTGAGACTTGGTGCAATGTGGGATAGGACAGTCTGAAGCAGAGGGTGTGTGGTGTATAGATATCAGAGTGGAAGTAGTGGTATAGAAATAACAGAGGGGAAAGGGTCATGCATGCCTAGTGCCTGGAGCATACAAAAGTCAGCTAAGATGGTCAAATACCTTTTCTGCATAGAGACAACGTTTAAAGTTTTTCTTTGGTGCAGTTTAAAATGTTACTTGACAATCTGAAGCACAGCCCACCTCATCTTTATGGTTAAATGAGGGGGGTGGGGCATCCAAAGGGGTAGTAAAAATGTTGGTGAAGATTTTTACATCTGAGTTTAGAACTATTTGGCAAAAGTGCATTTGGTGGGATCGTTACCAGGTTTTATAGAGTACAATTTCAGAGATAAGCATCAAAGCAGGAAGTCATTGTATAATGTCTAATCAAAATAATGCCGCTTTACCTTTCATGACCCCTATGGTTAAAATCTCACTGGATAATTACAACTATACACACATACCCAGTGCTATAACACCATAACTTCTCGACAGTTGTTAAAATCAATGACAGTAAATACAACACTGTGTGCAAAAGCTTAGGCTGCATTCACACCTAAGCGTAAGGCGATTTGCGTCTTTTTTTTCCGTCGTTTTGTCGTGCGTATTCATGCTTATTTGCGCGTTTGCATACAGCGTCGTCCGACGTTTTTGTACTTTGACATTTTTATTTTAGCCAATAGGAAAAATTATCATCTTTTCATCACTTGTTGCTATGTTGGTAGATTTTTTTTATCTTCTGCCTGAGTGAAAAGTTCTATTGATTGAAGCGACAAAACGCCCGTACTAAACGCTTGTTGTCGCGCTAGTCGCTTAAATCGAGCGTTTCCATTACTTTATATGGAAAATGGAAAAGCTCAAATACGCCCAAACCGCGCGATTCGCGCGACACAAAAGGGTCCGGAACTTGTTTCAGCTTCAGGCGTTCGGCGTCAGGCGTATTGGCGTGCAGATGTGAACAATGTCCATAGGGAATAATGTATTTCTTCCCCTCTAGCGTTTTTGAGCGTCGCGTTTCAGGCGACAAAACGCTCAGGTGTGAATGCAGCCTAAATCCACTGATATCGAGATATGAGTTTGAGGGTACATCTGTGATGTTAGAACTCATCCTTTTTTTTTTTTTTTCAAATCCGTCCCCCAATACCCTCCAACCCCCCCTTTTTACTGCACCAGTATCTTTTTATTAAGTTATGTTTGTGTCTGACATGCATGTGGTCCACCCCTCAACATGCATCATTCAATGGTCTTTCTTAAATGCTACTCCGGAAGGAAGTCCATTGGACAAACTTGTCATTGATTTTTACATATGTGTAGGGAATTTATTGTATTTATGGGGGTGTTATAGCACTGAGTATTTGTGTACAGTGCCTTAAAAAAATATTCATACCCCTTGAAATTTTCCACATGTTACAACTAGGGTTGCACCGATACTACCTTTTTTTTTTAAGTATTTGCCGATACTGATTACTGATACTTAGTTATTTGACAGTAGCGCTGATGAGGTGTGGTCAGTATTTTTGGGGGGGGGGGGGGGGGGGGTGGTTGTCAGTGTATTTTTTTTTTAATGCATTCAGAAAAGGAAGGAGCCAGTAAATTACATATTTGCTGGTTCCTCCCTCTGCTCTCCATTCTGACAGATCTGGGGCGGACTGGATGAGGACATGGAGGTGGAGCGGAAGAGAACAAGGCGGGGGAGCGGAGGAGCACATGGAACACAGACACAGGGGACAATCGGGGGATGATCGGTGGGGGCGGTTACAAGCGCCGATCTCCTGGTTTAGATTTCAATAAAGCATCTGACAGCCATGGGAGGAAGAGGAGGAGAAGTGGCTGTCGGCTGCTTAATTGAAATCTATACAGGGAGGTCGGTGCTTGTAACAGCCGCACGGATCATCCCCGACTTCCCAGGATTCTATCGGATTAGGCATCGGAGCATTTGCATGAGTACAAGTACTCGTGCAAATGCTCGATATCGGCACCGATACTGGTATCGGTACAACCAAAAACATAAATGAATTTTATGCAATTGACCAACACAGTGGTGAAGTGGGAGTCAAATGATACATGTTTTTTTAACATTTTGTTTACAAATAAATATCTGAAAAGTGTGGTGTGCATTTGTATTCAGCCCTCCTGAGTCAATAATTTGTAGAACCCACCATTCGCTGCAATTATAGCTACTAGTCTTATGGGGTATGTCTCTACCAGCTTTGCACATTAGAGAGT
Source organism: Rana kukunoris (assembly GCA_029574335.1). NCBI lineage: Eukaryota > Metazoa > Chordata > Amphibia > Anura > Ranidae > Rana > Rana kukunoris. Next base: position 214,473,237 of record CM056050.1, on the reverse strand, counting down.
GCCATTTTTGTCCACTCTTTGCAAAATGGCTCAAGCTCTGTCAGATTGGATGGAGAGCGTCGGTGAACAGCCACTTTCAAGTTTTGCCACAGATTCTCAATTGGATTTAGGCCTGGACTTTGGGCCATTCTAACACATGAATATGCTTTGATCTAAACCGTTCCTTTGTAGCTCTGGCTGTATGTTTAAGGTCGTTATCCTGCTGGAAGGTGAACCTCAACCCCAGTTTCCAGTCTTTTGCAGACTCAAACAGGTTTTCTTCTAAGATTGAGAGGGAAACAGAAAACCGGGGTGCACTAGCCTTGTGCATTATCCTTAGATTTATTTTATTTAAAAGTAAATTATAAAACTACTCGCAAACAATTGGGAGAAAACTTGTGATGCAAATAGTCTCCAGATGATGGCATTTGGACCGATAAACTTCATCTGGAGACTATTTGCATCGCAAGTTTTCTCCCAATTGTTTGTGAATAGTTTTATAACTTACTTTTAAATAAAATCCATCTAAGGATAATGCACAAGGCTGATGTGCCCCTGTTTTATTTTTCCCTCTGATTGCTAGGATACCCCTATCCCTGAGGGCAGAAATGCCTGAGGCATTATCCACTACGAAACCTAGTCCACCTGGTAATCCACTTGTGCGCAGAAGTGTTTGTTTTCTGCTATCAAAAAAGTCTTCTAAGATTGCCCTGTATTTGGCTCCATCCGTCTTCCCCCTTAACTCTGATCAGCTTCCCTCTCCCTGCTGAAGAAAAGCATCCCCACAACATGATGCTGCCACCATCATGTTTCACGTGGGAATGGTGTGTTCAGGTTGATGTGCAATGTTCGTTTTCCACCACATATTGCTTTTAGGCCAAAAAGTTCAATTTTGGTCTGACCTGAGCAGAGCACTTTCTTCCACATGTTTGCTGTGTCCCCCACATTGCTTCTTGCAAGCTGCAAATGGGATTTCTTATGACTTTCTTTAAACAGTGGGTTTCTTCTTGTCACTCTTCTATAAAGGCCAGATTTTTTGAAGTGCACATCTAATAGTTGTCCTGTAGGCAGATTCTCTCACCTGAGCTATGGATCTCTGCAGCTTCTCCAGAGTTACCATGGGCTGCTTCTCTGATGAATGCTCTCCTTGCACGGCTGTCAGTTTAGGTGGATGACCATGTCTTTGTAGGTTTGCAGTTGTGTCATACTCTTTCTATTTTGGATGATGGATTTAACAGTGCCCTGTGAGAAGCTTGGGATATTTTGTTTATAACCTGAACCCTGCTTTAAACTTCTCCACAACTTTATCCCTGACCTGTCTGGTGTGTTCCTTGGCCTTTATGATGCTGTTTGTTCACAAAGGTTCTCTAACAAACTTCTGAGGGCTTCATAGGACAGCTGTCTTTATAATAAGATTGCATTTTACACCCGGACTCTATTTACTAGTTAGGTGACGTCTGAAGGCAATTGGTTCCACTAGATTTTAGTTGGGGGTAGTTAGATGGCCGAATACAAATGCGCTCTACACTTTTCAGATATTTATTTGTAAATGAAAATATATACCATTTATCATTTTCCTTATGCTCCACAATTATGTGCTACTTTTTGTTGGTCTATCACATAAAATCCCCAAAAGAATACATATACAGTTTTGGATGTAACATGACAAAATGTGGAAAATTTAAAGGGATATGAATACTTTTTTATGTGTACTGTATAACCACGTGTAATCTGGTAATATCTGATAAGAGGCCATGTTTGAATTTCCTATAGCATTTTGATATTTGGTAGATTTTATTATAACTTCATCAGTGTACTCAATTGCTATGGCCGTATGGAGAAATTTTAGGTTGTTTTGAATATAGAATGTTGGGGTAGGTCAGCTATGTTGAAGGTGAACACTGGATACACACAAGCAGAAAAACACCCAAAAATTTTTGGTTCAGCAGGAACTGACTGACTTTTGATGTGTACAGGCATGCTAGAAAATCCGCATCCCACCAGCAGTTGTGCCGTGGATGCCAGCTTTGAAGTTTTGTACAGGGCATGCCCACGTCTCTGCAGAAGGTAGGTAGTTCCTCCTAAAGGATTTGCTTTCTCTTCTGGTGGTTAGACGGAGGCCTCATGCACACTGGATGTTTTTTGATGTTTTTACACCAGCTGTTTTTGGCAGTAGATGTTTTTTTTTTGTTCTACAGTCATTAAACTCTGCATCATGTTATCCTATGTGTCCATGCAATGGCGTTTTTGAGCTGTAAAAAAAATAAATAGTGGGTTCTGAGAGACAGTTTTCAGCTGTAAAAATGCTCTAACGCTGATTAACTTCATTCACCAGCGTTTATTGTTTTCGATCCATTGAACAAAAAAAAAGAAAAAAAAAAAAGAAAACGTTAACACAGAAAAAATCTATTGCAAAAACGTTGAAAAAAGCTGAAAAAATGAGGCCGGGAAAAGGAAGCCCCATCATTCAGATATCGCCGTCTTCAGCCGGTGATTCTGTGCACCATAAGAACGATCAAAGCGGCGGAACCGCAGCTTGATCGTTCTTATAGGCAGCGGGAGGGGACACCCCCCTCCCGCCGCCATCCGGTGCTTCTCCGGGCTGTCCCGTGCCATCGGGGGCCCGGAGAGCGAATCGGCCGGCGCTCACAGCAGATCCATAGAGATGACTGGTAACCAGACGGTCACAGTCATCTCTGACCGTCGGAGGACCGGGCGCGACGTTATGATGTCACGCCTGGTACCCAAAAGTAAACAAAGCGGCTGTAGGCATGTAATCGGTGATTTTTTTTTCACCGATTTAATGCTTGTAAGCCTGGAGGAGAGATGTGGGGTCTTATTGACCCCACATCTCTCCATAAAGAGGACCTGTCACACGGATTCCTATTACAAGGGATGTTTACATTCCTTGTAATAGGAATAAAAGTGATCCAAAAAATGTTTTTTTTTTTTTAAAAAGTGTAAAAAAAAAAATTAAGTAAAATAAAAATAAATACATTTTTTTTTTCAAAAGCCCCTGTCCCTGTATCTCGCGCGCAGAAGCGAACACGCATACAAGTCCCGCCCACATATGTAAACGCCGTTCAAACCCCACATGTGAGGTATCGTCGCATACGTTAGAGCGTGTGCAACAATTCTAGCACTAGACCTCCTCTAACTCGAAAATAGTAACCTGTAAAAAATGTTAAAGCGTCGCCTATGGAGATTTTGAAGTACCAAAGTTTGGCGCCATTCCATGAGTGCACGCAATTTTAAAGTGTGACGTGTTGGGTATCTATTTACTCGGCGTAACTTATCTTTCACATTATACAAAAAAATTGGGCTAACTTTACTGTTTTGTTATTTTTAAATTCATGGCGTTTGAAAAATTATTGCGCAAATAACATGCGAGAAACAAAGTTGCAATGACCGCCATTTTATTCCTTAGGGTGTCTGCTAAAAAAAAAAATATATATAATGTTTGGGGGTTCTGATTAATTTTCTAGCAAAAAAATTTAGATTTTTACATGAAGGAGAGAAGTGTCAAAATAGGCCCGGTGGACAAGTGGTTAAAGCTTCAAGGAAAATTGCGTCTATGCTCTATTAAATGTTATGCAAAATTTGTAGAGAAAAACTAGGACGGCCGCACTCCAAAACCAATGTTGTTCCTTTTTAATAAAACTGGTCACAAAGCAAACATGTCACAGCAAAAAAAAAAAACAGACGAAAAACTGACGCGTTTTACACTATCATACAGTGCTTATTCATAGCTGGTGTGCATAGTAAACAGAAAAAAACTTCTACTCTATTCAACAAAGGAAAAAATAAAGACACCCTCAAGGCTGATTGATTAATCAGGATTTTCTGTGGACACAGGTGTATCCAACATATGTGGCTGAGAACACTTCCCACACACCTACAACCAATAACCCTTTCATCTGCTGACCGTGAAAGGTCTCGAATGTATTAAAATATGTGTAAAATGGTTTGGTGAATGGGTGAATGAATGAGAGCATGATATAAAAGTGGGCGATTAAATAAAATGTGGATCGTGGTGATGATGATGGACCTAGGTGTGTGTGTGTGTGTGTGTGTGTGATGGATGTGCAAGTGTGTGAATAGAGGGGGGAGGGGGGGGGAGTTGTGCAGATGTAGAGGAGTTATGGCAGAAAATGCATTGTTGTGCCGAGTGTAATAGGATGAACAATGTATGAAAATATTATAATGGTGAACATAAAAGACCTGCACAAAGAATGAACCGTTAATAGTATCAAAAATTGATAACATAAATTAAAGATTAAATATGTGAGTGTATTATAATATTTGCTTAGTAGATACACTGTGGTACCGTGTCCGGTATTTAATCAGGTTTTAATTTTTAAAGGTTGTTTGGTATTAAACTTGTTATTTTTTGTAATTTTTGTAGTATTATGATAAATAGATAGTTATAGTTGTTGTTATTAATATGTACTATAAATGTGTCTTGGACATGTGAGTGTCTTTCTCACCATACATTGGATTTTGCAACACTTGCTTACCAGCTCGAGAACCAGTTGAACTTTTTTGATTTATTTTTGTTAAAGGTCTCTCATAGAACCACCAGTTAATTGGACATAATCACAACCACATTGCCGACAGCAGAAATCGGCTACAGCAGAACTCTCACAGCACCATCCGACAACCCGTTGAGCTCCAGCTCACAGACACAAACGATCCCATCTGTGGACAATGAGGGAATATCGCTCATTCAGATGTTCAGGAAGCTGGAGCATCTCATGGATGATTCGATCATATTGGGACACACATTTTCTCACTGAATACCTCACTCTCAACCAGATTCCAAAGGGTTTGAGGATTAAAAGATTTCCCACATCTGATCTGTTTGACGAGGACATGAAAAAAGAGTGGACTGATACCTTGAATGTTTGTTCATTTAAACTTATGGACATCTTAATAAAATCCAACAGGAAAACAGCGGACAAATTACAAGGGAAAATGTCACTCATACAGATTTCACAGCTTTACAGACACATGCTGAGTTTTCCAATCTGGATAGCCGCCTAACCACCAAATTGGACAAATTGGAGAAATCGGTGATCGACACCAAAAAGGGCAAAATGAATCGCGACCGGGTCGACTATGAAAGCAACAATGTATACACCTGGAGAAAAACCCAGTTCTTTACGTGTCGATCCCGCAAACGTTCAGGAAAGCGGGTCACCTTTAGACCAGGAGAGCAACTTAGCCAATGACACTATGGCCACCTCCGTTTCGGAATCATCGCCCGAATGGCCATCCACCTCTACAGGTCAGACAGATGGTGATCGAGCCCCAGGAAACCCTTGTGGGCACAACACAAAATCAAAGAAGAAATTGGCCATAAGAAGTCCCGAAGAGGAGGCAAAAGACACCAGAAACACTTACAGCCTGCGGAGGAAGAAACAGTGACTAATGTCATGAACATTTCGGACAGTTTTAAGTTTAGAGGAGTCCAAGTTATTATCGAAAGAACGTAACTTCTGTCCAACCAAACATTTTGATTTATTTTCCACACTTCTAGACATCAACAAATTCTCCCGCAGTTTGACCTTTAAAAAATTATATTTTGAATTCCCAGACAACGTTTGTGACATCTCCTCTGGCGACACGGACACGGATGAGTCTCTTCCTTCTAATTCATTTAGAGAGGTCTGTGCTTTACAATACCTGACTGAATTGGCCTGTTTGTCTGATCCATGCCCGATTGACCCCACTGACACAGGCAACACTGTGTCCTTTAATCTTAGATCCGATTTTTACCCAGTGGAGTCAAGGGGCAAGGATCTTGATCTATTCCAAAAAATGATTGAGAGAGACCTGACTCAACTTGCCCGTAGTTGCCACAGAAAATCTGGCCAACACAGCAATTTGACTGACAAGGAAAGACAGGCCCTAAAAAAAACTGGAATCGGATAGAGACATTGTTATTAAAAATGCAGATAGTCATTCTAAATACTACCATGTATAGGGACGAGGCACTCTGCCAACTATCTGACACTAACACTTATCAATCTCTTAATGCAGACCCTACGATTCCCTTCAAAAAAGCGCTTTCATGTCTTTTAGACTGAGCCTTCACAACAGGCATTTTCTCTGAGAAGTAGAAAACCATCTTTATTCCTACATGTCCTATCATGCCGGTCTTCCATCATCTGCCCAAAGTTCACAAGGGGTGCAACCCCCTTGTTGGGAGACCGATTGTTGCCGGCATAGGCTCCTTAAATGAGCGCCTTGGTGAATGGTTGGGTGGGCAGCTACAGCCGCTGGTGGTCAATTTACCCAGTTATCTCAAAGACACTAACCAACTTCTCACCAAATTCAACCAATTCCAATGGAATGAGAGCTTCAGATGGATCAGCTGTGACGTGGTCAGCCTATATTCGAACATTCCCCATAATCTTGGTATTAAAGCTGTGGCCACTTTTCTGCGAGAATCGGGAACGTTTTCCCTAGTCCTCCAGGAATTCATCTTATTGTCCCTCGAATATTTGTTGACCCACAACTTTTTCATGTTTGACGGGGGCTATTATCTCCAAAAATGCGGGGCCACTATGGGAGCCAAGTTTTCTCCCTCCCTTGCCAACCTATTCATGGGTTGGTGGGAGAGGTCCCACATTTTTAGACATGATAGTCCCCGTAGGATTGACACATTGTTCTACTGTCGTTATATTGACTTCAAACAGTGAGACAAATCTTCAAGTTTGGCTTGATTTTTTTTTTAACGATAATCGTCTTAACCTCAGGTTTACTGGTGAACTATGTAAGAACTCCATTAACTTCCTGGATGTAAAACTAACAGGCACTGATGACATAGTTGTCACCAGCTTACATAGGAAACCCACAGCAGGCAATGCTCTATTAAGAGCGGACTCAGCTCATCCCAAGCACACAATCAGAGGAGTTCCTTATGTACAGTTCCTTAGATTGAGACGGCTGTGTAGTGTAGCAGAGACCTTTGATCAAGAGGCTCATAACATGGCACTCAGGTTCAAAGATAGGGGATACCCCGACCACGTTATCACCAAAGCCCTCTCAGCTGCTCGTTCTGTCCCTAGAGCCAATTTATTGAAAGGCTCAATAAGGAACAGTCACTTGAAATAGATGTCTACAGCCTTTAACAACGTACCAGTTTTTTCCCACCCCATTTAGCTTGGAGTTTCAAAAAAATCTAAAATACAGTCACCAAGTACTTGCCCATCCTATACAATGATCCAGCCTACAATGAAATATTAAGTAAAGGATTCAAAGCCGTATCTCGTAGGGCGCCCACATTGGGGGGGATCCCTTTCACCTAGCCTGTTTACTAGCAATGTAGCTCATCACAGCTGGCTGAATTTTAAGGGCACCTTCAAATGTGGGATCAAAAGATGCGACTATTGCAGGTTTATCAAGACAGGTCAGTGTGTCACATGTAGTAATGACAGAGATTTTGATTTCAAAAGATTCATCAATTGCAATTCCAAACATGTGGTGTATGTCATCACTTGCACAGCATGTAACATGCAATATGTAATATGCGGTACGCACAACTCGTAGGCTTAGAGACCGACTAAGAGACCATCTGTACAACATCTCCATAAACAAAAAAACAAATTAGCTTGACACTGGAATACGGTACATTTTAAAGATACCTCCAGTTTAGCCATACAGGGTATAGAGAATGTCAAAACCCCCATCAGGGGAGGTGACAGGTACTGGCTTCTATGTAAACGAGAAGTATTCTGAATCTTCTCCCTTCACACTAGAATTCCACTAGGCATGAATTCATTACTATGACTAATCCATTACCATCATTGTCCGCAAAACCTGGTGACCCACTTACAGACTTTTGAGACACCCACATAGTTTTATGTGGTTTCTGAATATATACGCCTCAGCATCTATGTGTGTGTGTGTGTGTGTGTGTGTGTGTGTATATATATATATATATATATATATATATATATATATATATATATATATATATATATATATACACAGTGCAGAAAATAAGTATTTGAACACCCTGCTATTTTGCAAGTTCTCCCACTTGGAAATCATGGAGGGGTCTGAAATTGTTATCGTAGGTGCATGTCCACTGTGAGAGACATAATCAAAAAAAAAATTCCAGAAATCACAATGTATGATTTTTTTAACTATTTGTATGATACAGCTGCAAATAAGTATTTGAACACCTGAGAAAATCAATGTTAATATTTGGTACAGTAGCCTTTGTTTGCAATTACAGAGGTCAAACGTTTCTTGTAGTTTTTCACCAGGTTTGCACACACTGGAGGAGGGATTTTGGCCCACTCCTCCACACAGATCTTCTAGATCAGTCAGGTTTCTGGGCTGTCGCTGAGAAACACAGAGTTTGAGCTCCCTCCAAAGATTCTCTATTGGGTTTAGGTCTGGAGACTGGCTAGGCCACGCCAGAATCTTGATATGCTTCTTACAGAGCCACTCCTTGGTTATCCTGGCTGTGTGCTTCGGGTCATTGTCATGTTGGAAGACCCAGCCTCGACCCATCTTCAAAGCTCTAACTGAGGGAAGGAGGTTGTTGCCCAAAATCACGCAATACATGGCACCGGTCATCCTCTCCTTAATACAGTGCAGTCGCCCTGTCCCATGTGCAGAAAAACACCCCCAAAGCATGATGCTACCACCCCCATGCTTCACAGTAGGGATGGTGTTCTTGGGATGGTACTCATCATTCTTCTTCCTCCAAACACGGTTAGTGGAATTATGACCAAAAAGTTCTATTTTGGTCTCATCTGACCACATGACTTTCTCCCATGACTCCTCTGGATCATCCAAATGGTCATTGGCAAACTTAAGACGGGCCTTGACATATAAAATATATAAAAAATCCCCCCTAAGGGAGAGAAACACTGCGCTAACGTAAAAAAGAAAGAAAATATATTGAATAAACAAGCTGCCAGTACCAATTACTTAAACCAAAGCAATCCACGAAGATACAAAAAACTATAGGTACAGCGCTAAAAAAATCATGACAAATATGAAAATGAAAACAAATATTAAATAAAAAAGCTTGAGAATAAAGTGGGAGTGGTGTGATTATAAGAAGTGAAATTTCAAAAGTGATTAAAGTCCATAATATGTGAGATTGAACATAAAATCTTCTTCCACCAAACGACACCCAGTGAATAAGGTTGGTTCCTTACCACAAAGATAGACCGTATGTGCACCGGTCAGATGAACATAGGGATAATTATAGTCTTCCCAGACAGACTTCTCCAGAGCAACAGATAGACCATACGATGGTTCCACGATGTTGTTAAAGCAGGATATGGGGATGTTTTCAAAGGCCCGTGGGAGAGAAAACAAAAGGACCCATAGTGTAGTATGTAAAGTACCGGGTTTATTGTACATAAGAATTGGAAATGCACTCACACTTTGTTGTGAATAACAGCGCGATAAGATAATTCAAAGTTGCGGCGTCTCCTCTGCTCCTCTGTTCCCAACACGGAACAGAGGAGACGCCGCAACTTTGAATTATCTTATCGCGCTGTTATTCACAACAAAGTGTGAGTGCATTTCCAATTCTTATGTACAATAAACCTGGTACTTTACATACTACACTATGGGTCCTTTTGTTTTCTCTCCCACGGGCCTTTGAAAACATCCCCATATCCTGCTTTAACAACATCGTGGAACCATCGTATGGTCTATCTGTTGCTCTGGAGAAGTCTGTCTGGGAAGACTATAATTATCCCTATGTTCATCTGACCGGTGCACATACGGTCTATCTTTGTGGTAAGGAGCCAACCTTATTCACTGGGTGTCGTTTGGTGGAAGAAGATTTTATGTTCAATCTCACATATTATGGACTTTAATCACTTTTGAAATTTCACTTCTTATAATCACACCACTCCCACTTTATTCTCAAGCTTTTTTATTTAATATTTGTTTTCATTTTCATATTTGTCATGATTTTTTTAGCGCTGTACCTATAGTTTTTTGGGCCTTGACATATGCTGGTTTAAGCAGGGGAACCTTCCGTGCCATGCATGATTTCAAACCATGACGTCTTAGTGTATTACCAACAGTAACCTTGGAAACGGTGGTCCCAGCTCTTTTCAGGTCATTGACCAGCTCCTCCCGTGTAGTCCTGGGCTGATTTCTCACCTTTCTTAGGATCATTGAGACCCCACGAGGTGAGATTTTGCATGGAGCCCCAGTCCGAGGGAGATTGACAGTCATGTTTAGCTTCTTCCATTTTTTAATGATTGCTCCAACAGTGGACCTTTTTTCACCAAGCTGCTTGGCAATTTCCCCGTAGCCCTTTCCAGCCTTGTGGAGGTGTACAATTTTGTCTCTAGTGTCTTTGGACAGCTCTTTGGTCTTGGCCATGTTAGTAGTTGGATTCTTACTGATTGTATGGGGTGGACAGGTGTCTTTATGCAGCTAATGACCTCAAACAGGTGCATCTAATTTAGGATAATAAATGGAGTGGGGGTGGACATTTTAAAGGCAGACTAACAGGGTCAGAATTCTAGCTGATAGACAGGTGTTCAAATACTTCTTTGCAGCTGTATCATACAAATAAATAGTTAAAAAAATCATACATTGTGATTTCTGGATTTCTTTTTTTGATTATGTCTCTCACAGTGGACATGCACCTACGATGACAATTTCAGACCCCTCCATGATTTCCAAGTGGGAGAACTTGCAAAATAGCAGGGTGTTCAAATACTTATTTTCTGCACTGTATATATATATATATATATGTATGTATGTTATCTCATGTTCACACACATGCACCGTGGTACAAACACACGATCACATGTGTCACCACATACATAATGAGTAACATTGCCCATAGAACACATCTGGCTCCATCTAGGAATACAGCGCCATCATAGTGTTCATTTCCAGACTAGATCATATGGCTTAACCCTTTGAACATGTAGTATTCCCCTCTAGTATATATTTGCTCACCTTCTCTCATAATGGGTGCACTCCGGGTTGCATCCTCTCTTTTCCAACATATGTCAGAATTCTGCTGCTACATCTAGTTTCCCTAGCTCTCTTTCTCCTTCTTTTCAGTCTTTCCTCCTCTCTTTTTCCTCTTTCCTTTTCCCAATTTTACTCTAGTCTCTGTCCATTTCTTCTCCCTATTCTCCATGTTTGGAGACAATACTTAAGACAATCATTTTTGTCTAGTGAATAATAGAAGAACGAGAAATGACACAGATCAATTGAATGCACACACATAGCACATTGTTCAGTGTCAAAAGCTTATTACACTGTGAAACTTGTTTTGTTTTTTAAGGTTCATGACATTATACCAAATGCCCCCCCCCTTTTTAATTTCAGAGTTTAATAGGATGAAAAACATATCCTTCTCTCTTTTAACATGGTCATCTTGTGTATTGGAAAACATATATTCACTATGCTGTTCGTATTTATTGGCTTGGACTATGAAATTATGTAAGTGCATATGCACATTTTGTTTATATTTTGTCTTTGTGCACGCCCATGGTCTTCTATTCAGGATCTCCCTGTGTTCAGTTTATAGCGTTTAATTACACATGGCTACAACATATGGGACTCATTGGCTATAACCTTATGTGCGGCATATGGTTTGACAGAGAATGTCATTGCACCATAGGGTTAACCTACGCAGAAGTCTGAGTTATGCTTCTCACATATCGGCCAATTTACCCCTTATTTTTCGGTAACTGACGGTATCCCATGATACTTCATTCAGCGGAGCTCTTATAACTTGGACCCGTGTCCTGAATTGAAAGGAATGTCCAAAGGCTCAATCTGCTACGCCATTTATTATTTCTTTTAACTGGGCTTTTCATCTCAGAACACGGGGACACTTATACTAATAACAACGGCAAGGTCCACCGTACCACCAATGTGTTCCCGGGATTCTGTTTGTTTGTTCATTTGATCCATTAACTATCCAGTTCCCCTGTAATAACCTATTAGACTAGACTAGGATACACGTATATAAATAAATTAATTAGAATTTCCCTTTTTTGGCAACAATTTATCATTTGTGTTTCACTTTACTCTACTCAAGCTTTGTAACCGCATTCTAATTCAGAGATAAAGGTTCTTAGTGCACTTTTGTTTACACTCACATGTCATGACACATTTATAGTACATATTTTTTTTTTTAATTGTTTATTTATAGATTTTCAAATCAGACAAAGTAATCACAAAATCCAGACATTTGAACGATGAAAAAATGCGAGGAATATACAGTCACGTTTATAACAGGACATAGGACAAGTCTGGTTGTATACAAGTTAGTTAAACTGAGAAAATAGAAAATAAGTGGTGGGTTCAACATTAATAACTTATCAAGGCTCTGCTGAGCAGAAACATATATCATCAATCTCTGACCTATATAGAGAAAGAAGGGGAGAGGAAAGAAATAAAATAAAAATAAAAAAGGGGGACATCATCTTATACAGAACTGTAGGGGATATGTGCAATGGGCATGCAGCTATGGTAGAGTGGAATTAGGCTCTGCGTTAAAATCAGAAAAATCCCATCTCTCCCATATAGCTTCGAATTTGGGTAAAGAGTCATCTATAGCCGCTGTAAGACGTTCCATCCTTCTAATGTCCGCAACTGTTGACAAAAATTGTGCAAAGGTGGGAGGGGAGGTAGCTCTCCAACGTTGAGGTATGACACGTTTGGCTGCCAGTAAAAGAAACGTCATTAGTTTGCCAAGATGTTTAGAAATTTTCGGGAGTGGTAAGCCCAGTAACATATGTAAAGGCTGAAAGGGCACGTCTATTTCTAGAACCCTCACCAGGAGATTATGGACTTGTGACCAAAAGGGAGTAATTACCGGACAGTCCCAAAAGATGTGGAGGTGTGTACCGACAGAGGAGCCACATCTCCAGCATTGGCTGTACGGGGACAACTTATGTGCTGCTAAAAATTCAGGGGTTCTGTACCAGAACATAAGTATTTTGTATGTAGTTTCTTTCTGGGCTACACATCTAGAGGCCCTAGAGGAAGTGTCCCAGATTCGTCTCCACTCTGCCAATGAGATGGGCCTGCACAATATGTGGGACCATTTCCTCATGTATGAGTGAGTATTTTCAGAGGGGAGAAGCTGAATGTAGAATTTTGTATATAGTGGAAATCTGGTGAAGTTCGTGAGGGCCTCTAGAACAAAGTAGTTCAAAATCGGTAGGGACGCTAAGGGTCAGTTGGGGAGACCTGGAAGTGAAGAAATGTCTAATCTGTAGGAAGGAATAAAAAAGGGTTTTCGGGATATTATGTTTTGACTGTAGGTCTGTGAAAGATAATAATGTACGCGTTATTGGGTGCACTAGGTGACGAAGTTGAAATATGTTTGCATGGGTCCAGGGTAACATCGAGTCGTAGGATAGACTGTCAGGAATTTCTGGGTTAAAGAGGATATTAGGGGTGGGCAAGGAGACGATAAAGAGAATTTACTAGAACAGCGCCTCCAAATTAGGAGAGTAAATAGCATCGGATTCAGACAAATCTTTCGTATATGAACAAAGGATTTGTCGGGTGAGGGCCACAGCAATGAGCAGGGACTGTAATTCCCATCTCTATTTCAGACCATCTGTTTGGGGCAAATCTAGACGTCCATGAGGTTATAGCTTTTAAGTGAGTAGCATAATAGTATTTAACTATATCGGGCGCTCCTAAGCCACCCTGTGAGCGGGGGGCCATGAGGACTGAGCTGGCTATTCTATGGGAGGTGTTATTCCAGATAAAGTTTAGAAAGTTCCTATGTAATGCTTTCAGCTGGGTCATGGGAATCTGTACGGGAAGAGTTTCAAAAAAGTACAATAGTTTAGGGAGTATAGACATTTTGAGGACATTTATCCTGCCGATGAGAGACAACGGAAGTTTTGTCCATAATTTCAGTAATCTACCTATTTCAATAAATAAAGGAGGGAAATTAACCTGGTACAGGGTAGAATAGAGGTTGGAGAGACGTACCCCTAAATATTTCAGGGAATGGGTGCACCAGCGATAATTGAAGTTACTTTGTAGAGAGGCGAGTGCACTTGCCGGGATATTTATAGGGAGGGCCTCTGTTTTGGTTGTGTTAATCTTAAAACCGGAGAGGCTACTAAATAAGTCTAGAGTAATGTGGAGGGAAGGAAGGGAGATATGTGGGCGAGTGATTGTTAGCAATATGTCATCCGCAAAGAGCGAGAGTTTGTACTCCTCCCGCCTCAGCGCCACCCCCCTTATATCTGGATGGGATCTAATAGCCGCAGCCAAGGGCTCCAGACTTAAAATAAATAAGAGGAGACAGGGGACAACCCTGTCTGGTACCATTACTCAAGGGGAATGGCGGTGAGACGCAGGAAGCCAATCGGACCTGAGAAGTGGGTACGGAGTACAGCGCCCTTAAGGCCTGCATGAATGGACCTGAAAAACCATATTTTGTCAAGGTGGCAAACATAAAAGACCAGTTCAGACGGTCAAAAGCTTTTTGCGCATCTAAGCTCAACACGATAGCAGGTCTCCCGGTCTTGGTCAGAAGATCAATAAGGTCAAGGGTCCGTCTTGTGTTATCCCCTGCATGTCTAGTAGGCACAAAACCCACCTGATCCCTATGTATCAAAGATGGAAGAAGAAGGGAGAGTCTGTTTGCCAATATTTTTGTGAATATTTTATAGTCGGAGTTTAAGAGAGCTATAGGGCGGTAGTTGTCAGGAATTGATGGGTCCTTGTCCGGTTTTGGGATGACCGTTATATATGCATGTAAGAATTGAGTGCAGGGTACAGTCCCTTTTAACAGGGATGCAAATAAAGTTACCATATGGGGCAGTAATTCTGGGAGAAATTTCTTATAATAGGAGTAAGGGAGTCCATCAGGGCCTGGGGATTTATGAGATGGAAGTTCTTTAATGACCCTGGAAATCTCCTCAGCAGTGATCTGTGCATTAAGTCCAGAATGGTCACCTGGGGATAATTTGGGTAGGTTAAGAGTGTCAACAAAAGCGTCAAATTTCTCCTGAGAGAACTGGGACTCAGAGTCCTTAGACAGTTGTATAGGTCTTGGTAGAATTGTCCAAATATTTTAGTCATACCCCGGGGGCAATAAGTGGGGATCCCGTCTGGCCGGAAAATGAAATCAGGTAGAGAGGCATGGGGGCGAGGTTTTAACCTATTGACCAACATTCTGTGAGGTTTGTTGGCAAATTCATAAAACTTTTGCTTCGACCAGAGCATAGATTTATCAATTTTGTTCAAATCTAGGGATTTGATACGGTTTCTCAGGGAGGTCACAATGCGGAGGCGGTCCACCGTGGGAAAACTAAGAAGATTCCTCTCAGCTTTAGTTAAATCGGCTAATAGAGTCGTGCGTTGAAGAGCACGATCTCTCTTAAGGCGAGATCCAGCAGCAATGCATTCACCCCTGAAAAAGGCCTTGTGAGCTTCCCAAAAGGGTAGAGACCTCAGACACCGAGCCCTCGTTGAGTTGAAAGAATTCGGATAGTTGGTGTTGTAAGTGTAGGTGAACTGTAGGGGTATTGAGAAGGGACTCATTGAGACGCCAGTGACATGTTCGAGATGGTGCAGACAGGAGAAGCTCGAGTGAGATTGGCGCATGATCTGACCATGTAATCGGGTGAACATTAGAGTCAACTAGATAAGACAACAGTGGGGCGGTAATAAAAAAAATGATCTAATCTTGTGTATAATTTGCATGAGGGTGAAAAAAAGGTAAATTGTCTAGCGATTGGATGTTTTACTCTCCAAGCGTCAAACAGGTTATGAGCTCTGATTGTCCTTCGAAATGAGGCAGAAGATTTTTGTGCTTGCCCAGGGGGAGTTTTATGGAGCAAGGAGAATCTATCCTTACAGGGGGACATACACAAATTAAAATCTCCCCCAATGATCATGAAGGGTTGGGAGAAGGCCGCAAGTTTTTCAAAAAAATCCTCAAGAAACCCAATCTGACCTGAGTTGGGAACATACACATTCGCTAAAGTGAAAGACGTGTTCATGTGATCACAGTTCAAGAGTATAAAGCGGCCATGAGGGTCTAGAAACAAAGATTTAACACGTATGGCAGTGGAACGTTTAAAGAGAATAGCCACTCCAGCTTTACCGGAGGGATCAGAGGCAATAAATGTAGTAGGAAAGTGTTTAGACGCAAATTTAAATGAACCATTAGCTTTAAAATGTGTCTCCTGAACCATGATCACGTCAGCATCAAAGGACCTGAACTCCCTTAACGCCAGCCAGCGCTTACGAATGGAGCCCAGGCCCTTAACATTGTAAGACAGTATATTAAGAGCCATTACTAAGCATTGTAAGCATATCTTGCATTGCGTACAAAAAACATATAATCAGCAGAGACCATGATGTAGAAAAACTAGTGATTGTAGTAACAAGTACAAATAGGAAAAATTGGCACAAGGTAGTGGAAACACAGCCGTGTTTCTGAAACGGGTCAAAAGAAAACAAAAAAAAGACATGGGTAATATGTGGGAGCTCCAGGAGCATTTGAAAAGGAAGTCAAAGTTCAAAACGGCCCCTAGGATCTCCATTGCCTGTAGAAAAAAAGTTATTAAACATGGAAAAAAGACAGCAGGAACAACCAAAAAAACAAAAAAATACCTTACAGGTATGAAGCCTGAGGGGGGTGATCCCCTCAGGAGGTCACGGTCGCATTCCAGGACCATGACAGTGACAAAGGGGGAGCATGCCAGTCCGTAAGAGCCAATTTATTGGCCTCAATACAACCCAAGAAAACTGCAGTGAAAAAGTAATAAACAATCAAGGGATTTTGTCAAACAAGTGCTCAGAGGGTAGAAAAACCAGCCGCATGGAGCAGATAGAAAAGAAAAGTCAGATCTGGGGATCAGAGCACTCAGGCACAAAAGGTGAAGATCAGGGTCACCGTGTAAAGAGCAACAAAAAGAAAATAAGGCGAAATCAGGTGTGACCTTTAGATGATGTAGCCCTTTGAGGAGTAGAGACAGAATTCCGAGATCCATGACGAACCGGAGTCCATATCTTGCCCAGAGTAGAGGGAGGTCTGGGTACTGGAGGTTGTGCCTGTAGATCATCCTCCGGAATGGGAGGAAGACCCAGGTTCTTGGTGAAAGAGCCACATTCCTGAAGGTCCCTCATGGAGTATTGCATCCCATCCTTGGTTACTGATAAACGAAAAGGAAAGCCCCAACGATATGTGACTTGGTGCCGCTGAAGGTGTGCTGTAACAGGTCTCAAAGCGCGCCGTTTGGCTAAGGTAATGGGAGAGAGATCGCTAAAAAGTTGAATCTTTGTGCCTTTAAATTCAATTCTCGATCTGTTGCGTGTGATGGAGGTCAAAGCTTCTTTGCTTTCGTAGAAGTGGAAGCGGACAATGATATCTCTGGGATTAGCTCCCTGAGGAGGCTTAGGAGCCAGCGATCTATGTGCCCGATCAAGGCGCCAATCTATATCCGGGATCTCGGGTGCAAGATAAATGAAGAGAGCCAACAGGTAGGGCCGAATTTCCTTATCGGAAATTGACTCGGGGATCCCGCGGATCCGTAGGTTTTGTCGGCGCTCCCTGTTCTCGAGATCCTCTTGTTGTATTTGGAGCTGTGTCACAGCATTTTTAAGGGTAGCATTTTCTTCTTCTAAAGCATGTACATATTGGACCATATCATCAAATTTAGTCTCGAGGTTATCAGTGCGCTCCCCCAACTGATCTATCTCCCCCCTGAGTTCATGTGCTAGTTTATTTACCTCTTTAGTGATGTTGTTGGTGAGATTCTGCAGCAGAGCTTGTAGCTTTTGGTCGAGTACCGTCTCTGTCACCGGTGCCGCCATTGTTGAAAGGGTAGAAGCTGATAGCTGAGGTGCGGTCTGTACAGTAAAAAGAGAAGGATCAGTCAGCGGGTCCACGTCAGGTGGGGCGGTGACAGCAATCGCAGAGCCTGGGGCCGGAGATTGGGGCCTGAGCACAAAGCGGTCCATAAGAGGGAATGACTGGATCGTGGTCTGCTTTGCGGATTTTTTGTAAATGTGACGACGTTCTCCGACCTTCCCCATATAAAACGTCTGTTGAGCAGTTCTTGGAGCTAGTGAAACGGCTCCCGGGACTGTAGAAACTGGTGATGCAGAGCGGGGGCCACTGAGGAATAAAGGCCAAGATTATGATTCTAAATTTCCTCCATTTCACAGGCTGTACATGCGTCCCCCTCCCGTCTTTAAGCTTACGTTAGATGCATTAATCAGCTGGGAGAGTAACTTCTTTGACAGTTGCAGGGAACAATAGCATAACTGTTGTTAATTTGAGGCAAATGGCAGTAGTCCAGGGAGTCCTCTATGTTCCCTAGAGAGGGTTCAGGTGTTCAGAGGGACACAAACTGAACTAGGCAGGCAGTTTGAGTGCACCAAGATGGCCGCCGACCTCCGGGACTAGGTCGAAGCCGGGGCCTCGCCTAGATCTGCTGCCCAGCGGAGGTGCGTCTGGCCTCGATTTCGAGTTCGAACCAGGCGAGGACTCACTCTAGCTCAGCCGGGGTTACCGCTGATGGGGAGGGACGATGCCGCGGCCCCCCGTCTTGCAGGTTGACAGATCGGGAGAGGGAGGTCTTGTCTCGTAGGCCCCAAGATGGCGCCCAGTCCCAGCGCAGCGAAAATTCCCCCGGAGTGCGACGGACCAGCAGCCAGCCGGCCGGACCCGATCCCCGGTGCACTCCGGACAATGTTCAGGGGGACTTAAGATGCCGGGGGAAGCTGCAAACCAGCGTGGGGGATCGCTGATCGGGAAGGCCTCAAGATGGCGACCAGAGCGCGGAGAAGCCTGGACGATGGGGCCCACGGGGAGCCGGACTATGCAGGTATCTGGGCAATGGGGATCCCGGTGTAGGCGAACACTGACCTGGTGTATCCAAAAGTGGGGATCGTAGCTGTAGATCGCGGAGGGTTTGGAGGACGCGTAGGCCCAAGATGGCGGCCGGGCTGTGGAGGAGGGTGCCGGCCGGGAGCTGGAATATGGCTGATGCTGCACAATCTGTGTCCAGAAGTTAGCAATCGATCTCCCGGAGGGACGTAGGAGGCAGATAGTGTAGGTTTTTTTCCCTCTATGG
This sequence comes from Rana kukunoris, assembly GCA_029574335.1. NCBI lineage: Eukaryota > Metazoa > Chordata > Amphibia > Anura > Ranidae > Rana > Rana kukunoris. The sequence goes on along the minus strand of CM056050.1, from coordinate 214,454,179 downwards.
TAGCTGATGCCTATGGATACGATCCGGGCCCATAGAGCTCAGCCAAAGTGCGTCCTTCTCCTATCGCCGCCGGACACGCCCCCATTTATAGTACATATTAATAACAACTATAATATATTTATCATAATACTACAAAAATTACAAAAAACAAAAAATAACAAAAGTTTAATACCAAACAACCTTTAAAAATTAAAACATGATTAATTGAATACCGGACACGGTACCACAGTGTATCTACTAAGCAAATATTATAATACACTCACATATTTAATCTTTAATTTGTTATCAATTTTTGATGCTACTAACGGTTCATTCTTTGTGTAGGTCTTTTATATTCACCAGTATAATATTTTCATACATTATTCATCCTGTTACACTCGGCACAACAATGCATTTTCTGCCATAACACCTCTACATCTGCACGACTTCTTCCCCTCCCTCCCCCCTCCATTCACACACTTGCACATCCATCACACACACACTTTTATATCATGCTCTCATTAATTCACCCATTTATCCATTCACCAAACCATTTTACACATATTTTAATACACTTGAGACCTTTCACGGTCAGCAGATGAAAGGGTTATTGGTTATAGGTGTGTGGGAAGTGTTCTCAGCCACATATGTTGGATACACCTGTGTCCACAGGAAATCCTGATTAATCAATCAGCCTTGAGGGTGTCTTCATTTTTTCGTTTGTTGAATAGAGTATAAATTATTTTTCTGTTTGCTATGCACACCAGCTATGAATAAGCACTGTACAGGGAGTGCAGAATTATTAGGCAAATGAGTATTTTGACCACATTATCCTCTTTATGCATGTTGTCTTACTCCAAGCTGTATAGGCTCGATAGCCTACTACCAATTAAGCATATTAGGTGATGTGCATCTCTGTAATGAGAAGGGGTGTGGTCTAATGACATCAACACCCTATATCAGGTGTGCATAATTATTAGGCAACTTTCTTTCCTTTGGCAAAATGGGTCAAAAGAAGGACTTGACAGGCTCAGAAAAGTCAAAAATAGTGAGATATCTTGCAGAGGGATGCAGCACTCTTAAAATTGAAAAGCTTCTGAAGCGTGATCATCGAACAATCAAGCGTTTCATTCAAAATAGTCAACAGGGTCGCAAGAAGCGTGTGGAAAAACCAAGGCGCAAAATAACTGCCCATGAACTGAGAAAAGTCAAGCGTGCAGCTGCCAAGATGCCACTTGCCACCAGTTTGGCCATATTTCAGAGCTGCAACATCACTGGAGTGCCCAAAAGCACAAGGTGTGCAATACTCAGAGACATGACCAAGGTAAGAAAGGCTGAAAGACGACCACCACTGAACAAGACACACAAGCTGAAATGTCAAGACTGGGCCAAGAAATATCTCAAGACTGATTTTTCTAAGGTTTTATGGACTGATGAAATGAGTGAGTCTTGATGGGCCAGATGGATGGGCCCGTGGCTGGATTGGTAAAGGGCAGAGAGCTCCAGTCCGACTCAGATGCCAGCAAGGTGGAGGTGGAGTACTGGTTTGGGCTGGTATCATCAAAGATGAGCTTGTGGGGCCTTTTCGGGTTGAGGATGGAGTCAAGCTCAACTCCCAGTCCTACTGCCAGTTTCTGGAAGACACCTTCTTCAAGCAGTGGTACAGGAAGAAGTCTGCATCCTTCAAGAAAAACATGATTTTCATGCAGGACAATGCTCCATCACATGCGTCCAAGTACTCCACAGCGTGGCTGGCAAGAAAGGGTATAAAAGAAGAAAAACGAATGACATGGCCTCCTTGTTCACCTGATCTGAACCCTATTGAGAACCTGTGGTCCATCATCAAATGTGAGATTTACAAGGAGGGAAAACGGTACACCTCTCTGAACAGTGTCTGGGAGGCTGTGGTTGCTGCTGCACGCAATGTTGATGGTGAACAGATCAAAACACTGACAGAATCCATGGATGGCAGGCTGCATGAGTGTCCTTGCAAAGAAAGGTGGCTATATTGGTCACTGATTTGTTTTGTTTTGTTTTTGAATGTCAGAAATGTATATTTGTGAATGTTGAGATGTTATATTGGTTTCACTGGTAAAAATAAATAATTTAAATGGGTATATATTTGTTTTTTGTTAAGTTGCCTAATAATTATGCACAGTAATAGTCACCTGCACACACAGATATCCCCCTAAAATAGCTAAAACTAAAAACAAACTAAAAACTACTTCCAAAAATATTCAGCTTTGATATTAATGAGTTTTTTGGGTTCATTGAGAAAATGGTTGTTGTTCAATAATAAAATGAATCCTCAAAAATACAACTTGCCTAATAATTCTGCACTCCCTGTATGATAGTGTGAAACGCGTCAACTTTTTAATCAGATTTTTTGCTGTGACATGTTTGCTTTGTGACCAGTTTTATTAAAAAGGAACAACATTGTTTTTGGAGTGCGGCCGTCCTAGCTTTTCTCTACAAATTTTGCATATCATTGCAGTGCCGGCACCCAAGGGTTTGGATTCAGCCACCCTGTTCTCTGGGACTTTGGAGCGGTTAAACTCTTTCTCACTCTATTAAATGTTTTATGTCACGCCTCTTGTGCCTGATATTACCTTTTAAGTGAGTAGGCATTCTACAAATTTAAAGCTCTAGGTTGTGATTTATGGCCTCTTGGTTTATTGGGCCGCTGTCAAAATACAGTAGCCTAAGCAGGATGTTCATTCATCCATGCTGTATAGTGAGGATCAAAAAAAAAAATGATACAAGACTTTTTAAGTACGAATAAGAGGAAAAAATTGTTACACAATTTTTTTTAATGTAAAACACTTCTTGCATATGATTCAATAATTGCAGTAGAATCCCATGTTACAAGGCTTAATTGAACCTCTGAACATCGTCCCCTTTTTGATTACATTTTTTTTACAATATGTAGCTAAAAGGCTCAAGGTTATTCACACTTTCTAAATAGTCTAACATCGCTTTAACATATACAAATTTATACTATTTGCTTTGGTATGCAAGGTTGGGGGGTAGTGTCACATCGATATGTCTCCCAGTAGGCTTCGTCAGGAAGGAAAAGGTAATCTGTGGTATGATATAAATGAGTATATCTTTAACCACTTAAGACCCGGACCTTTAGGCAGCTAAAGGACCGCAAGGTTTTGCCATTCGGCGTCACTTTAACTGACAATTGCGCGATCATGCAACGTGGCTCCCAAACAAAATTGGTGTTTTTTTCCCCCACAAATAGAGCTTTCTTTTGGTGGTCTTTGATTACCTCTGCGGTTTTTATTTTTTGCGCTATAAACAAAAAAAAGCGACAATTTTGAAAAAAAAAGTGAAGAACGGGGAAGCCGTGTTTACACATGGCTCTCCCCGTTCTTCAGCTCCGGGGACCGTTCGCGAGACTCCAGCGGCGATCGGGTCCCGGTCACGGAGCCGTGACCCATGGCTGGGAACTAGCACAGGACGTACCTGTACGTGCATGTGCCCAGCCGTGCCATTCTTCCAAAGTAAATGTGCAGGAGGCGGTCCTTAAGTGGTTAAGAAAAATGCATGCATACATTATATGCTATTGGGTTGATTTACTAAAACTGGAGAGTGCAAAATATGGTGCAACTGTGCGTTGTAGCCAATCATTTTCTAACTTCAGTTTGTTCAATTAAGCTTTGACAAACCAAACCTGGAAGCTGAATGGTTTCTATGCAGAGCTGCACCAGATTTTGCACTCAAGTTTTAGTGAATCAACCCCTATATGTCTTATGTAAATACAACAACCAATATGAGTTTTAAAGAGCTTTCATGTTATAAGTTAGTGTCTGTAAACCCTCTCCTATACCCAGTGACGTGAATAGCCTCAGATACATAGAGATAAAACAAATCTCTCTACATAGGTCTTGCTTGTATATCTGCTGTCTTTCCCTTGCTACACTTTTCGAAAAGTGCAGATCATGTTAAAAATCTTTCTGTAGTCTGAATAGACAAGCTCTCTGCTTATCTACCTCGAAGCTCCCTCCCCAACACACATTTTTACTTGCTGTTATGTCACGTGTCTTAGAACTTGTCAAAAGTGACTTTGCTGATAAGAGGAACGGAGTAGCAGAAAGACACAACACTTGGAGCTTTGGAGAGATAAGTAAACACTACAGATATCTGTGTCTAGGTCCAATTTAATGGATAGGGTTTACAACTACTTTAAGGTCAATATGTAAGTTCACTAAAATTATTTTACATTAGTTATTGTATGTTTACATAGGGCATACATCATTTGGGCATGTTTTTATATTCTATACTTATCAAGATTTATACAATGTCACATAAATTGACATCACACTGCACGACTGACATAAATAATAAATAATGCGTTTTAGATTAAGCACATACATTCATCTCATGGGAATTTAATCTTTAACAATATACAGTTGGAAAAAAAATGTAACCCCCTTCTGCCTGCCCCATTGTATTATGATGGCTGAGTGGGAGCCCTGTTATCCTTGGAGTACATCATATGAGATCCTTCAAGGATTGCGCTTCATGTACACTACACGGGCCATGCTCAGGGCAATCAGTCACCCACTGTGTCCACCAGACACGGCCAATGACTGATCACTCTACTGGTCAACTGCTGGTACCATGCAATCGCCGTGGCCAATCACTGCAGGTCACATGACAATTGTACACAATGAAAGTCTTTGATTCATGCCTTTTTATTGTGATGAGCTCTGTAATTTGTCAGTGATTACATGGTGTAGACAGGGCAATTGCAACCCATCAGTATCATCTGTCCAATAACCGCTAATCGCAACAGTAAACAATGAATTGTTTTAATTCGGAAAAATCGGTTGCTAATCGGTTGCTAATAACTAAGATTCAGATTAAAGGCAATCGTATCATAGTGTGTAAAAAAAATAAAACTATTGTAACATTTTATTACTCTGGTCCCTCTATGTAAAAAAGAAAAAAAAGTAAAACAATTAGTAAAAAATATATATATATACACATACACACACACACACACACACACACACACACACACACACACACACACACACACACACACACCATAGCAGAATAAATGTTGGCCTACATTTATTGAAGTTGGGTTATTTGCAAAATGTTATAACCGCAACAAAGAAAAACTTTTTTTAAAAAATTTTCCATCTTTATTTGTTTAGTCAAAAATAAAAAGCCCAGCATTGATTAAATACCACCGAAAGTAAACTCTATTTGTGTGAACAAAATGATAAATATTTCATAAGGGTACAGTGTTGCATGTCATTCAAAGTGTGACAGCACTGAAAGCTGAAAATTAGCTTGAGCAGGAAGAGTGGGTGAAAGTGTCCAGTATTGAAATGGTTACATTTGGCAAAAAAAAAATGCATGCAAGGTCACTGAAATAATGCAAAGGTGGAAACAAAGTATACATTTTATATAGAGAATAAATTCATTTAATTTTATGAAAAACTTTTTAATGCTAGAATGGTAAAACTCCCATGAAACGAGAATGGCAGAAAATGGATTTTACAAAAAGGCAGATGCTTTTCTTACAACTAAGAATACCCACAGTTATTACTGGTAAGGGTTAGCGTGGATATTTTTTTCCAGGAAATTAATCTGACCACATTTTTGGGGTTAGGAAGGAATATTTACCCTTTTGTGAAACAATCATTTTTTGGACCAAACTTGCTGGAAATTCTATTTGAAACTGATGAACATGCGTGTTTTTTCAGCCTAGTAACTGTGTAACTATTCAATTTATTAAGAGAAATTTATTTTCCCTAGTGGTTGTTTTTTTTTTCAGCACTGTGATTATTTTCATCTCTTGATATTGAAAATAGCTATTGTTACAGCTAATAATGAACATTATAGCTCGGCGAATTAAGTGTAGTTGTCCATTAGGGCAGCCTTACTGCATGAAGGAAGACTAAGTAGATGGATTACATCTATGTATTATAGGCAGGGCCACCACCAGGAATTTACAAAAAGAAGAAATAAAGAAAAATATATATAAAAAAGGGTGGTAGCCATCCGGGGCCCTGAGGACCTCTGTGCCCTTTAAAAAAAAGAAAAAAAGAGAGAAATATATATATATGTTCTTAAAAAGGGTGGTTGTCATCTGGGGCCCTGGGGATCTCCGGGCCCGGGCCCGTGGGGACCTCCAGGCCCCTAGAAAAAATGGCCCTTTAATAAAAAAAATTAAATAAAAATATATTAAATATATATATTTTTTTATAAAAAATAAATAAAAAAGGGGGGTTGCCATCCGGGGCCCTGTGGACCTCCGGAACTCTAAAAAATAAAAGAAAAAAAAATGGCCCTTTTAATAAAAAATAAAAGAAAATGATATTAAACATTTTTTTTTTTTATAAAAAAATTAACAAAAAAAGAGGGGGTTGCCATCTGGGGCCTTGGTGGCCTCCGGGCCCCTGGGGACCTTCGGACCCCCTAAAAAAAATGGCCCTTTAATAAAAAAAATAAAATAAAACTAAATAAAAAATATATATATATATAATATATTTTTTTTATAAAAAAAGGTGGGGTTGCCATCCGGGGCCTCCGGGCCCCTCTGGACCTCCGGACCTCAAAAAAAAAAAAAAAAAAAAAATTGTCCCTTTAATAAAAAATAAAATAAATATATTAAAGAAAATATATTTATACATTTTTTTAGGGGGGGGGGGTTCCCATCCCCCCCCTGATGGCGGCCCTGATTATAGGTATTTATAAAGTGCTGACAATTTACGTAGTGCTTTACACATATATTGTACATTCACATCAGTCCCTGCCCTCAAGGAGCTTACAATCTATGTTCCCTAACTCACAATCATACATACACATATCGGGGCCAATTTAGACCGGAGACATTTAACCTACCAGCTGGTCTTTGGAGTGTCGGATGAAATTGGAGCACAGGGAGAACAGGCAGGCAGGCAGGTAGTGTTGTGGTTGGGAATCGAGGACCCTAGTGCTGCCAAGCGGAGATGCTAAGCACTTAGCCGCTGTGCTGCCTAGCCACAGGCTAAAACCTTTTTAGAGGAATGTTCAGCATCTAAATTGCAAGACAAGTGATCTATGATTGGGACCAAAACTGGACTAAATATTTTAAAATGCAGGGAATGTCAGGGTTTCGCTCCAGGTGAAAGTATATACATTTTGTTATTGGGTTACGTCACGATAAGGTGTTAGAAAATGTTATTCAGAAAACACACTTTTTTTTCCCCCTTTATAGATGCATCCAGAGTATATAGCTTAAAGCTGCATTTCCACCTTGTAGTAATACGCTGTGATCCTTTCATCATGCTGTGGTGATTATGTGGCTCAAATACTGTCAGATATTGAGGTGTTGGAGTCAAGTGACATATGCCGTATTTAAGTGCTGCATAATTAGGCTGGAAGGAAGAGATGATTAAGGAGGTAGGAGAAGGGGAGAATAAGTGGTTGGGTGTTGGGCAATAATGTTCTGTGCAAAATGCATATAAAGTGTAAAGAGGCAGAAAGAAATATAAAAACTTTAGTTAATTAACCTGTCTGATTGCAAAGATAATCCAGTCATTTTAGAGTAGAAAGCCTAACTGCATGGCAAAGATCAAGTTTAGCAGTGTGACACCTCTGTTCCATTCTTCCGCTGCAGCAGGAGGTGAGCAGTGAGAGTGTGAAAGGCGATGCAGATATATATTCCCAAACATGGAAAGACACCAGTCTAGTGCAGGGGAGTAGCTGTCCTTTCATCCATATTAACAATAATGATGCTTGTTCTGCAATACAGCTGCAAGGTGTAATTCAGTCTTTAAAATCCACAGCCCCTCATACAATGCTCAACCTGTGCTTTCTGTATTGTCTAATCAACATAAGCCAGTCTGATTGAAATACACATTTGAAGCTTTATTTGAGGAAATAAAATCCTGTGTCAATGCTTTTGTGAAGGCTACTGTAAATGTCATTATGTATTTCCACTGTTGTTTAGTTTTTTCAATAAATTAATAATTTTGTTTGTTTAAAAATATGTACACACTTTATGTACAGAAGCATATTTTAATATATATATATATATATATATATATATATATATATATATATATATATATATATAGAAAACACACACACACGTGGAATTATATACATAACAAAAAAGTGTGAAACAACTGAAAATATGTCATATTCTAGGTTCTTCAAAGTAGCCACCTTTTGCTTTGATTTTTGCTTTGCACACGCTTGGCATTCTCTTGATGAGCTTCAAGAGGTAGTAGAGCTGCACGATTCTGACCAAAATGAGAATCGCGATTTTTTTGCTTAGAATGAAGATCACGATTCTCTCACGATTCTCACAGCGTAAAATCTTTTACATTTATACCAAAAAAAATAATAATAAAAAAATGGGCTAACTTTACTGGCTATTTTTTTTTTTTTTTTTTCATTAATTTTTTCCAAAAAAATGAATTTAAAAAGACTGCTGCGCAAATACAGTGCAACATAAAATATTGCAACAACCGCCATTTTATTCTCTAGGGTCTTTACTAAAAAATTATATAATCTTTGGGGGTTCTAAGTAATTTCCTAGCAAAAAAAAAATGTTTTTAACCTGAAAAGAGCTGTCAGAAAAAGGTTTGGTGTTTAAGTGGTTAAACGTTCCTAATTTACATACAGAAGTTTATTCCTTTTTGATGCGATACAATGTTTAGACTTAACTTTCCACTGATAAAGAATGTTTTCAAAACTTGGCAGACTGTCCAGACCTGGAATATTGCCCAGAGTTTGACTTGGCTGAGAGCAGACTGGAAATTCTTTGCATACCAAAGTGCAGAGAAAATTATTTTCATGTCAAAGATCGTGAAACCCTGTGTCAAGAATCGCAACGGGAAAAATTGTGATAACGATTCTTGACGATTAATCGTGCAGCTCTAAGAGGTAGTCACCTGAAATGGTCTTCTAACAGTCTTGAAGGAGTATCCAGAGATGCTTAGCACTTGGCCCTTTTGCCTTCACTCTGCGGTCCAGCTCACCCCAAACCATCTCGATTGGGTTCAGGTCTGGTGACTGTGGAGGCCAGGCCATCTGGCGCAGCACCCCATCACTCTCCTTGGTCAAATAACCCTTACACAGCCTGGAGGTGTGTTTGGGGTCATTGTCCTGTTGAAAAATAAATGATGGTCCAACTAAACGCAAACCGGATGGAATAGCATGCCGCTGCAAGATGCTGTGATAGCCATGCTGGTTCAGTATGCCTTTAACCACTTGACCACTGGGCACTTAAACCCACTTAATAACCAGACCGATTTTCAGCTTTCGGTGCTCTCACATTTTGAATGACAATAACTCAGTCATACAACACTGTAACCAAATGAATTGTTTGTCCTTTTTTTTCCCATAAATAGAACTTTCTTTTGGTGGTATTTTATCACCTCTGCGGTTTTAATTTTTTTCGCTATAAATGAAAAAAAGAACAAACATTTTGTAAAAAAAATTAATTTTTCTTCATAAACTTGGCCTAAAATGTATACTGCTACATACCTTTGGTAACAAAACAATTTTTTTTTAGATATTATTTAGTCTGGGTGAAAGTTATAGGGTCTAAAAGCTATGGTACCAATTACTGAAAATTTATCAATTTGATCATATCTGATGTACTGACGGCCTCTCTCATTTCTTGAGACCCTAACATGCCAGAAAAGTACAGATACCCCCCAAATGACCCCTTTATGGAAAGAAGACATTTCAAGGTATTTAGAAAGAGGCATTGTGAGTTTTTTGAAGTTGTCATTTTTTCCCACAATTCTTTGCAAAATCAAGATATTTTTTATTTTTATTTCCTTTCCACAAAATTTGCATATTAGCAGGTTATTTCTCACACACAGCATATGCATACCACAAATTACACCCCAAAACACATTCTGCTATTCCTCCAGAGTATGGCGATACCCCATGTGTGAGACTTTTACACAGCGTGGTCACATACAGAGGCCCAACATGCAGGGAACGCCATCAGACATTCTGGAGCACCCAGACCAATTCTGACATTTCTCTCCTACATGTAAAAATCATAATTTATTTGCTAAAAAATTACATAGAACCCCAAAACATTATATATGCTGTTTTAGCAAAGACCCTAGAGAATACAATGGCGGTTGTTGCAACTTTTTATCGCACATGGTATTTGCACAGCAATTTTTCGAACACATTTTTTTTGGAAATAAAACAGTTTTGTGCTTTTTTTAAAAAAAAAAAAAACATTAAATTTAGCCCAATGTTTTTGCATAATATGAAAGATGAAGTTACGCCGAGTAAATGGATACCCAACATGTCACCCTTCAATATTGCACACGCTCGTGGAATGGCGCCAAACTTCGCGACTTAAAAATCCCCATAGGTGACGCTTTAAATATTTTTACTGGTTAGATTATTTTGGTTGGAGAAGAGGTCTAGGGCCAAAATGATTGCTCTCGCTCTAACGTTCGCAGCGATACCTCACGTGTGGTTTGAACAACGTTTTCATATGTGGGCGGGACATACGTGCACGTTCACTTCTGTATACGAGCACGCGGGAACAGGGGCGCTTTAAGTTTTTTTTTTTTTTTTATTCATTTTACTTTATTTATTTTAGTTTGACACCTTTTTCCCCAAAGATAAATGTTTTGATTACTTTTATTCCTATTACAAGGAATGTAAACATCCCTTGTAATAGGAATATAGCGTGACGGGTCCTCTTCAGTGAGATATGGGGTCAATAAGACCCACACATCTAACCTCTAGGCTGGGAAGCCTGGAAAAAAAAACGACCGCAGTTAGTATTGCGCAGGGGTACTGCAGAGTATTGTTCAGAGTATTGCAGAGTATTGCGCATGGGGTTATTGCAGAGTATTGTTCAGAGTATTGCAGAGTATTGCGCAGGGGGTATTGCAGAGTATTGTTCAGAGTATTGCAGAGTATTGTTCAGAGTATTGCAGAGTATTGCGCGGGGGTACTGCAGAGTATTGTTCAGAGTATTGCAGAGTATTGCGCCGGGGTACTGCAGAGTATTGCGCCGGGGTACTGCAGAGTATTGCGCCGGGGGTACTGCAGAGTATTGCGCCGGGGGTACTGCAGAGTATTGCTGGGGGGGTATGCCGAGTATTGCTGGGGGGGTATGCCGAGTATTGCTGTGGGGGGGTATGCCGAGTATTGCTGTGGGGGGGTATGCCGAGTATTGCTGTGGGGGGGGTATGCCGAGTATTGCTGTGGGGGGGTATGCCGAGTATTGCTGTGGGGGGTATGCCGAGTATTGCTGTGGGGGGGTTTGCCGAGTTTTGCTGGGGGGTATGCCGAGTATTGCTGTGAGGGTTGCAGGGATGGACGTATCTGTGACTGCAATAGTCACAGATCCATCCACAGCGCTGCCACCATCCGTGCTCCCCCTCTCACACTGTACCGATCGGTACAGAGAGAGGAGGGAGGAACCGGCGTCATCTAAAGACGCCGGTCTGTTTACATGTGATCGCGCCGTCATTGGACGGCGCGATCACGTGGTAAACCGCCGCTATCAGCGGCGATTTACCGTGATCCGTGACCCGCCGGGATATTCCGTGTGCGTGCCCCGGAGGGGCGCGCGGGAGCGCGACTCTGGAATCGCGTTATATAACGTGATCCCAGAGTTAAGCAACCACCTTGCCGCCGTTATTTTTCGGCAGGTGGTTGCTAAGTGGTTAATATTGAATAAATCCCCAACAGTGTTACCCAGCAAAGCACCCCCACACCATCACACCTCCTCCTCCATGCTTCTTGGTGGGAACCAGGCATGTAGAGTCCATCCGTTCACCTTTTCTGCGTCGCACAAAGATGCGGTGGTTGGAACCAAAGATCTCAAATTTGGTCTCATCAGACCAAAGCACAGATTTCCACTGGTCTAATGTCCATTCCTTGTGTTCTTTAGCCCAAACAAGTCTCTACTGCTTGTTGCCTTTCTTTAGCAGTGGTTTCCTAGCAAGTATTCTACCACAGGGGTGTCCAAACTTATTTTCAAAGAGGGCCACATTTGATGAAGTGAACATGCTCGAGGGCCGATCATTTTGCCTGACATTCTTTGAACCATTACAATTTGATCTAAGTGTGTTCACCCGAGCAACAAATACACGGCCCAACAAGAATTCTCTTGCCTTTGTGGCTGTGTGTGGTGAAGAGATGAGCTTGGGCGTGTTATTTGGACATACTGTATATATCTCTTTTGTGGCCCCAACGAATCCCAGAGCGCTGCTCAGGACTAAGCATGAGCTTGGGCGTGTTTTTTGGATATACTGTATTTATCAGCGTATAAAACACACAGGCTTACCATTGCCATGAATGCAGTCTCACTATTGCCATGAATTCAGCCTCACATGTGCCCTGAGTGCAGCCTTACCATTGCCATCAGTGCAGCCTAAACGATGCACATCTGCAGCCTCGGAGGGGACAGGGCGGGGGAGGGACAAGTGCTGTCAGATTACAAACAGGAGAATTTCTTGTTTACTCGTGGCCTCTTTAATACAAAGTCCCTCCTCCTATGATAAACAGAACAGTCATCCAATGGCATCCCAGGAAACTGGACTTCCTATTACAGACGCCGCAGAGTAAACAGGAGATTCTATTTATGTAATCTGACGGCGCTTGTCCTCTCCCATCCGAGGCAGCGCCGATAAATACGGTATATATCTTTTATGGCTCCCAGGGCACATGTGAGACTGCAATGGCTATATTAATATCCAAATCCCCAGGGGGGCCATATTAACCACTTGGCAACCACCTGCCGAAAAATAACGGCGGCAAGGTGGTTGCTCAACTCTGGGATCACGTTATATAACATGATTCCAGAGTCGCGCCCCCTGGGGCGTGCACAAGGGAATGTCTGTGACCACCGGGTCCAGAGGACCCGGCGGGTCACGTATCACGGTAAATCGTCGCTGATAGCGGCAGTTTACCACGTGATCGCGCCGTCCAATGACGGCGCGATCACATGTAAACAGACCGGCGTCATTTGATGACGCCGGTTCCTCCCCCCTCTCTCTGTACCGATCGGTACAGTGTGGGAGGGGGAGCGCGGATGGCCGCAGCGCTGTGGATGGATCTGTGACTATTGCAGTCACAGATCCATCCCTGCTAATGTATCCCTGCAACCCCCCCAGCAATACTCGGCATACCCCCCCCCCAGCAATACTCGGCATACCCCCCCAGCAATACTCGGCATACCCCCCCAGCAATACTCGGCATACCCCCCCCCAGCAATACTCGGCATACCCCCCCCAGCAATACTCGGCATACCCCCCCCGCAATACTCGGCATACCCCCCCCAGCAATACTCGCCATACCCCCCCCAGCAATACTCGGCATACCCCCCCCCAGCAATACTCGGCATACCCCCCCAGCAATACTCGGCATACCCCCCCAGCAATACTCGGCATACCCCCCCAGCAATACTCTGCATACCCCCCCAGCAATACTCTGCATACCCCCCCAGCAATACTCGGCATACCCCCCCAGCAATACTCGGCATACCCCCCCAGCAATACTCAGCATACCCCCCCAGCAATACTCAGCATACCCCCCAGCAATACTCAGCATACCCCCCCCCCAGCAATACTCTGCAGTACCCCCCGGCGCAATACTCTGCAGTACCCCCCTAGCAATACTCTGCAGTACCCCCCCAGCAATACTCTGCAGTACCCCCCGCAATACTCTGCAGTACCCCCGCGCAATACTCTGCAGTACCCCGGCGCAATACTCTGCAGTACCCCGGCGCAATACTCTGCAGTACCCCGGCGCAATACTCTGCAGTACCCCGGCGCAATACTCTGCAGTACCCCGGCGCAATACTCTGCAGTACCCCGGCGCAATACTCTGCAGTACCCCGGCGCAATACTCTGCAGTACCCCGGCGCAATACTCTGCAGCATCCCGGCGCAATACTCTGCAGTACTCTGAACAATACTCTGCAGTCCCCCGGCGCAATACTCTGCAGTACCCCCTGTGCAATACTCTGCAATACTCTGAACAATACTCTGCAGTACCCCTGCGCAATACTCCCTGCGCAATACTCCCCACGCAATATTCTGCAGTCTTTTTTTTTTTTCAGGCTTCCCAGCCTAGAGATGAGATGTGGGGTCTTATTGACCCCATATCTCACTGAAGAGGACCTGTCACGCTATATTCCTATTACAAGGGATGTTTACATTCCTTGTAATAGGAATAAAAGTAATCAAAGCCTTTATTTTTGGGGAAAAAGGTGTCAAACTAAAATAAAGTAAAATGAACAATAAAAAAAAAAAAAAAACTTAAAGCGCCCCTGTTCCCGCGTGCTCGTATACAGAAGCGAACGTGCACGTAAGTCCCACCCACATATGAAAACGATGTTCAAACCACACATGTGAGGTATCGCTGCGAACGTTGGAGCGAGAGCAATCATTTTGTCCCTAGACCTCCTCTCCAACTAAAATGATGTAACCAGTAAAAATATTTAAAGCGTCACCTATGGGGATTTTTAAGTCGTGAAGTTTGGCGCCATTCCACGAGCGTGTGCAATATTGAAGGGTGACATGTTGGGTATCTATTTACTCGGCGTAACTTCATCTTTAATATTATGCAAAAACATTGGGCTAAATTTAATGTTTCTTTTTTTTTTAAAAGCACAAAACTGTTTTATTTCCAAAAAAAAATGTGTTCGAAAAATTGCTGTGCAAATACCATGCGCGATGAAAAGTTGCAATAACCGCCATGGTATTCTCTAGGGTCTTTGCTAAAAAAAGCATATATAATGTTTTGGGGTTCTATGTAATTTTCTAGCAAATAAATGATGATTTTTCCATGTAGAAGAGGAATGTCAGAATTGGTCTGGGTGCTCCAGAACGCCTGATGGCGTTCCCTGCATGTTGGGCCTCTGTATGTGGCCACGTGGTGTAAAAGTCTCACACATGTGGTATCGCCATACTCTGGAGGAATAGCAGAATGTGTTTTGGGGTGTAATTTGTGGTATGCATATGCTGTGTGTGAGAAATAACCTGCTAATATGAAAATTTTGTGGAAAGGAAATAAAAATGAAAAAAAATCTTGATTTTGCAAAGAATTGTGGGAAAAAATGACAACTTCAAAAAACTCACAATGCCTCTTTCTAAATACCTTGGAAAGTCTTCTTTCCAAAAAGGGGTTATTTAGGGGGTATCTGTACTTTTCTGGCATGTTAGGGTCTCAAGAAATGAGAGAGGCCGTCAATACATCAGATGTGATCAAATTGATACATTTTCAGTAATTGGTACCATTTTAGACCCTATAACTTTCACCCAGACTAAATAATATCTAAAAATGTTTTGTTTTGTTACCAAAGATATGTAGCAGTATACATTTTAGGCCAAGTTTATGAAGAAAAATTACTTTTTTGCAAAATGTTATAATAGAAATGAAGAAAAAATCATTTTTTTACAAAATTTTCGTTCTTTTTTCATTTATAGCGAAAAAAAATAAAAACCGCAGAGGTGATAAAATACCACCAAAAGAAAGCTCTATTTATGGGGAAACAAAGGACAAAAAATTAATTTGGTTACAGTGTTGTATGACTGAGTTATTGTCATTCAAAATGTGAGAGCACCGAAAGCTGAAAATTGGTCTGGTTATTAAGTGGGTTTAAGTGCCCAGTGGTCAAGTGGTTAAATTACCAAGGGGGCCGCAATTGGCCCCCGGGCCAGAGTTTGGACATGCCTGTTCTACCATGAAGGTCTTAACGGTTGTTCTAGAGATGTCTGCTGCAAAAGGTGGCTACTTTGAAGAACCTAGAATATGACATCTTTTCAGTTGTTTCACACTTTTTTGTTATGTATATAATGCCACATGTGTTAATTCATAGTTTTAAAGCCTCCAGTGTGACTCTACAATTTTCATAGTTATGAAAACTCTTTGAATGAGACGGTGTGTCCAAACTTTTGGTCTGTACTGTGTGTATGTGTATATATATATATATATATATATATATATATATATATATATATATATAATATAATATTTTATTGTGCTACAAATCTGACACTTTTATTTTACCTTTGAATTGGGCCTGGTTCACCATGATGTGATTTCGGATGCAACTTGGATCGCACAGAATTGCACAACAATGGAAATAACTGCTTGTTGTCTCTTCATACCAATGCAGCACAGCTGTAATGTGACTTTGGGTAAGGGTCCTGTGCTATTTTGGTCAGATGCAGTGTGGTTTTGTGGTCCCAGAGATTTTAGGAAATGTGTCAAAATCGCATCTACATCGTCAATGTCATTGGTTATTAGGGATTATTAGGGAGCTGCCCCCCCCCCCCCCCCCCCAAAAAAAAAAAAAAAAACTTAAGTCAGCAGCTACAAATACTGTAGCTACTGACATTTATTATTAGGACACTTACCTGTCCTGGAATCCAGTGCTGTCGGCACCGCTGCCAATGTTTTCATTTCACTCTAACAGACTCTTTACCAAGTGATCAGCCCTCTCTTATCATGGCTGATCACAGTGTAAACAGGAAAAGCTGTGTATTGGCTTTTCCTCACTCGCGTCTGACGTGAGTAGAGGAGAGCCGATCGGCTGCTCTGATGGGTGTCTGTGCTGATTATCAGCACAGCCCCCCAAGGATGCCCACACTGGACCACCACTTGTGACCACCAGGGATGCCAATCGGTGCCCATAATTATGCCAATCAGTGCCAAACACTAATGCCTGCGATTCAGTGATGCCCATCAGTGGCTATCAGTGCCACCTATTGGTGCCCATTCATGCCACCTATCAGTGCCATCTTTCAGTATCACTGTGTGCCCGTCGGTGAAGGAGAAAACATATTTACAACGTTTTGTAACATAAACAAAAAAAATCAACTTTTTTTATTTGTTTATCAAAAAATAAAAATCCCAGTGTTGATTAACCACTTAAGACCCGGACCAATACGCTGGCAAATGACCCAAGGGGTTTTTGCGATTCGGCACTGCGTCGCTTTAACAGACAATTGCGCGGTCGTGCGACGTGGCTCCCAAACAAAATTCACGTCCTTTTTTTCCCACAAATAGAGCTTTCTTTTGGTGGTATTTGATCGCCTCTGCGATTTTTATTTTTTGCGCTATATACAAAAATAGAGCGACATTTTTGAAAAAAAATCAATATTTTTTACTTTTTGTTATAATAAAAAACCAATAAACTAAATTTTAGTCAAACATTTAGGCCAAAATTTATTTAGCCACATGTCTTTAGTAAAAAAAAAATCGCATTAAAAAAAAATAGCTACCTAGCGGGAACAGCGACACTAATACAGCGATCAGAAAAATGATCGCTTAGTGACGCTGGCAATAGGGAGTGAAAGGGTTAACTAGGGCAGTGATCAAGGGGTTAAAACTTTATTGGGGGGGGGGGGGGGGGGTGGGGGGGGGCTACCCTGACACTACTGACTGTCTGACTGTCACACTGTCTGTCACACTGACACTAAATACAGTAATCATACATGATTACTGCATTCAGTGACACTGTGACAGGGGGGAGGGGGGGGGGGCGATCGCGGGGGTTAAATGTGTGTGTCAGTGTGCTGTTTGGTGCAGGACTTACTTGTTCTGTAGTGATCTATCCTCAGCGGCGCTTGAAACAAACGCCGAGGGAGAGATCACGTCGCTTCCTCCTTCCTGTGTTTACACAGGAGGAGGAAGTGACAGGTCAGGCGGGCGCGCGCATTGGCTGGGAGCGATCCGGAGGGGGCGGATGAAAACGGATAGCCGCCCCCACTTGTCGGATCGCTCCTGCAGCCGTGCGGACCACCGCATGTACGGGGTGGGGGGTCCGATCGGACCCCCGATCCCCCCCAAGGCACCAACGTATATATACGTTGATGTGCCTGTCGGTGCCATTCTGCCGACGTAAATGTACATGCGGCGGTCCTTAAGTGGTTAAATACCACCAAAAGAGGAGCTGCGGTGGCTCAACGCGATTGGCACTGCACTGACAAGCCATTCACCTCTGCAGCTAAGGGTTCGGATCCCGGTCTCGGCTGCATGTGAATTGAGTTTGGTGGTCTCAGCCCGGCCCCCAGTGGGCGTGCCATGCGAGGTAAGCCTGCGCTTAGTACACCCACCCCCCTCCCACAAAACCACCACACTTTAAAGGATAAGAAGTATGGAGGTGGTAATGTCTCAATATAAGGAATTAAATATCTACGATACTGGAACCTGGGGTGGCTGGGAAAAAATTAAAAAAATCTATGGTTTATATAGGCTATATGAGAAACGAGGAAAGTACTTAGGTAGTTCTTGTAGGTACACGTAGGAGATAAAAGTTCGGGACCTCCTTTCCTTCCCCCTCCCCTCCCTCTGGGGAGATATTAGAGGGGGTTTAAGCACAATTGCACTTTAACACAATGGGTGTGGTTCTCTTTTTTTTTTTTTTCTCCCCTCCTCTCTTTCATTTAACAAGAGAGGAGGTATTGGGTAGTGGAGGACGAGAGTTGCTCTTGTCCCCTCACAATATGGAGTAGGGAGGGCACAGGAAATATGTTTAAAATGAAATGGCACAGGAAATATTTTTAAATGAGACACCTTTTGAATCAGGGGTCTTTTTTTTTTTTCCCTCTCACTTAACAAGAGAGGAATATGGGTAGTGGAGGACGAGAATTGTTCTTGTCCCCTCATAATACGGAGTGGGTTTTTTTTTTTTTTTTCTCTCCTCGCCACCGAGGAGGGGATAGGGATGGAGGAAAGAGTAGGAGATAAGGAGGTTGGACTGTCCTATAATTGTGGTATAGGAAACTGTTTAATGTTGATGTTGTAATTTTATGTGTATGAAATGATAAATGTGTTTAATTGAAGGAAAAAATGTTGTATGCCCATCGATAATGTTTGTACTGTGTAAATGTTTTGAAAAATTCAATAAAAATTAATTTAAACAAGACAATGATCCAAAACATAAAGCAAAATCTACAGTGGAATGGTTCACAAATAAACATATCCAGGTGTTAGAATGGCCAAGTCAAAGTCCAGACCTGAATCCAATCGGGAATCTGTGGAAAGAACTGAAAACTGCTGTTCACAAACGCTCTCCATCCAACCTCACTGTGCTCGAACTGTTTTGCAAGGAGGAATGGGCAAAAATTTCAGTCTTTCGATGTGCAAAACTGATAGACATACCCCAAGTGACTTACAGCTGTAATCGCAGCAAAAGGTGGCACTACAAAGTATTAACTTAAGGGGCTGAATAATTTTGCACGCCCAATTTTTCAGTTTATTTGTTAAAAAAGTTTGAAATATTCAATAAATTTCGTTCCACTTCATGATTGTGTCCCACTTGTTGTGTCCCACTTGTTGATTCTTTTTTTTAAACTCTTTATTTTACCATTTCTTCATATTCCATATACAAACAAGACAATAATTCCAGCTTTGGTATACACAAATAGCATTTTCTCCTGCTATTACATCTTGTTATTAATTCACTGTGTATTCAACGACTAATATGATTACCATTACCTCTCCCCCCCCCCCCGCCAGGCCCGCTCCCTGGTTGATACCCATAAATCGACACACATATAGACGAGGAAAATAAATAAATAACGAAACACACCTAGATATGTCTGTCTCTCTCTCCCCCTCCCCGTGCTCAAGGGTTCTGTTCCCTATAACTGATATACGGCGCCCACACTTGTCTATATTTCTCCTCATGTTCTCTCATTCCCATTGTCAGGTATTCCATCAGCTGGATTTCTGTTACTCTACTAAGCCAATGTTGTTGCGTCGGGGGTGTCGTGCTTTTCCACAAAGTTGGAATACAGGCCTTCGCTGCTGTAAGCAAATGCCTGAACAGTGAGTTTTTATATTTTGCAGTTGACATTGGGAAGTCGTTCAATAGCAGTGCAGCTGGATTGTCTCTCAAATTCACCTCGTGATTACATTTACTGTTTCGACTACCATTTCCCAGAATTCCTTTAGTTTAGGGCATTCCCAGAATAGGTGTATCATGGTGCCTCTTGCTTCCCCGCATCGCCAACACTGATCTGACACCTGGGGGAACATCCGTTTTAATACCACCGGGGTCCTGTACCATCTAGTTAGAATTTTATATCCCCCTCTTGATATCTAGTCGCCAACGAGGCCTTGTGAGTAAACCTAAAGATTTTAACTTTCTGGATCTCCGAGAATCTGATCCCCCAAATCTCTTTCCCATGCTTGGATAAATGTTAAATTTTGTGGGGCTTCAGATTCTACTAAAAGGCTATACATAGATGATAAGCTGTGCCTCACTGGTTCACCCTTTTTGCAAACTTTTCAAAAACAGATAGTTCTCGAGTTGTCTCCCCTTGTGGTCTCATTGCTTGGATAGCCGCTTTCAGTTGTATTTGTCTCATATCTAACGGACTCCTTACTCTCTCCTCCCCCTCCTCTACGTCTTCTCTCTGGCTATAACTCGGGAAGTGGATAAGTCTACTCAGTCCTACCCGTCTTAAGTTGTTAAAATGGGCATCTGTCAGGCCTAGTTCAAATCTCGGATTCCCAAGTAGTGGTATTAGTGTGCTTGGATATTTTTTTTTTTTTTAAATCATTTCTTTTTTATTCAATGTTTACATTTATCATACACTTTGTGCGGATATTCAAATACAAAATACAGTGCATATTAAATAGGTAATAAAATATGTAAAACTCTAGTTTCCAAACTTGCTCCCTTTTCTTGTCTATATCCCTTTTGTGCATTATTTTGTGCGTGTTTCTGTTTGCCACACTCCCTCCCGCCCTTCCCTACCCACACCACCTTATCGTGCACATTTCAATTTACCTCTCATTTATTTTCTTGTTTTCGTACACTACTCCTCCCTAGTCCTTATATTTATCTCTGTAGTCTATCCCTTATCGACTGTGGCGGAGAAAGTCTGTCGTCCCTCAGCCATGTTTGCCAAATCTGATCGAATTTTCCAGTTTCCCCCCTACGACTATGTTAGTCTTTCCCTAAGAAGTAAGGAATTTACTAGTAGAATCCACTGCCTTCCCGTGGGGACCTCTGGTGCCATCCAGTATCGTGCTATGTTTTCTTGCTAGATATACTCTAGTTAACATTGTATAGATTCCTTTTGGGAAGGTATCCACCTCTATGGACCCCAATATATATACCAGGGGTCCAGTGGGATGGGTGTCTGTGCAAGTCTACTTATGCACTGGGAGACCTCCTCCCAATACCGGTGTAGTTTTGAAAATCAGATGTATAAAATCGCCCTGATGTATTTTGCACTTTGGGCATATCGGGGAGTCTCTTCCTCCCCACCTGTGCATCTGCTCTGGTGTTCTCTATGCCTGGTGCAAAATAAAAAGCTGTGACAATCAATGCGATGCTGATATCGATACTATGGGAATACATTCTACGGCCCTTTTCCAGAGGCTTTCGTCAATGTTCCCTACATCTTTAGTCCATTTGCTGCGACATTTTAAGGATGTATAATCCTGAGCCCTAGATAGTAGTTCCCTGTATATTTTGGAAATTAGTCCTTTCCGATCCTCTATTCCAAGTACTGCCTTGATTAATGGGGGTTGCTGATGTTCTTAGGGATTGTTTTTTGTTGTGCCTGTAACGCATGTCGAAGTTGGGGGTATTGATAAAATTCCTTTGAGTTTAACTGGAATTCCCAACACAACTGTTCGTATGTTTTCAATACCTCCCCTTCATACAACTGCTCGACAAAATGTATCCCTTTCTCCTTCCACACAGTGAATCCCCTTAAATCCTGTATTTCCGGGTATCTTGGAATATGCCATATCGGGGTAAAGGGCAGCGGTCCCTTTATTCCCAAGGCTTTCCTAACCTCCCCCCAAACCCTTTTAAGCAAAATACCTGTCGGGGCAGAGCCTGGTATGCTAGGGAGGTCCATTTCCAGTTGAGATGCTGCCACTAATGTAGGGGCACAACTCGTTACCATATTACAAATAGAGTCCTCATTCTTTTCCCGTCCCCAACCCGCTAGGTGTTGAGTCTGAGCAGCCAAAAAATAAGTTTTAGGATGTGGGACAGCAAGGCCTCCCCTATCCTTTCTGTACTGAAGGGTAGCTAGGCTAATCCTGGCTGTCTTCTTCTTCCATATCAGGCCTCTCATCAATGCTTCAATTTGTTTAAACCATTTATTCGTAATCCACATAGGGGAATTGTGGAAGACGTACAGGAGCTGTGGTGCCCATACAATTTTAATTAGGTTTGCCTGTCCTACCACCGATAGTGGAAGTTTACACCAGCTGTTGCATTTCTCCTTCTGTCTGGCCAATAGTGGGCCCAGATTTAACTGGAGATACTCCGCCGGGTCTGAAGATACTACCACTCCTAGGTATTTAAAACTGTTGCTTATAACAATCTGCTATGCTCCCTGTGGCAGTGGTCCCTCCATTTTGTCTATAGGCATCAGGATTGACTTAGAACAGTTAATGGCAAACCCCGAGAAGCAACCAAACTTCCCAATGATCTGCATCACTGTCTGCAGCGAAGCAGAAGAGTCGCCTAAGTAGATTAGCGCGTCGTCTGCATACAATGATAGCTTATCTTCCCTCTGTCCCCTACGGAATCCCACCACCTCGGTGGAGTTGCGAATGGAGATGGCCAGGGGCTCAATCGCCAACGCAAACAGCAATGGGGACAATGGGCACCCCTGCCGGATACCTCTATAAAGCTTAAACGCAGATGACAGATTGTTATTGATACGGAGTCTGGCTCTGGGTTCAGAGTACAGCACCTTCACCCATTCCATAAACCTGTCTCCCATTCCGAATCTTGCCAGGGTCTCCAGGAGGTAGGGCCACTCCACACTGTCGAATGCTTTAGCAGCGTCCAGCGACAGAATGGCCATACCTCCCGGGTTGTCCACCGGCATCTGCAAATTCAAATAAAGTCGCCGAATATTATCCGCCGTGGAGCGAGATGGTATAAAGCCACATTGATCTCTATGTATCAGTTTTCCTATTACCCGTGATAACCTTGAGGCCAATATTTTGGCCAATAGCTTGACATCTGCATTTAGCAAGGATATTGGGCGATAGGAATCCAGCGACAGTTTATCCTTTTCCTGGCTTTAATATGACGATAATTATAGCTTCCTGCATGCTCTCTGGTAGGGTACCTGTTTCAGTTACCTCCTGCAAAGTCTGTAGCAAGGGCAGCAGAAGCATCTCTTCATACTGAGAGTATACCTCTGCCGGTATGCCATCTGGTCCTGGGGACTTATGTAGCGAAGCCTCGTGCAGGGCGTTCTTCAGCTCTAACATAGTGATGGGCGAGTTTAACATTTCCCTATCGGCTTCAGACAGCTGTGGAAAGGTACATGATTGCAAGAAATCAGTCATATCTGATGGACTCTATCTAGCTTTAGAGGAGTATAGTTCCTCATAAGTTTTGGAAATCCTTCAGGATATCGGGCCCTGTGGTATGCAATTCCCCTGTGTTCGCCTCTATTGCTGTAATATTTGAGGTTTCCCGTTGCCCCCTTACTACCCTTAAGGGCAAGGAGGCGTCCCGTGTTTTCCCCTTCCTCGAAATAGCTTTGTTGTTGAAAGTATCTGCTCTTCTCTGCTGCCGTTAATAGAACAGAGTTATAGAGGGATTGTGCCTCCCTCCAAGAGTCATGCCTATCTTGAGAGGGGTCTGCAACCAGGGCTTGTTCCCTAGCTTTCAGTTCATCTCGTACCCTTTTTTCCCATTCCTTAGAGCGAGTTTTGATACCCGAGATCTCCTTTATCAGGCAGCCCCTCATGAATGCTTTAAGTGCATCCCATACAGTAGCTGCGCTAGCGGAACCCCTATTAAAGTGATAGAACTCCCGTATAGCCTCCCTTGTACCATCTGTGGGTGGCAACAGGGTCAGCCAATATGGGTTCACTTTCCAGGGCATGCGGTCCGATGTCATAATGACATTGAGCTTTACCCAAAATGGTGAGTTATCGGAAAGTAGACGGGGCTCATAGGCTACCCGGTGCGTTAGCAACTCGTTCCCCAGCCCTAAATCAATACGGGAGAGTCCATCATGTGTGGCAGAATAGCATGAATAGCATCTCTCGTCTACATGCCTCTCTCGCCAGACATCATGAAGTCCTATTTCCGAGAGCAGTGTTTTATTAGCTCTCTGCCCTATCCCTCTAGGTGAGAGAGATATTCTGTCCAGGTTTCTATCAAGTATGTTGTTAAAGTCGCCTAATGTTAATGCCGGTACGTCTGGGGAGAGCGCCATAATTTGCGCCAGATTCCTAAGTGATGCTGCCGTGAACGGTGGAGGAACATATATTGAGGCAATAATACACACCAGACCATTAATCTTACATAATAAAAAAACATATCTGCCCTATTTATCTGCTGTTGGAGACACTCAAAAGTTACATTAGCTGAAATCAACACACCTACTCCTCTGGAATAGGAGGTGTGTGTTGAGTGGTATTGCACTGGGCATTTCCGTGAATTCAATAAATGTACCGAATCCGGCCGCATATGTGTTTCCTGTAGGCAGATTACCTGTGGTTTCATTTCATCAAAATATTTAAACATCGCCTTCCTTTTGACCTTGTCCCCTAGCCCCCTGACATTCCATGACATCAACATTCTGCCCTTGTTATTCCTTTTCGCCATTACCCCTGACAACCAAACATTCTATATAAGCCACAGAAGCAAAAAAACAAATGAACTTTAAATACGTCTCCCATAAAGTCTACGACCTTTCCCACCTTTTCAATGTGATAATACCTTGTGTTACCCCTTCTTCCAGTACTTATTTGTGACACAATTCCATTCATCTGATAAACCTATTTGATCTGCATAGCGATCGTTATATTTAAACATTATATCAAAATATATTAGTGGTGTGACCCCCTCCTCCCATCCCCCCTGCCCAGCTGGGCCTACCCTTGGGGCTATAACCACTTCACTCCACCCACCCCTTTTCGCTTTCTCACTGACATTCATCCTGGGAGCCCTAATCTGGGGCTCCTCCTCCCCCCCCCCCTTGTTGGTGATGCTATCCTAGTGCTCCCTCACCCCTATCTTCTCGGTGCTATGTTTTACCACCCCCCCCTATTGTGGTTTAATTGAGAGAAAAAAAAAAAAGAAAAAAAAAACCCAAGGTGGTTATCTTAGCTTCTTATTTTTTGGTTCTTAAGTTCTATGTCTCTCTCTCTTATTTTCTTCTAGCCATTTTTCTACACTTGTTGAAGAGTCAAACAATCATATACCATCCGCTGTGGTTACTCGTAAGCGAGCAGGGTATAACAGGGAATAAGTCCTCTTGTGTTGTTGAAGGGTTCGCTTGATCAGTCTAAAAGCCGCTCTTTGTCTTTGAAGGTCTGGCGAAAAATCCTGGTATAGTGAAATCATTGCCCCTTTGTAGGCAATCTCTCCCTTTTCTCTGGCTTTTTGGAGCAAGCAGCATTGCTTTGTCGCCGTAGTTGAGCATTTTCATAATTATCGGTCTCGGATATCCGCTTTCCTGTCGGGGTCTAGTTGGAACTCGGTGGGCTCTTTCTATACAAAAGAAAGATAAGAATGATGCAGCTCCAAACTCCTCCCTAAGCCATCCTTCAGAAAAGCGACAGGATCAGCTCCCTCACTTTGCTCCGGCATGCCTATTACTCTAACATTGCATCTTCGGTTTCTTTTCTCTAGTTCATTGATTTTTGCAGCCTGAATATACTTTTTCTTTAATCCCACAACTTCTTGTCTAAGCGGCAGTAGAATGTCCTCAGCAGCGCTTACTCTCTCCTCCAAGCTGGCAGTTCTTTTCTCTGTATCTTTCAGCCTTCCCCCCATTGAGACTAGCTATTCTTTAATGCTTTTAAGCTGTTGGTCCGTGCCAGTCACCATTTCCTTGCATGCATTTATAGCCAGCAAAAGATCTTTCATTGTGGGTTCACCTTCATTTCCTGCAGGTCTGGCCTCCATGTTCTCCTCTCCTGAGTTAGGGGGGCTTATTGGACTTATTTTTTTTGTTGCATTACTAGATTTTTCTGCCCCCTTAACCATTTCCCCTTTTGATATTTGAAGCCACTATTGGGTCTGCCTGTGCTAACGCTTGGGCGCTACCTTGGCTTTTCCTTGTCTCTGATGACCCCGCTTGGGCTGGCTGCTGAGGCTTTGCTGGAGACAAGGTAGTTCGGGCAAACCGCTCAAGCTTTGCTGCCACTGCCTTTGCTTGATTTGCCTGATTTTTTTGCTGCCCGTGTTACCAACGCTCCTCCTTGGGGTATCTGATGCTGTACTGTCGCTCAATTCCTTGTTTCCTGGACATAAAAAAAGAAAAAAAAAGGCAAGTCTCTATTAAAAAAAAAAAGGGAGATTTTGCCTTTCACCTTCCCGGGTGCCAATTGGATCTTAAGTCTCTAGGTTATGTTTTCTTTTTTTTTTTCGTTTTCCCCCAGCAGACTCCTCAAATAACTACCCAATCAACATCATAGGTGCTGCTGCTGAAATTATCCAGAAGTTATCCCAGAGACCAACTCACTGTCAGTCTCCCACCCTGAGATTTTGATGCCAAGCTTTATATCATACAGTTCATTGGAAGCACTTTAAAGTCAGCGAGCAGGTGTATCTGAGCAAAGGTATGGGGTAGAGAGCAGTATCACAACACATAGAACCCGGTCTAACGCCATCACTTGCATATGATGTCTTAGAAGACCGTTATGATGTCATTATCATTGACCGTTTGTATTTCATTTTGTATTGAGAGACAAAGCAATTTTTTATTTTTATTTTCTTCTTCTCCTTTATACAGTTGCATCTGCGTTGTGCGTATTGTGCATTGTTATCTCTTTTCTTTTCTCAATAAAAGCTTTGAATGACAAAAAAAAAAAAAATAGAACCCAGCAAGCAAATGGTTAAGAACACACAGTCCGTTAATAAAATTGATGAAGTTCAACATTCCAGCAGCGATGACATTCCAATTATGTTCCTGAGCATCAGTCTATAGCAAATCATAGCAGATTATTTACTCATGTGTCCCGAACAAGAGGATAGGAGAGAGAAGCCCAAATGTATAAAAACTCACGTCTTCTCAAATATAGTGTACACTTTGCATCCCTGCTGCTGCTGTACTGTTCCCGACAGTTATCAATATATCATCCAGAGAGCCGGAGGTAAACCAAGGGGGTGGCTGCGGGGATAGCTTGATTTCTATCACTTTCCAGGGATGCAGCTTGCAGCTTTATATGTTTTTATATCTTTATATATCTTCTTTGATGTCCTTCACGCCGTGCTTCACTCCCCCTTCTCCCTCCCTTCCCTTTAGCTCCAGGCTTAACATGCCGAGCAGCGTGTCCTCACCCCAGTCCGTGCAAACAGTAAGGGGCAGAGGGAGGGAGAGGGAGGCGGGGCAGAGCGAGTCCCAAGCATCAACGCTCCTGGGCAGCGTCAAGCATCAACGCTCACTCCTCACTCCTCCATCCGATCGCGCCCCCAGTGGGCTTGGATATTTAGAGATTTTTGTTTTCCCAAATATCCTTTTTATAGCTCGTATCGTGGCTCCCACTGTGGGGTGTTTCTTCACCTCTTGTGGGATATCTGACTCTATAATCCACACCATTCCGCCTAGCAGGATTTTTGTTATTTTCTGTTCTATATGGATCAATGGTTTATCCTTCTGATGAATACACCACTCTACCACTCTTGCCATATGACAGGCATCGTGATAGCTCATTGGATCTGGAAATCCCACTTTTCCCCTCTCTTTCGGTAAAGTCAGGACCTCCCTCCTTATTCTCCCTGGTTTTCCTGCCCAAATGAATTTAATAAATCTAGATCTTAAATCTCTCAGGAACCCAAGAGGGATTTTTACTGGTAGGGTCTGGATTTAATAAAGCAATCTTGGCATTACATTCATTTTGATAATATTGATTCTCCCAAACCAAGTAAAGATCTCTTTATCCCATCTCTGGAGGTCAGTTTTAATCACTCTTATTAGTGGGGTAAAGTTCGATTCAAAAATCCTGTTTAAATTTTTTGGCATCTTGGTTCCCAGATATACTATGTGAGAGTCTGTCCATCTAAAGGGAAACTGTGTCGATAATAGCTGCTGTGTTTGTTCAGCAACCTCCACGCCCATTGCCTCTGATTTGCTATAGTTCACCTTAAAGTTGGACAAATCTCCATATTTTCTTATCTCTCTTAGTAAAACTGGTAAAGATAGACCTGGGCATGTTAACGAGAACAATAGGTCATCTGCGAATGCCGCGGCCCTGTATTCGTCTCCCCCCCCCACTCTGACACCTCTAATGTCTTTGTTTGCCCGTATAGTTCTCAGAAAGGGTTCGAGGGCCAGAATAAATATAAACTGCGGGAGTGGGCATCCTTGTCTTGTTCCGTTCCTTATTGGGAAAGGATCAGACATTACTTTGTTTATCTTCACTCTAGCCGTCGGACACAAATACAAGCCCGCGATCCAATTCCGCATCCCTTCCCCCAGGCCTATGTGTTGTAAAATAGCTTTCAAGAATCCCCAATCCACTCTGTCGAATGCTTTCTCAGCGTCGGTTGCTACTAGCACTAATGGATTTTTGTAGATTTGTGATAAATAGTGCTTAATACTCTGTGTGTTTTCCCTCCCCTCTCTTCCCGTTGTAAACCCTACCTGATCGGGATGTATTAGGAGGGGGATATAAGCTGCTAGTCTATTAGCCAAGATTTTCAAGAAAATCTTCAGATCCACATTCAACAGAGAGATTGGTCGATAACTGCTACATTGCGCAGGGTCTTTCCCCTCTTTAGGGATCACGGCTATATGAGCCGTTAATGTATCTCTTAACATCTGTTGTCCTTCTCTTAATGCTTTAAATGCACTCAGAAATTGGGGTGACAGCTTTTCATAGAAAGTTTTATAATACAATAAGGTATATCCATCCGGCCCTGGAGATTTACCTGGCTTCATTTCTTTAATTGCCTCTGCTAGTTCCTCTGCTGTTATCGGGCCCTCGATGGTCCCGATTTTTTCGTCCGGTATTTTAGGCATCCCTGAGGCCATTATATATGCCTTTTGTTCATTCTTCTCTACTCTGACTCCCCGCCTTGTCTGGTTGTTTCTCCAATTGATACAGTTTACTATAGTAATCTCTAAAGGCCTTCGCTATTGATTGTGAGGAGCTAACCAGAATATCTCCTTGTGTTTTTATTTTTTCAATATGATTCTTTGCTCTTGACTCTCTCAATGCATTTGCCAGCATCCTGCTTGGCTTGTTCCCGTCTTCATAGTATGCCCTCCTGCAGTGACTTAGTTTGGCCTTAGCCTTATCCATTAGTAATAGATTTAACTCATCTCGTAGGCTCATTAGCCTCTCTTCAATATGTATTCTTTGCGTTTGTTTATGTTCGTTCTCTAATATACGGATCTCGCCAAGCAGGCTGTCTAGCTTTGCATCCAGAGAGCGTTTTCGATGTGCTCCTAGGGAGATGAGAATTCCCCTTATGTAGCATTTGTGTGTCTCTCACTTGCACAACGGTGCTGTACCATCCGAGTCATTTGTTAAGAAAAAGGATTCTATTTCTTGGTCTATCTTACTCTCATATACAAGATCTTTTAATAGTGTTTAGTTAATCTTCCAATTCCATTCCCTCGGACCTATTTCCCCCCATTCCAAGGAGCAGTTTACTGGGGCGTGGTCTGATATTGTACATGATCCCATTGATGCTTCTCTGATTCAACAATGTTTTGATCTACAAATATGTAGTCAATTCTTGTATATGTTTTGTGTTTAGCAGAGTAGAAACTATAATCTCTCCCATGAACATGTAGGGTCCTCCAACTATCTATTAACTGTAGTTCTTGTAGAATTCTCCTCGCTTTACGCAATTTTATGTTTGATATCTGGTAGGATCCCTTAGAGGCATCCAAGCTAGGCTCTAAAACCATGTTAAGGTCTCCTCCCAAGATTAGGGCCCCTTCCTTATTTTGGTTTACTAGGTCCAGATATCTCTCCAACGCAGATACTGGATTCTCATTTGGTAGATATATGTTCACTAAGGTAATCTTTTGTTCATTCAGCATCCCTTTCACAAGGAGAAAACGTCCTTCCTCATCAGTTATTACTTTAGATTCCTTCCATACTATCTTTTTAGCCAGTAGAATTGCTACTCTGTTTGCCTTTGAAGTCTGGGAGGCACCATGATACACCACAGGGAATCTTGAACTCTTGAACTTTGGAACCTTATGTTTCCTAAAGTGTGTTTCTTGCAAGAAAATGATTTGTGATTTAAGTCTCCCCAGTTCCATTAATATTTTAGATCTTTTTTGGGGATATTTAACCCCTTCACATTGTATGTAGTAACTTTTAATCTGTTTATCTTGTATCCTATCTTTTATTGACCTCTCGTCTTCCCACTTGTTGATTCTTCACAAAAAATTACAGTTGTATATCTTTGTTTGAAGCCTGAAATGTGGCAAAAGGTCGCAAAGTTCAAGGGGGCCGAATACTTTCGCAAGGCACTGTGTGTGTGTGTGTGTGTATATATGTATGTATATATATATATATATGTGTGTGTGTGTGTGTGTATATATATATATATATATATATAATATATATATAATTAATTTTTTTTTTTTTAGCTGTGTATGTTTTGCTACTACTATTACCTACCATCAATGAACAGCCCATAATAAATTCTCCTGCTCCTTACGATCGCAGTGATACCACATAAATGTATGCCATTTCTTATTTGTACCTGTTTCTTGTCCTACCTAAAACATATGACACTAACTGACAATGATACAAATAAAAAATAAATTAAAATCCTGCCCAAAATATACTGATCTTGACCTTTTTACCTTTGTATGACCCAAACACTAACCCTGGAACTTACCTAGGTCAAACCTTGATCTAGGTATTTTTTTTTTCTTTTAACACTTTTTTTTTTGTCTATGCAAGTAGAGAAAATGATGCAATTTATCCTTTCTCCTCCATTCAGAGAAAAAAATAGGGGGTGCTTCATATTAACTGATCACTGTGGTAGCCATTCAGAATCGGGTCATGTTTGTTAATACGGTACCTGGGGCTCTCGGTGAGACCCTGGTCTCTTTGCTGGGAGTGCGCTGTGCAGCATGTTCCAGGGACAATTGCATATATGCAGCCCCACTGCAAAAATCCCAGTCCAAAAAGTCTGCATATGTGTGATGTGGGTATGAAGGGGTTAAATATCAAAACATTTGTTTACATGTGTGTATACTGCTTAATCAGTATATACTGTATACAGTGTATAATGCAGGGTTTAACAAATTTGCTTGGAATCTAGGAGCCAGCTAAAAAAGTTAGGAGCCAGAAAACATGCCCCGTCCCGCGCAGAAGCGAGCACATATGTGAGTAGCGCCCGCATATGTAAACGGTATTCAAACCACACATGTAAGGTATCGTTGTGATCGTTAGAGTAAGAGCAATAATTCTAGCTCTAGACATCCTCTGTAACTAAAAACATGCAACCTGTAGAATTTTTTAAACGTCGCCTATGGAGATTCCACGAGCGGAGGCAATTTTTGAAGCGTGACATGTCAGGTATCAATTTACTCGGCATTACATTATCTTTCACAATATAAAAAAAAACAATTGGGATAACTTTACTGTTTTATTTTTTAATTACATTTTTTTTCCCAAAAAAGTGCGCTTGTAAGGCTGCTGCGCAAATACGGCATGACAAAGTATTGCAAAGATCGCCATTTTATTCTCTAGGGTGTTAGAATAAATAATGTTTGGGGGTACTAATTAGAGGGAAGGAGAATAAATAATGTTTGGGGGTACTAATTAGAGGGAAGGAGATGGCAGTGAACAATGATACATTAGAACTGCTGTTTTACTTGTAATGCCAACGGCCACCACCAGATGGCGCAGGTCACAGAAGGAAGCTTGGCACTTCGCAAGGCTGCAAAGCCGCGGCCTCAATTACCGGTCGTCGCGGGCCTACCGCGATCGCGCGGCAGGGGAGGTGGGGGCACATTGTGCCTCCGTGCACCCCCACCTCCCCTGCCGCGCGATTTGCGGGCCCGCGACGGCCGGTATTTGAGGCCGCAGCCTCAACTACCGTCGGGCGCCAGGTCACAATTTCTTCTCACAATTTCTTGTCGTAGTTGCGACCTGGCGCCCAGATTTTGTCGAGCCCTGGTATAATGTTTTATACTGAAAACCTAATACTGGTATGAAACAGGGATACATTTTCCCATTTAACAACCACAGACAAATAGGCATGACTTTCCTGAGTACTTAAAGTGGTTGTGAACTTAAGTCATGAATTTTGAACAAAGCACATACTGTTTATCTGTAGTGTTTGCTTAACTATCTGCAAAGCTAAAAGTGTTGTTTCTCTCTGGTTCTTCATTCCTCAGTTATCAGCATGAGAAGTTTTCCTGACACATGAGATACAATTTGTGTTGGGCGGGAGCTCAGCATGCAGCTGGTCTATTTACAACACTGTTCTTTCTTGTGCTGTGTGGAGAGGGGCGTGTTCCTTTCCTCCAATCAGCTCTTGCATACTGTAACTGCCCCTCCTCTTTGCTGCTATCAGATGGAGAAGGATGTTAACACAATTTTGCACTTTTGAAGGGGTGCAGGGAAGAGAAGGCTGCAGATAAACAAGCAAAATCATCTGAGGCTGTTCACTTCACTGGGTATATGTGTTTTTTTTACAACCACTTTAACAGTCAAGATTTTGGTGGAGCGTTGTCTTTTTATGGTCTGCTGATCTGCAACTTGATTATTTTTGTTTTAATCCTAAATTAGAATGGTGGCCCCAAATTTCTTTAACATTTTAATACATTTCAATTTCCATTTTGCCAGCATGTTTCTTGATCCAGAAACTCGGAAAAGAATGGGAGAACAAGCTGTTGCCCTTGCCAAAGCTGTGAAATATTCATCTGCAGGGACAGTGGAGTTTCTTGTTGACTCAGAGAAGAATTTCTACTTTCTTGAAATGAATACAAGGTTACAAGTAAGAATATTTTTGTCATTGTAGCATGCCATGTATTTTACAAGTGATTCATTACTACTGGTAGTATAGGCAGTGTTTGACCCTGCCCTGACAGTCAAAATTTGTTCCTAAAAAAAAAAGCCACATGGCATAATAGACTGCATCCCTGTCTCACTATCTTAATCTTTTATTGTTGCCTCATATGAATGTGAAATCTTTTAACAATACAGGTAGGTACATACAGCATAATGTTTTGGAAATTGTTACACAGCAAGCAATCATCAGATGTCACTTAAACGTAAGTCTCATGGAACATGCTGTATAAGAAGTATTCCTGTAATCTTTTACTGAAGGATTGTTTGGTAAACACTGTCCATTATATGAGTGTGTTTTCATTGATTCATGGGATTCCAGGAGTTGGTAGCATCAGCTTAGACTGTGCAGTGCTGTTGGCCATACAGGAGACACTGATGGCTACAAGGAGTTTGGGATGGGCTAGATACCTGAAGGTGTTGGTGGGCAGAACACAGTATATCTACATGACAGACATGATAATCTTTAGAAGGGTTGAGTCACAGAGTCTAAAGAGCTACCTTGTCCTCGCTAGAGCTTCTGATAGTGGATGTGGGTTTAGCTGCAGGCAACGCCTGGGTTGTGACTCGCTAACAAGCAGTCCAAAGAGGTAGGCTTGCATGGAAACATAAAAAGGCACAGCTGAGGAAACAGGCTAGGCATTAGCAGGTGTTGGTGACCAGAGTCTTACTAGAAAGTACACAAAGACACAATGATGAATGGAGCCTGGAGTACACAGGTAACAGGACTGGCTTCAAGTACCAAGGATCACTGAGATGACTGCAGGTTGGAGTTCACAAGGATTACAAGGCTGGCTACAGTACACAACGGTCACAGAGATGTATGCAGGCTGGAATACACTGAGAACATCAAGAACACTAGGAAATATTGAAGTCACTTTGGAACACAGATGGTTTTCCTAGTGTGTAGAAGCATTGCTAAAACACTTTGCAAGCTGTGCGCTAGCCCTTTAAGACAGCGAGTGAATGGGAATGACTCATTACAAACAGCTGATGCAATGTTAGAGGGGAGGGGGGGAGTGGGGCAGGGAAATGGGAGGGAAGGGGGGAGTGAAGGGAAGGTGAACAGGAGGAGGGGGAGGGCATTGGGAGGGGGGAAAATGGTGAAAGGGGAGGGGGGAGAAGGAGGGTATATATAGGGTAGGCAGTGAAAAGTACCATCCACCATGAAGGAATTGGCTATATATTAAAAAGTGCTCACCAGATCTGAAAAGAAATTGAATATAAACATAATCAGGGCAGGATGGTCACATTGGCAGTTCCAAATTAGTCTATTAACGGTATATTCAGGGGTGGCTAATAACTGCTAACAGTCTTAAGGGTGAGTGGACTGTTAAAATGGCACCACACACTCTGTGACAAGCTGCTGTGAAAGAGAGGAAGGGGGTGGGGAGAAGGGACAGAGAAGACATGATATTGTTATTTCTGAGGAAGGAGATTGTGTGTAGGGATAATCCACACATTAGCAGCAGCCATCACTCACCTAGTCGGGAAACTGTCCCCCACGTCTGCCCAGTTGGAGAGTCAAAAAACTGCTCACATCCACGGTCCAGCTATGGACTGCTATGAGCTCCCCAACCCTGTGAACGTCGGGTCATGCCGCTGGAGGCGGCGTCTGACACCACAGGGTCAGCTTATCCACACAGCACAGATGGGCTGAGAGTGCTACTGCGCGTGTGCGCTCCTACAAATTCCACTGGCCAAGGCTTGTCAGTGCGAGCTGGGATGGCTCAAAGAGCGTCCCTGCCATGAAAAGCACACGTCCACCAATGGGGGGAAAAGAATGAGTCTCCAGTGGTCAACTCATATACAATTCATTACAGCAATGCAGTACATAATGGGAATTGTATCAAAATACATATAATTATACTCTGAAATAATGAAACTCCAAAGGATCATCAGCATAAATACACCTAGAGATTAATGGTTAACCCCCCAAGGATGGGATGACACGGAGTCCAGTTGATGGCACTGAAACAAGCATAAACAGTCCCACCATGGGATACAGAAACAGCAAATAATACCCCCATAAAAATAAATAAGAGGGAAGAAACAAAGGAACCAAAGGAGAAAGGAATGATGGAAGGGGGCAAGAAAGTTAAGGGGAAGGAAAAACGTGGGGGGGGGGGGGGGGGTTGGGGAATTAAAAGGTGGGAATGGACAGTGGAAAAAAAAAACTGTAAGAACGGTTTGTACGAAACCATTTAATTAAGGCCCGGGGGGTGGTGACGTCAAGATGTTCTATCCAGAGTATTTCTCCCTGTAAGATCATCTTGCCCATATGATAGGGCAGGTCATTAAATCTGTAAATTTGTGAGCGTTGTTGAAAGGGTTTGGACACAGTTCCAGGTGTAGTAATATGCTGGGGTGCAGTGTTAGTGGACAACCTGAGAGAACCCAGAATCCTCAACAGCACCCTCATCGTACAGGAGCATGAGGTCAGAGTGCCCGACACTCTTCCATCCTAAAATACTTTGTGCGCTCCGCAAGCTCACGCTTCAGTTTTAATTTTGCAGGGTCTTTATGAAAAATAAATTTAAAGGTGAGGTTATGAGAAAGGAGATATAGATCTTTGATCGTCTGTGACTTTAAGGACAACTAGGGGACAGAAGCCTAAACCTAACTGCATTACAGTAGATTCGTCGTCAGTCAGCTGGTAAGATGTGAGATTTATAATGTTAAAGTGGGCATCGTGCTGGGAGTGTTGGGTGTGGGTTGGGTTTGTTTTAGAATAAGTGTGTCTAGATTTCCCTGCGGTTTTTTGAGAGCTAAAAAAAAAATAATTGTCCTCATTCACCTTTGTATATTTGTTGGTTATAAGTGCTGAGTTTAAAACTTTTAGAAAAGTGTCGTGTGGTGTGCCCAACTGCCCCTTACATATAGGTAGTGGTGTCTGTAGTGTTGCGTGTAGGGGGTACATGTGGTGTTTTGGATGTTTTAGGGCCCTTTTTTGTCTGTCTTGGGGTTGGCTGGTGGGGTACCACCGCCATACCTCAGTCTTTTACAAGATGAATTAGCTGCAGGTGTCATCACAGTCCGTACATTGGTTTGAGAAAACGCTGATGCGAGAGGTGAATCAAATCTGGCCTCCCTGGTTGGGTTTCATATGTGGTTAGCACAAGAAAGACCCCTCCTACCAGAATTGCCATCTGACCACCTGTAGGCATAGCCTACAGTCAAGGCTAATTTATCCTTACTAAATTTATTTTGTTTTTTAATGATGATCTCTTTGTTCAATACCTCCATTTGGTCTTTTTTAATTCCTTTCACTTTGCTGTAAACGTAGTGTTGCCAGCTAGGTGAAGGTATTTAAACGATCACTCTCCTTATCAAGTATAATCGTGTCCTGAGAATATTGTGTGATGAGTGACCGCATCAGTTCAAAACTACAATTGAAAAGTATATTTTCCCATGATTTTTTGAAGTCCACAGATTGATCCTTAATGGTAGGAAAGATTTGAATGCTTAATCCGATTGGGCACGTATTCTCGACAAGGTATTGTTTAAAACATTTAGGGCTGTGCAAATTAACTTTTAATTAATCGATTAATCTTTAATTTTTTTGATCGATTAAAATTCTTTTGATTGGTACTCACCTCTCCGCTGGCTTCTGGGCCTTCAGGGAGTTCTGTCGGAGATCCAGTAACGTCACGGACACCGGCGGGGCTTGCCATGTCCACCTGAAGGGCTCCCTAGCTATGCCTTCATATCTGCATGCCGGCGGGACCTTACTATTTGCCACACATAAGGGCTGTTACACTTCCCTCTATCACTTCCCTCGATCAACCTGGGATTCTACAGCCATCCACTGGGAGTTGTAAAAGTTCCCTTCACGGGACATCTGCATGGCGACGGACTGATGTTAACCTCTCCTCATCTGGATTCAGCAGTGGTTATCCTTGTACACATTTTTATACCAGTATCATACTTAGCTACATGTTTTCATGACTGCTTTTGGCACCATTTGGTATTACTCGCACCATTTTTACAGTTTATGTAGCTACATCGATTTCATCTCCAGTGCAATATTTATTTGGTTACCTACTTGAAGACTATAAAAGTTTTAATGCTATTCCCATCAAGCTCTGCCTTTGTGTGTGTTTTGTATCCTGCTATCCATTTTTCCAGTGGTTGGAGCTGCACTGGGATTTAGCTTGCAAGGAGATCAGCTAAAAGTAGTTGGATCTGTATGTGCGTTATAATTAATCAAACTTAGTTGATTAATCGAATAAAAAACAAAACGATTAATCGAACACAAAAATTTTGATCAGTAACAGCCTTAAAAAAATTCAATATGCCAACGAAGGTGTGACTTGTGTTTCAACAAATTAAACATCTTGGCAAAATACGTTTTGATATCATCTTCAATCTTATGATCACTCAGACAGGCCGTCTGAATAAAAATAAATTATTTTAATGATTATAAATAATAGTCACTCAGGATATGCATTTGTCTAAACCAATGACAAGTGCACTAACGAAACTGGTGTATTGTCCACCCAATAATTGTAGCAACATATTGAGTATAGCCTCATATAATGTTCGGTAATAGTTGGCAAAAAGTACCATCCAAGTTAAATAGGAAAATGAAATCAGGTGGAAATATGGTGGCAGTTGCTGATGCTGCCCAACCAATATATAACCACCTAAGTGGAGGACATACTGGACTATCTCGGTACTGATACAATGACACATATAATATAATAAAAAATCTACATATATATACATGGGTCTAAAAAACAATACCCCACCAAAAACAACCACTACTACTAACGGGTAACACTGTGTAAAGTTTCTGTTGAAGTGGAATATAGGTGTTTCCTCTACTGGTTTTGCGGACTACACAGCTTTTTCAGTGTCTGAATCCCTTTGGAAGTAAATAACCTGCAGGGCAGACACAGGCAAAGCTCTTCTCTATGGGCAGTCAGATGCAAATGGATTGCAACTCCATTTACATCTGACTGTCCTCTGATCCGCCAGATGGATAGGGAACTAATAACTATCTATCTATTTTGATCTGATCGGATGTTTGTGTGAGTCAACAGACACATACTTGAGACCCACCGCTCCATAGAGGTGACTGGAGGGTCTGTCTAAAAAACTGACAGGCGGACACGATTGGGCTGCTATTGTGAAAAGGGCCTTAGGGAGCATCTCACAAGTTTTTTTTTTTTGTTTACAAACTGAATATTTGTAAAATATCCATTACAAAAGAACAATCCTGATGCTTCAAAAATTACAAAAGCATGAATACAAAGGGAGAAGGCACAAAACTGCTTCAGAACAAATAAGAAACACCTTAACCAGTTAATCACCGCCTCATAGCCGAATTACGGCTACAAGGCGGTTGCTTAACTCCCGCATGCTCCTTGGGCCACGCACATAGGGGTGTCTGTGACCGCTGGGTCCAGAGGACCCGGAGCATCACGGATCGCGGTAAATTGCCACTGATAGCTGCCCTTGCTCCTCTGATCCCGAGACCCCTGATGGAGCAAACGGGGGGTACGGGAGTGCAGAGTCGCACGAACGCCGGTTGCAGCGCAGGTGCTGGGCTAGATGGGTTTCTGGAGGCTCCGGTGCTGCAGGTGGAAAGGCACTTGAAGCAGAGAAGCCACAGGAATGGGGGAGGTGTTCTGTAGTACAGCGGAGCTAAGTCCCAGCAGGAAGGTTCGCGGCAGACTGGTAGGTCGGGTACTGGTGCGGTAAACGAGCAGAGTCAGAGTTCAGACCGGGTCGGCAACAGGCGGGCAGCAGAAGGTACAGAGGGTCAGGCAGGCGGATCGTCAGGCAGCCCAGGGTCAGGGCAGGCGGAAGATAAGCAGAATCAGGAGCAAGCCGTTTGTCAGGAACAGGAATAAACAGGAACGGGCACAGGAACCGCTGTAGTTCGGACAGCAAGAGGTGCCAGGGGTCAGGTCCCTTTTTAAATCCAAGTTTGGCGCCAGAATGGCGTCCTTACTTGCCCGCACGACGCTATTGCGAATGCGCGCCATTACCGCGAATGCGCGCGCCCGCACCGTTACCGCGAATGAGCGCGCCCGCGCGCGTCGATGCGCCGCTACTGCCACCTGGTGGTTGGGACTGCTCATGACATTGCCCCCCTCCAATGGGCAGCCTCCGGATGCCCAACTGGGACAACTTGAGAGGATGAGCATCTTTAAAGGACTGGACCAACCTTTCTGCATGGATGTTACTCAGGCTCCCATGAATTGTCCTCGGGCCCATAACCCTTCCATTTGACTAAGAACTGAATTTGGTTGCGTCTCTTCCTACAGTCCACAATGGATTCGACCTCAAACTCTTCTTCCCCGTCGACTAAGACTGGTTCAGGAGGCCCGATGTTTCGCCCGGGGAAGGGATCGGGAACGTCGGGTTTAAGAAGGGCAACATGGAAAACTGTGTGGATACGGAAAGTTTCCGGTAGTTCCAATTCATAGGCCACATTATTGATTTTTCTCTTAACGGGAAAAGGGCCCACGAATCTAGGGCCTAATTTCTTTGATGAGCAGGCGAGTTTCAGATTCAGGGTATACAGCCATACTTGGTCCCCAGGTTCCAGGTTAAGCTCCCCCCTCCTTCTCCTGTCAAACACCTCCTTATTGTACTCCTGCGTCCCCATCATGGTCTCCTGCAGGACCTTATTGTTCGTGGTGAAAAAGTCCAAAGTTTCCTGGACAGCAGGCACCGAGCTCTCGGGGACCGAGTTAAACAGGAACAGTGGGTGAAAGCCGTAATTTGCGTAAGACGGGGATTGTCTGGTGGCAGAGTGGACGGAGTTGTTGTACGCAAACTCAGCTAGGGGCAGCAGGGGTGCCCAGTCCTCTTGAGAGAAGGACGAGAAGCAACGTAAGTATTGCTCAAGGGTCTGGTTGGTCCTTTTCGTTTGACCATTTGACTGCGGATGGTAGGCAGAGGAAAATGACAGACCGATCTTGAGGGATTCACAGAGTGCTCTCCAAAATCGCGAGGTAAATTGTACCCCCCGGTCGGATACAATATTGGCGGGGACACCATGGAGCCTCTCAATTTATTTGATGAACATCCTGGCTGTCTCAGGAGCAGAGGGTGTGCCCCTCATGGGCAAAAAGTGTGCCATCTTGGAGAGTCTGTCCACCACTACAAAGATGGTGGTAAAGCCTTCTGAAGGGGGAAGTTCCACAATGAAGTCCATGGAGATCATTTTCCAAGGTCTTTCTGGTACTGGCAATGGTTTTAGCAATCCCCAGGCTCTCGTTTAACTCCCCTTGTTCCTCATGCATGTGATGCAGGACTCCACATATTTCCTGCAGTCCATTACGAGTTGGGGCAACCAGAATGTGCGCTGTAGTAGCTCGGAAGTCTTATGCACCCCAAAATGGCCGGCCAATTGGTGGTCATGGCAAAACTTTAAGACACTGAACCGTAGGCCCTCCGGCACGAAAATGTTGTCCTGGTGCCACAGCAGGCCGTCTTTTAATTGTAAATCCAAACCAGGTAAGGGTGAAACACCGGATGAGTCCTGCCTGATTTGAGATAACAAGTCCTCTTGGATCAACAGGAAGTTTCCATGCGACAAGATAGTGTCCGGAGGGGTAGTGGTTTCCGGGTCACCATACATACGAGAAAGAGCGTCAGGCTTGGAGTTCTTTAAACCCGGGTCTGTACGTTATGTGAAACGAAAATCTGGTGAAGAACAGTGCCCACCTGGCCTGGCGCGGTTTCAGTCTCTAGGCGGTCTTTAAATATTCAAGATTCTTATGATCTGTGTAGATCAGGATTGGGTGGGCTGCGCCTTCCAAGAGGTACCGCCACTCTTCCAGAGCGGCCTTGATTGCCAGCAATTCCCGGTCCCCCACATCATAATTTCTTTCCGACTCCAACTTACAAGAAAAAAAAGCAACAGGGTGTAAGAGGGCCTTGGGGCCCTGCCTTTGGGAAAGAACTGCTCCGACCGCAGTTTCCGATGCATCTACCTCCAGGATGAAGGGCAAACTGGCATCAGGGTGTTTGAGGATAGATGCTGAGATGAACAAGTCCTTAAGCTGGTCAAAGGCAGTTTGAGCCTCAGGGGACCATTGGAAACGAGTGGTTTGTTTGGTCATCGGGGCGATGATGCTAGAGAAACCCCTGATGAATTTTCGATAAGTTTGCGAAGCCAACAAACGTTGGACGCCCTTTTTGTCCTTGGTGCCGGCCAGTCCAGGATTGCAGAGACCTTTTGGGGGTCCATCTTGATACCTTCCACGGAGATTATGAGACCCAAAAACTGTATGCTTTGGCGTTCGAACTCGCACTTCTCGTGTTTGGCATAGAGTCCGTGCATTCGAAGATGGCCAAGCACACATTTGACGTGTTCCCGATGTTTGCTCAAAGATGGAGAAAAAATTAGGATGTCATCCAAGTAGATAATAACAAAAAGGTCAAGGTAGTCTCTGAAGATATCGTTCACAAAGTGTTGGAACGTGGCGGGGGCGTTACAGAGCCCGAAGGGCATGACTAAATACTCAAAAGTGCCCGAAGCAGGTGCGGAAGGCCATTTTTTCCATTCATCCCCGTCTCGAATCCGCACCAGGTTATACGCCCCGCGGAGATCCAGCTTTGTGAAGATGACTGCAGCCCCCAAATGTTGGAACAACTCGGGCACCAAGGGGAGAGGGTACCGGTTCTTAATAGTCACTTTGTTTAATTCCCTTTAGTCCACACAGGGGCGAAGAGAATGGTCCTTTTTCTCTACAAAAAAGATCCCAGCTCCTGCCAGGGAGGTGGATGGACGGATAAATCCCTTTCTAAGGTTCTCATCAATATATGTTTTAAGGGTCTCAAGCTCAAGACCTGTCAAGGGGAAGATCCTTCCAATGGGAATTTCAGCTCCGGGGAGAAGCTCCATCGGGCAATCGTAGGCCCTATGTGGAGGGAAAGTTTCAGCCCCCTTTTTGTTGAAGACATCCAGAAAGTCGTGGTATTCACTGGGAACAGCTTGGCGGGTCTCAGCATCAGAGTCCATACAGATTAGGGGAGACGGGGGAGATGGCTCTTGTAGGCAATGTTGATGACAATACGGGGATCCGAGAAAGACCTCCCCGGTAATCCAGTTGATTTGCGGATTATGGGCTTGTAGCCATGGGATGCCTAGGATAATGGGGAATATGGGTGAGTCAATCACATCTAGGCACAACAGTTCATGGTGAATGTTGGCGATGGTTGTGGCCAACGGCCGGGTTTCCTGGGTAACCAGCCCGGACCTCAGGGCGGATCCATCGGCAAGGTGTACGGAAAGTCCAACGGCCCTGGGGCGCAGAGGGATGAGGTGTCTGGAGGCAAAAGACGGGTCCACCAAACAACTGCAGGCTCCCGAGTCAATTATAGCGCTGGCCGGGATATTCCTTCCGGGGAGCTGAAAGACAATGGGGACAGCCAGATGAGAGGAGTAATTCTTGGGGGCAGCAGGTATATGAACAGACAACAAGAAGGGACACTTACGAAACTTCGCCGGACAGGACCTCACGAAGTGCCCGGGCTCCCCGCAATACAGGCACAGGTTGTTCGCCCTTCGTCGTTGGCGCTCCTCTGGCGTTAGGGACGGACAGGGAAGACCCAGCTGCATGGGTTCTGGAGTGTCCGGTTGAGCAGGAGGCGACGAGACTGGTGAAACCGGGTTGGAGAAGGAGGGTACCCGTGGCAGCATCCAAACTGGTCGCGATGGCCCGGTGGCACGTTCTGACCGGCGCTCTCTCAGGCGCCTATCAATCTGAATGGTCAAATTGATTAGAGCGTCTAAAGTCCCAGGGACGCCTACCCGAGCCAGTTCATCTTTAAGTGCCTCCGAGAGGCCCAGGCGAAATTGGTAGCATAAGGCTGCATCGTTCCAGTTAGTGTCTGAGCTCCATCTCCGGAACTCAGACACGTAGTCCTCCGCAGGCCTGCGACCCTGTTGAAGAGCATGAAGAGCGGCCTCTGCAGTGGCAGCCTGGTGCGGGTCCTCGTACAACAAGGACATGCCTTGAAAAAATGTGGCAAGGGTATCAAGGGACACGTCCTTCTGTTCCAAAAGGCGGTGGGCCCACGCCTGTGGTTCCCCGGATAAGAGCGAAATCACGAAGCTCACCTTGGTGACCTCCAGCGAAAAAGTCAGTGGTTGCAGCGCAAAGTAGAGCTTGCAGGCATTGCGAAAGGCTCGGTATTTGGTTTGTTCTCCAGAGAACCTCTCAGGAGTAGGGACCCTGGGATCCGGTGGCATCATGATCACAGAAGGCGAAGCAGAGTTGCCTGTAGCAGCAGAGGTGGTAGCTGGGGCAGATAAAGCCTGGACGCGGTTCTCCAGACACGTATAGCCTTCTTGCAGAGTCCGAACTGCCTGGGTTAG
The DNA here is from genome assembly GCA_029574335.1 of Rana kukunoris. NCBI lineage: Eukaryota > Metazoa > Chordata > Amphibia > Anura > Ranidae > Rana > Rana kukunoris. Next base: position 214,410,901 of record CM056050.1, on the reverse strand, counting down.
TCCATCGAGATGCCGGCAGAGTTCCTGCATAGGATCCACTCCTTGCGCGGGCTCGGTCATGGCTGTCCGGTACGGTCACGTACCTGGTGGTCGAGCCCGACGTGCAAGGAGTGGCTGCCCTTGCTCCTCTGATCCCGAGACCCCTGATAGAGCAAACAGGGGGTACGGGAGTGCAGAGTCGCACGAACGCCGGTTGCAGCGCAGGTGCTGGGCTAGAGGGGCTTCTGGAGGCTCCGGTGCTGCGTGAAGGAACAGGTGTAGACTGGTCGCTGCAGGTGGAAAGGCACTTGAAGCAGATAAGCCACAGGAACGGGGGAAGTGTTCTGTAGTACAGCGGAGATAAGTCCCAGCAGGAAGGTCCGCGGCAGACTGGTAGGTCGGGTACTGGTGCGGTAGACAAGCAGAGTCAGAGTTCAGACCGGGTCGGCAACAGGCGGGCAGCAGAAGGTACAGAGGGTCAGGCAGGCCGGGGTCAGGGCAGGCGGAAGACGAGCAGAATCAGGAGCAAGCCGGGTTGTCAGGAACAGGAATAAACAGGAACAGGCACAGGTAACACTTAGGAACCGCTGTAGGCTGGACAGCAAGAGGTGCAGGGGTCGGGTCCCTTTTTAAATCCAAATTTGGCGCCAGAATGGCGTCCTCACGTGCCCGCGACGTTGACCGCGAATGCGCGCCCGCGCGCGTCGATTCGCCGATACTGCCACCTGGTGGCTGGGACTGCTCATGACACTATTGCAGTCACAGATCTAGCCATCCCTGCGCCAATACTCTGCAATACCCCCTGCGCCAATACTCTGCAATACCCCCTGCGCCAATACTCTGCAATACCCAGAAAATACTCTGCAATACACAGAAAATACTGTGGGAAAAAAATGCGTTTTAACCACTTCCCGCCGGCCGTCATATGACGTCCTTGACTTTGTGCAGGGATATCTGAATGATGCCTGCAGCTACAGGCATCATTCAGATATCCTCTTTTTTAGCCGGCAATTCTCTACACCATAAGAATGATAATGGTGGCTGTTCCGCCTCTTGATCGTTCTTACGGGAGGCGAAAAGGGACGTCCCCCCTCCCTTCTCCCTACGATCTACGAAGCCAGGATCATTTTTTTAGGCTTCCCAGCCTAGAGGTGAGATGTGGGATCTTATTGACCCCATATCTCACTGTAAAGAGGACCTTACAAGGGCTGTTTACATTCCTTGTAATAGGAATAAAAGTGATCAAAACATTTATTTTTGGGGAAAGACGTGTCAAACTCAAAGTAAAACGAACAATAAAAAAATAAAAATAAATTAAACCGCCCCTGTTCCCGTGTGCTCGTATACAGAAGCGACCACACATGTAAGTCCCGCCCACATATGAAAACAGTGTTCAAACCACACATGTGAGGTATCGCTGCGAACGTTAGAGCAATAATTTTGGCCCTAGACCTCTTCTCCAACTAAAAAAGATACAACCAGTAAAAATATTTAAAGCGTCATCTATGGGGATTTTTAAGTAGTCAGTTTGGCGCCATTCCACAAGCGTTTGCAATTTTGAAGAGTGACATGTTAGGTATCAATTGACTCTGCGTAACTTCATCTTTCATATTATGCAAAAACATTGGGCTAACTTTAATGTTTTTTTTTTTTTTTTTAAAGCACAAAACTGTTTTATTTCCAAAAAAAAACGTTCGAAAAATTGCTGTGCAAATACCATGCACGATAAAAAGTTGCAACAACCACCATTGTATTCTCTAGGGTTTTTGCTAAAAAAAAGCATATATCATGTTTTGGGGTTCTATGTAATTTTCTAGCAAATAAATGATGATTTTTCCATGTAGGAGAGGAATGTCAGAATTGGCCTGTTTGTTCCAGAACGCCTGATGGTGCTCCCTGCATGTTGGGCCTCTGTATGTGGCCACGCTGTGTAAAAGTCTCACACATGTGGTATCGCCATACTCAGGAGGAATAGCAGGATGTGGTTTGGGGTGTAATTGGTGATATGCATATGATGTGTGTGAGAAATAATCTGGTAATATTAAAATTTTGTGAAATTTAAAAAAAAAATCTTGGTTTTTGCAAAGAATTATGGGAAAAAATGACAACTTCAAAAAACTCACAATGCCTTTCTAAATACCTTTGAATGTCTTCTTTCCAAAAAGGGGTCATTTGGGGGGTATTTGTACTTTTCTGGCATGTTAGGGTCTCAAGAAATGAGAGAGGCTGTCGGTACTTCAGATATGATCACATTTTTCAATTTTCAGTAATTGGTACCTATAACTTCCCCCCAGACTAAATATCCATTTTCTTTTTTTTTTTTTACCAAAGATATGTAGCAGTATACATTTTAGGCCAAATTTATGAAGAAAAATTACTTTTTTGCAAAATTTTATAATAGAAATGAAGAAAATTTCATTTTTTTTTTTTAATTTTCGTTTTTTTCATTTATAGCGAAAAAAATAAACCGCAGAGGTGATCAAATACCACCAAAATAAAGCTCTATTTGTGGGGAAACAGTGTTGTATGAGTTATTATCATTCAAAATGTATGAGCACCGAAAGCTGAAAATTGATCTGGTTATTAAGGGTGTTTAAGTGCCCAGTGGTCAACAGACAAATGATTCCACATATAAAATCTTCAAATTTTTGGGAATCCACTAGAATCGCTTAATATAAAGTACAACCTAAGTCACGGCAGAAAAGAGCAGTTAGGAGATCCAGGTATCCCACTTGATAGAGAATCAAGTCATTTTATCATTATAGTGTAAAAAATACCATTAGCATAATGGTAATAATTCTGTCAATGATTAAAGAGACTGAAATAACTGACGATTTCCAATGTAAGGCTAGCCCATAATGTTAAAACACAAATGGTGTGGATGTGTCCCTCTTCTTCGTGGAAATCACCTGAAATGGGTGCAAAATAAAGGCACATTGGTAGTGTCAATAATGGTGTCAGTAAACCTCTAGCTGAACAGCCTCTGAAGCACAAATCTGAGACTCCAAGGTATATAACGTGAAGTTTGGCTGATGTAAAATACCTAGTAAGTAACTTAATGGTGGTCTCCTTGACCAACAATGATTTAGTACATTTATATAACTGATGGACTACAAGTTTAACTTGCTCACACTTGAAGCCCACCACTGCGTAAAAAATAAAAAAATAAAAAAATTGTTGAAGCTGCCACTTTAAATAAATCAAACTGAAAACTGTGTTTACCCTCTACCTAAAAATAAATAGTGGTGCTGATATCAAAGTATTGTAAATAATAACAATCCATACTATAAAATAACACCCAGTGACAAGTGAGGCCTCATGCACACTGGACGTTTTTGGGTGTTTTTACAGCACCTGTTTTTGGCAGTAGACATTTTTCTCTTCCGTTCATGGACGGACACAGCAGCAATTGACCTTGGGGTATTATATCCTTCCTTCCGGGAGAGACTAGGCAGAAAAAAGCACTGCAAGTGTTAAAAACACTTCTCAGTATAGCTCCTCCCAGGGGACGTGGCCCCCAGGTATATCCCTTACTCTGCCTTAGCAGCACCAGTTTTTTTTCTGCCTAGCGTCAGGAGTAGAAATGGCCTTGCTGGAGTCCATGTACTCTGCCATTTTTTTTTTTCGTTTTTATTTTGTCTTGTTCCTGCATTTTTTGATGCTGAGATCTACTATCAACTGCCGACTGGGTGACAGGCTGGATCTTGTTCCTTGTAGTCCCCCCATGCTCGGCCATCGAGTGTGCCAGCACTCAGCTCTGGGTCGTCCAAGACATGCCCCGTTGCTCCAGGGGTGGCCGGGGAACTACATGTTCCAGGGCACACATATGACCGGTCTCTATGGCTTTGTCACAGTGTGTCTGGCCGACAGCCATGCCGTTTAGCGGACGTTGGTTCTGTCCGGAATGCCTCCAGCCGGTGGTTGCAGTGCGGGTAAGTAGTGGCCCCTTGCCCTGGCAATTTGGTATGGCTGGTGCTTTCCTGGGAGGTCGAATGAGGGTCCGCCCTGCTTTCCTCTCCCTCTTTCCCCATGCTGGGTGGCGGCTATAAGGGGGGGGGGGGGGATTCTCGGACTGGGGCTCTGTCTCTACGGGGGCTGTGCTGCTGTGTGGTACTATTCATTTTTTTTTTTTTGTAGTGCCTTTCCTTTTTCACCATTAAAGGCTTACATTAAGATTCATTGGTGTGTGGCTGTCCATACCCTGCTTTCAAGTTTTTGCCTCATGCATTGCCAGCACCCACCTGTTTCTGAGTGGACATTGATTGCTCAGGTGTGCTCACCTGGAGCAGCAGCTTCTCCCTTCTTATTAATTTGTTGTTCTGGAGTTGCTGTGTGTGCTGGGCGGGGTTTTTGCTGTGTCACTATTGCTTTAAACACGTGTATGGCCGCCATTTTGCAGCCCACAAATTGCTTCCTGAGGGACGGCGCGGAGCGGATGGCACTCTCAGCACTTCAGCAGCACTACAACCTTATCCAGGTGGTGAGTTACCTGGGGGTCCCCTGCTCTCTATTTTGCAGCCGGGAGGGTGGCCTGTGGGTGTCTACCTTGCAGTACTAAGGAGTCATAACAGTGGGTCAACATGGAGTCTGAACAGAGGCTTCTGCCCTAACCATGCCTGAGCTAACCCTTAGTGCCCCTGCTGCCTCTGTAGAGGCTATGACGGGAATCCCTGAGGCATTTTTTCCACCAGAATTGAAGTGACAAGTGGCCAGAACCTCCCTGCACCTGCTTCTGGGGATGGCTCTGACACAGAACCATACCACTGCTGCTGGCTCTGGTTCTGTCATGTCAGGTATGCAGGCTTAGCACACACGGTCTGTGAGGATGACTCTGCTCAGGGTCAGCGCTTGATGCATTTTGTAGGAGCTTTTATCACTGTGGTGTGGGATACTCAAAAATGTTGAGGATGGCGGAGACATCAGAGATGCCGGTCCCTTTTGGGGTTTCGCAAGCCGCCCCGTACCCCAAAACAGTGTTTCCTTGTGTTCCATACCTGGACAAAGTATTATACAAGGAATGGGAACGGCTGCAGAAAGTTTTTGATGTACCAAATTACTTTGCGGTCCGTTATCCTCTTGGGTGAGACTTAAAAAAAGTCCTCCGTCAGCGGACCCCCCTGTGCTCAGACTAAACAAGTCTACCATGTTATCTGTGAAAGGGGCTCCCGCCTTTGTGGACCCCGCAGATAGGAGAGCTGAGGCTGTGGCCCGCTCCATGTTCACAGTAGTGGGGTCGGCGGTGAGACCGGTTTTGGCCAGAGCTCTAGTGTCGCAGACAATTACTGAGTGGGCAAAGTCCCTGCTGCAGAATCTGGAGGCGCATAATGCTCCTGATCTCTGTGTGGGCCTGGCTGACCAGTTGGTACAGGGCCTGTAGTTTGTCTGTAAATTGGCTCTGGATGCGCTCCCCTTGCTCTCCAGGGCCTCCACCTACGCGGTGGTACTACACCACCTTGTGTGACTGAACGGTTGGTTTGCGGACTAGTCCTCAAAAAAGGCCTTGGTGGATTTACCCTTTAAGGGTTAACGGCTTTTTGGGGCGTCCCTGGATGACATCATAAAGGATGCCACAGGTGTTAAGAGCACACTGCTCCCACAATCTGGGAAGGGTTATGAACCTCGCCTTTAGCAAGGTCTCTCCTTTACTACCACCAAGCGTTTTTTTTGTTCGCCCGCCAAGTGCGGCAGGAAAAACATTTTCAAGGTGCTAAGGCGCCCGCTGCAGGGCAGAAGCGCACCTGGTACCGCAAACCTGCTTCTCCATGAAGGTCGCCCCCCGCCCGTGTCTCGGGTGGGGGGCCGGCTTCGCGAATTTGCGGCTCGGTGGAGGTCTCTTATTTCCGACTGTTTGGTTTGCGAGGTAGTTTCCTTGGGGTACAAGATAGAATTCCTCTCTTGTCCACCAAACAGATTTTTCCCTTCCAACCTCCAACTTCCTCCGGTTCGCCGGAAGGATCTGTCAGGGGCTGTCCAGGATCTGCTGGCCAGGGGAGTGATTGTGCCGGTTCCCTCGATGGAACGGTTTCAGGGGTTTTACGCCAATCTGTTTGTAGTCCCCAAGAAGGAAGGGGTCTGTCCAATTCTGGACCTCAAGGCCCTCAATTGTTTTGTCAAAGTGCAAAAATGTTGTCAAGTGCAAAAATTCAGGATGGAGTCAATTCGCTCCGTAGTGGCAGCACTCCATCAGGGGGACTTTATTGCGTCCTTGAACATCATGGACGCATACCTGCATGTTCCCATATGCACAAAGCACCAGAGATTTCTGCGCTTTGCGATCAGAGAGGATTTCAGTTTGTGGGCCTCCCGTTCGGACTGGCCTTGGCACCAAGGGTCTTCACCAAGGTGCTCGCCCCGATTCTAGCCCTGCTGAGGCAGTGTGGGATCGCTGCCAGACCCTCAGAGAATTTGGCTATCTTCTGAATGTCCAGAAGTCAGTGTTGGTACCGTCTCAGCGTCTGGAATACTTTGGGGTTATTCCTAGATTACTCGGAGGCAAGAGTTTTCCTCCCACCGGAAAAACTTCAGACACTACAGTCTGAAGTCCAGCAGTTGACGACCCAGAAGTGGTCATCGCTTCCATTCTGCATGAGGGTTCTGGGTCTAATAGTGGCCTCTTTAGAGGCAGTCCTGTATATCCAATTCCACACCCGTGTGTTACAGAAGGAGATTCTGTCACGTTGGGACAGGCTCCATTCCTCTTTGGATTACCAGATTTGGGTGAGTCGACTGGTCAAGTCCTCCCTGGTGTGGTGGCTGTCTCCGGTGCTTCGGGCCGGGAAGTCGTTTCTGCCATGCCATTGGACAGTTGTCACGGCGAATGCCAGCCTCTCTGGCTGTGGGGGATGTCTGGGGTACCCAGTCGGCCCAGGGGCGCTGGACTCAGGAGGAGTCCTGCCTTCCAATCAATGTGAGATAATAAATGGGGATAAGGAGTCAGCGGAATACACTTGAGCTGAGGGGGTAGAGTATAGGGCTATGATGGCGCTATGGATTGGACCCGAAAATCAGAATTTTAATAATGCTGAGGAAAGGTACCCCCAATGCACCCTGTCAAACGCTTTTTCAGCATCCAGGGACAGAACAGAGGGGGTACCTGAGCATCCAACCTGGTGGATAATATCAATCATCCGCCTTGTAGCGTCTGAGGCTTCTCGGCCCTTTGTGAAGCCGGATTGGTCCATATGGATAAGAAAGGGAAGGATGTTAGTCTGTTGGCGATAACTTTTGCATAGATTTTGACATCTACATTGAGTAGTGAGATGGAGCGGAAGTTTTGGGGCGATGTCGTGGTCTTTACTAGGTTTAGAAAGTGTGACTATTATTGCTTTCAGCGTTTCTTGGGGGAAGGACGAAGAGGCCGCTGCGGAATTGAAAACTTTGCATAAATTGGGAGCCAGAATGTGGTGGAGTTTTTTATAGTATTCTCCAGTAAACCCGTCCGGGCCTGGAGATTTGGAGTTGGGAAGATGATTAATAGTTTGTGGTATTTCAGCTGCCGTAAAGGGCACGTTAAGATAGGTCCGCTGTGAAGGTGAAAGTGAAGGAAGATTAAAACGTGCTAGGAAACTGTCTATGTCATCAAGATTTCTAAGGACATATATTTTTGATTTCACTCACACAAATCTTGAAGGCGGTGATTGGTTTTCGGGGTCCCGTACGCGGCTAGGCTCCCAAAAAGTCCCACACATGTGGTATCCCCGTACTCAGGAGAAGCAGCAGAATGTATTTTGGGGTGCAATTCCACATATAACCATGGCATGTGTGAGACATATATCATTTAGTGACAACGTTTTGTAATTATTTTTTTCATTTTTTTTGGTCATTCAATCACTTGGGGCAAAAAAAAATAAAAATATTCCATGGACTCAACCTGCCTCTCAGCAAATAGGTTGGGGTGTCTTCTTTCCAAAATGGGGTCATCTGGGGGGGTTGTGTGCCATCTTGGCATTTTATGGCCTTCAAAACTATGATAGGTAGTGAGGAGTGAAATCAAAAAATTATGCCCTTAGAAATCTTGAAGGCGGTGCTTGGTTTTCGGGGCCCCGTACGAGGCGAGGCTCCCAAAAAGTCCCACACATGTGGTATCCCCGTACTTAGGAGGAGCAGCAGAATGTATTTTGGGGTGCAATTCTAAATAAAACCATGGTATGTGTGAGCAATATATCATTTAGTGACAACTTTGTGCAAAAAAAAAAAATCAGTTTGTCATATTCCCGCAACTTGTGTAAAAAAAAAAAAAAAAATATTCCATGGACTCGACATGCCTCTCAGCAAATAGCTTGGGGTGTCTACTTTGCAAAATGGGGTCATTTGTTTTGTTTTTTGTGCTATTTTGGCATTTTATGGCCTTCAAAACTGTGATAGGTAGTGAGGAGTGAAATCAAAAATATACACCCTTAGAAAGCCTGAAGGTGGTGATTGGTTTTTGGGGCCCCGTACGCGGCTAGGCTACCAAAAAGTCTCACATGTGGTATCCCCGTACTCAGTAGAAGCGGCAGAATGTATTTTGGGGTGTAATTCCACATATGGGGGTGTATGCTTTGCGCGTGGGTGTAAGCGTTACTGGCACTAACTAGCTACCTAGCGGCACCAGCGGCACAAATACAGCGATCAGAAAAACGATCACTTAGTGACGCTGGTAATAGGGGGTAAAAGGGTTAACTCTAGGGGCAATCGGGGTTTAAAACCTTTATTAGAAAAAGTATGGGGGTACCTAACGCTATAAAAACCTGGCAGGCGAACCTCAAAAAATAACTAGCTACTTAGCAGCACTAATACAGCGATCAGAAAAACGATCGCTTGGTGACGCTGACAATAGGGGATGAAAGGGTTAACTCTAGGGGCAATCAGGGGTTAAAATTTTTATTATAAAATGTATGGGGGTATCTAATAAAGGTTTTAACCCCTAATTGCCCCTAGCGTTAACCCTTTCACCCCCTATTGCCAGTGTCACTAAGCGATCGTTTTTCTGATCGCTGTATTAGTGTCGCTAGGTAGCTAGTTAATTTTTGAGGTTCACCGCCATGTTTTTATAGCGTTAGGTACCCCCATAGAAAATGTATGGGGGTACCTAACGCTATAAAAACATGGCGGCGGACCTCAAAAAATAACTAGCTACCTAGCGGCACGAGCGACACTAATACAGCGATCAGAAAAACGATTGCTTAGTGACGCTGGCAAAAGGAGGTGGAAGGTTTACTTAGGGGGTGATCAAGGGGTTAAAACCTTTATTTGGGGGGGGGGTAGGGGGCTACCCTGGACCTAACATTAACTGCCTGTCACAGTAACTGCCTGTCACACTGACACTAAATGCAGTGATCAGTATGATCACTGCTTTTTAGTGCCACTGTGACAGGGGGGCTGGGGGGTGACCGGGGGGGGGGGGATTTGTGTGCCTATGTGTACTGGTGTCAGTGTAGTGCTTGTGTACTCAGACGATAATACCGGTGGGAGGAGCAGTGACATCACTTTATCCTCTGCCTGTGTTTACAGTGCAGGCAGAGGGCGGAGGAGGAAGCCGATTGGCTGGGAGCGATCGTGAGGGGGCGGACAAAAACGAACCACCGCCCCCTCATTCCAGATCGCTCCCAGAGCCACGGGAACCGCCACAGGTACCGGGGGGCGTCCGATCGGCTCCCCCACCCACATCTAGGCAGGGACGTACAGGTTAGCCAATGTGCCTGTACGTGCCATTCTGCTGACGTATATGTACATGCGGCAGTCCTTAAGTGGTTAACTTAAGACCCGGACCATTATGCAGGTAAAGGACCTGGGCAGTTTTTGCGATTCGGCACTACGTTGTTTTAACTTACAATTGCGCGGTTGTGCAATGTGGCTCCCCAAAAAAATTGGCGTCCTTTTTTTCCCACAAATAGAGCTTTCTTTTGGTGGTTTTTGATCACCTCTACGGTTTTTATTTGTTGCGCTATAGACAAAAATAGAGCGACAATTTTGAAAAAATAATGGCGGAGTTCAACGTTTTTTCGTGACTGTGACATTATGACAGACACATCAGACAATTTCGACACATTTTTGGGACCATTGTTATTTTCACAGCGAATAGTGCTATAAAAATGCACTGATTACTGTGAAAATGACAATTGCAGTTTAGGAGTTAACTACTAGGGGGCACTGTAGGGGTTAAATGTGACCTTGTGTGTTTCTAACTGTAGGGGGCAGGGCTGGATGTGTGACGTCAGTGATAGTTGTTCCCTATATCAGGGAACAGACAAACACTGACATTGCCACAGTGAAGAACGGGGAGAGGTGTGTTTACACACACCTCTCCCCGTTCTTCAGCTCCTGTGACCGATCGCGGGACACCGGCAGCGATCGGGTATTGCGGGCGCGGTCATGGAGCTTCGGACCCGGTCGCGTGTGTGCGACCCACTGGGCTCTTAAAGGGGACATATATCCATGTGTCCAGCCATGCCATTCTACCAACATAAATCGGTGTTAGGCGGTCCTTAAGTGGTTAAAAGGGATAGGCGCCTTATTTTAATTTAAAAGGATAAGTGCATCTGTTTTTTCCCTTGTTAATACTTTTAAGTTTGTATGGCTATATTTTATTGTGGAAATAACAGAACGGATGGACGGCTGCACACCGGAAAACTCTTGAGTTGTCTCTATTGAAAAAGCATAAGCAGCCACCACAGATACACAGTGCTTTTTCAATAAAGACAACTCAAGAGTTTTCCGGTGTGCGGCCGTCCATCCGTTCTTTATTTCCATTGCCTAGTGCAGGGATCCTCAAACTGCGGCCCTCCAGCTGTTGTGGAACTACACATCCCATGAGGCATTGCAAAACTCTGACATTCAGACATGACTAAGATTGATGGGAATTGTAGTTCCTGAACAGCTGGAGGGCCGTAGTTTGAGGACCCCTGGCCTAGTGCATTGCCAGCACCCGAATATACCTGGGCTGATCCACGAGTGCACTTCGGATTTCCCTGGAGCGGTGAACCCCACTTCGCTATATTTTATTGTGGAATAGTATTTTGTAAAGTGTTCTATTGTGTGTGTGTGTGTGGTTTTATTTTTTTTTTATATTTTTTTAAAGCAAATGTTTTCATTTCACACCCTCATTCTGCAGCCATAAAGCCATACATAGGCCATGATGGGTTACAACCTTGTAAATGCAAAGCATTTTAATATAAATGTATAACATTTAATGCATTTAATAAATACAATTAAATTAATAAATGTAATGCACTTACTATAAATGCAAACCGGTGCAGCTTATCGGTGTCCACCAGTGTCTAATGTCAGAGACCACCAGTGCCACTTGTCAGAGACCATCATGTCAGGGATCACCAGTCAGGAACCACCATTACAGGGACCACTAGTGCCGCTTGGCAGGGACTACCATGTCTGGTATTTTATGTGAGAACACTGATTGCTGATGATGATCTCTGCTCTGCACGGAGATGGACCAGGGGGGGGGGGGGGAGGGCATGGAGTAGAGGGGCACATTGCTAGCAGGAGCAAAGCAGGACAACACCACCTTCATGGGGGCACATACCGGGGACTGCGAGACCCCCTTCCGCCCTCATGTCTGCTTCCTCCCTGCTTTTTTTTCACAGAACTACAACAAGGCTCGTCAGCTGAGCTTAGTAGAGGGATAGAATCCAGCGGTCTTACAAACAAGATGTCAGCAGGCATTAACATTTTTTTCTGCAAGTTCAGCAGCCTATTACAGAGGAACTATAGAGCTCAGAAGAACATGACAAGGCAAAGTTGGTGAAGGTAGGAGATTAGCAGCAAGGACATAGAATAACATTTTTGGCCGTAATTTTGCTTTAACCTGAAGGATGAGGAGGAGTAAGGAATAGCGGTAATTATCCTGATATCAATGGGCAAGCAGAACTGCTCACTCATTAAGGGCTCATCATTTCTTAAATGTTTTTCAGGACAATTTCATAAGATTAATTTACTAAAGCTGTACTCCATAATCATAGGTGCATGAAAGGTTGTAAGGTAGATTTCAAGATTTATCAAAGCATGGACCCAAAACACCACATAGATTTGGTATTTACAAAAACCAGCTGGGTCGCACATGAGGAACCTCAACTAAGCAGAAAGGGCGCACCGCATATAAAAATCAATATTAAAATATTTTCCAAAAACGCTAGTATGACTATTGGGGAAAAAACAAAACAAATGGAGAATGAAGAAAAAAATTAAAATATTTTCACCAATTTCTTAGAAGAAAACGTGTAAGAATGCATACTGCCTTCACAGCTGAAGATGCACTATGTATGTTTAGACTGCAATGGTACACCTGGGCATACAATTATGGAGTGAGTACACATTATTTTAGTGAATTTCTATCCATGTGTCAATTGGTGGATGCCCTGACTTGAAATAATGCATTGCTTGATATACTAATTACAAATAACAGAGATCTGATTGCAGACATGGAAACCACGATCATACATTGAACGCAAATCATAGGAAAAGGAGACATGGAGGTAGTGCAAGAACACAAACTTTCAAGAGACTACTTTTTTAAACTGTTCTCAATACTACAGATATTAAATAGGTTGAAATTCTAGCAACAATGAACACTGAGGAAAATTGGATTGCTTTAACCACTTAAAGACCGCCTCCTGCACATATACGTCGGCATAATGGCACAGCTGGGCACATCCACGTACAGGTACGTCCTGTACTAGTACCCAGCCGTGGGTCGTGGGCGCGTGCCCACGCCGCGGTCCAAAGGACCAGGACCGCGGGACTCGTGGACCCGATCGCTGCTGGAGTCCGGTGGTCGGTCCCCGGAGGTGAAAAACAGGGAGAGCCGTGTGTAAACACGGCTTCCCCGTTCTTCACTGTCGTGGTGTCATCTATCACGTGATCCCTTTTATAGGGATACACAATCTGATGTCACATCTACAGCCACACCCCCTACAGTTGTAAACACACATTAGGGAACACATAACCCCTTCAGCGCCCCCTTGTGGTTAACTCCCAAACTGCAAATGTAATTTTCACAGTAAACAATGCAATTTAAATGCATTTTTTTGCTGTGAAAATGACAATTGTCCCAAAAATGTGTCAAAATTGTCCGAAGTGTCTGCCATAGTGTCGCAGTCACGAAAAAATCGCTGATAGCCGCCATTAGTAGTAAAAAAAAATAATAATAATAAAAATGCAAAAAAAAACTATCCCCTATTTCGTAAACACTATAGATGTTGCGCAAAGCAACTGATAAACGCTTCTTGCGACTTTTTACCAAAAATAGGTAGAAGAATATGTATCGGCCTAAACTGAGGAAACAAATTATATATATTTTTGGGGGATATTTATTATAGCAAAAAGTAAAAAATATTGCATTTTTTTCAAAATTGTCGCTCTATATTTGTTTATAGCGCAAAAAATAAAAACCGCAGAGGTGATCAAATACCACCAAAAGAAAGCTCTATTTGTGGGGCAAAAAAATTTTTGGGAGCCACGTCGCACGACCGCGCAATTGTCAAAGCGACGCAGTGCCGAATCGCATAACCTGGCCGGGTCCTTTAGCCGACTAAAGGTCCGGGTCTAAAGTGGTTAAAAACATTAAACAATGACATTAGGTAGTGTATTCCAATGGATAACTTATATTAGAGTTAAAGTTAAACCTGGGTAGTTTTGGAAGAGGTTGGCAAGGGGGTGACATGATTTTTTATTTATTTTTTATTCTACTGATGCACCTGAATGTGCCCTTTCGAGGCCCACAAGGCAGTGATGCTGGGGGTCTTGATCAAGCATGGGGATAGAATTATAGAATTAAACGGGAAAGTAAAGCCAAGTTAACAACTTTACTTGCAGATATTCATTGGCTAGAAGCACTACATAAACATACACCCTCATTGGATGTAGAATGAGACCCCTTAACATCCTGTAGACATGTCCCAGACATGCTACTTTATAAAACGTAAAAGCCAAACCAGATGGGAAGCAAACGGGCCTATGAGTCTGGCAATAAATGTGGCAAGACACTGGCTAGAGCCTTGAGAGAACATGTGACAACTTATGTTCCAGATTTTTGGTACATATGGAGAACATTTTTACCTTGCCCAGAAATTTGGTGATTTCTATTTCTCACTTTATAACTTACAATTAGACTCCTCTGATCAGTCCGCAGTAGACGGGTACCTGGCATCTTCTGGAATGCCTGGTATTACGACCGCTGCACAGCAGGAATTGGAATCACCAACAGTAGAAGAATTACAAGATGTGGTGAGTACGGCAAAGGAAAGGTAGGGCCACAGGCTCAGATGGCTTCACTCCCTGTTATTATGAACTTTTTACCAATCTTGGGGCCTTCGCTTGTAAAAAAACGTTTAAGTGACTCGACCGCTTTTCGTACAGACTCCCTGAAAGTACTTAAAGTGGAGCTCCACCCTCCTTTTTAACTTTATTGCATCCCCTTTCATACTGCCCCCTTAAATAGAATTGGCATGTCATGTTTAGTCATTTTAAAAACTCACTGTGCTGTGCAGATGAGTTTATTTTCTCAGCCGTGGCCACAGCCATCAATCACAGCCGCTATGCCTCCTGGGACATGACCCCTCTCTCCTCTCCTCTCTCTGTGTATTACGAGCTCCCTGGCTGGGTGTGTTTTCGGCGGGGACGCTGTAACACGGTCCCGCCCCCCTGGGCTGGCTCATGTGATAGTGGATAGACAGCCAATGTGATCTGTGTTCAGCCAATCACACGAGCCGGTCTAAGGGGGCAAGACCGTAGCATCACCGCCGAAAACACAGACCCAGCCAGGCAGCTCATACAGCAGTGATGCCGCCCTACGTGTGCAGCAGGGGGGGCTGCAAATAGAAGAAATCACCTTGCTGGATTCCTCTATACAGGCACTGATTGCTTGCAAGAGGTAACAGGTAGGAGAATCAAGCATTCAGCGCCTGTATAGAGGAATATAGAAAGCTCATTTCCTCTGTATGCACCCTGCTTCTCCTCCCCCATCACACTCTCCAGCCCCCCCCACAGTGTTCTCCTCCCCCACCACTCTCCTAGGGCAGGAATCCCGCAAATCAGCCCCCCCCCCATCCGCGATTCGCGGCAAACCCGCCCCCCCACCCGCGGCAACTGCCCCCCCCCCCACCCGCGATTCGCGGTAAACCCACCCCCCCACCCACGGCAACTGCCCCCCCACCCGCGGCAACTGCCCCCCACCCGCGATTCGTGGCTAACCCGCCCCCCCACCCGCGGCAACTGCCCCCCCCACCCGCGATTCGCGGTAAATACAGTGATCCCGCGAACCCCCCCTTCAAAAACTCAGGCTCAACAACTTCCAACAACCCCCCGCTCAACAACTGTGATCCGAACCCCCCCGCTCAAGAACTCCTGTGCGCTGTGATCTGTGCGGTGTGATCGGTGCGGTGTGATGTGATCGGTGCAGTGTGATGTGATCGGTGCACTGTGATCGGTGCGCTGTGATCGGTGCGCTGTGATCGGTGCGCTGTGATCGGTGCGCTGTGATCGGTGCGCTGTGATCGGTGCGCTGTGATTGGTGTGATCTGTGCGGCGTGATCGGTGCGCTGTGATCGGTGTGCTGTGATTGGTGTGATCGGTGCGCTGTGATTGGTGTGATCTGTGCGGCGTGATCGGTGCGCTGTGATTGGTGTGATCGGTGCGCTGTGATTGGTGTGATCGGTGCGCTGTGATCGGTGTGCTGTGATCGGTGCAGTGTGATGTGATCGGTGCAGTGTGATCGGTGCGCTTTGATCGGTGTGGTGTGCTATGATCGGTGCGGTGTGCTGTGATCGGTGTGCTGTGATCGGTGCGGTGTGATCTGTGCGGTGCGCTGTGATCGGTGCAGTGTGATCGGTGCAGTGTGATCGGTGCGATCGGTGCGCTGTGATCGGTGCGCTGTGATCGGTGCGCTGTGATCGGTGCGCTGTGATCGGTGCGCTGTGCGGTGCAAATATATCTACATAACAAATCATTTAGTATATTTCCTGGAAGGAGGAGGGGAGGAGAGATTTGCATAGATAAGGGGCGTCAACTTCCTCTGACACTCCAGTTGCTATGAAAACCTGACCTGAAACCTATTACATTGCTTGTGCAGCACTGAGCATGTGCGAGATCAGCAAGGCTGAAATCCAGGAAGTCATACAGTCTGGCTTCATGATGCCACACTTAAGATGGCCACGGTCAATTCCTGTTTTATAAAGTATCTAAATGCTATAACAACCTAACAAAACGGACCTTAGTTTACAGACTAACTTTACTAGAATACATTAAGCTTGTGTATTACAGGGGTATTTATATTTAAAAAGTGAAATTGTGGCCGGAATTCCGCTTTAATACGCTAATACCCTACACAGTGCAAAAAAAGAGGGGTTTGGGACTTTGAATGAGGGATGCATGAAAACTCAAACAGAAGACGGTGTAGTATGGATGCGTTTATTTGTCTAAAACACATAGCAGAGCATGCGATTTTAAATGTATACATATTAACCACTTCCATACCAGGCACTTACGCACCTTCCCGCCCAAGCCAATTTTCAGCTTTCAGCACTGTCGCAATTTGAATGACAATTGCGCGGTCATGCTACACTGCACCCAAACAAAATTGGCGTCCTTTTTTCCCCACAAATAGAGCTTTCTTTTGGTGGTATTTGATCACCTCTGCGTTTTTTTTTTTTTGCGCAACAACTAAAAATAGAGCGAAGATTTTGAAAAAATAAGTTTTTATTTTTTTCTGTTAATTTTTTTGTAAATGAGTATGTTTTCTCTTTCAATTACGGGCACTGATATGGTGGCACTGATGGGCACCGATGAGGGGGCACTGATGGGCACCGATGAGGTAGTTCTGATGGGCACCGATGAGGTAGTTCTGATGGGCACCGATTAGGTAGCACTGATGGGCACTGATAGGCGGCGCTGGTATGGGGCACTGATGGGCACTCATGGGCGGCACTGATGGGCACTCATGGGCGGCACTGATGGGCACTCATGGGCGGCACTGATGGGCACTCATAGGCGGCACAGGTGGGCACTCATAGACGGCACAGATGGGCACTCATAGGTGGCACAGGTGGGCACTGATAGGTGGCACAGGTGGGCACTGATAGGTGGCACAGGTGGGCACTGATAGGTGGGCACTGGGCATGGATTGGCACTGTGGGGTGGCACTGACAGACACTGGGGTGGCACTGATGATTACTGAGGGGTGGCACTGATGGATCAATGTTGCCAATCAGTGCCCATGTGTGGGCACTGATTGGCATTATTGGCATTATTTTTTTTTTACTGCCCTTTTTTTTTTTGTCCTTTTTTCGTCCTTTTTTTTTTTTTTGTAAGTACCCTGGTGGTCTAGTGTGGGCACTCCCTGGTGGTCCGTGTGGCGATCCGAGGGGGGGCTGCGCTGATAAACAATCAGCGCGAACCCCCCCTGTCAGGAGAGCCGCTGATCGGCTCTCCTGTACTCGCGTCTGTCAGACGCGAGTGAGGAAGAGCCGTCGGCGGCTCTTCCTGTTTACATCGTGATCAGCCGTGATTGGACACGGCTGATCACGTGGTAACGAGGCTCCGCCGGACACTCGTTACCGAGATCGGAGGTGCAGGGTGTCAGACTGACACCTCGCATCACCGATCGCCGCGCTGCGCGCCCCTACGGCCGCGCGCGGCATTGAAATCGTGCTAAGCCGTTTGAGAACGGCTAGTCACGATTTCATAACCACTTCCCGGCCGTAAATCGGCTATTGGCCGGGCGGGAAGTGGTTAAACCTACATGACAATGCATAGAAAAAGCATGATGCAAAAACCATAAACATTGTATAACAACTTGTTCATTGCATTATTTAAAATATGGAGTCATTAAACCCAAGGTAGGTCATAACTAAAAACATGTAGCATCTGTGTAAGCCTGAGACACCTTTCATGGCATTATAGCCAATCTTCAGGGGCAGATGCATAGTGAGGTAAAATTTGCAGAGGGACACAAGTATAATATGTAAGTTTTAGCATAACACCCAAATAATGGGAAACAATGAGATGGAAAAAGCCTTTTTTCCATCTCTTATTGTACTAGCCATATGCTTATCCTGACTCTGCAGGATCTGCATTGCTAAATCATTTGTTCTGTGGGTGTGCACCCTGCAGAGAGCTAAAATTTTAAACTCTTCTATTACCCTTCTTCTCACTTCTAACAGATGCCATGGATGTTCTAAGATCTCTTGCTTTCTAGCAGGTTATTATATACAGTAGGTTTTCTCCCAATGGCTTCTTGAATATTCTGTCTGTCAAAAAGGCAGTGTTTGTGTTTTACCAATTCTGGATAATTTTCTTTGTTTCTCCTTCTTTTTATTTCTATTCTATTCTAGAAAATATAAAAATATTCTAGAAAATCTATTCTAGAAAATTCTATTCTATATTCTATTCTATTTCTATTTCTACAAATCTTAGAGATCCCAACCATGATTGGCATATTTCATGCAAACCTGAAACTTATGGACTGCTTGATTGTCTGTATTGTACTTAATTTGTCACTCAAAAATGTGTTCATCCATGCTCTTCTTATTGCCACTCAATCAGACTGGAATAACATTTGATGGAGTACTTGTTGCTAATTTTTACTGTCTTTTTTAGAGAGCTACATTTGAGTTTTTCATCAGTGTCTGCTCTGATATGTGGTCTTTACAAGAAGAATTAATATGTATATCACTTGTTTATTCTTTGGACTTTTTTTAGAAATTGACTAAAAGTGATGTAAAGTAACAACAAAAAGTGATTTCTGATTAGTTGAGATGAAAACTTTTGTGGAAATTTTATTAAGAGGCTTTTCATATGTATTGTCGGTGTCTCCCAGTATTCTCCCGCAGCCCGCTCTATAGAGCGGACTGGGGCAGACTGACGCCAGTTGACCACTGTTTTGGTAGTGGAAAGCTTTTTGAGGGTGTAGATAAGTATTAACCAGTTGAAGCCCAGGCCAATTCTGACACTTCGCTCCTACATGTAAAAATCATATTTTTTTTTGCTAGAAAATTACATAGAACCCCCAAACAATATGTATGTTTGTTTTTTTTTTTTAGCAAAGACCCTATAGAATACAATTGCCGTCATTGCAACTTTTTTATCTTGCACTGTATTTGCACAGCAATTTTTCAAACACGTTCTTTTTGGGGAAAAAAATAAAATGTTTTATGCTTTTTTTCGTGTTGAGTTAAAAAACAGGGCCATAGCCCAATTGTTTTGCATAATGTGAAAGATGAAGTTATGCTGAGTAGATAAGATACCAAACATGTCACACTTCAAAATTGCACACGATCGTGCAATGGCGTCAAACTTCCCCATAGGCGACACTTTAAATGTTAGATGAGTTAGAGGAGGTCTAGGGCTAGAATTATTGCTCTCGCTCGAACGTTCGCGGTGACACCGCACGTGTGGTTTGAACACAGTTTTCATATGTGGGCGTGACTTGCGTATGCATTCGCTTCTGCATGCAAACACACAAGAACAGGGGCACTTGAATTTTTTATTTTTTTATTTTGACACTTTAAAAAATACAAATTTTGATCACTTTTATTCCTAATACAAGGATTGTAAACATTCCTTGTGATGGGAATATGACATGACAGAACCTCTTTACAGTGAGATATGGGGTCAATAAGGCTGGGAAGCCTAAAATTAAAAAAATCACTGCTTCTCAGCCGAAGCTGCACCATTTTCCGACTATCATATAGACTCTGGCGACCATCTGGTCCGCTGGAAACCTCTATGATCAGCATTCAGGGCCGGCGGATCAGGTCTGCGACTCACCAATCACATCGGTGAGCCGGGAGAAGCACCAGAGGGTGGCAGGAGAGGGGGGGGGGGGGTGTCCCCTTACACTGCCCGCAAGAACCTGCAGGCATCAAACAGATATACCACCACAAAGCCCAGAACGTCATATGACGTCCTCTGGGCACCAAGTGGTTAACTTAGTGTGGATATGTCCGCCAGCACAGGGCCCCTGTGCAATGCACAGATGGACGTCTTGGGGGGGATGTTCACTCTGCAAAACCATTATTGGTTATGGGGGATTGTACGCTTGTGTCGTTCTGTGTGTCTGATCCAACACTTGGGGTGGCTTTGGCGTGTTCCTGCAGATAATCTTCCATCCTCAGGAATGATAGAATAATCCAGATATGCATTGTTCTTTGAATAAGGATTCATGCCAACAGTAACAATGGGAGTCTTTGAATTGTTATGGTCGGGGAAAGCATCCATGATTTCAAGGCCAGCCATGCGGCTTTATTTGTCTACCTGAAGATGGCTTACATAGACGGGGGGGCTGGAAATCGTACACCCTGCCTCTGCTCAGACACGCCCATAAGACTCCCCTAGTCATGGTTCATTGGTTGAGATTTTTATAACTCCTCCTGTTTGCCTGTGCTTGATTGGCTGATTTGTAAAGAGACCAGACTCTATTGTTATATAAATAAAAATTGCTCCCATTATCAGACAGTCGAGCTGTAAAAATAAGGATGTAAGTATGGTGGTCATGTCTGTGTTACTCTGGAGGGTACGGGAAATAGGGTCGTACTAAGATGCATTATACCAAAACACTAAAAGTGACATGGATTACGTGCAGCGTATAGTGAAATTTTCACGACAAAACTCGGCCAGTTCAGCAGGGAACGGCTGAATTTCGATCCATCTATGTTTCTGCTAGAAATGGGTCGACTGTTGGAAAACACTAAATCGATTGGCACCTGCAGCCAATTGGCTGCAACGCTGATCAGTGCAATTGCGGCAGCAGTTGTGCTGAGCAAGCGGTGGTGAGAACAATAGTGCCCAGCAGGAGGTGTGGGAAGTAATAGGGCTTAGCAAGGTAAACGGGTTAGGGGAAACAGTGGTGCCCAGTCACGGGTTGGAGGAGAACAATCGTGCTATGAAGGGGGAGGGGGAGAGCAATCGTTTTTTAGCCGGGGGTGGTGAGACCAATATTGCCCAGCAAGGGATGGAGAGGAACAGGGGTTGGGGGGAATGACCATACTGCCAAGTGGGGGGTAAACTTTGGTGTCAGTGGACACTTACCTTGCCTATGAAAACAAATATGTGACTGCAGCGCAAAAAAGTCCATATAAAAGTAACTAAAGCTGACACCACGTGATACAGCGAAAAGTCTTCAAACAACAGTGATGTAACCTCCACCAACAAGAGAATTGCTTCCTTACCAGGTGGGATTGACCATTTGCGTTAACTGGTCAAAACAGCTTGGCCTCACCATAGGAGAGAAGACATGGATGGATCCAGCAGAGTGGTAAGTAATCTGATCAGATGGGATGGGCCGTTAGTATTACCAACTGGTCAAATCAGCTTGGTCTCAGCATAGGAGAGAAGATGCAGATGGATCCAGCAGAGTGGTAGGTAATCCGATCATATATAAAAACAGAAAACACGATCTCAGTGTAGACTGTATTTTATTCCAAGGGTAAAAAAGTTCACTATACAGCAAAAACCCTGGACTGGACAATAGGCACAGGGAAATCCACTGGACGACTACCGTCTGGTATTGCGAATGAGATTAAAACCATGAAAAAGCATGGCATGTATCCGTGGTGTACAGCCGCAAACGACAATGGATAGGACGCGGGTGACGTCACACAGCTCCTCCCCCTTACGCACGTTATGTCCGATTGGACTTAGTCAGCGGTGGGTGGAGCCAAGGCGTCACCCGACTTCTAAATATACAAACACAGTAACCATGGTGAGAGTCCCAAACATTTGCACAGGCCATGGCAGGAAGCCTGAGTGAGAGGAAACTCGGCTGTAACAGGAAGCCTAAGTGAGAGCAGACTGACCCGTGACCTTTCCTATGTACACTAATACATCCTAGATGTATATCACAACTATAAAACAATAATCTAAAAGTTCATATGTATATTGCATCACACACTGAGAAGAGATCATAAGGAAATGGCAAAAAGAGCATTAAATCAAACAGAAGAAATACATAATAATAAAATATAAAAGACCATATTATTTAATCATTTATTGGAGATGAAGCAGTTGAGATTAAACTCAACGTTCAACCCCCTCAGCACCCAAAACTTGGCTCTCATGGATCCAAAATTACTCACACTGGCTGAGTTGGCGGATGAAGTTCCCCCCTCTCCAGTGTGTCTGGTCCCTCTCTAGACCCCAAAACTTCAAAAACCTTGGATCCTTATTATGAAAATATCGGAAGTGTTTGGATACATTATGGGTCCTTAGTCCTTTAATAATGTTAACATGCTCTCCAATGCGCACATGGAGAGGTCTAGATGTCCTCCCGATGTACTGTAATACTCGCAGTCACACTGGAGAACATACACAACCCCTACAGTGTTACAAGTGATGAGGCTTTTGATAAGATAAGTGTTCCCTGTGGTATTAGCTACAAATTCCTTTCGTATTTTAAAGGTTTGTCTGCATTTCTTGCATAGTGAACACCTCCCACATGCATAGAAACCAGTTAGGAGTGGGAAAATCCCCCCGACTTTTACCACTGGGGGGTGAACAACACTCGGGGCTATGACATCCCTCAGTGTAGGTGCCCTACAGTAGATGAACCTGGGGCGTGGTGGTATGATGGTACCCAACACCTGATCCTTCTGTAAGATATTCCAATGTTTCATAATAATTTTTCTCAACTCTCCTTTCAGGACAACCTTGGAGAGAGTGCAGCTCCGGCTCTTCATTAGGAAACACATGCTTTAAAAACCCTCCTCGTCCACCATGGCCTCTTCCACCATGGCCTCAGTTATTGTGTTTCCTCCGCCATGGTGGAAGTGCATGCATGTGGACCAGAGGAGCTGCACTCTCTCCAAAAGGGTAAGGGGTAAGCGTACCTTTGTTGTTGTTTTACTGCTTGGTGTGCAGAGGCCATCCCAGCCCTTCCTAGCGAGTGGGGGATGCTCCAGAGTCCCTAGCTTCTCACTGCTCAGTGGAGTGAAGGCTCTGCAGGAATGCTGCACCGAGTGCCCGGGGTCCGCAAGCTTGGTTCAGGTGACCGGGCGTATCGTTACCGTGGTTGTGGTTTGTTATGTTTACCGCATGTCGGTCTCGGGTCCTGGCGGGCGGGTGACGTCATGCACAGCGGCGCGGCTTCCTGTAGGGGCGTGGTAGTGCGTGGTCCACGCTGCCTGGAACGCAGAGGCCAGGGGACAGGCTTATAGAGCGGCGTCTTCCGGTTTCGGCCATCACTGATGACGCCGGACCCGGAAAAATTTAAAATCTGCACGGTCCCAGCTGCTTTCTCTAAGCGATGGAAGAGGGATCAGCAGCAATGGCGGAAACAGGTGCGCCAGACACCGATCAGGTCCAGGTAGGAGGGGTACAGTGGTGCCTCAATTCTTTACCGTTTGGACTCATGTTGGTATTTGTATTTGTTCCTCCTTAAAGGAGCCTGTACTGCAGGGTCAGAGGTAACTTTTCTGGGTCCCTGACAGTTTTGCACATTTGGTGGTGATATGTTTGTCTATGCTAGGGAGCCTTCCTTGTCTTTTTCTTTCCTTAGCGGTGGTGGTTTTTTCCTCCTGATAAAAAATGGTAACCGTTAAGTGGGATAACTCTCCTTGCTGTGCATTTCTTTTAGGAAAAAACAAAAACTAAAAAACCACCAGCTCAAAGGAAGTGTCCTTTCTCTCTTAGAGATACTTGGCAGAAGGCAATGTGCAGAACCTGTATCGGGGATCATCTGGTAGAAGAGGAGACATCCCAGCAATATAAGGATTTATTTTCCTCTGTGCAAGAACTCAAAAGTTCTCTGAGTTCAGTTAAATCTTTGTTGGTTCAGAATCCAGTAGTACAAACTGAATCTCGGCAATCACCACCTAGCCCAAAAGCTTCCACCTCTAAATCAGAGACTGTGGATTTAGGGAATGAAGGGACAAGTACTTTTCGCTTGATCAGGGATTCAGATGAAGAGGAAGAGGAATAAGATAGTTCTAGATACAAGGTCTCTTTAGACGAAGTGGACAATCTGCTTAATGCAATTTATACTACACTTGAAGTTCAGGAAGAAAAGGTTCAATTGTCTCTTCATGACAAAATGTAACAGGGATTGGATGACTCCAAATATAAAGTGTTCCCAGTCCACAAGGTAGTATCGGATACTATTAAAGAGTGGAAAGATCCAGAAAGGGTCCTTTCTTTTCTAAGAGCCTTAGGCTCCTTACACACGGAGCGGTCCGTTTTTCGGTCCACTCCGTGTGTCCGTCAGCTCAGCGGGGGGTCTCCGCTAAGCTGTCGGGCGGACAGGGCGGTCCCCGCACACTGTGCAGTTACCGCCCCGTCTCTCCTCCGCTCTCCCCTATGGGGAGTCGGATGGAAACGGACCGTCTGTCCGTTTGCATCCGATCCGTTTGGCCGGACGGAAGAAAAATAAAACATTCTTCCGTCCGCAAAAACGGATGCGGATCGAGCGGACGTTAGCGGATGCATCATCCGCTAACGGATCCGCTCCCATAGGGAAGCATTACAAGTCAGTTAACGGACTTGTAATTAGCGGACCATTCGTCCGCTAGTGTGAAAGGGCCCTAAGGAAGAGATTCCCCTTTGAAGATAAGGACTCTGAGGTCTGGAATAAAAAACCTTGAGTATATGCAGCTTTTTCTCAAGTGTCTCGACGCACGGATCTTGCGTTTGAAGACATGGGGGTACTGAAGGACGCCATAGATAAAAAGGCGGGACTCCCTGCTGAAAAAAGCTTGGGACTCTACATCACTCAGTCTTAAACCAGCGATGGCTTCCACAGTGGTGGCAAGAAACTTAGAGTGGTGGGTGGAAAAATTGATGAGCCATGTAGAAGCTGGCACGTCAAGGAAAGACTTATTGGAATCTTTTCCCCTGATTTTAAAATCAGGTACATGGCTGATGCATCATCCGAATCAATCAAGATGGCAGCTAGATCTTCTGCTTTGGTAAATTCAACCAGGCGTGCAGTCTGGCTTAAAACCTGGACAGGGGACACAGCCTCTAAAATTAAGCTCTGTGGTTTACCCTTTGCAGGGGATTTATTGTTCGGACCAGATCTAAAAAAAAGTTTTGGACAGAACAGCCGACAAAAAGAAGGCCTTTCCGGCTAAAAAGAAACCACCTGTTAAGAAGAATTTTTGTTCTTTTCAACAAACCTACAAAAACAGAGGAGAACAAAAAATGCTGGGTTCCTCAGAGGTAGGGGAAGAGGAGGAATTCTTTTCAAATCCCTCCAAGATCAGACCTCAAAAGACACAATCTGACTCCTGTGGGGGGAAGATTGTCCGCTTTCTTTCCTCTGTGGAATCTATTGGCCAAGAGTCCCTTTGTAAAAAAACAATATTGCACAAGGGTACAACCTGTAGTTCTCAGAATGTCCTCCATGCAGGTTTTATGTCACAGCCCTACCAAGGGATCAGGAAAAAGCTTCCGCCATGATGAACCCATTAAAAGAAATGATACAACAGGAAGTTATTGTCCAGGTCCCAAAACAGGAGGGAAGGGGGTTTTACTCCCACATATTTTTAGTAAAAAAGCCCAAATTTCGCTTGATTCTGAATCTGAAGATCCTGAACAAGGCAATAAGGTACAAGCATTTTCGTATGGACACTATTCATACCATAACAAAGTTATTAACACCAGAGTGCTTCATGGCTTCCCTGGACCTAAGGGATGCGTACCTACATATACCAATAGGAACATCCTACAAGTGTGGTCTCACCAGGATATACTGGAAAAACATTTCAAACCAACATCAAGTGTGAAGCGGGCCCTATGGTGGTGGAGAGACCCGTCCAATCTGTCAAAGGGTCTCTCATTGGTTCTCCCTTTGGACAGGCGTCTGACAACAGATGCAAGTTCTTGGGGATGGGGAGCTCACCTGGACGGGCAAACCGCACAAGGGTCTTGGTCCAAAGTGGAGGCAAGAAGGTCAAATTGGCGAGAACTAAGAGCCATTTTTATGGGGCTCCTGGCTTTCCAACAGTTACTGAGGGGTCGTCATGTACAAGTCTTGTCGGACAACACAACAGCAGTAGCCTATGTGACCAAACAAGGCGGGACCAGAAGCCAAGGTCTGATGGAGCTAGCCAAACATTTTTATACCCCTTGACAGCTGCCATCACAAATCTTGGTTGTGCAATATCCCCAGGGGCCAGTTTATTCGCCTGCGGCGTAACTGTACCCTGGGGTCAATTTATTTTGCACAATCGGACATCCTTGTGCAACTTTCCTGCAAAAGGGATATACTAAGGATAAGATTGCTAGCGAAATCAAAAAGGTTGTGGATATGGACCGTGCACCTTTGGTAGCCGGTCGGTGTCCTAGGTCATCACCAAAAACAGACAGTACTCAACTTCGGATCATTCAACAATGTTCAACATAAACACATTGAAAAAATTATTATGAAACATTGGAATATCTTACAGAAGGATCAGGTGTTGGGTACTATCATACCACCACGCCTCAGGTTCATCTACCGTAGGGCACCTACACTGAGGGATGTCATAGCTCCGAGTGTCGTTGACCCCCCTGTGGTAAAAGTCGGGGGGATTATCCCACTCCTAACTGGTTTCTATGCATGTAGGAGGTGTCCACCATGCAAGAAATGCAGACAAACCGTTAAAAAAAATGGAAGGAATTTGTAGCTAATACCACAGGGAACACTTATCCTATCAAAAGCCTCATCACTTGTAACACTGTAGGGGTTGTGTATGTTCTCCAGTGTGACTGCGAGTATTACAGTACATCGGCAGGACATCTAGACCTCTCCATGTGCGCATTGAAGCGCATGTTAACAACAATATTAAAGGACTAAGGACCCATAATGTATCCAAACACTTCCAATATTTTCATAATAAGTTTTGGGGTCTAGAGAGGGTCCAGCCACACTGGAGAGGGGGGAACTTCATCCGCCAACTCAGCCAGCGTGAGTCATTTTGGATCCATGAGAGCCAAGTTTTGGGTGCTGAGGGGGTTGAACGTTGAGTTTAATCTCAACTGCTTCATCTCCAATAAATTATTAAATATGGTCTTTTATATTTTATTATGTATTTCTTCTGTTTGATTCAATTCTCTTTTTGCCATTTCCTTATGATCTCTTCTCAGTGTGTTCAAATGTGATGCAATATACATATGAACTTTTAGATTATTGTTTAATAGTTGTGATATACATCTAGGATGTATTGGTGTACATAGGAAAGGTCGCAGGTGTACGTTTATGCGTTTTAATATAATGGCCGTGTATACTCCTAATTGGGAGGGGAATTTTATACGGTTAAGTCGGCACGGTGTATCCATGGGATCCATTGTCACTTTATGGCTGGTGTGCCGAGTTTCCATGGGTGTAGTCACTTTATGGCTGGTGTGCCGAGTCTGCTCTCACTTATGGCCCATACACACGATCCGAATATCGGCCGATGGATTGTACGACTTTTTTTTGCTTAATAATCGCAAGTAAAATAAAAAAGGTTATTAAACTCACGAAAATTCTCGTACGACAGAAAAAAAAGATTGGAAGTGATGTTGCGCTTATCCGATCGAAAAATATCGGATGAACGGTCGTAATCGGCTCTCGAAAGTAGTGTACACACGATCCGAAAATCGTACGATCCATCATCGGACGATCGTTTTCGTCCGATATTTGGATCGTATGTATGGGCCATTAGCCTTCCTGTTACGGCTGAGTTTCCTCTCACTCAGGCTTCCTGTCATGGCCTGTGCAAATGTTTGGGACTCTCACCATGGTTACGGCGTCTGTATATTTAAGTCGGGTGACACCTTGGCTCCACCCACCGCTGACAAAGTCCAATCGGACATAATGTGCGTACGGGGGAGGAGCTTTGTGACGTCACCCGCGTTTTTTCCATTGCCATTTGCGGCTGTACACCACGGCTACATGCCATGCTTTTTTATGGTTTTAATCTCATTCGCTATACCAGACAGTAGTCGTCCAGTGGATTTCCATGTGCCTATTGTCCAGTTTTTTGTCCAGGATTTTTGTTGTATAGTGAACTTTTTTACCCTTGGAATAAAATACAAACAGTCTACACTGAGATCGTGTTTTCTGTTTTTATATATGATCGGATTACCTACCACTCTGCTGGATCCATCTGCATCTTCTCTCCTATGCCGAGACCAAGCTGATTTGACCAGTTGGTAATGCTAACGGCCCATCCCATCTGATCAGATTACTTGCCACTCTGCTGGATCCATCTGTGTCTTCTCTCCTATGGTGAGACCAAGCTGTTTTGACCAGTTGTTAATGCAAATAGTCCATCCCATCTGGTAAGGAAGCATTTCTCTTGTTGGTGGAGGTTACATCACTTTCGTTTGAAGACTTTTCGCTGT
Organism: Rana kukunoris; assembly: GCA_029574335.1. NCBI lineage: Eukaryota > Metazoa > Chordata > Amphibia > Anura > Ranidae > Rana > Rana kukunoris. The sequence goes on along the minus strand of CM056050.1, from coordinate 214,382,632 downwards.
ATCATGGGGTGTCATATTCAGTTACTTTTATATGGACTTTTATTACGCTGCACTCACATATTTTCTTTCATAGGCAAGGTAAGGTGTCCACTGACACCAAAGTTTACCCCCCCACTTGGCACTATGGTCCTTCCCCCCCCCCAACCCCTGTTCCTCCCCATCCCTTGCTGGGCAATATTAGTCTCACCATCCCTTGCTAAAAAACTATTGCTCTCCCCCTCCCCCTTCATTTGCTATATTTGAGGTCGTGATTACCTTTTTTTGTGTTCAGCTTGCAATATTTTTAGTTTAACTATATTATTTGTATGCTGATTGTTGCTTTTATTATTACTTACCTTACATAGAAGTCTGTACCTCATGCTATTGCTTGCTCTCCTCCTGCTGCTGGGTCTATAAAAACTGTCGGGTAGGAAATCAAGCTGCTGCACAGAGTCTGCATACCCCACTTTTATGTACACAATGTTACCAGAGCATGTCAGTAAAACAAAAATGTACTTAAAGTGAAGCAATACCTTTTTTTGACTTGGAGTGTCGGGCTGTAGAGGGGGTTCAGGCACTGTAGTGGGGGGGGGGGGGGGGGGTTATTGAGGAGTGTTTTTCCAAGTAGCTGGGAATCTGAACTATCCGTGCAGCTTTAGCATGAGAGCAACTTTACGTACACTCGCGAGTGCTTACATACCCACGAGTGTATGTAAAGTGAGTGTACGTAAAGCAGGGTATGCCTGTAATGAACTAGTATGCTTACTAGCTCATTATGAATTGCCTTAGGTTGAAGCATTTCTCTGAGTTTTTTCTGGGTTTGTGGGCTCCGGCCCTGCGATTGGCTAAAGCCGCGATTACGTCATGCCCGTGAATGCGCGAGAGCCGCCGGTCATGGCACGGCTGCTGAAGAAACAGCATAAGCAGACCGTTCAGTGCGCATGTGCCAGACATTGACGCAAGCGTATATGATACATATCTCCTACACTGTGCAGGCTTACCTGTAGGTACAGGTGGTGTAACTAGGTTTACAACCACTTAAAGTTCACCCGTTGTAAAATAAAAATATATATATATGCACATATTTTTGCTGGTAAAAAAATTCGATTTTTTTTTATTTTACATTGCAGTATTTAAAACATTGCACCTACGATCAGCGGGTACAATGCATAGATCCTGCAGACACTCAGTAAGCCTCTTTCCCGTAACTTCAATACGAGCAGGGGGTTACTGAATGACAGGAAGAATCAATGGGCTACATGGGTGAACACCAGCCCCCTTGCAGTTTATTGAGAACTATAAGCTGGTAAACTGAGCACTTATTAAATGGTAATGAGGGGGTGGGGGGGTGGTAGAAGGTGGGCAAATAGGGGCATGTCACACCTTTTTAAATATAGGTGTAACATGCTCCTAAATGTGAACTTTAATTCTAGGAAATAGTTCACTTTATTCAGCCTTGATTGTCTGAAGTTGGCAGTTTTATATAGGCATAGTGTCTGTTTTATGTACTCAAGCTTGAGTGCCTTTTTTGTTGCTTAGGCTTTGTTATTGAATTCACACCACTGATTTCAATGCCAAAATCAAATACATAGGCGGGGGAAAAAGTGCACCATATCATTTATTATGCTGCTTATATTGTGTTGGTAAACGATCTCTGGAAAAAAAAAAAAAAAAAAATGTTAGGAATATTTTATTGTCGTCACTAGTTGAACACTTGAGGCTAATGCAAAGTATTTAACTGCAGTGATTTTACCATGCAATCACAACTGATGGCATTACGTTGCACTTGGCTTTTTAGTTCATATCTACACCAGTTGATAGATAAATGAAAATCTCCAAATGGGTACATGCATTCCAATGTATTTCTATGGTAAAATGTATTCTCACGTCAGGGAGATGTACTCTTGCTTCTTGTCATGTCTCTGGGATAGGAAATATCAACACACTATTTCCAAAGCACATGTTCCTGCAAAATGGCTGTATGTGTAAACGGGTGCTATGGCTACCACAAGTTGGATCCGAAGACAATCGGAGAGAGTATGTCACCAGCAAACCATGGATCTCCAGAATGGGTCCAGAGCTTTATTCAATGATCACTTCATTAAAAAAAGCAATGTTTTGGAGCCTTGCTGGACCTTTTCACCAGGAATGTGACAAAGTGAAATAAAAATTACAACATTTTAAAATGTCATCCACCTATCTGTAAACATGGATTAGCTAATTTCCTGTTCATGGATAGGTGGATGGCTCTTTAAATAGTTTGTTCTCTGTATTCTACTTTGTCGCATACCTGGCGAAGGGGTCCTGTGAGGCTCTGAAATATTCTGCTATAATGATGTGGTTGCTGAATAAAGATTTGTAGCCATTTTAGAGATCCATGATGTGCTGGTGACATCCCCTTCTCCCTGCCTTTTTAAAATGCATTGGTCCCACAGTCCACTTTGAGTCTGCTTACCAAAGTCTGTTTGAAGACTGTAGTAGTAGTAGTAGTAGAGGCATTGATCATCACTTCACTATTATCCTGTTGAATAGCCACCCCTTGCTCATACTAAAGGCTCATACATACGATCTGACTTTTCAACAACAATACTCCCGACTAACCTGTTTTTTTGGACACGAAAAAGTCAGATCGAAGTCCGATTATGTGTATGAGGCTTTAGCCTAATTCAAAACAAGTAGGCTTTGTCCCACACTAAGAGAAAAGGAACAACACAATGAAATCCATCAGAATTGTATACTTGGCAAAGACTAAGAAAATTGAAACATCATCATTGTGTACTGATACTGCAAAGACATTCAACAGAGTTGAATGGGATTTTATTAGGGCTGTTACTGATCGAAATTTTTGTGTTTGATTAATCGATTATTTTTTAAATCGATTAATCGACTAATTTCGATCAATTATAACGCACATACAGATCCAACTACTTTTAGCTGATCTCCTTGCAGGCTGATTCCCAGTGCAGCTACCAACCACTGGAAAAATGGATAGCAGGATACAAAACACACACAAAGGCAGCGCACGATAGGAATAGCATTACAACTTTTATAGTCTTCAAGTAGGTAACAAAATATTGCACTGGAGATAAAATCGATGTAGCTACATAAACTGTAAAAATGGTGCGAGTAATACCAAACGGTACCAAAAGCAGTCATAAAAACATGTAGCCAAGTACGATACTGGTATACAAATGTGTACAACGATACCACTGCTGAATCTAGATGAGGAGGGTTAACATCAGTCCGTCGGCATGTAATGTCCCATTAAGGGAACTATCACAACTCCCAGTGGATGGTTGTAGAATCCCAGGTTGATAGAGGGAAGTGATAGAGGGAAGTGATAGAGGGAAGTGATAGAGGGAAGTGATAGAGGGAAGTGATAGAGGGAAGTGATAGAGGGAAGTGATAGAGGGAAGTGATAGAGGGAAGTGATAGAGGGAAGTGATAGAGGGAAGTGATAGAGGGAAGTGATAGAGGGAAGTGATAGAGGGAAGTGATAGAGGGAAGTGATAGAGGGAAGTGATAGAGGGAAGTGATAGAGGGAAGTGATAGAGGGAAGTGATAGAGGGAAGTGATAGAGGGAAGTGATAGAGGGAAGTGATAGAGGGAAGTGATAGAGGGAAGTGATAGAGGGAAGTGATAGAGGGAAGTGATAGAGGGAAGTGATAGAGGGAAGTGATAGAGGGAAGTGATAGTGGGAAGTGATAGTGGGAAGTGATAGTGGGAAGTGATAGAGGGAAGTGAAACAGCCCTTGCGTGTGGCAGATAGTAAGGTCCCACCAGCATGCAGATATGAAGGCACAGCAAAGGATCCCTTTAGATGGACACGGCGAGCCCCGCCGGTGTCCGTGACGTCACCGGATCTCCGATGGGAACTCCCTGAAGGCCCAGAAGCCGGCGGAGAGGTGAGTACCAATCAAAAGAATTTTAACCGATCAAAAAATGTTTGCTCGATCAAAAAAATTAAAGATTAATCGATTAATTAAAAGTTAATTTGCACAGCCCTAGATTTTATGTTTGTGATGCTCAAACATAAAAGACTACAACAACAAATACTAGAATGGATACAGACTGCCTGCTGTCATCAAACACACTTTTTTCTTGCGCTACATCCTTTCATTACACTAGTTCAACTGGGCCAAAAAGTCCATCACTTCACTATAAATGGCCATGAGGAGAAGTATTCACCTCCCTTGGCGTTTTACCTTTTGTGTTACATTACAGCCTTTAGTTCAATATATATATTTTTTTTAATCTGAATTATATGTGATGGATTAGAACACAATAGTCTAAGTTAGTGAAGTCAAATTAGAAGAAAAAATATATACATAAGTATTTTATAAGTATTTTTTACTTTGTTATGAAGCCCATAAAAAGCTCTGGTGCAACCAATTACCGTCAGAAGTCACATAATTGGTGAAATGATTTCCACCTGGGTGCAATCTAAGAGCCACATGTTCTGTCATTACATACACATCTTTTTGAAAGGCCCCAAAGGCTGTAACACACCTAAGCAAGAGGCACCACTAACCAAACACTGTCAAGAAGACCAAGGAACTCTCCAAACAAGTACAAGTCAGGGTTAAGTTATAAAAACATATCCAAATCGTTGATGATCCCTAGGAGCATCGTCAAATCTATCAAAACCAAATGGAAAGAACATGGTACAACAGCATACCTGCCAAGAGACAGCCACATACCAAAACTCACGGATCATGCAAGGACGGCATTAATCAGAGGCAGCACAGAGATCTAAGGTAACCCTGGAGGAGCTGCAGAGTTCCACAGTGAAGACTGGAGTATCTGTACATAGGACGACAATAAGCCGTACACTCTATAGAGTTTGGCTTTATGGCAGAGTGGCCAGAAGAAAGCCATTACTTTCAGCAAAAAATAAAATGGCATGTTTTGAGTTTGCGAAAAGGCATGTGGGAGACTCCCAAAATGTATGGAAGAAGGTGCTCTGGTCTAATGAGATTAAACTTTTTTGGCCCTCATAGAAAACACTATGGTGCAAACACATCACATCACCCAAAGAACACCACCCCAGCAGTGGTGGCAGCATCATGCTGTGGTGATGTTTTTCAGCAGTCAGGACTGTTAAACTGTTCAGGGTTGAAGGAAAGGTGGATGGTGCTAAATACAGGGATATTCTTGAGAAAAACCGGTGTGTGATTTGAGGCTAGGGCGGAGGTTCACCTTCCAGCAGGACAGTGACCCCAAACACACTTCTAAAGCAACACTTGAGTGGTTTAAGGGGAAACGTGTAAATGTTTTGGAATGGTCTAGTCAAAGCCCAGACCTCAATCCAATAGAAAATTTGTGACTTAAATATGGCTGTTCACAAGCACAAACCATCCAACCTGAAGGAGCTGGAGCAGTTTTGCAAGGATGAATGGGCATAAATCCCAGTGGTAAGATGTGGCAAGCACAAAGAGACTTGACCCAAATCGACTCAGAGCTGTGATAGCTGCAAAAGGTGGCTCTACAAAGTATTGGATAGTTATACACAAAAAAAATCTCCAAAGTTGTGGGCATGTTCTGTAAATTGATGCAAATCCTCAAACAATCCATGGTAATTCCACGTTAATTCCAGGTTGTGAGGCAACAAAACACGGGAAAAAAAATGCCAAGGGGAATGAATTCTTTTGCAAGGCACTGTATGCTAAATACTTGCTATTTTTCCAAGCTAATCTGCACATATCTGTTAAGGGACTGCTGTTCTTTATTCAAAAAATATGGTGCTCTCTCAATTTATCAGATCAATTTTACCCTTCCTCAGCAATAAACATTAAAGGGGTGGTTCCGCCGAATTTGCAATTTTTTTAAAAAGTCATTTCTTCCCTTATGCTAGTATAGCATAATCTACTCACATATTCCATCGACCTAGGCGCCAGTACCGAGATTTGCGGGCAAATTTATCTTTATATTTCCGTGTGATGGACGTTTCCATCTTAACTGCGGGCACTTTGAAGCCCAGCGTCGCCGTCTGACGGGATGCGGCGAATGCTGGAGTCCCAGCATTCACCGCTCTATCCCGCGCATGCCCAGTGTTGACGGCGACCCGCGCCGTCAACACTGTACAGTTAACAGGACTTGAAATGGCGCTGTCGAATCCTCCCTCGTCACATGACTCGCTCCAGGAGTCATGTGACTTGCCGAAATAACGCGAGATTAGCACACACGAGGTTTGTTTCCTTTCCTGAAATCGTGAGCCTGCAATCCCAGCAACATTAGCGCGCAGGAAAGAAAAAAAACAACACGCCCATCCCCGCTCAGCCAGACCAGGAAGTGACTGCAGTTCAAAGGTATAGAAACCTTTTAAAAATGTTTTATTGGCTAAAGTTTATTAGGCGCGATGTGCCCTTGTGTGTAGGGTAAAGTAGCTAGATAGGGAGAACTACCCCTTTAAAGAGGTTGTAAAGGTCATTATTTACCTTTTTTAGTGCAGGCCTCCTTCGCTTACCTCATCCTTCGATTTTGCTTTTAAATGTCCTTATTTCTTCTGAGAAATCCTCACTTCCTGTTCTTCTGTCTGTAACTCCACACAATAATGCAAGGCTTTCTCCCTGGTGTGGAGTGTCGTGCTCGTCCCCTCCCTTGAGAGGACGAGCGTTACTGTGTGGAGTGACAGATGGAAGAACAGGACATGAGGATTTCTCAGAAGAAATAAGGACATTGAAAAAGAAATCGTAGGATGAGGTAAGTGAAGGCGGACTGCACTAAGGTAAAATAAGCTATTTAGGTGATTTTTTTTTTTACCTTTTACAACCCCTTTAACTTACCTAGCATGCTTCCTAAGGAAGTTTGAATTAGAATTTTCTTTTACATGAAGCGAACAACACATTGATGCAGTATTTCATACAAAAGGAGCCACAACCAAGTATTGAGTGCATACTATACAATACATAGACACCATTTTCAGTAAGCCAACATTTTATGTATTAAAAATAGATATATTTTACTTTTTTATATTGGTCCTATGTAATCAAAATTTTTGAGATACTGAATTTGGGGTTTTCACTAGCTGTAAGTCATAATCATCAAAATTAAAATAAAGAAATGCTTGAAATTATATCACTCTGTGTGTGACACATCTAAATTAATATTTGTTTCAATGTACTGTATTGAATTACTGACATTAGCTTTTTGATATTCAAATTTTTGGAGCTGCACCTATACAATTGTGCAAAACACATTTAGATTTCTTCTCCATTATCTTTAGCAAAAGCTCACACATTGTACCTCTGCTCTGTAGACAATGTTTTGTTAACTGTTGGGATCAGCTAAATAGTCATAAATAGAAATAAATTATGAGATGAACTATCTTGCTTTGCATGTAATGAGTCTAAGCTGTGATTTGTCATAATTGTCATGATTATTTATCACAGCTCATGAAAGCCCCAAATCCACGATCTCTGAACATTTTAATACTACATGCAATATATAAAACAAGGATTGTACATAGAATATTGGACCTGGGAAAATTATAAGCATGTATGTGTGCTCAGTTCTTGGTTTGGGCCCCTTTTGCAGCAATTAGTGCCTCAATGCGGCGTGGTATGGAAGCTATCGGCCTGTGGAACTGCTGAGGTGTTATGGAAGACCAGGATGTTTCAATAGCGGCCTTCAGCTCTTCTGCATTGTTTGGTCTCATGTCTCATCTTTCTCGTGGCAATGCTCCATAGATTCTCTATGGGGTTTAGGTCAGGTGAGTTTGCTGGCAGTAATCCCACAGTCATTGAACCAGGTTTTGGTGCTTTTGGCAGTGTGGGCAGGTGCCAAGTCCTGCTGGAAAATGAAGTCCGCATCCCCATAGAGCTCGTCTGCAGAAGGAAGCATGAAGTGCTCCAAAATCTCCTGGTAGACCGCTGCGTTGACCCTGGACTTAATGAAAACACAGTGGACCAACACCAGCAGATGATATGGCTCCCCAAATCAAAACAGACTGTGGAAACTTCACACTGGACTTCAAGCATCTTGCAATGTGTGCCTCTCCATTCTTCCTCCATACTCTGGGTCCATGGTTTCCTAATGAGATGCAAAATTAGTTTTCATTAGAAAGGAGGACTTTGGACCACTGAGCAACAGACCAGGTTTATTTTTCTTTAGCCCAGCTAAAACGCTTATGACATGGTTTGTTCAGGAGTGGCTAGACAAGAGGAATACAACATTTTAAGCTCATGTCCAGGATCCGTCTGTGTGTTGTGGCTCTTGATGCACTGACGCCAGCCTCAGTCCACTCCTTGTGAAAGTCCCCAACACTTTTGAATGGCCTTTTCCCCCAGTCATCTTCCAAGTCAGCCCTTGAGATATGGAGCTCCTCCTCACAATCGGGAAACACATTGCCATATTTTCCTCCCTTTATGAGGCGGTCCCTCAGGTCCCTGGTCAGTCTTAGTGTTTCCTCCTTTCCCGGAGGAGACATGTTGCCAGAGGACCTGAAGGGGGGGTACCATCTCTCAGTGGCTGACTAGGACAGGTGTCTGAAGGGGCAGCAGTGGTGGCAGCAGAGCTGGCTGGATGGTACCTCTATGTGGCAGGGGGTCAATAGACCTTACCGGAGCCATGTTTCTGGAGTGGAGGACAGTTATATGGCCACGGGCAACCCCCCTTAGGCTGCGTGCAGGAGGTGTCCCGGGTTTGATCTTTCACTGTGCCCAGACGAGGAGACAGGCGCCGTTGTATCGTCCCCTTGGCGATGTCAGCGGGGGGCGTGTGCCCACGTCTGAACGCGGCTTGACCCGGAAGATGCGGGGAATCCCTACCAGGGCGGGATGACATCATCGGCGTGCGCCGGGGAGCCTGTCCTTCCCTTTAAAGGCACGGGAAAATCAAACGGCCGGCTGGTGCTATTAGCGTGGAATGCGGTTGCAGGCTACAGCACAGACGCCATAGCAAGCCAAGATGCTGGAAGAGGACAAGATTCCATCGGCCCAGGCTCCAGGAGGCGAAAGCACCAGCAGAATATAGGTTTGTATCTGTGTTAAAGGGACAGTAGCTAGATGGTGGTGGTAACTAGCTTAGCTGGGGCTTACAGGGATACTAGTGTCACTGGGTGTGCACTGTAACATTGGTGGAGTGTGCCGAGTCTCACCGCCATGGGGCCCCTGTGTTATCTTTTGGCAGGTGAAACCGCCTAAAGAGCCAAAGCCCACTCCCAGAAAGCACTATGCAAAATGTGCTAACACGTTAGCGTTGGAGTAGACAGAACCACTATGCCAAATTTGCATTGACATTCTTGTTAAACAATCGGATGAAGTTTTTGCAAAAAAGTTTGGGTCCGTGAGAGATGATATGGCTAACACATTCAAGGATCTCAAAAAATTCATTAGAGGTTAAACCTCCAGCAGTTCCTTTATGGAAGTCCCTCTCCCATAGCATCACCTAGGTCGGAAGTCGCAGCAGGGTCACAAGAGTCAGTGAGGGAGCAAGTGGGCAGCAGCACAGCTAGCGATATGGCCAGCGATAGCTCGGACCCAGAAATGGAGGGGGGGAGAGAACAAAGAAAGGGACCCAATTGCAAATTATCGCTAGACACCGTCAGACACCGTTAAAAACAAAATGAACAGACTCGGAAAATAAACCCTTCTTTGCGGCCAGTCACAAGAAGCGATTTCCTTTTAGTGACGATCCAAAGGAAGTATGGAACAAAAATCCAAAATTGGATGCACCACTTTCCAAAGTCCCTAAAAATTCTTCATTAGCTTTAGAAGATATGGGACACCAAAAAAATGCCTTGGATAAGAAGTGTGATATCATGTGGCAAGAAATCTGGAATTTTGAATACCCCAGTTACAAGATCATATTAAAAATGGGACACCAGAGGCCAGAGACCTTCTGCTTAGCTACCCCCCTATAGCAGTCCTATGGGAAGACCTTAACTCCTCAACCCACTGGAAGCCTCTCCTAGCCAAGAACCCGAGTCAGCATCGAATATGCCATTGTAAGCCAGAACCTTTCTGATAAAACACAAGAAGAACACGTTCCCGCGGGAGGGAGGGAGGGAGGGAGGGAGGTTAGGGCTGGCTCAAGGGGGAAGTCACAAGGGGCTACACGAGGAAACAGATATTTCTTCACTGTCTTCTGATAAGAATATATTGACTGCGTGGTTTTCTAATTATGATAATTTGTTACTTGCTAATTTTGTGATTATGGCTGTGTATCTGTTAAATTGCTGTACCCAAAAAAATATAAAAAAAATTAAAATGGGACACCTAGGGAGGAGATTCTGAAGACTGTTCCAGTAATATCCAAGGCAGTCGGCTACATTGCGGATGCATCCGCAGAGCCCGTTAAACTGGCAGCAAGGTCAGGAGGACTAGCCGTCGCAGCAAGGCGTGCAATTTGGTTTAAAACCTGGACAGGTGATGCTGCATCCAAAATAAGATCTACCATTTAATGGCAATTTTTCTTTTTGGTTCTGGCCTAGACAAGGCTTTGGAAAGAACAGCGGATAAAGACCTTTCCTGCTGAAAAATGCAAACCTCCACAAAAAGTTCTTTTGTGGACAAAGATTGTCCCCAAAAAGAAACCTCTCTTCGAGCCACTTCAAGAGACATCTTTAAGATTGACTCTTAAAACAGTTTTTTCTCATGGCCATCACAACAGCACATAGGATAGGAGAAATACAGGCTTTATCTGTTAAAGAACCTTTTTTGAAGATACATGACGATCGAATCGTACTTCAAACAGATCCGGGATTTACTCCAAAAAAGACGTCAACTTTTCATAAATCCCAGGATATAGTTTTACCTTCATTTTGCATTTCACCAAAAAACAGCAAGGAGCAAGAATTACGTTTCCTGGATGTCAGAAGATGTCTAAAGTATTTAGAAATCACTAATGATTTCAGAACATCAGACACTCTATTCGTCTTGTACGCAGGCCAACTGAAGGGCAAACAAGCGTCCAAAAAGACAAATGGCAGATGGATCAAGGCAGCTATTCTAGAATGTTGGTGTTATGCCGCCAAAAGAACTTAAAGCTCTTTCTACAAGAGGCAATTTGGTTCGCATGTGCCGCGCTATATAAGTTTTCATTCATATAGAAATTGGATACACATAAAGAGGGGTAAATATATGTGGGTAAAAATTGTGTATTTTTTTGTGGGCATATTATGAATATGGGAACAAGCCAAGCAGGATGCTGGCAAATGCATTGAGAGAAACAAGAGCGAAAAAATACATTGAAAAAATAAAAACTCAAGGAGATAAGTTAGTCAGTTCATCGCAGCAAATAGCGAAAGCTTTTAAAGAATATTACAGTGGTCTGTATCAATTAGACACCCAACCCATACTAGCAAAGACTCAGAGATTAGAGGAGAGAGTAAAATAATGAGTCAGGAATGCCTAAGATTCTGGAAGAAACTATTTCCAATATGGAGGGACCAATTACATTAGAGGAACTTAGGGAAGCAATTAAAGAAATTAAATCCGGTAAATCCCCAGGCCCAGATGGATACACTTTATTATATTATAAAACTTTCCATGAAAAACTGGCACCTAAATTTTTAGAGGCCTTTAACTCGTTAAAAGAGGGCCAACCGATGCGTAGAGAAACACTAGGGGCACATATAGCTATTATACCTAAGGAAGGGAAAGATCCTACTCTATGTCCTAGTTATCGACCAATATCTTTATTGAACGTGGATCTGAAGATATTTTCAAAAATAATTGCCAACAGATTATTACCATATATACCAGCCCTAATACACCCCGATCAGGTGGGTTTTACTCCGGGGCGAGAAGGGAGGGAGAACACACAGAGAGTGTTAAGTACTATTTATATGTCACAACTCTATCAAAGCCCAACAGTAATAATATCAACCGACGCAGAGAAAGCGTTTGATAGAGTGGACTGGAGATTTCTGAGAGCTACATTACAACATATTGGGTTGGGGGAAGGGATGCTAAATTGGGTAGCTAGCCTCTACTCTTGCCCGACGGCTAGGGTGAAGGTCAATAAGGCAATATCTGAACCCTTCCCAATAAAGAATGGAACGAGACAAGGATGTCCACTCTCCCCAATAATTTTTATCCTCACACTCGAACCGTTCCTGAGAACCATACGGGCAAACACAGACATAAGAGGGTTTTGGATAAAAGGAACTGAGTATAAAGTAGCCGCATTTGCAGATGATCTCTTATTCTCAATAACAGCCCCAGAGCTGTCTTTACCAGCCCTATTGAAGGAAATGGGGGAATATGGAACTCTGTCCAATTTTAAGGTGAACTATAGTAAATCGGAGGCGATGGGAGTAGAAATAAATAGGCAGACTCGGCAACAATTAGCGGCAAACTTTCCCTTTAGGTGGACAGACTCCCATATACCTTATTTGGGGACAAAAATACCTAATGATTTGAATATAATTTTTGAATTACATTTTGTACCCCTGGGGAGACAGATCAAGTCGGATTTTCAAAGATGGGACAATGAAAGCTGTACATGGTTCGGCAGAATCAATATTATAAAAATGAACATTATGCCAAGATTATTGTATTTACTGCAGACCCTACCTGTAAAGATTCCCTTAGGATTTCTGAGGGATTTAAGATCCAGATTTAGTAAATTCATCTGGGCAGGAAAATCAGCGAGACTATGACAAAATATCCTAACGTTACCAAAGGAAAGGGGAGGGGTGGGACTACCAGATCCAGTTAGTTACTATGAAGCAGCCCACCTTGCAAGGGTGGTAGAATGGTGTGCCCTCCAGAGGACAAAACCTTGGATCCTTTTGGAACAAAAAACCACGAAGATCCCTTTGGAGGGATTGGTGTGGATTCAAGAGGTAGATATTCCACAAGAGGTTAAAAAACATCCTACAATAGGTGCCACAATACAAGTTACAAAAAGAAAGTTTAGGAAAACAAAAATTTCGGAGTATGTAAGCCCACTTTTACCCGTTTTGGGAAATCCTAGATTCCAATTAGGGCTCACAGATCTACATTTCAATAATTTAAGAAGGTCAGGAATGAGCAGGGTAATACACTTTGAGACTGAAAACCAAAGGAGGGGAGAAATGGGCGAGGTTTTAAGAAGTGAACTGGACCCATTGAGACAAATCCAACTGAGAGCAGCGATTAGAGCATTGAACCCACAAGGTAGTCCGTCCAGAGAGCTCTCAGGGTTTGAGGAAATATGTCTGAAGGGGAAACCGCTGAGACACGGTCTGTCGAAAATGTATATCCTGTTGGTAGACTTAGAAGCCCCGAAAGAACTACCATTTATACAAGCATGGGAAAGAGATTTGGGGATTAAATTCTCAGAGACCCAGAAAACAAAAATTTTCTCTTTCACACACAAGGCTTCCTTAGCCACGAGATATCAGGAAGGAGGCTATAAGATTTTAACCAGATGGTACAAGACCCCCGCCACATTAAAACGTTTTTTTTCCAGAAGTTTCAGATCTGTGCTGGCGGTGTGGAGAAGAGGAGGGTACAATGCTACACATATTTTGGGAATGTAAAAAATTGAAAGAATTTTGGAAAATGATTGAGGACACGGTAGAAGAAATTATAGAGATGAAGTTGGGTGATAACCCAGCCTCCTATTTATTTGACTTTCCAATCTCTACGGTAAAGTTAAAAAATTCCCTGCTTAGACATCTGCTGACAGCAGCAAGAGCATGCATCCCAATTCTGTGGAAAAGTACATCTACGCCAACTAGACAACAATGGTTAGAAAGAATAACGGAAATTCAGCTGATGGAAAAATTGACCATGGGAGTAAGAGCAGGAGGAGAAATATAGACAGACATGGACCCCATGCGACAGATATAGAGAGCGAGGCCCTTGAGGTGGGGGGGGGAAGGGAGAGACGCTGGGGGAAAGGAAGGGAGGGGGACTTTTTTTTTTTTTTGGTGGGGGTGGGTAGGAATAAGGGACAGCGGGGGGGGGGGGAGGAAGTAAATTAAGGAATAATAATATATGGTGTAAACAGGGGGGAGCATGGAGAGCATGTTAAGAAGAATTACATGTAAAAAAAGACAATGTTAAAAAAGTGTTAAACTATACAACGTGTATATAATGCCATATAGATTTGTAACAAGGATTTATGTAGAACAAAAATAAATTAAAGAATAAAAAATAAAAAAATAAAAATGACCCCAAGACTTTTGACTTTGGCGCTAGGGGTGATGATTTTGCCCAGAATGGGCGGGGGTGTCCAAGTTGTTGCAGGTTGATTCATACGCTTGGCGTGAAACAGGAGAAGTTCTGTTTTCGCTCTGTTGAGTTTAAGATAACTCTTTGTCATCCAGTCTTCTATCAAAGAGAGGCATGTCTCTAGATTGAGGTGGCGATCCTTTTTATTGCAAATGCGAAAATACAGTTGCGTGTCGTCTGCATATGAGTGATATAGCAGTTTTTGGCTGCTGATTTAAAAAAAAAGAGGGCAAAGACAGATGTTGAATAACACCGGCGACAAAGGGGGATCCTTGAGGGACTCCACATGATAGTGTGCGTTTCTCAGAAGTGAAAGATCCCAACTTCACTATTTGCGATCGGTTCTCCAAAAAAGAGAACCAAGATAGATCGCATTCTGCGACTTTGGATACTTCAGCTAGCCGAGTCAATAAAAGCTTGTGGTCTACAGTGTCGAAGGCTGCGCTTAGGTCCAACAGAACCTGAAGACTAGATTCTCCTTCGTCTGCGGCCTCGAGAGCGTCGTCCCATATCTTGAACAATGCAGTTTCTGTCCCGTGTCCGGGCCGGAATCCTGATTGAAATGGATCAAGTAGGTTGTGGGTATCTAGATGCTGTTGCAGCTGTTGTACCACTACTTTTTCCATTACTTTTGAGAGTACATTTAGGCCTGTTATGGGACGGCGGTGGAGTGGGTCCTTGGGGTCCAGGGTGGGTTTCTTCAAGATGGGTCGAATTGTGCCCTCCAACTGGGGGGCACTATGCCCTCCCTGAAAGATTGGTTAATAAGCTGCGTGATAGGAGGTGCCAGGATGTTGGCGCAATCCTTCAGCAGTTTATCATTCGGCGCAGTGCTGTTATGCAAAGTTCCGATGATATTTTTAGTGGCATGGATAAAGATGGGTTCCAGCGTGAACTCACCTGGTTGTGGCGAGTTACTGCAGGTGTTGTGTAAATAATTGCGGGGGGGGGGCTACGGGGGGAATTGTTTTGCTGAATGCTTTGCCGGATTCCCTTGATTTTATTAATGAAGTAATCCGATAATTCATTACAAAATTCTTGTGTGTCCGAATTGGGGGCTTCAAGACATACTGGATTCATGGTCTGAGTGACCAGCTTGAAGAGTTTGCGGGGGCAATTAAGGGCGCTGTTGATAGCCTCAGAAAAATAGTTTTTCTTGGCTGTGAAGATTTCTTTGTGGTATTTTCTTTTGCCTTGTAGATGGAGAGGTTCTCATCTGAAGGTCTTCTTTTCCAGGCGGCTTCCGCCCTTCTGCTTCAGTAACGCCAGTTGGTTTTTGAACCAGCTGGAGTTTTTTTCCTGGTGTGGGTTTTTCGTTTCGGCGATATTAAGTCAGCTGACTGTAATAGGGCTGTGTTTATGGGATCCAGTTTCTTCAGCCGTTTGATGCGGGTGAATTGTTTTTATTTTTTTCCTTAACGTGGCTTTGAAGAGTTCCGAGTGGAGCTTCTTCTGACATCTAGTCCAGTGTGTAGTCACTGGATTTGATGTTTTTGTTAAGGGGGGGAATTCTGAAATAATGAATTTAATTGCATGGTGATCTGTCCATGGCAATGGTTCATTTTCCAAGATTTTTATTTCCAGATTTTGTCTGAAAATAAGATCGAGCGTGTGACCTGAAGCATGTGTGGGCCCACATACTACTTGTTGTAGCCCTAATCCTTCCAGGTGGTCAATGCAGGCATTGGCAACGGTGTCTTGCGGGGAGTTGGCCCAGAGGTTGAAGTCCCCGAGCAGCAAAAGGTGTTTGCTGTTAAGGGTGTAGGTGGAGATGAAGTCTGTCAATAATGGGAGAAACTGCGATTTTGGGCCAGGTGGCCTATAGCAGAGTAGAATCCGGACGGTCTCCTGGTAGTTTGCTTGGAGTTGCAGAGTAAGGGTTTCCATGAATTGAAGAGGGTTCTGAAGGACTGGTTTGGTGATTGCAAGGTGAATCTTGCAAATCACTGCCAGGCCTCCTCCTCTTTGCCCCATTCTGTTTTCGGTTATGATACAATAGTTTTCTGGCACCAATTCTTCTAGAATGGTGTTAGTCGGCTGTGAGCCAGCTCTCTGTAATAAAGAGGCAGTCTAAATCGTATTGCAGAATGAAATCATGGATTTCTAATCTGTGTTTTACTGCCAATCTTGTGTTGATCATAGCACATGATATGTGCTTAGGCTGGGGTAAACGGCTGCAATTCTTGATAGTCGATCGTTGATCGACTCTCAATAGTCGTTCAATTCTTAGGTCTTTTTTGGTGATGGCTGGCAATATTGCGGCAAATCGCCTCAGATCCCAAATGGTTTCTGCAGAATATTGCAGATTAACCATGGTCGCCAGACACCAGGGGGGGGGGGGTGGACGTTCAAGGATTAACTGAATCCTCTATCCTCACTTGGTCCAGAGGAAGGAAAAAAAACCCTGGTGGTGCTACGCTAATATGCTCCGGCAGGGCAAAAAATTCCTTCCTGACCCCTTAGGAGGCGATCGGATGATCCCTGGATCAAGTTCTAATGATAAGGGGCAGAGTGGGGCTGGGTATAGCAAGATGGCTACCGATCGGGTAGCAGGATCTGGGCTGGGGGCTGTGAACTGGGGGTGGATAGGTGCAGCCAGGGGAGACTGGAGCAGAAGCAGGTACTCTCCTGGGGTGGGGGGGGGCTTGCCGGGCAGTTTGGGCTGTTTGGTGGTGAGGGGGTGGGAAGCGTTGCGGCACTAGGCAGCGGGTGAAGCTGCGGCCTTTCCTAGATCGCGGCTGCCGCGATTGTCGACAGGCCGGCACGGTTGTTCTCAAAAAACGCCAGAATCGGCAGAAATTGCGGCGGAGAGGCGGTGGGGGGATGCCTTGGGCAGGGATGGTAGTGTGAGGGTGAGAGGCAGGGAAATGGAGGAGGGGGAAGCCGTGATCCTAGCCGTGGTTCCGTTGTGGCTTGTCCTGAAAAGGACGGCCGCCAACGGTACTCAAGGAGGTGGAGGAGATGGCCCCTATGTCAGGGGCTTACCTTGAGGCTCCGGTGGGAGAGGAGAGAACCAGGGGATCCAGGGGCGGCTCAGGGTAAGAGCAGATCTGACAGCAGAGGCTGAGGCTGGGGGAGGAAAGCCCTGCCTGTCTGGCTCCAGGACTGTTAAAACGCACGCCAATTACTACTGGAGCACAGTTCTAGCCCTGGGGAGGAGTCACTCTTTCAGACTCAATCCTGGAGAGCAGCAGGAGAGCGCTGACGCGCGGTACATATATATCTTTACTTTCGGAGAGGGGAGATCTTTTATCTCCTCATCCCCCCTTGTATGCCTTAAAATTATGTGAAGGAAAAAAAAAGCGGTGAGAAGAGGGGATAAAAAGAGGGGAAACATATCTGGAAGGGCACTTTTACGCATATCCACACACGGTCCCCCACCCCATATATCCCATTTCCATACATATGTGTTTATATGTCTCTTGCCTTCAGGCCAAGAGAAAGGGGGGGAGGAGGGGGACCAGGGGGGTAGGAAAGCCACCACATAGGTACCAGCCTCTATGTACTCTCCCCACTCCCCATGATCTCCAAATAAGTCGGACTGCTTAAATTCCATCCATTTCCCCCATGTACTCTAAAATCCTGTTTCTACATCCTCTTCCATTACCCTCGTTTTATCTACCTCCTTAACCACTTGCTTACTGGGCACATATACCCCCTTCCTGCCCAGGCGAAATTACAGCTTTTAGCACTGCGTCGCTTTAAATTAAAATTGCGCGGTCATGCGACGTGACTTACAAACAAAATTGACGTCCTTTTTTTCCCCACAAATAGAGCTTTCTTTTGGTGGTATTTGATCGCCTCTGCGTTTTTATTTTTTTTTGCGCTATATACAAAAAAGAGCGACAATTTTGAAAAAAAACACAGAATATTTTTTACTTTTTGCTATAATAAAAATCCAATTTTTAAACAAAAAATATATTTTTTTTTCTTAGTTTAGGCCGATATGTATTCTACATATTTTTGGTAAAAAAAACAATAGCAATAAGCGTATAGTAATTGGTTTGCGCAAAGGTTTTAGTGGCTAGGAAATAAGGAATAGAATTGACATTTTTTTTTTTTTTACTAGTAATACGGCGATCTGCGAATTTTGTCAGGACTGCGATATTGCAACGGACACATCGGACACTTTTGACACATTTTTGGGACCATTCACATTTGTACAGCGATCAGTGCTATAAAAACGCACTAATTACTGTATAAATGTGATTGGCAGTGAAGGGGTTAGCACTAGGGGGTGAGGAAGGGGTTAAATGTGAGTCCTGGGTGTGTTCTAACTGTGTGGGGGGAGGGGGGTGACTGAGGGAGGTGACCGATGCTGTCTCCCTATGTACAAGAGAAACAGCATCCGTCTCCTCTTACTGACAGGACGTGGAGCTCTGTGTTTACACACAGAGCTCCACGTCCCTGCTCTAAAACTGCCGATCAGCGGGTACCTGGCGGACATCGCGACCACCAGGCACGCGCATCGGCATCTCGGGGACGCGCCGGGTGCGCGCGCCGCCATCGGCGCGCCACCGCCCCCCAGTGGCCGGAGAAAACAATGCCGTTAATTGACGGCAGCTTGGATATTCAGATCCCCTAAGCTGCCGTCAATTGACGATGAGCGGGGCCGCAAGTGGTTAAACCATTTCTTTATCCTTGGCACTTCCTTCAGTTTCCAGTATTTCGGGATTAGAGCTTTCGCTGTGTTCAGCAGAAATGGGGTAAGTGCCATTCTATACTTCTTCCTAGGTCATTCCATTGCGTGAAATAAACATTTCCAGGGATCTAATTCTATCTCCTTCCCTTCGATCTGCTTAATTAGATCTAGTACTTCCACCAAATATGTTTGAATCAAACTACATTGCCACCATATATGGGCGTGGTTTCCTTCCTCTCCACATTCCCTCCAACACAGAGGTGAGGTGTCTTGGTTCATTTTATGCATTTTAGAAGGAACATAGTACCACTTGGTCAAAAATGTATAATTCATTTCTTTTATCCTTGTATACCTCGAGGTAGAATACACATAGTCCATAACCTTCTTCCTCAGCATATCTGGTGCTGCCTGGTTCAGTTCTATCTCCCATCTTTCCAAGGGGTGCGTTAACCTGTCGTCCATGGAAGTTATCAACAACGTATATATTTTGGAGATCGTCCCTTTTCTACTTGACTCCCCCTGATCTATTAATCTTATATAATTTGTTATAACTTACACTTAAAAAAACAGCTTATAAACCAGTCATTTAAGGAAGGCATAGTGCCCTCCCTGCTGAAAGAGGGCACAATCCAGCCCATCTTGAAGAAACATACCCTGGATCCCAAGAACCCAAATCACCGCCGTCCCATAACAATGCTAAACATTTTCTCCAAGGTAATGGAGAAAGTGGTGGTACAACAGCTGCAACAGCATCTAGATACCCACAACCTACTTGATCCACTGCAATCGGGATTCCGTCCCGGACACGGGACGGAAACAGCACTGCTCAAAATATGGGACGACGTTCTGGAGGCCGCAGACGAAGAAGAATCTTGTCTCCTGGTTCTGCTGGACCTAAGCGCAGCCTTTGACACGGTAGATCACAAACTGCTACTGACTCGGCTGGCTGAGGTAGCCGGAGTCGCAGAGGGTGATTTACCATGGTTTTCCTCCTTTTTGGGAAGCCGATCTCAAACGGTGAAGTTGGGACCGTTCACTTCTGGAAAACGCACTGTCATGTGGATTCCCCCAAGGCTCACCTCTGTCACCGGTGCTCTTCAACATCTATCTTCGCCCTCTTATTGAAGTCATCGGTAGTCAACAACTACTTTATCACTCATATGCAGACGACACGCAACTGTATTTTCGCATCTGCAATAGAAAGGATCATCATCTCAGCTTAGAGAATTGTCTCTCTTCAATAGAAAAGTGGATGACTAGGAGTTATCTTAAACTCAACAATTCCAAAACAGAACTTCTTCTGTTTCAGGCCAGTCGCAAGAGTCAACTGGCAACAACCTGGACACCTCCACCCATTCTGGGCCAGATCATCACCCCTAGCGCCAAAGTCAAAAGTCTCGGGATCATTTTTGACACCCACATGACAATGGACGCACAAATAGGGTCAGTAGTCAGTGGATCTCACCATCTGCTGCCCCTACTACGCAGGCTTATTCCATTCATTCCCAAAGAAGACGTACCAGTGGTGGTGGGAACAATTGTGAACTCCAGACTGGACTATGCATATGCCCTCTACCTCGGACTCCCAAAGTACCAAATCGCTCGTCTGCAAGTCGTACAAAATACGGCCGCCAGACTGGTGACTGGGAAAAAACCCTGGGAATCAATCTCACCGTCGCTGAGATCCCTTCACTGGTTGCCAGTAAAAGACAGAATTGCTTTTAAAGCTCTCTGTCTGACTCATAAATGCATCCATGGAAAAGCCCCGAAATATCTTTGCGATAAAATAGAAGCCCACAATCCCAATCGCATTCTGCGATCCAGCGACCAAAATTTGGTCAAAGTACCCAAAGCCAGATTCAAGTCCAAAGGAGAAAGAAGGTTTGCGGTCCAAGGTCCCAGACTTTGGAACGCTTTACCAACCAGCATTCGGTTGGAGGAAAACCACCTGACCTTCAGAAGACAGATTAAAACTCTGCTCTTTTGATGTCAAGAAAGACTGAAACAACAAGCGCCCAGAAGCGATTTGGTTTGCATGTGCCGCGCTATATAAGTTTCTCATTCATTCATTAATCAACTCCTCATGCGACAGCACCAATTGGTCTAATACAGTCACATGCTCTTCTAAACCTAGACATTCTGGATGCATTTTTATTTTATTTTTTGCTTCAAGCTCTTAATGTTCTTGTTGGGGGGAGTAAAGGAAAGCTAAGTATGTACTATTTGTTTTCCCTGTTCTGCTTGATGCTGTAAGACGGCTGTGCTAATGTGTTAACCACTTAACCCCCGGACCATATTGCTGGATAAAGACCAGAGCACTTTTTGTGATTCGGCACTGCCCCTCTTTAACGGACAATTGCATCGTGTGATGTGGCTCCCAAACAAAATTGGCGTCCTTTTTTTCCCCACAAATCAAGCTTTCTTTTGGTGGTATTTGATCATCTCTGTGGTTTTTATTTTTTGCGCTATAAACAAAAATAGAGCGACTATTTTGAAAAAAATTCAATATTTTTTACATTTTGCTATAATAAATATCCCCAAAAAACATATAAAAAAAAAAACATTTTTTTTCCTCCGTTTAGGCCGATACGTATTCTTCTACATATTTTTCATTAAAAAAAAAATCACAATTAGCGTTTGATTGGTTTGCACAAAATGTATTGCGTTTACAAAAAAGGGGGTAGTTTTATGGCATTTTTATTATTATTTGTTTTACTAGTAATGTCGGTGGTCAGTCATTATTTTTTTCAGTACTGCGACATTATGGCGGACACATCGGACAATTTTGACAAATTTTTGGGACCATTGGCATTTTATAGCGATCAATGCTATAAAAATGCATTGGATTACTATAAAAATGCCATTGGCAGTGAAGGGGTTAACACTAGGGGGCAGGGAAGGGGTTAAGTGTGTTGCTGGGTGTGTTCTTACTGTATGGGGGGGTTGACTCACTAGGGGAAATCACTGATCTTCTGTTCATACATTGTATGAACAGGAGATCAGCGTTTCCCCCCGCTGACAGGCCTGAGAGCTTTGTGTTTACACACAAAGCTCCCGGTCCCCGCTCTGTAACGAACGAGCGCGCGTGCCTGGCGGCGATTGCGCCCGCCGGGCGGGGGCGCGCATATATATTGGCACATATATTCTATTAGTGCTGTAAACAATTTGTATATCTCATCAATAATAATAGTTCTCCAGTGCTAATGATAATGTTGACTGTGAGTCAAGTATTTAATAAAAACTTAGTCTATGTTTCTTATGTGATAAGACTCCAATCCTTACACCGTTACCAGTGCCAAACTTCATATAAATTCCCCCGTGGATGTGAGTGAAAAGCCTACTCACCCGACCACTGTGACCTCTTTAGTTAAAAAGGTCAAATCAAGCTGTTTGAGTGGGTCAATAATCCTGCTGGTATACCAATAAGGATTTAGCTGGAAACCTTTTTTCTCCACCGTAATAGCCCATTAAAAAATGGATATACACTGGACCATAGCGTAACACAATTTATTTAAAAAATATATAAAAACAAATGCGGTGGCTGCTTACATTTGTGGTAGCCTTTCCCAGCACTGAGGATTACAGCATTAAGGCTGCATTCACACCTAGGCGTTTTAACGCCTGAAGCGCGACACTACAATACGCCGGAGGGATGAAATAACATTATTGTCTATGGTGACTGTTCACATCTTAACGCCGAACGCAGAAACGCCGGTCGCGTGAAGCTCAAACAAGTCCTTTTTTTGTCGCGCGTATCGGGCGGTTTGGGCGTATTTGAGCGTTTCCATTTCCCATAGAAAGTAATGGAAACGCTCGATTCAAGTGACTTGCGCGACAACGAGCGTTTGCTACAGGCGTTTTGTCGCTCTAATCAATAGAACTTTTCACCCAGGAAAAGATTAAAAAAATCTATCAACATAGCAACAAGTGATGAAAAGATGATAATTTTTCCTATTGGCTAAAATAAAAAAACGTCGAAGTACAAAAACGTCGGACGACGCTGTATGCAAACGCGCAAATAAGCTTAAATACGCGCGACAAAACGGCGGCAAAAAACACTCAGGTGTCAATGCAGCCATAAACACCAGACAGATAATTCTGCTGCCATCACCGTAGTAAAGTGAAACAGGAAGTGACTAGGAATGCACCTTGATGTATGTTTCATCTTACAACGTCATCAGGAAGTGCCTCCTTGCTACCTTCAGATCTTTCATTGCCACTCATTTACCTTAAGAACCTCAAGATTCTGTGTGCAATATTTTTTACTTTTTGCTATAATAAATGTCTCCCCCCCAACAAAAAAAAAAATATATATATATATATATTGTGTGTGTGTGTGTATGTATGTGTGTGTGTGTGTGTGTGTATGTGTATATATATATATATATATATATATATATATATATAAAAATCTAATTTTATGTGGAATAAAATGGAATGACACAGGGAAAAAGTATTGACCATGCTAACTGAAATTTATTTAATGCTTCTTACAAATCCTTTGTTGGCAATGACCATTCCAAGACGCCTCCTGTATGGAGAAACTAACTGCATTGCTCAGGTGTGATTTTTGCCCATTCTTCAACACAATCAGTCTTCAAATATTGAAGGTTCCATGTGCCTGTTCTATGAACTCTGATCTTTCGTTTTTCCATTGATTTTCTATTGGATTTAAATCAGGTGATTGGGTTGGCCATTCTACCTGCTTTATTTTCTTTCTTCATAACCAATTGACCGTTTCCTTGGCTTTGTGTTTGTGATCGTTGTCTTGCTGAAGTGTCCACCCTTGTAAAAGAGATCTCTCCAACTCCTTGGGTAATCTTGTACGAGTACTTTATCCTGTCCAGCCCCTTGCATCTTTGTTTCTTATTCCCCCAATCCTTTAGAGCCGGTTCACACTGGGGCGGCACGACTTTGGTGGTGACTTGGCTAAGCGTTCTGAAGACGACTTCAGAGGCGACTTGCAAAATGACTTCTGTATAGAAGTCAATGCAAGTCGCCCCCGACTGCGTCGCTCCTATTAGAACGGTTATGTTGAATAGAATGGGACGCGACTTGTCAGACGGCTGAGTCGCCTGACGTGTCGCCCCAGCGTGAAACGGCTCTAAGGACCTCCTCATCAGCTATACCTCAATCGCAGACTATGCTACGATTCCCAGATTTGGTTGTGTTCAAGCTGTATCCCTGTTCCTCCCTAGATTATACATATGCTTCCACTCCTGGGAAGATCTTAAAGGGAAGACCTGCTTATTTCATCATCCAATCATGTGAAAGCTAAAATGCTGTTTTTTTTTGTTTTTTGTTTTTCTTGCATGTCCCCCTCAGATCTACAGTGACTGAACCGCCAAGTGTATTTGTAGTGCAAAGTGGATTAGCCTTTCATAAATAACCCCATATGTCCTTTATCCATGTTAGAATTTTGTAAATATAAATACCATTCAGTATAATGGAAAGGGCACCTGGCAGAAGATAGTTCCTCCTGAGAAAACATGTACTCCATAAAGGAACGTCACCTGGCAACGAAGCATTGAGTAGTGCAGCAGTTCTGTATGATGGTGACTAATTTCTCCAGATAAAAAAAAGTGAAAATAGAGCCTGTTTAGCAGCCATGTGACTAGGTGGTGAGGAATAGATCCAATTGTACATAATTGATCTGCGGGCTACCATTAAGCAGATATGAGCCCAATGTGGGAGGGTCGGCAGAGTTGCAGACTGGAGCGGGGTAACTGACATTTTGCAGCCAAAGATGCATAGTAAGGGGTCTTTAGGTAGTTTCATCTTAAGAACTTTAGTGATATATCCACATACCGAGTCCCAGAACGTATAAACAGATGAGCATTCTCATAGGCGATTAAATAGTGTGGGCCATTGGAGTGAGCACCAAGGACACTGTGATTGTGAGGGGTCTGCAGGTTTGGTGCAGAAACGGGGGTAGTATACTCTGTGAAGTAATTTATACTGAGTTTCTTGCCAGGTTTCTGATATAATAATCTTGCAGATTTTACGATATTCCACCAAAAGTTTTTCAGATAGAAATCAATTTCCAAAATGGTGTGAGATGATATTTTGCCGATTTGAAATGTGATAAGATGAGAATATGCACTAGATATAGAGTAATCATCCTGGTGAATAACCAACTTGATAAATGTTCTTTGGAAAGGGTCTTGTCTAGGGCTGTAGCAGGTCCTTAGATAGCTGAGTATTTGATGGTAATGGAAGATGTGGGACAGTTCTAGAAAGATTACTCTTGGGAAAGGTCAGAGGATGGTTTGATAACACTGGGTGTACCTTTTTAAAAATGAGGACACTTTGGTGAGGCCACAATTCTTCCATTTATCATGGAGTTTCCATGAATGTGTAGGTACCAATAAATGGTCGAGGGTAGCCCTAGTAGTCTCCACATCTCTCTCCAGGCTATAACAGTGTCTCTGATCATAATATTGGATTGAAGATGAGCTGGAAAAGCTCTCAAATTAGAGTGCAACACAGCAGGGAGGGAGAGTGAAGAGACAAGGGTATTCTCAAGTATATAATTGGTATATCTAGATTTGCCGGATATCCAGTCTAGGCCCTATCTCAGTAGACAAGAGAGATTGTAAAACCTTAAATTGGGAAGACCTGCACCACCTTTGTTCTTGGGTAGACAAAGGTTTGGAAGGGAAATGCATGTTTTTTTTACGAGACCATAAGAAGGCCATCAGTGCCATGTAACTTTTTTGTATGTCAGAATGTTTCAACAGTAGAAGTATAGTTTGCATAGGGTAGCGTAGACGTGCAAACAAAACTATTTTAAAAAGATGGCATCTGCCGAAGAGCAATTGGGGAAGGTGTGCCCAGGCTTCCAACTCCTGCAAAAATCTTGGTTATCAGTGGAGACTAATTAAGATGGGACAGAAGCCATCATCATCATTGTACTGTCTGTATACCCATGTAATTGAAAGTGTTTTACTTCCTGGTGCGGTGACGTGGTGGCGTCAACGTCATCGCCACGTCACCACGCTGTCTGCCGGCGGGGATTTTGGTTTGATCGTGTGTACAGCGATCAAACCAAAACAGCCCAGCAGACAAATATGTTCAAATCGGTCTGCCAGACCGATTTGAACAGATGTATTTGGTCGTGTGTACGCGGCCTAAGAATTTCAATTTGTTTGCAATCAGGCAGGCCCTTGAACTACATGGTTTTGGTAATCCTGAAGAGAAAAACCTGCAGGAAAACTGATAGTGTGTATGGGGCTTAAGACTGTGCCCAAAAAGCCAAACCATGAATAACCAGGAGAAACTGTTATTGAAGGCCTTTTCGGGTGTCGAGAGATAATGGTGAAGTCTTTATCTAGATGGGATTTGACATGTTCTAGTGCTAGCAGAACCCTGCGGATATTCAAAGTGGCAAATCCTAATTGAGCCGAGTGTAGAATATCGGGAAGAAGTGGTGCTAGTCAGGACGCTACTATTTTGGAAAGGCTTTTTACATTGATCAATAAAATTGGCATATAAGATCTTTGGTGTAAGGGGATCTTTCCCTTTCTTCGAGATTAGTTTAATGTGGGCCTGGGTTCCTGTGACGTTTGGAGGTGGGAACATCATGGTGTGGGTCTGTCACCTACCAGTGCCACCCATCAGTTCCCACCAGTAATGCCTTATTGGTTCCCATCAGTGCAGCCCAAGATTTCTGACAAAAAAGTGAAAAGAATTATCAAAAGAGTTGTCCAAGAGCCAAGGACCAGTTTTGGAGAGCTTCAGAAAGACCTAGAATTGGCAGGTATAATTGTTTCAAAGAAAACAGTAAGTAATGCACTTGACTGCCATGTCCTGCATAAAAATGGCAGAGATGATATAATACCACCAACAGAAAGCTAAATTGTTTGGGTACAGTGGAGTATGGCGCAATTGTCATTCAAAGTGTGACCGCTGAAAATTGGCTTGGGCAGGAAGGGGCATAAGTGCCTGGTATAGAAGTGGTTACAAAAATCCTGACTTGGTTTGCGAGTTTTGTTTTGCAATACAAGCAGGATTCAAGCCAAAGCGGTGTGCAATACTGCATTTGGCTTGAAGTGGGGGGGCGCCAGAGCCAAGCAGAGCCAATCGGCACTGTTCAGAAACTTTTCAAAAATCTCGGAAATACTCAGTTTCCGAGTTTAGCAGAGGTGTCCTCAGCCCTTTCCGAGTGTTCCCAAAGCTCTCCGGCGCCCCCCACCTCTGACCACCTGCGATATTGCATGCCATTGAAATCTAATGTGGAACAAATTATTTTTGTTTTCATTGACTTCAATGGGGAAACTCGCTTTGATTTGCGAGTACTTTGGATTACGAGCATTCTCCTGGAACGGATTATGCTCGTAATCCGAGGTTCCACTGTATATAAAATGTCAAAGACCTTATTTAACCGCTTAAGGACCCTGCACTGTATATATAGGTCCTAATTTTAAAGATGGATATCTCGGTAACGGCAGCAGCTGCTGCCACAACCGAGGTATCCATCTTTACGGCGCAAGTCCCCTTAAACGATAACGGCAGTCTCCGCAGTGGATTCGGCGCGAGATCGCCGTTATCGGTGGCGGGAGAGGGGCCCCCCTCCCGCCGCTCTTCCGCGCCCTCCGCCGCTTACCGTTGGTGATCGGGTCCGTTCGGCAGCTGACTGGGGATGCGAGTGAGGGGAAAAATGTCCCTCACCCGTCACTTCCGCCCAGCTGAGCTATGGGGACATCAAAACGTCAGTCCCGCCCAGCGTCTTAAAGAAACATTTTTTTTTTTGTTTACCTCTTTTTTGCTTTTAAGTCTAAATATGAGATCCAAGGTCTTTTTGACCCCAGCTCTCATATTCAGGAGGACCTGTCACGCTTTTTTCTATTACAAGGGATGTTTACATTCCTTGTAATAGTAATAAAAGTGATAATTTTTTTTTTCAGTGTAAAAAATAATAAAATCAAAATAAATAAGAAAAAAATAATAATTTTTTAAAGTGCCCCGCCCCAACGAGCTTGCGCGCAGAAGCGAACGCATACGCGAGTAGCGCCCGCATATGAATACAGTGTTCAAACCACACAAGTGAGATATCGCCGCGATCGTTAGAGCGAGAGCAATAATTTTATCCCTAGACCTCCACTGTAACTCAAAAGATGCAACCTGTAGAATTTCTCACTTCGTCTTTTAGGACAGCACTTGGAGAGAGAGCGCAGCTCCACCCACTTCCCAGGAAACACTGCAGTCACTGCTATAACTTCCGCCCACCTCCACCATGGCCTCAGTTGTAGTGTTTCCTCCGGCCATGGTGGAAGCGCTGCAGGGAACCAGGAGGATGCTGGACTCTCTCCAGGGGGAGATGGATGGAAGACCATACTTGCGATCGGTTGTTTTTTCAGGAGGCAGACCCAACCTCCCCCCTGACGCGTGGGGGATGTTTCGGTGCTCCCCTCTTCTCGAGCCCGGAGAGGGTAAAGGCTGCCGGAGGTTCCGCGCCAATAGGTTGGGCATTACAGGCCGTTTTGGGGGCGGTTAGATGCCGGTCTCCTGGGGTCTGCGATGTCCCGGTACGGAGGGCGGGCAACGGCGTTTCCGGTGGAGGCGGGACTTCCGGCGGCGCGTGGCGGCTTCCAGTTCCGGCCGCTGGAACACAGAAGGGAGGGGCAGCCTCGGCGGTGCAATTTCCGGTTCCCACAGCGGTGGGGTTAACCGGGACTTTCAAAAGGAGGCGCACAAACGATCACCGCGTTCTGGGAAAATGGAGCCAGAAGACGCAGCGGAGGTGGCAGGAGCAGGAGCCACATGCACCAGCCAGGTAGGAAAACAGCGGTTTAAGTCTACCTGGTTCCTTGTTATGTCCCTCCTACTGCCCCTTTGGGGAGAGGAGCCTGCCTCACTCACCCTAGTCACGTCCCTGGGAGAGTGTTGTTTGTTTTGGTACAGCGGTGATGGGACCTGGTGTGTTTTTGTTCACTGGCTGTTTTGTGGTGGTGGTGTTTTGGGTCTGAGACACAAAAAGTTAAACATGGGGTTGTTGTCTTTTGTGTTTTTCAGAAAGCTAAAGAAAAGCTAAAAATTTCAGTGCCCCCTCCTAAGAAACGGTGTGCTACCTGCAAAAACAACCCTTAAAGGGTCTTGGACTAAGCCGTTATGCAAGGCATGCATCACGGACATAGTCAAAGGGGAAGCCTCTACTAGTGCAGCCTCCGAACAACCCAAAGAGATGCTCTCTTCCTTTCGGAAGGAGCTAGAAGAGACCTTTCAGTCGTTCCGCTCCTACTTGGACAGAGGGGCGGCGTCGGGGTCAGCAGCTAAGGCCTCCACTAGTGCACCCTTGGATTATAGAGGGGCAGGTAGTGAGTCCGAGGAGGAAGAACCTAGCAGCCTAGTCTCAGGGTCATAGCGGAAGAGGAAGATACAGGAGAATCTTCTTCTTCACGTGACAAGTTGTCCTTAGAAGAGGTGGATGACTTACTGAAAACTATTCATTCCACCTTAAACATTAAGGTGGATAAGACGCATTTATCTCTGCATGACAAGATGTACCAGGGTTTAGACAAAGTCAAGCATCAAACCTTTCCAGTACATAGGGTATTGTCAGATGCGGTTAAAAGGGAGTGGAAAGACCCAGAGAGGGCTCCTTTCTTTTCCCGGTCACTTAAGAGGAGATTTCCTTTTGATGAGGATCCAGCGCAGGTATGGAATAAGAAACCTAAGCTGGATGCTGCATTTTCAAAGGTATCCCGAAATACAGACTTGGCCTTTGAGGATACAGGCACCTTAAAGGATCCCCTAGATAAAAGAGCAGAGGCGCTCTTAAAGAAGGCTTGGGATGCCTCCCTGGCCAACCTCAAACCAGCTATGGCATCCACAGTAGTGGCCAGGAACCTTGAGCATTGGTTGGAACAGCTGAAGGGTCACATTGAGTCCGGGACCTCACGCAGAGAGTTGCTAGAGTCCTTCCCGATTCTTCTGAAGGCAGTAGGTTACATGGCGGATGCCTCAGCCGAGTCAGTGAGAATATCAGCCCGTTCCTCGGCCCTAGTGAATTCGGCCAGGAGGGCTCTCTGGGTCAAAACCTGGACTGGGGACACGGCTTCGAAGGCTAAGTTATGTGGCCTGCCCTTCGATGGAGATCTGGTATTTGGCGCCGGTCTGGACACTGTTCTGGATAGGATGGCGGATAGGAAAAAAGCCTTCCCCTTAAAGAAGGTAGTACCGCGGACCAGGAAAAATTTTCGTCCTTTTTTCCAGCCCCAAGATCCTAAAGGGGCACAAACAGGTCAGGGTGGAAGGTCCTGGCGGCCTCAGAGGGGTAGAGGGAGACCCGGGGTGTTGTTTCGCTCCCCTAGCCAGCCCGCTAAACCCCAGTGACGGTCGCCTGGCTGTGGGAGGACAGCTTCAGTCGTTCCTTCCACAGTGGGCAGAGACGACTTCCAGTGCATACATCCTCAAGGTTATTGCAGAGGGCTACGCGCTGGAGTTCTCAGAGAAACCACCGTTGCGTTTTTCTACGCGACTCAGCTGCCCAGGGATCAGGAGAAATCCAGGGCAATGTTGTCACTGTTAGAGGAATTTCTCCAGCAGAGGGTGATCACCCCGGTACCCCAACAAGAGCAGGGGATGGGTTGCTACTCCCATGTGTTTCTAGTAAAAAAGCCGGCAGGAAAATTTTGTTTGATTCTGAACTTAAAATTCCTGAATCGGTCAATCAAGTACAAGAGGTTCCGGATGGATACCATCTACTCGGTCAGAAGGCTTCTTCCAGCGGGTTGCTTTCTGGCTTCGATAGACCTAAGGGATGCTTATCTTCACGTCCGGATAAGAGCCTCTTCTCAGCGTTTCCTGCGTCTAGCAATCAGGACAGGAAGCAAGGTCAAACACTTTCAGTTCAGGGCCCTGCCGTTTGGTCTCTCCTCCTCTCCGAGGATCTTTTCGAAGGTGGTGGCGGAGGCCTTGGCACCTCTAAGGCTGGAAGGAGTTTTGGTAATTCCATACTTGAACGACCTTCTGTTGTTCGCCAAGACAGAAGATCAGCTTCTCAAAGACCTGTGGAGGACTCAGGCCCATTTGGAGGGCCTAGGTTGTATTATGAACAGAGAGAAGTCAAATCTAGTTCCCTCTCAGGAGAAGTTATTTTTACCAGAGGAGAAAATAATCAAGGTTCAGGCAGCAGTGAAGGCAGTGCAGATGAACCTGTCAGTTTCAGTTCGTGCAGCTATGTTCACCCTGGGACTACTCACATCCTCCATTCCTGCGGTTCAGTGGGCCCGCCTGCATTCAAGGAGTCTCCAGCAGGCGATTCTACAGAATTGGACGCATGGAGAACCCTTGGAGAAGGAGATCAGGGTTCCAGCTTCAGGAAAAAGGAAACTTTGGTGGTGGAGGACTTACGCAAATTTGAGTCAGGGTCTAGTGTGGTCCTTCCCTGCTACAATGGTCCTAACTACGGATGCCAGCTCCTGGGGATGGGGTGCTCACCTCAGGGGTCAGTTGGCTCAGGGGTCCTGGTCCAGGGAAGAGTCCAAGAGATCCTCCAATTGGAGGGAACTCAAAGCCGTTTGCCTGGGGCTTTGGGCCTTCCAGGAGACAATACAGGGTCAGCATGTCCGGATACTGTCGGACAATGCTACAGCGGTAGCTTACGTCTCAAGGCAGGGGGGCACGAGGAGCAGGGTGCTCCTGAACCTGGCCCTACACATGCTTTACTGGGCAGAGACAAACTTGGCATCTCTGTCTGCAGTACACCTAAAGGGCAGTTTAAACCACCTGGCAGACTTCCTAAGCAGGAGGAGGGTTCTAGAATCCGAGTGGAGTCTAAATTCAGAGGTGTTCCAGAAAATAGCAGACAGGTGGGGAACCCCTCAGATAGACCTGTTCGCGTCCCAAGCCAACGCCAAGGTTCCGGTTTTCTTTTCCCTCAACAGGACTGGATCAAGCGTAGGGTCTAGATGCGTTAGTTCAGCATTGGCCCTTCCGTTTGTGTTATGCTTTCCCCCCAGTGCAAATGATTCCGTTAGTTCTGCGGAAACTTCAGGTAGAAAAGACGACTCTTATCCTGATAGCCCCATACTGGCCCAAAAGGCCTTGGTTTTCAACCCTGTTGAAACTGGCAATAGAACCTCATCAGCTACTTCCAGTCAGAAAGGACTTGTTATACCAGGGTCCTCTGCTCCATCCCAACGTGGATCGGCTCAACCTGGCGGCCTGGTTACTGAAGAGTTAATCCTGAGTAGGAAGGGTTTATCTAAACGGTTAGTGGATACGCTACTTAGTAGCAGAAAGGAAGTTACCAGGGCGATTTATTTTAAGACCTGGAGGGTCTTTAATTCCTGGTGCAGTTCAAAGAATTGTTCCCCCATGAATAATTTTTCGGTCCTGGAGTTTTTACAGGACGGGATGGACAAGGGTCTGGCAGCCAGCACCCTGAAAGCACAGGTTGCTGCGCTATCAGTATTTCTAGAGAGACGGTTATCCCTAGATCCCTATGTCATCAGATTTTTTAAGGCATTAGCCAGGGCTAGGCCTTCCCCCTTTAAGTTTTTTCCCAAGTGGGACTTATCGGTGGTTTTGGGGGGTCTGACAAAAAGACCTTTCGAACCACTGTTAGAAGCATCTTTAAAATTTTGGACCCTGAAAATGGTCCTTTTAGTAGCCGTCACCTCGGCTAGGAGAATTAGTGAGCTACAGGCTCTTTCAATTTGGAACCCTTCTTGACCATCTTCCCAGATGGAGTCGTGTTGAGGACAGATCCTGGGTTCCTTCCTAAGGTGGTATCGGCCTTCCATAGGACACGAGAAATAGTGTTACCTACCTTTTGTCCGGCTCCTTCCGGTTCAAGGGAAGAAGAGTTTCATACCTTAGATGTCAGAAGGTGCATTATGCACTACCTGGAAGTCACCAGGGAATTTAGGAAATCCAATTCTCTGTTTGTGTTGTTCTCGGGTGCACGTAGGGGGTACGGTGCTTCCAAAAGTACGTTAGCCAGATGGCTCCGTATGGCTATCCACAAGGCCTATAAGGCTAGGGATATAGAACCTCCCCCAGGGGTGGTGGCACATTCTACAAGGGCAGTGGCAACTTCCTGGGCAGAACGGGCTGGAGCTTCACCAGAGCTTATCTGCAAGGCAGCTACGTGGACGAGTTTTTCCACTTTTACTCGCCACTACAGGATGGATCTGCTCTCAGCGGCGGAGCAGTCTTTTGGCAGGAAGGTCCTGCAAGCGGTGGTCCCACCCTAGAGTAAGTACTCGGTTATCATCTCCAAGTGCTGTCCTGAAAGACGAAGTGAGAAAACCTTAGTTAGACTTACCGGTAACGGTATTTCTATGAGTCTTTCAGGACAGCACCGATAACCCACCCTTCTCTCTTCTGGTGGATATATGTATATATACATATATGTGTTGTACTAACATGTTTGGTTGCTATGTTCTGCTTATCTCATTTCAGTATGGCCGGAGGTGCTCGTGTATAACTGAGGCCATGGTGGAGGTGGGCGGAAGTTATAGCAGTGACTGCAGTGTTTCCTGGGAAGTGGGTGGAGCTGCGCTCTCTCTCCAAGTGCTGTCCTGAAAGACTCATAGAAATACCGTTACTGGTTACTAAGGTTTTTTTAAACGTCGCCTATCGAGACATTTTTAAGGGTAAAAGTTTGACGCCATGCCACGAGCGGGCACAATTTTTAAGCGTGACATGTTGGGTATCATTTTACTCGGCATAACATTATCTTTCACAATATATATAAAAAAAAATTGTGCCAAATTTATTATTGTCTTATTTTTTATTCGAAAAAAGTGTGCTTGTAAGACCGCTGCGCAAGTACGGTGTGACAAAAAGTATTGCAATGACCACTATTTTATTCTCTAGGGTGTTAGAAAATAAAATATATATAATGTTTGGGGGTTTTAAGTAATTTTCTAGCAGAAAAAACTGTTTTAGTCTTGCAAACACCAAATCTGAAAAACACCTAAGGTCCTTAAGTGGTTAAAGTTTTGGAAGTTTTTCTTTTTTTTATTTATTTCTACATCTTTCCATCCCTCTTTGTTTATATAACTTGTTATCATTGTTAGTATTGTATGTTCTGTCCCTTAGTGAAAAGATACTGGTGGGTATGATGATTTTAATTAGTTGTATCGCTTATGCCACCCATTGCTTGTGATAGTTTGGCACCTAGCACATACTGTAAACAAGCTACTATAGGGATGGTGTGAAAGGCTGGGGACATTCCCACAACAACATCTTTCCAAAAGATTAACAATAATTTGCTATTGTCAAATTTACTGTCCACTCTACTATTGTGCATGCTAAGCACCACACAAATAAATCATGAGGGAAAAAACGAATCATCCATCTGCTCATTTCTGCTACACTGCCCTGATGCAAGATTACGCTAATCTGGTTGCTTGTCAGGACAGGTTAGTGAAAGCAGGCAAATTGATTGCAAGATTATTGCACCATTTTATAGTCTTGGCACCATTTAACTAGCTATCAAGGCATTGACAATGCTAGCTTTTTTATTTTCCTAAATTTGCATTTACATAACTGGTTTGCATTTGTATATATTTTTTATTCCTTTATCTAAACATGAGTATGTATTTTGGAGATTTTAACCTCTAAGTTCAGGAACACACAGGGAGTGACTGACAGATCACTGTATTAACACAAGTGATGTTAGTACAGTGATCTCCCCGCTAAGCTTTTCTTTTCTGACATGGGGACAGATTCATCGCCACAGAACAGTCATCCCCGCTTGTAGTCATTGGCTGCAAGCGCTAATCGAATGTTGGTTTTCCAGCATTACAAAAAGTTAGTCACTGCTCCCACCTATAACTGGCCTTTGTGGCAAGGAGCATTGGAGGGCAACCTATGTCAAAAAAGGGAAAGGGAAATTCCAAGCTCTACTTACCGACCAGCCTGCCACCAACCACATTGAGCTGTCTTAACAGTATGCATTAAACAGAGGTTTAGGGTCCTTTCACACATCCGTTCCGGTCATCCGTTTTTTGGACGTCCGTTAACGGACCTCAATGCTTCCCTATGGGTTAGCGTCCGTTAGCGGATGAGCATCCGCTAACGTCCGTTAACATCCGTCTGCGGTAAGCTCCGTTTTTTTGGACGGAAGATAACCGATGAAAAACGGACGTTAGCGGATGATCCGTTTACCATCCGATCCGCTAACGTCCGTTTTTCATCGAAATATGTAAAAAAAAAAAGAAAACGGAACGGAAAACGGAACGGAAAACGGATCAACTGAAGGGGGAAAAAAATTATCTAAAAAACTGAACGAACGTGTGAAAGAGCCCTATGTCTGCACACATTTGCAAATACCGGTATAAGCTACAGGCCCCTGCAAGGATCCCTATTACCTGTAGTCCCTACCTCTGACTTAAGAGGCTCCACAGTGGAAGCACATGCACTCTGATGGATAGATAGAGGGCAGATGGGGTGGAGGGAGCCCACCCCTCAAATGTATAGGGGCACACTGAACACCCCCCCAGCACATAGCACTATGGCTGCAAAGTTGTCAGTGCATTTCCTGACCAATATGTCAACAGTACAAAAAGTTAGCCACTGCTCCCACCTATAACTGGCCTTTGCGGCAAGGAGCATTGGAGGGCATATTATGTCAAAAAAAGTCAAGGAAAATTTCATGCTCCTACGTAGACTGGTCGGTAAGTAAAGCTTGGAATTTTCTTTGGCATTTGTTTAGTTTTCCTGCTTGCCTATTTGATAAAAGCTGGTCTTGTGCCTGGCTTCTGTTGGACAACAGGCTGTACCAGTGCTGGGGCAAGACCATTTGGTGCCCAGGGTGAAGATGGCAAACTGTGCCCCCCCCCCCATTTTTAGGAAAGAATCAATGTCGTTCACGTACACATTTTAACTATGTATTTTTATTGGAGGCACTTTGAAATAATAATGCAACAAATGTGCTTGTAGAAAGGCACATTTTTTACTGGCAAAAATATGTGCATTTATTATTTTTTAAAAGCGTAGCCTACAAAGTTTTGCACCCATGATCAGCAGACTGCTTGTGCAATGTCGGGCTCCTGCACACACTGCCTAAAGCTCTGTGCACATACCTCTGTACAGGCTGCCATTGCAGAGCTGTAGGCAGTGTAAACAAAATACGGGTGTGCTGAATAGTGTGCTTGCAGTTAATTTAAACTACAAGTCTGTCTGCTGCAGCGGGGGACAAAACTTGTAGGGCCAGATCCACAGAGAATTACGCCGGTGTATCTACAGATACACCGGCGTAATTTGAATTTCCCACCGGCGTGTCTTTGTTTTCTATCCAGAAAACAAGATACGCCGGCCTTACGCTAAGATACGACTGGCGTAAGTTTCTTACACCATCGTATCTTAGATGCATATTTACGCTGGTCGCTAGGGGCGCTTCCGTCTATTTCCAGCGTAAAATATGCAAATGAGCAAGTTACAGCAATCCATGAATGAGCGGCCCGACGCAAGCCTATTACGTCGTTTGCGTAAGCGTATCTCCGGGGTAAAGCTACACCTGCTATATGGAGGCGCAGCCAATGTTAAATATGGACGTCGGGACCACGTCGTTTTGGCCGTCGTTTGCGTACGCCGATCCAGAATAGGCCTGGGCGTAAGTTACGTTGTTTCATTGACTATTTTGCGGCGTGATTTCACGCATGCGCACTAGGATACGTCCACGGCCGGTGCATGCACAGTTAAAAAAAAAAAAAGCGTTGTTTGCGTCGGGTCATTCATAATTATAAAAAACCACGCCCCCCTAGTCAATTTGAATTACACCTGCGAACGCCGGCCCATTTACGCTATGCCGCTGTAAGTTACAGCGGCATTTCATTAAGGATTAGTAATACGCCGCTGTGACTTACAGCGGCGTAGCGTATATGGGACACGCCGCGCGGGCGGCTGCTGTCTGTGGATCTGCCCCGTAGTTTCTACATTCAAACATATCACCCCACACAGTATTGGCCCTTCACATATAACCCCACACGGTATTGGCCCTTCACATATCACCCCACACAGTATTTCCCTCTTTACATACGGTGGTGTCTCCAGCTTCGGTGTGTTATAGGGATACACAATCGATGACGTGTAAACAGACATTAGGTCACACATAACCCCTTCAGCGCCCCCTTGTGGTTAACTCCCAAACTGCAATTGTCATTTTCACAGTAATCAATGCATTTTAAATGCATTTTTTGCTGTGAAAATGACAATGGTCCCAAAAATGTGTCAAAATTGTCCGAAGTGTCCGCCATAACGTCGTAGTCATGAAAAAATCGCTGATCACCGCCATTAGTAGTAAAAAAATAAATAAAAACAATAAAACTATCCCCTATTTTGTAAACTCTATACATTTTGCACAAACCAACCGATAAACGCTTATTGCGTTTTTTTTTGTTTTTTTTTTTTACCAAAAAGAAGTAGAATACGTATTGGCCGAAACTGAGGAAAATAAATATTTTTTTATATATTTTTGGGGGATATTTATTATAGCAAAAAGTAAAAAATATTGCATTTTTTCAAAATTTACGCTCTATTTTTGTTTATAGCGCAAAAAATAAAAACCACAGAGGTGATCAAATACCACCAAAAGAAAGCTCTATTTGTGGGAAAAAAAATTATGGCAATTATGTTTGGGAGCCAAGTCGCACGACCGCGCAATTGTCTGTTAAAGCGACACAGTGCCGAATCGCAAAACCTGGCCGGGTCCTTTAGCTGCCTAAAGGTCCGGGTCTTAAGTGGTTAACAGCCTAACAGAGTTAAAGTGAAATAAGTGAACGTCTTGAAAGAACATGATGGAGGGAGACAGGTGGGGGAGAGGAGGCAGAGGGATGGAGATGAGGACAGTTCAATGATTAGTGTACTGCAGTGTACACTCACCCACATTTCCCGGCTAAAAGATCAGATCATCTTTGGCACACCGAGGAATCTGCTGTTTTCATATTTCCCGCCCACAAACACATCCTCTTCTCTCCAGATTAAGGTGACCAGATTTTTAAAATGAAATCCGGGGACATTTTTTTTTTTTTTTTTATTATTGGCAAATAGTAAACTATTTTATAAGCATATTTTCCTCAAATGAGATATGCAGTGTGTGTTTAAGGAATGATTGTATGATATACACGTTATTTCTGGAAATCATTTCATACCAGTCCAGACCAGCCCAACCGCATAACATTTTCTGTTTCACAAAAGGGAAAACCATACATTTTAAAGCACAGTTGAAGAGTGTATTATAATCACCAATGCCCATTAATGCAGCCCGTTCAGTGCCAATCATTTTAGCCCGTTCAGTGCCAATCAGATCAACCTGCTCAGTGCCAATCAGTTCAGCCTGATCAATGCCTATCAGCTCAGCCTGCTCAGTGCCCATTAGCTCAGGCTGCTCAGTGCCCATCAGCCTTACCTAGAGGAGAGGAGTCAGATTATGTAGAGCAGGGATCTCCTGTTTACCCCGTACAGCAGCTGTCCTCAGATGAAGTCACACCTCCTATGATAGACGTCACCAGTGTTCTGACTATCATAGGAGCTGGCTAAAGAGGCGGGACTTTGTCTGACAGCTGGGTAAGCGGGAGATCCCCACTCTGTATAATCCAGCGGTGCTCGCCCCTCAATGTCTGAGACAGACCAAACCCCAGCAGGACTTAACAGAAGATGGGGGGGCGCTGCTGCACTGGATATTTCACAGCCCAGGCAAATATGGAAATGGATGACCCAGACATCCATAACCTGCAAAAACGAATTTCAAGGAGATTGCAAAACTCAATTTAACACAACTAGAGGATGATCAAATAAAAAATTGAAGGAACACTCTAACCAACATGAGCACTTCAGTAATTTGAAATGGTCATAGTTGTAGGAGTCAGTATGGTCAGTGTTTCTGCTTGAAACAGGTAGGGAGGCTGAGAGAGAGAGAAAGGGGGGCTCAGATAGAGAGGGTGGTGGATGGAGAGAGAGGGTGAGGGTGATAGAGAGGGAAGGTGTGTGTGAGAGAGAGAGAGAGAGAAGGTGATGTAGAGAGAGAGGGGGGAAAGTGAGAGAGAGAGAGAGTGAGGTGAGTGAGGTGAGTGTGAGAGAGAGTGAGAGAGAGGTGAGAGAGAGAGAGAGTGGAGAGAGCGAGAGAGAGAGAGTGAAGAGAGCGAGAGAGAGAGAGCGGTGAGAGAGTGAGTGTGAGGTGAGAGAGCGAAAGAGAGGTGAGAGAGAGAGGTGAGAGAGAGAGAGGTGAGAGAGAGAGAGGTGAGAGAGAGAGAGGTGAGAGAGAGAGAGGTGAGAGAGAGAGAGGTGAGAGAGAGAGAGGTGAGAGAGAGAGAGGTGAGAGAGAGAGAGGTGAGAGAGAGAGAGGTGAGAGAGAGAGAGGTGAGAGAGAGAGAGGTGAGAGAGAGAGAGGTGAGAGAGAGAGAGGTGAGAGAGAGAGAGGTGAGAGAGAGAGAGGTGAGAGAGAGAGAGGTGAGAGAGAGAGGGGTGAGAGAGAGAGGGGTGAGAGAGAGAGGGGTGAGAGAGAGAGGGGTGAGAGAGAGAGGGGTGAGAGAGGGAGGGGTGAGAGAGAGAGGGGTGAGAGAGAGAGGGGTGAGAGAGAGAGGGGTGAGAGAGAGAGGGGTGAGAGAGAGAGGGGTGAGAGAGAGAGGGGTGAGAGAGAGAGAGGTGAGAGAGAGAGGGGTGAGAGAGAGAGGGAGTGAGAGAGAGAGGGGGGAGAGAGAGAGAGGTGAGAGAGAGAGGGGTGAGAGAGAGAGGGGTGAGAGAGAGAGGGGTGAGAGAGAGAGGGGTGAGAGAGAGAGGGGTGAGAGAGAGAGGGGTGAGAGAGAGAGGGGTGAGAGAGAGAGGGGTGAGAGAGAGAGGTGGGAGAGAGAGAGGGGTGAGAGAGAGAGGGGTGAGAGAGAGAGGTGAGAGAGAGAGAGGTGAGAGAGAGAGAGGTGAGAGAGAGAGAGGTAGGAGAGAGAGAGAGAGAGAGGTAGGTGAGAGAGAGATGAGTGAGGGATGAGTGAGGGATGAGAGAGAGCATATGAGAAGAGCAGCATAAGACTGTGGGCAAGCTCCCTCACCTGTGGAGGACCTGTGCACCCCAAGCATGTACACTGTCCTCAGCTGTGCAGACTGTCCCCTCCAAGGGTGAGTGAAGCCTGGGACAGGAGCCTCTCGTGGCGGCTGGTGCTCAAATTATTTTGGGGGGGGGGCACAAACTGAAAGATTCAGAAAAAAAAAACATCAATTGTGCCCATCAAATGCTGCCACCAGTGTGACCCCCCCCCCCCGCCTGGTTGCCGTCTGCCCGGCACTTACCTGTCCTAGTGGGGCAGTGGGTGAAGGTGAAGAGCAGGGTACTTCATACGTCTCCTCCCATCCTCATCTCTCATCCTTTCCTACTGATAGGCATCCAATAGCGGCGCCTGTCGTTTCTGCCAATCAGGTGACGTGTAACAGACCCAGCACCTGATTGGTGGAGAGGCAGTTTAGTGTTAGGAAAGCGAATATTCATTTGTTTTCCTAACACACCTGGGTGAACTGCGAGCACCAAGCATGGTGCTTGAAGTTCACCTATTTTTGAAGCCTATTAGAGCCTGTGGCTCTAATCAGGTGCTTCAAAAACACCCCCGCCGCTGTAATTCAGGTGCCCGGCATCCAAAAAGGGAGCCGGGCGCCTGCATGGGGGGTGACAGCAGGGGCCATGAATAGATTCATGCAATGCATAAATCTATCCATTGGTCAGAGAGAGGGGGCAGATTCAATGTGCCCTTATGGACGCACCACCACTGTTTCCTGGACCCTTAAGCAGTGCCTGGGTGCCCAAACGGTCAGTCCGCCCCTGGATATCTGTACACTGAGTGCTATTGCCTTTATATAACACTGACATCTGTACATGGAGTGGCACTCCATATACAGATGTCAGTGTTATACATAGTAAATAGTAGTCACTAAGTGCTATTCACAATATATATAACACTGATCTCTGTACACAGAATGCTAATATCTCTGACACTGATATCTGTCATATCTGTACACCAAGTGACACTCAGTGTACAGATATCAGTGTGCACTCTGTGTATATAGAAATAATCAGGGTAATTAGATATGTGGTAGGAAGGGCACTGAGAAGGAACACTCAGCCTGCTTTGTATACATTTAAGCAGTGTGACTGTGACATGCTATACAGCTGCCCCTGCGATCACACACTGACCTGCTGCTGAGTCTGGCCAGTCCATGCTGCAGTTCACCGTCTCCAGCTGTCTAAGTTCAGTCCTCCACCTCAGGAATGCAGACCGAGGACGACACTGAGACTGTAACTCCCGAGAGAAGAGGCCAGAGTGCAGATGCCGCTGCTATCATCCCCATGGCTCTACGATCATTCACTCTTCAAAGCCAGAGAGAGACCTGTCCTTGCTTGTAACTTCAAAAAAACCGCGGGAGCCGGAGAAGAGGAAAAAGTGGGTGGAGCCAGGGTAACACTGACACAGCCTCGCTCTAGACCTGGCCTCACTCTGGGAGTCTCTGTGTGTGAGTGTGTGACGTCACTGGTTGTTAGACGCCAAGCGGGCGGCCCTCCTAGCAACCAGTGATCATTGGGTGGCTGCTGCAACTGGTATGTTTC
The DNA here is from genome assembly GCA_029574335.1 of Rana kukunoris. Classification (NCBI taxonomy): domain Eukaryota; kingdom Metazoa; phylum Chordata; class Amphibia; order Anura; family Ranidae; genus Rana; species Rana kukunoris. The sequence goes on along the minus strand of CM056050.1, from coordinate 214,341,306 downwards.
TTAGAACCGCGGCCCAAATGCAGAACACTGCCGCAGCTCGCTTGAGAACTTAGGATATCTGGTGACCAGTCCTCGGAACTGCAAAGCGGGGACAAAACCGGGGACAAACTTCTTCTGGGGACAGTGTCCAGAAATCGGGGACTGTCCCCGGAAATCGGGGGCGTCTGGTCACCCTACTCCAGATACAGCTGCACACACACTGGGGATAGTGTGGGCGGGGTGGGAAGTCACTGGAGGAGCAGAGGTAGGGGGAGCTGTATTCCACTCTGATCTCTCTCGTCCGTGAAGGTGAGGGGGGTGATGTTTCGCTGGGCTGTGCAAGTGTTAGAGTGTTACAGATCTGCAGCCAGTCTCAGATCTTACAGCCTGATCCTTCTGTCCTACGGACAGAAGGAACCAGTCCGTTCATGGTTACTGAGAGCAAACCCCCCCCCCCCCCTCCCTGCTGGTTGAGTCCTTTCTAAAGTGCTCTCCCTGCCAATGAGGATGCAGGGGGAGGAAGCAGATCGGGCAGCCATGACCATGCGAACGGCTATGGTATTATGCTCAGTACGTGAGCAGAGGGAGGGAGAGAAATCTCCCCCCTCTCACACTCAGCCCAGGGCACCCACCCCTTGTACCGGCCCTGCACTGTACACATGGGACAAATGTACGGTTTCTGTTGAACAGTCTGATATTCAGCCAATGTGTACCAGCCTTAAGGCTCCGTTCTCAAGGCCTTAAAAATAGACAACAAGATGTTTTAAATTACAGATCTGAATACAATCTGCATCTAAGAACGTGCACTTGTATGTGCATTTGTAAGCACATAAATTAAGTCTAAACAGAGGTGAAAAATAAATTATCATTATGTAGGCATACGCGTCTAAATACATCTATACCCAAGTATTTTACTGATCATTAAGCAGGAAATTTTCTCTTGGAAAACACGTGTAATAACATCATTACATTTTTTGAATGAAGCATTATATTGTGTTCTGTAAATACAGTCCTTTTAATAAAATACCTTATTTCCATTTGTTTGCATCTTTTGATTGATAGTTGTGACATTGCAGGTTGAGCATCCCATCACAGAATGCATTACTGGCCTGGACCTTGTACAAGAAATGATCCGTGTCGCCAAGGGTTATCCTTTGAAGCACAGACAAGCTGATGTCCCCATAAATGGCTGGGCAGTTGAATGTCGTGTCTATGCAGAGGTAAGCACTAGTAATGGCTGATCTTGCTTATAACTCATTGACATTGTAATATGAAGTATTATGTGGCCAAGGTGAATTGAAGGAATTGCAGTGACTATTTACAGTCTGTTTCATTTTTAGCAGCTAATTTTCTTTTACATTTTATTAGTGCAGGTTGATATGAATATTTTCACTGGGGGAGGAGTGACACTGGGGAGGAGAGGGGGGGACCCCAGTGACACTGGGGAGGAGAGGGGGGGACCCCAGTGACACTGGGGAGGAGAGGGGGGGGACCCCAGTGACACTGGGGAGGAGAGGGGGGGACCCCAGTGACACTGGGGAGGAGAGGGGGGGACCCCAGTGACACTGGGGAGGAGAGGGGGGACCCCAGTGACACTGGGGAGGAGAGGGGGGACCCCAGTGACACTGGGGAGGAGAGGGGGGACCCCAGTGTCACTGGAGAGGAGAGGGGGGGGACCCCAGTGTCACTGGAGAGGAGAGGGGGGACCCCAGTGTCACTGGAGAGGAGAGGGGGGACCCCAGTGTCACTGGAGAGGAAAGGGGGGACCCCAGTGTCACTGGAGAGGAGAGGGGGGGACCCCAGTGTCACTGGAGAGGAGAGGGGGGGACCCCAGTGTCACTGGAGAGGAGAGGGGGGGACCCCAGTGTCACTGGAGAGGAGAGGGGGGGACCCCAGTGTCACAGGTCCCCCCCCCTCTCCTCTCTGGTGTCACAGTTGTCCCCCCCCCTCTCCTCTCTGGTGTCACAGTTGTCCCCCCCCCCCCCCCTTCTGCTCAGTACAGACAGCCATGCTCCCAGGGTGATGGTGTCTCTCCTACCCGCAGGTACAGATCTCGCATACTTTCTCCTCATGTCTGCAGTCGTGGTCCCGTGTCTGAATACAGCGAGCTGAGGCGGTGCGGAGTGTCACGCTGTGCACTTTTTACTAGGCAAGCCAACTGTCTCTACTGGGGTGGAGCAAGATGGCGGCGAAATGTCACTTCCTGACGAGACAGCCGCCGCCGAGTGTACCAAGATGGCCTTCGCTCCGAGGCCGAAGCCGGGGACTTTCCTATGGCCCAGGCTGCGTAACGCTCCGCGGATCGTGTGGTGTGCCGATCCGAATGCGGTGACCCGTTCGGATCACGGATCGGTGACAAGCCGTTGCACCACTAGTTGTTGCACGTGCTGCAGCCGATAATGACGGTTGCCCTTTTATGTTTAAAGTGGTTTCAAACCCTACGAGGGAAAAAAAAACAAAAACCTGCAAGAGAAGGGCATAATGAGCTAGTATGCACAGAATACTAGCTCATTATGAAATACTTACCTGAAATCGAAGCCCCTGTAGCCATCCTCGTGCATCACTTCTGCGGACAACGTCAATCCTGCAGTTAGTTCTGGATATCGCGGGCTGACGCCGTGATTGGCCTGCGTGTGGAAGACGGGAGCCATTGCTTCAGTGCGCTTTTGCCGATGACATCGGCACATGCAGGGGATATCTCCTAAACCCTGCAGGTTTAGGAAATATCCTGTGTAGCTACAGGAAAGCCTTATTATAGGCTTATCTGTAGCAAAAAGTGGTTGTAAAGGGTTTGCAACCACTCTAAGAGGCTTTGCAAAAAATGTTTGCTTTAAACATGTCAGACTGTAATTTACTTTGTTTACTCTGACCTCTTTGAGTGATGTCAAATAATCGGCTCTATGGGTGAAAGTGGTTCTAGAGACTAAAGGTGTTTTACCTTAACCACTTAAGACCCGGACCAAAATGCTGCTAAAGGACCTTGCCCCTTTTGCGATTCGGCACTGCGTCGTTTTAACTGACAATTGCGCGGTTGTGCGACATGGCTCCCAAACAAATCTGGCGTCCTTATTTCCCCACAAATAAAGCTTTCTTTTGGTGGTATTTGATCACCTCTGCGGTTTTTATTTTTTGCGCTATAAACAAAGATAGAGCGACAATTTTGAAAAAAATGCAATATTTTTAACTTTTTGCTATAATAAATATCCCCCCAAAATATATACAATTTTTTTTTCCTCAGTTTAGGCCGATACGTATTCTTCTACCTATTTTTGGTAAAAAAAAAATCGCAATACGCGTTTATCGGTTGGTTTTCACAAAATTTATAGCGTTTACAAAATAAGGGATAGTTTTATTGCATTTTTATAATTTTTTTTTTTTTTTACTACTAATAGTGGCGAGCAGCGATTTTTTTCGTGACTGCGACATTATGGCGGACACTTCAGACAATTTTGACACATTTTTGGGACAATTGTAATTTTCACAGCAAAAAATGCATTTAAATTGCATTGTTTACTGTGAAAATGACAGTTGCAGTTTGGGAGTTAACCACAAGGGGGGCGCTGTAGAGTTTGTGTGTTCCCTGTGTGTTTACAACTGTAGGGGGGTGTGGCTGTAGGTGTGACATCATCGATCACGTCCCCCTATAACAGGGATGACGCGATCGATGCTGCGGCCACAGTGAAGCACGGGGAAGCCGTGTTTACACACGGCTCTCACCGTTCTTCAGCTCCAGCGGCGATCGGGTCCGCGAGTCCCGCAGTCCCGGAGCTTTGGACCGGGTCACGGGAGCGCGCCCGTGACCCACGGCTGGGTACTAGAACCAATGTATATATACGTTGATGTGCCCAGCCGTGCCATTCTGCTGATGTAAATGTACAGTAGGCGGTCCTTAAGTGGTTAAAGTGGTTGTAAACCTCAGACATGAAATATGAACAAAGTGTACTTGTCTCAATTAAGAGCACCAAGTGTAATTTCTGTCTGCTGCTTTGTTCTTCTACTAATGGCATGGATCACTTCTGACAAGTTTTCCCGACACCAAGAAAAAAAATGTGACAGGGGAGGGATCTTTAGCTAATTGACAGCCTCAGCTCTGTTCCTGTGTGAAGGGGAGTATGCCCCTACCCTCCAATCGGCTCTCTGAGCTCTCCTCACAGAGCTCTGAAAAATATGACTTTAGCGCTCTGCCCCCTTTTTTTCTGAATGCTCAGACAAGCTTTAGACTTTGATCAGATATAGTGGAGACTACAGATAAACAGGCACAACCTATGTAGAGATTTGTTTAATCTCTGTGTATCACCTGGTCACTTCACTGGGTTAATGTAAGGGTTTATAACTACTTTATTGCAGCTCTCCTCAGACCCTCCCTTTTGAGCTTACCTCAATCAGCAGCAGCTCTTCTATCTCTCCTCATAGGCTCAAAGGCAGGAGCCATTGGCTGCTGTCAATGACAGTCAGTGAGGAGAGCAGCAGTCTGCTTGTCAGTGTACACACAGAGCTTGGGAGTAAGCCTGCACAAGTGCCTCCATAGCAAACTACTTGCAGGTAATTATAGCTTGTTTTTATATGTGTGTATATATATATATATATATATATATATATATATATATATATATATATATATATATATATATATATATATATGTATGTAGCGGTACTGGAATGGAAAATAAGCCAACAATACCTATTTTGGATAAAATAAGGAGGTTTATAACCAAGACTTTTCTTCAGTCACTTTTTAAATGACAGCTTACCTCCCGACACAGTATACAGGACAAATAGAGAGGGTGAATCTCCCTAACAGGGACACAGTAATAAAAACATGGCAGGTGCTCTAACCCCTCTTCATTAAAAGAAAAAAAAAATATGTTTAATTATACTTTAAACTATACCTTTGACACAGTTGAGATCAAGAAGTTAATTGAGAAACTAGCTTTAAAAAAAAAAAAAAGTACATCAGAAAAAAAGTTAATAGCGCTGATCCTAAAACACATTAGTAATTACCTAACATCGCATTCCTACTTTTTTTTTTTTTTAGGATCCATATAAATCGTTTGGCCTACCATCAATTGGTCGTCTTTCTCAATATCAAGAACCACTGCATTTGCCTGGGGTATGTGCTATTTATGAAGGCTGTTATTTGTGGTTGTGTTTTCCTTGTTCAAAGTGCAATACATTTGTGCCTTTAGTTAGCTCAGTACTGACCATGTTTACTCCTTGGAGCAGGCAGGATGCTGCTTATGAAGCACTTTTTATATAGATGATTCTGTTTAACTTTTCTGAGTAAACTATTTGATAATGTTCTGCTACATAAAAAAAAAGAAAAAGAACATAAAGGTGTCCCTTTTCTGTGCAATAAAATTGTGGTGTTGCTGTGTGTGCACTGACAAGGCTATGCCATCTGTGTGCGCTATTGCTCAAAGTGATTACTTGCGTGGAAAAAAAGAAAGAATTCAAAAATTTAAGGATGTTATTGAATATGTGATTTATTTCACTTCTTTAAAATTGTTTTTCCCATATTCTTTCTAATGGGACCTGACCCTTTCTTAGCTCAAAGACTTCATGCTGTGTTCAAAGCCTGCAAGCAGAACAAAAATTGTAAGGGCTTAACAGGCATTATGTCTTGCTAAATATTAGAAAAGAAAACATACATTAGAGGTTGTGCTTAAACATCACTGGTGAGCATCAAGCAACAATTCATTGAATTAAAATGTGCATTAATTATTCAGGCCTCCCCCTCCCTCTATATCTTCTACATTTTAATAGCTAACACAATGTCAAACATTTTGCCCTTGCAAGTTTTTGCAATTTACAGTTTTCAGATGTGAGACCTGTTGAAAGTACAAGTGATAATGGACAAAACCTTACCCCCTATGGTCAATGCCCCACCAAATCTTTCTTCAATTAATGCTGCAGCAGGAGTTTTGTGTAAAAACATTTGTGCTTGCAAGCGATCTGTACAAAAAAAAGCAAAAAATAAATAATAAAGAGAAATTAAAATGCCTTAAATACTATGTACTTGTATGAATGTAGCATGTCAGACACTAAATGGACCAGGGGATGGAAGAAGTGATTGGGTGCAGAGAAGTGCACGCTAAGCTTTGTCTATCATTATTGCTAGGAGCAATCAAATTGATGCCAGCAGGACAGTAGACGCGTTGACAGCTGTAATTATGTATCTCCATGGTGATCACTTTTGGCCTGTCATGGAAGCCCACTAGTCCCCTCCCTTGCAAGCATTTAATCAGATTGGGCTGTCACTTGTCAGGTAGACATGGCGGGCTGGGAGTTGTATTTTAAGGGAGAGGTGAATTGAAAATGAAGGGTGGGAAATGCCTGAAAGCTTCACATGGTATATTCCTATACAAGCAAAATACACTTTAATTATTTATGCCAGAGGCTGTGGTGAGAATATTGCCTGTAGTGCTAATGCCCCATTTCATATTGTGTGTTGGTGTTCTGTGAACATTAAAATAGATACACTGAGTCAGCAGCATCTTTTTTTGTCTAATCATGGAATTAATTGCAAGCCAGTTAATTATATATTCACAGGGTTCTTTCCATAAGACTGAGTTTTCAATTAACTATGTTTTTAATGATTTAATAAGAATGGTTATGCCAGAAGTGCACACATGCTCATGATGTAAAAGTTCCATTTGCCACTTGTAATTAACATAAATTGTCAATAAATATATGAATAGGCCATTACATCATTATAGACTATATGTGGTAGTTAAACACTTAAGACCCGTACCTTAGGCAGCTAAAGGACCAGGCCAGTTTTTGCGATTCGGCACTGCGTCGTTTTAACTGACAATTGCGCGGTCGTGCGACGTGGCTCCCAAACAAAATTGGCGTCTTTTTTTGCCCCACAAATAGAGCTTTTTTTGGTGGTATTTGATCACTTCTGTGTTTTTTTTTTGCGCTTTAAACAAAAATAGAGCGACAATTTTGAAAAAAATGCAATATTTTTTACTTTTTGCTATAATAAATACCCCCCCCCCCAAAAAAAAATAAAAATATATATATATGTATATGTGTGTGTGTATATATATATATATATATATATATATATATATATATATATATATATATAATCCTCAGTTTAGGCCGATACGTATTTTTCTACCTATTTTTGGTATAAAAAAAATCGCAATAAGCGTTTATCGTTTGGTTTGCGCAAAATTTATAGCATTTACAAAATAGGGGAAAGTTTTATTGCATTTTTTTTTTTACTACTATCATTGCGATAGTAGTAAAAAAAAAAATGCAGCGTTTTTTTTTTTTTTTTTTCATTTCTGCGACATTATGGGGGACACTTCGGACAATTTAGTCACATTTTTGGCACCATTGGCATTTTCACAGCAAAAAAAAACATTAAAAATTAGGGCTGGGAAAATTAAAGATTAATTCCTCGATTAATCTTTAATTATTTTGATCTATCAAAATTCTTGACGTCACCAGACAGCCTGGACACTGAGACTTACTCTGCTGGATGCAATGAAACTGCACCCATTGGATTGAGGTACCTTTTGCATCTGTGGAGCAGGAGGATGCATCAGGCTCCATCAGGGGAAGGGGGCAAAAATAACCATAGTTTTCCTGTCCTAAGTAAGGATGAGCTCTGGCGTGTTCGCATGGTACACGTGCAGAGCCCGCACGGTGCTGCGCTAATCACAGCCAGGGAGACCTTTCCCAATGCTCGGCTGTAGAGATCGGGAAATGTCTCCCTGGCTGTTAATAGCACAGCACCGTGCACACTTCCTGGCGGGCTCTGCACGTGTACCATGCGAACACGCCAGAGCTCATCCTTAGTCCTAAGCAGTTTTGTGCAGACAATTCTTTGTGTATCGACAACATCTGTTCCATGCAAAAGACTGTTCAGTTCTTCAGGGTATATTGTCAATAAAATGCGATCATGTCTGCTTCCAGAAAATTTAAACACTCTGGTATGTCTGCGTGACTGGCTAAAGTGATGCCTACTTGCCTAATCTAAAGTGACTGACCGTCAATATACTAGATACATGTTATCACTGACTAATGCAGAGTTGCAATGCAAGGAGTTTATCTAAAAGTAGTTCTGTATGTGCGTTTATAATTAATAGAAAATTAGTTGATCGATACAAAAACGATTAATCGAACATGAAAATTTTAATCAGTAACGGCCCTATTAAAAATGCATTGTTTACTGTGAAAATGTCAATTGCAGTTTGGGAGTTAATCACAAGGGTGCACTGAATGGGCTAGGTTTGACCTCCTCTGTGCTTATGTAGGGGGGTGTGGCTGCATGCGCCCGCGACCCACGGCTGGGCACTTAAAGAGCACGTACCTGTACGTACTTGTGCCCAGCTGTGCCATTCTGCCGATGTACATGTGCAGGAGGCGGTTCTTAAGTGGTTAAACCCAAAAAAACATTTATTATGTTGCTTCTTACCAATTTTTTTTTTTTTTTTAACATCAAATTTTTATCAAAGCCAAAAAAAGTGCAATTCAGAATATGCATCAAAACAAATTAATGAATGGCATATACAATGAGGATAAAGGAAGAGAAAAATATAAGAATCAGTTCAAATGGCCTACGCAATTGTCTGGTAATACGTCACCTCATATGGTATTGTAAAAAAAGGAGAGAATAAGCAATCTAACATTAACAAGATTACCAAGTAGTGACCCAATCGAGGTAACGCCAAACAATTATATTGACATTTCTGGTAGCCATAAAGATAAATCATAAAGTATAGTACAAACATTAAGGGTAAAGTAAGAAAGGGGGGAGAAATGGAAAGAGAAGGGTAGAGGTAAGGTGGGGGGGGGGGTGTCATATTGTTGCGGTGCAATTCCTCCTAGCTGAGAGGAGACAACATAAAACATCTGAGGCAGTCGAGCAGTTGGAGCGTCAATGCATTGAGACCAGGGTGAACCAGGGTAAATCGAGCCAACCTGGAGGCAGCTCAGGAGACTAGGCCTGCATCATAATCTGAAGAGGCCTTGAAAGCAAACCACGGGGACCAGGTTTTTTGGTAATCTTCAACTCTGTCTGAATTCTGAGCTGAAGTATCTTCCATGTAGCACGTATCTGACACTTTTTTAAGCCAATTGCGAATAGAAGGCAGTTTAGTACTTTTCCAGAGGACAGGAATCAAAGATTTGGCAGCATTCAGTAAATGCTTAGTAAGTGAATGATTATACCGCTTCATGGAGAAATTGGTGATGTGGAGCAGACAGCATCCAGCGTCTAGATTAAGACTGGTCTTCATGATTTGCTTCACTATTTTCTTAACTCTGGACCAGAAGTTAGACAGAACGGGGCAATCCCACCAGACATGCTTAAGTGTGCCAATCTGAGTCCCACATCTCCAACACGTGTCTGATGTTTGTGGGAACCATTTGTGGAGTCTGCTTGGAGTCGCATACCAGCGCGTCAGTAATTTATAAGAAGTCTCCTGTGTCTTGGTACTGATGGAGCATCTGTGTGAGAGAATGCATTCATTTGTCCATTGTTTATCAGTGATGACTACACCTAAATCTGTTGACCAAGCTCGCCTAAACCTGTCGTCCGACGTGGAGAGTGCTTTTTACAACCAAGTGTACATTGTGGAGGTTGCTCTATCAAACCTTTCACCCTTGACACAGGGTTGTTCAAGATCGGTCAATTCCTGTGTAAAGGGGGGTTTTCCTTTTCCCAGAGGTAGTGTAATCTCTAATCTGGAAATATGTCAGCCAGGTCAATATCGGAAGGTTGTTATACTGTTTAAGCGCCGTCAGACTCCTAAACGCCCCATGGGTAAAACAGTCTGTCGCTAAAAGTGGCTTGTCAGATGTAGAGCGTCGCAAAGAGCTATTTTTTACCCTGGGGGGGGAAGTCCGGGTTATTCCCTATCGGGGAGAGGGGGCTAAGGACACCCGTCAAGTCTGTCTTAGTGGCCACCTTGTGAAACAGGAGCAAGGTGGTGCCGGTCAGAGGGTTCTTTCTGATGGAATTAAACTGACTCCGCCACGGCACCCAGGGCGAAAACCGCAAGGTTTAGATCCACCGTGGCAGTGCCAATCCAATATCCTTGTGAGGTAAGAGGCTAAGCAGTAATTATAAAAATTTGGTAAACCCATACCACCCCTGTCTTTTGGTCTGGTAAGTAATGCAAACTTTATTCTGGGTTTTTTATGGTTCCAAAGAAATTGTGTGAGCACGGATTGCAGGGTTTTGAAAAATGTTCGGGGTATTTTGATTGGGAGGGCCCTTAATAAATAAAGCAGCTTTGGTAGGATGACCATTTTCAAAATCACCGCCCTCCCAAACCAGGAGAAAAATCTGGCATTCCATTTTTGCAAATCTTTGCGAATATCTTGTAAAAGCATGGGAACATTTTGCCCGTAAACAGAGGTGGGGTTTAGGCGTCAGCCAAATGCCTAAATATTTAAGGGTTCCCGAGACCCATCGAAAGGGGCAAGTATTCTGGGTCCTGGCCAAAGATTCTGTTGTCAAAGGAACATTCATCGCCTCCGATTTGGTGAAGTTAATTTTGAGATTCGATATGTATCCGTAGGTCGAAAATTGTCTCAGTAGGTTGGGTATTGTTACATGGGGGTTTGTTAGAAAAAAAAAGGAGGTCATCAGCATAGGCTGCTATTTTGTACTCTGTGTCAGCGATTTTAAAACCCGCTATTGTGTGATCGATGTTAACCATCCTGATAAAAGGCTCCAGTGACAAAATGAACAAGAGCGGGAATAGGGGACAACCCTGTCTAGTTCCGTTTGCAATCAGGACCTCCTCTCACAGTGAGCCATTCACTTTCAGTCTGGCAGTAGGTTTGTCATATAGGGCATTAATCCAGGACATCATGTGGGGGCCAAAGCCTATAAATTCACAAGTAGCCTTCATAAAGTCCCACGCCACCCTGTCAAAGGCCTTCTCAGCGTCCGTAGACAGGAGAAGACCCTCGACATTGCCCTTATGAGCTTTGTTTGTCAGCAGAAGGGCTTTAATCACATTGTCTCTCGCCTCCCTGCCTGGTATAAAGCCCACCTAGTCCTGCCCTACCAAGGAGGTCAATAGGGGTCTCAACCTATTGGCCATGATTTTCGCTAACATTTTTTTTTTTTTTTTTTATAAATATTTTTTATTAAGTTTGAATAAGAGTAGTCAGGTAACAGATAACTTTAGATCGACTAAGAATATAAATACATACAGGACCTTAGATAAAAGGCAGTGATCAAAGATATATCTAGACATTCAGAGGAGATGAGTAGAGGAAGATGAGTAGAGGAAGTAAAGGAAAAAAAAAAAAAAAAGAAAGAGAGAAAAAAAAAAAAAGATCAGAAGAGAGTAGAAGGGAGTAGAGGATCGAGAGGCTACTGGGAAGGCACCATATATCAGACCTGTGTCCGCGATAAGAGATGTAGAATAGTATGCACAGAGAACATCATAAAGAGTTATACAAAATGTTATAACATTTTCGGAACCATAGGAAATAGAGAGACTCGAGAAGGTGGTGGAGGTCAAGGTGGCCGATAGATCATACAGTAGGGGGTGGTCCCCCATCGCAGTCAAAGTCATAGAAAACAAAGGGGTTTGAAGAAAGAGATCTTTGTTCCGTCACCGACAGACTGTACTTGATGAAGGTCGCCCACTTCTGCTCAACTCTGGCCTTAGATTGCGAGGAAGTGGCAAACAGGTCAAGATTTTCCTTGTATAGTAGCAATTTAAGATCTCTTATTGTGGCTGAGAGGGAAGGAGGAGTACGTGAGATCCATTGGTGTAGTATTGTCCTGCGGGCCACAAGCAGCGTGAGAAGTATCCAGTGACGGGTGCTTTTAGGTAATAGGTTGTAAGTTGAGGAGTGGAGAGTAGACAGGGGAGGACATCCAAAAAGCAGAAGTGCAGGGTCCACATCCAAGGAGAAGTGCGTGACACTGTTTATAAATTTTGTAATTGCAGTCCAGAAGACAATTATGGAGGGGCAGGTCCAGAGCCGATGTAGGAGATTTGGCCTGGTGATCAGGCACCAAGGACACGATGGACCTATGTCAGGCGAGCGTGACGTGGAAAACGGGTAGTAAGCCCTATGGATGATCTTAAATTGGGTTTCTCTCCAAGATTCACACTGTGTGATAGTCCTAGTAAGCTTGTATCCTCGAATGATGTCGTCTACTTCCAGGCGGCCCAAGAAATCTTTGGTCCAGGAGGACATGGAAGTGTCTTGAAGTGGTTTTGTATACATTGCATTGAGAGGGGTATAAATTGCCGATATGGAGTACTTGGTAGCCGCCAACAGTTCGTCAATGAAGGAGGATTGCAGTCTAATTGATTTCTTAGGGCAAATTTTACTAAGGAAGTCCACATATTGCATGAATGAGTAAAAGTGATTGGGGGGGAGCGAGAATTCGCTCGACAGCTGAGAGAATGATTTAAAATTTCCTGCTTTATCTTGGAAAAGAGAACAGACCTTAACCAGCCCTTTGTCTTTCCATTTGGAGAAAGGTTCATACTGGAGACTGAGTGTGAACATGGGGTTTCCAAAAATTGGGAGATGGTTAGAGACAAATGGGGACAGGCCTAATTTTTTCCGGATTTCTCGCCAGGCCACAATAGTATCCCTGAAAAGTGAGTTGTGTTTGATGGCATCGGGCAATTTTTGGAGCGAACTATGCAGTAGAGCCGCCAGATCCACAGGATTGACCAACGATGACTCTAGTTCATAGTTAGAATACCTAGAGGAGCGCAGTATCCAGTCTAAACCGACTCTCAAAAGGCAAGCCAAATTATATAACCTGATATTGGGAAGATTCACACCACCCTCGCTCGTCGGGAGATATAGCTTTGTCAAGGCAATTCTCGGCTTCGCCTTTTTCCATATGAATTTAGTTACGGCCTTGTTTAAAGTTTGCACGTCTTTGTGCTTCAGAAGTAAAGGCAGAGTTTGCAGAGGGTATAGTAGTCGGGCAAAGCTACTCATCTTATATAATGCGCATCTCCCGAAAAACGAGAGCGGTAGAGTCGCCCAATTGTCCAGCTGACCCACTATCTTGTCTATCAAAGGAGGGTAGTTCAGGTAATAAAGAGAGGATGGTTCTCTGCCAATTTTCAATCCTAGATAGGTGATATGTGTCTCTGAGATCTTGAGGGTGGAGGGGGGAAGACCAAGAGACCTTTCGCGTATGCCTAGAGGGAGTACTTCGCTCTTGGAAAAATTAATTTTGAGACCGGAGCATTTGCGAAATGTGTCGAAGATCGTTTGGATAGTGGGAATGTCTGAGTGTGGGGAGGAGGAGAATATGAGTATATCGTCCGCGAACAGAGCTACTCTGAGCTCCTCGCGGCCGATAGGCAGGCCATGTAGTAGGGGGGAAGAAGATAAAAGGCGTGATAGAGGTTCCACAGCGAGATTAAAGAGCAAGGGGGAGAGGGGGCAGCCTTGCCGTGTTCCTCTGTGTAGGCGAAAAGGGGGAGATTGGATTCCCGCCGCGGTGACCATGGCAGAGGGGGCCGAGTACATATTACGAATAAAGGCGGTGAAGGGACCAGATAGGCCAAAACGTTGCATAACCAGAGAGAGCCAATGAAAACTAACATTATCAAAGGCTTTCTCGGCGTCAAGGGTAACTATCACTGTATCGTTAAAGGGATGGGCCTTTGCGTATTCGAGAGCCGTCAATACCTTGCGTATGTTGGCAGCCGCTGACCTACCCTTGGTGAAGCCCGATTGAGCGGGGTGGATAAGGGATGGCATTATGTTGCCCAATCTGGAGGCTATTATTTTGGAAAGTAATTTGGAATCTAAGTTTAATAAGGATATGGGTCGGTACGATCCTGGGTCAAGAGGGTCTTTTCCTTTTTTGGCGATTAGCTTGATATTGGCTACATGGCCTGTAGGGAGGTAGGGTCCTCCCTCCCAAATGTGATTATAGACCGAGTGGAGCGTGGGTGCAAGATTTGGCAGTAGCAGTTTGAAAAACTCAGAGGTGAAGCCGTCAGGGCCCGGGGCTTTCCCATTGGAGAGGCCTCTAACCGCGCCATTGATTTCTTCCAAGGAAATAGGCGCATTTAGGCGTTCTAAGTGGGTTGGGTCAATTTGGGGCAAGGAGGCATTTCGCAACCAGTCTCCCGCTATGTCTACATCTATGGGTTCCTCACCATAGAGTTTAGCGTAAAAGTTTACCAAAGACTTGTTAACCTCTTGGGGGGACGAAGAAAATGACCCGTCAGGATTACGTAACTTTGTAATATGTGTCGGGGTGTAGGTGCCCTTGGTCAGCCTCGCAAGGAGTTTCCCTGGCTTGTTACCAAATTTGTGATAAAGTAGTTGGGATGCAGACAACTTCATCTGTTCCACCTTCTCCGCCCAGGTATCAAAATGGTCTTTGGCTTCCTGCCAAGTTTTAAGATTATCGTCTGAGCGATTGGTATTGAGGAGTATTCGTGCTGCTCTAACCCGGTCACTGGCTTCTAGGTACTGTCTAGCGGAAGCATTCGGCCGACAGAAATTAAGCAAAATTGAGATAGGAGAGTGGTCGGAAATCACTAGATCGTGAATGTCAGTATTGTTAATTCGTGGTAACAGTGAGTGTGTACATAGGAAGTAGTCTAGTCTGGCAAAGGACTTGTGGACCGGAGAGTAAAACGTGAACTCCGAGTCTATAGGATGGTATATCCGCCACGTATCGAGAAGATTTAGGGCCTGAGTCATACGGGAGAAGGGGGTGGAGCTGGCCACGCGAGGTGAAAGGGGTCGGGGTTTTGACCTGTCTTCTTGTTCACATAGTGTTGAGTTAAAATCGCCCCCCACTAAGTGAGGGATAGACTCATCAGACACTAGCTTAGATGCTAGCTGTGTGAAAAACATTTGGCCGGGGGAATTAGGGGCGTATATATTGGAGACCCTTAGTTCTCCCAACGGGAACTTCAGGTGGATGGATAGATGCCTACCATCGTCATCTCTGGCGACAGATAGAAGATCATAAACCAGGTTTTTGTGCAGTAAAATAAGGGTACCTGCCTTACGTTTAACGGATGCTGAACCTAGGACCTTACCCACCCATAGCTTTTGCATGCGGAAAAAATCTTTTTCCTCTAGGTGTGTCTCCTGCAACAAAGCAATATCTGCCTTCAATCTCTTAAGGTGTCGGAGGACTTTCATGCGTTTGGCTGGTGACCGTAGGCCCTTGACATTCCACGAAACTATGTTAGCCTGGGACATTATGTGTGAATATGAGAAATGGTGATGTGTGTTTGTACGTGTTGTTTACCTGGGGTTGGATGACTGTCGTGGGTCCGACATATGGTGTTGCATCTCTGGGGTAGTATGATGGGTTGGCAGGTCCATCCTCTCAGTAAAGAAAGAGGAACAGTGTGGGAAGCATAGAATAGGAAAAAGAAGAAAAAGAAGTTAACAACAAAGGAAAGATAAACCACAACGTATGACTTCACTTTTTTCCGCATGTATTCCCCTCACCGGACGTACCGCTACACCGCACACAGAAGTATCGCCGATCCCGGCATTGTCCCAATAGTTGAGACCAATATGTGTAAACCCCTCGTACTAAAGGGTCTAGTGCAGAATTAGAATTAAAGGTAGCTACAAAAGACCATGTGGCAGAAATGCACGTTCCCCCCCATAAGGAGGGTGTCTAGAGTAAAACAGACCCCTAGAGTGTTATAGTAACAAGTAAAACATTCGCTGAGTCAGGCAAAACAGATAAGATAAATGGCTAAACATAACTTGCATAGATAACAATATAATAATAAAACAATAAAAGACCCGGATTGGTGACGGGGGCGGCGTGGAGCGCAGCAGTAGCAATGTGGGGCTGGCCGAAGCCAGCAGGTAGGTATGTTTGAGCATGACAGGACTCATCCCGGATCCTGCCAATTAAAAGCTAATAGCTTAGTAGGGGGCCTGGCGGGCAGAGGGAGAATAAAGAAGTAGTAGAAGGTGGAGGTGGACTCCCGTTTTGGCCCGAGCAGGTAAAAAAAAAAAAAGAAAAAAAAAGCCAACAAGAGAGGATGATGGCGGTAGTAGGCCGTCAGCCAGATTCCTGGTAGTCAAATGCTGTTGTTGGTTTAAGGCGTTTAGGAGGTTCCTTCCGTGGGCTTCTTTGGTCCCTTGGGGCTTGCTTCGCTCGGTCGGCGTATGTTGTAGTGGGCGCCCGTTCCGTGGATAGAGATTGGAGGAAGGCCCGGGCCTTGTCTGGAGACTGTATTGTAAGTTGTTCCCCATCCGGGGTTTGTAGGCGTAGGACCGCTGGGTAGGCCAAAGTGAAGCGGATGCCCCTCTTGTAAAGTTCTGCACAGATCGGTTGGAAGTCCTTGCGTTTGCGGGACACCTCCGCCGAGTAGTCAGCGAATAGCAAAAGTCTGTGGCCCGCAAGTTCTGCAGAGCGCGTTTTCCGAAAAGCTTGTAAAATGTCAGTGCGGTCAGCATAATTCAAGTAACGTGCAATCACTGGCCTGGGGCGGGCTCGGTCTTCCGACAGGGAGCCTATGCGATGGGCCCTTTCCACAACGCACACACGACCTATGCCTAGAATTTCCGGCAGTATGGCTGAGCAAATGTCCAGCAAGGAGCCCTGCTTATGGGTCTCAGGGAGGCCGATTATGCGTAAATTATTCCTCCTGGAGCGATTCTCAAAGTCTTCCATACGATCGTGTAGGTGCTGTTGGTCCTGTACGAATCGCTCCAGGGCATTGTCCATATTATGTTGATCATCCTCCAAAGAGGAGATGCGTTGCTCGGCCGTGGACAATCTCAGGGAGTGTTCCCCAATCTCCTTGCGGAGCTGGTTGAACCCTTCTGCCACTGCTCTGTCGACTGCAGCAGTGATGGTGGGTAGCAGCAGCGCTGCTACCGCCTGAGCGATCCGCTCGTGTGCACTGACCTGGTCTATGGCCGCCGGGAGCAGTGTGTCCATAGCCTCGGACGGTGGATGGGTGCCCGAGTGACTCCCTGTTAGAGCTGATGGTGGTGGGGGACCTTGGGGCAGAGGAGCGCCGCGTGTGGTGTCAGCGGCGGCCATGTTAGCTGGAGCCGCGCCTCCTGCTGTGCCATCCGCCGCGCCGGGTCCCCGTGTCAGGTACCGATCCATGCACGGTGACTCGTGCTACACGTGGGGGTAGGAAGCGCCGCGATCCGGGACAATGCCGGGGCTTTTTATGCTGGTTTTCGGCGCGGTGTTCACGGAGCCTCCGGAGCTTGCGTCCCCTACATGCGGCGCCGGAACCGGAAGTCTTCGCTAACATTTTGAGATCTAGGTTTAATAAGGAGATGGGCCTGTAACTTGAGCAGTCAGTGTGGTCTTTTCCTGGTTTTGGGATTAGGGTGATATGAGCAGAGAGAAAGTCAGATGGGACCGACCTGGGAGAAGACAACAAGCTCAAAGCACCCGTCAAGTGGATTGAAAGCGTGTCACATAATGTTTTATAATAAATTGATGTGAACCCATCAGGGCCCAGACTTTTCCCTGATTTCAAATCATGTATCACCAGCTGAGTCTCTTCTACGGTTATTTGGCCTTCTAGAGGGGCTAGTGACAGTTCGTCTAATTTGGGGAGACCGCTTTTGTTTAAATAGTCTAGTATGGCGGTGGCCCTATCTCCTTCCACCGTTCGGGGTTTATGTTGCTTCAATAAGTTATATAGTTCTGAATAAGAATGGTGGAACTGGGCAGTTATAGCTTCTGTGGAAACTTCCAAAGCTCAATTTTTTGACCTAATGCAGGGTATATGGTTAACAGCAGTAGCTTCCCTAAGGGCTCTAGCTAAGAATTTCCCCGTCTTGTCACCTGCCTCCATAGTAAAGCTTTAAAAAAAAAACATTCCCCTAGTTTTAGTCTCAAAGAGCTCTTTCAGGGCCCTCCGTGCTTCAAGCAATTCCGACGCAGATAGTATCGACAACGACTGCTTGTGTTGGCTCTCTGACTCGTGAATTTTAGTGGACAAGGCCGTGACTGCTTTCTTTCTCTGTGAGCCTAATCAGTTCTCCCCTCATGTAACACTTATGTGCCTGCCAGATCGCCATAGGATCCATATCGGGTGTAACGTTGAGGCGGAAGTATTTCAAGAGAGAGGAAGTAACTTTTTTGGAGCTCAAGTTAATGAGATCGGGGCGTGGTCCGATAATGATTGGATGCCAATTTGAGCACCTTTCACCAAATGGAGGTCCCGTTGAGTAATGAATAGGAAAACCGATCGTGTGTAATCGAGTAAAACCTAAAGTCTTTAGTATCAGGGTGGAGAAATCTCCAGGAATCTATTTAGTTGTAAGGAATTAAGCAATTTCTTAATTCTTTTAAGCACGCAGTATGTAACGCAGGATTTACCCGATGATGAGTCCAGGGTCAGGACCAAAGGTACATTAAAGTCGCCACCAAAGATAAGGGGGCCAGACATAAATCCTGTCAATTCCCGAACTAGCGTCTGACAAAGCGTAACCTGCGCCGTGTTAGGAAAGTATGCATTCGCTATGGTTATGGGTTTGCCCTTGTAAGAACCTTTCACAAAGACATACCGCCTGTTAGGGTCCACTAAATGATCTGTGAAAGTGAAGAGTGCATCCTTACTAATCAGAATTGAAATCCCTTTTGTCTTAGCCTTGTCATTAGTTGCGTGGTGTGCTGAGGTAAAGTAGGTATTCGTCAATTTTTGAACCTGTCCTGTTTTAAAGTGGGTCTCCTGCAGGTGGACAAAATGAGGCTTACCTTTCTTGAGCTCTCTGAGCAAGGATGTCCTCTTCTCAGGAATGTTCAATCCTTTTGTGTTGTGTGATATTATTACTGGGCTTTTCCCTAGAGATGAGTAGGACATTTTTCTTAAGCAGAGCCGCCACCAGGTACGACTCTATGAAATACTTTGAGTGCCGTTAGGGACCTGTCTCGGCTGATTAAAATGACACCAATATCAACTGACCTGTCAGAATTCATGAGGGGGCGGAGATGAGAGGGGACAGAGTGTAGGAAAGAACAGGAGTGAAATAGAAGAAGAAAAGATTAGTACTTGGGAATAAACCCAGCAGCAAGAGGTACAACTTCAATACACTTTCGTACAGTCGTAGCTGTCTCAAAAGTAAACAATGGTAGTGCACCGGGGTAGAGAAATCTCCCTCCCGATGCACTCTGTGGAGACATGAAACGTCAAAGTAAAAAAAAATGAAAGAAAACAAAATAACCGGAGATGAAAAGACACAGCCTTTAGAAAACATTAAAAAGTGTAACTTGGACCAGTGTGGAATCCTCGTAACTTTCCATGTGAAAAAATGTAAAAAGAAAGGACAAACAAAAAATAAAATAAAAATGGTACCAGTGGTGGCCCGAGGAGGCATGTGCTTGCAAAGGTCCCGAGATATGAAACTTCTAAGTAGGAACAATCATGCAGCAGCATAGTACAATAACCCTAGTGAGTTGGTCAATATCCATTATTAATCACAGAAAGGTGATCTGATAGTTGGGTAGATGAAACTCGAGTAAGCTGTCACAGAGACATACCAGTATCGATCGTTTCGGGAACAAGCAAGCAGGGTATAGCTCAGGTCCTTTCACCACTGAAGCCATCAGGAATTTTCCAGTAGAAATCCAGGCGGATCATCGTCGTTTAGTCGTATGCATGGCCCCTGGCGAGAGTAAAACAAGGTGCTGGTGTCCCAACTTGATAGCTTCCTCCACGGCTTTGTTTGTGTTTTTTAGCTTTCTGCTTATCCGGTGTGGAGAACGGTGAATCTGGAGGGCTTCTGATCAAAGGTGGCAGCGAGTACTCTTGGTACCAGTCGGGTAGATCCATCGGCTTCAGGTTCAGAGCCTCACAGAAGCCTGGCAAGTCCGCCGGGGAACGGAGGATAAA
The DNA here is from genome assembly GCA_029574335.1 of Rana kukunoris. NCBI lineage: Eukaryota > Metazoa > Chordata > Amphibia > Anura > Ranidae > Rana > Rana kukunoris. Next base: position 214,321,504 of record CM056050.1, on the reverse strand, counting down.
CTGCTTGCCTGCTGTTGTGACCACTAGGGCAAAGGGGAAACGCCACGTGTACTTTATCTCTTTCTTTCGCAACCGTTCCAGGAGGGGGCGCAAAGCTCTACGGTTTTTCAATGTAATCTGGTACAGGTCCTGGTATAACATTATGTTTGCGCCATTAAAGACAATGTGATCGTTTCTACGAGCTTTCCTCATTATGTCTTCTTTGAGTTGGAAACTTTGCAGGCAGCAGACAATGTCTCTCGGGGGAGCATCGTCGGGGCCCCTGGCTCTGTGGGCCCTATGTGCTCTAACAAAATTGATCTCCGTGTCCCCCTGCCTCTCCAATAGGCTATTGAAAACTCTTTGCAGTGCTGGGACAATCTGGTCATTTTCTACCGACTCCAGTATCCCCCTCACTCTTATATTGCACTTGCGTCCGCGGTTGTCTAAGTCCTCCAAATGACGACTCATTTTAATAAAATGTGCGGCATGTGTGTCAGTAATTCGTTCCAGCCTATTCAGTTCAGTCCCTCTGCTTCCCCTTCACCTCTGCTGCCTCCATCTTGTCAGTCAGAACAAGTATGTTAGACTTTGTCTGTGATTGCTGCTGAAAATGTGGCTTTAATGTCCGCCGCTATCAGACATGTCTGCAAAAGTGAGGGGCTTTCCCGAACGGGGACAGCTCCTACCTGAGTCCTCTGCGTTTTATTGCGGGTCCCCACTAAAGTCTTCCTCCTCGTGTTGGGTCCGCACCATCTTGTGGAACGCTGCATTGCCTCGTGGGGCCGAGGCAGATTTAAACAAATCCGAGATGCTCCTGGACGATGAGGTGGCTGAATTGCGGCGGGTTCTGGTGTGCGGTGTATGATAGGTCTGTTTTCCCATTTCTGAGTGCCAAGTCGCTGGGTAAAAGGCTGTCGGCTGTGTCTTAGTACAGAGCTCCGTTAGTGTGCATTCATCCAGCTCGCTGTGCAGGCCACGCCCCCTCTTACCAATTCTTCGATGTTTTAGCTTTATTATTTTTTGTTTTTAGGCTTGATTGCCTTAATTTTCACTTGATCTAGTCAGTAAGTCTGTTTTACTACAGAACAAACTATTGACATGGATGTTTACATTGATCAGCCTTTATGTAAAACTGTTATCCCAAAAGGAACACAGCTATTGCTTTAACCACTTAAGCCCCGGACCAATATGCTGCTAAATGTCCAAAGGCGTTTTTACAATTCGGCACTGTGTCGCTTTAACAGACAATTGCGCGGTCGTGCGACGAGGCTCCCAAACAAAATTTGACACTGGCAATAGGGGGTGGGAGGGTTAACTAGGGCGGTGATCAAGGGGTTAAACCTTTATTAGGGGGGGTACAGGGCTACCCTGGACCTAACACTAACTGCCTGTCACATTAACTGTCACACTGACACTAACTGCAGTGATCAGTAAATACATGATCACTGCAATCCGTGACACTGTGACAGGGGGCTGGGGGGTGATCGGAAGGGGTTAAGTGTGCCTATGTGTACTGGTGTCAGTGTGCTGTTGGTGTGACTTACTGTGATGTTTTCTCTCCTCTCGTCGAATCGAAAATACCGCCGAGAGGAGAGGTGACATCACTTCCTCTGCCTGTGTTTACATTACACAGGCAGAGGAAGTGCAGGGCGGAGGCTCTGCGGATTTGCTGGGAGCGATCACGAGGGGGCGGACAAAAATGAACAGCCGCCCCCTCATCCCGGATCGCTCCCAGAAATAAGAAGCCGCCATATGTAGCGGGGGGGGGTCCCGATCGGACCCCCGACCCGCTTGATGGCAGGGACGTACATGTACGCCCATCTGCCTGTACGTTCCACCATTCTGTGGACGTACATATACATGCGGCAGGCGTTAAGTGGTTAACTATTGATAAATCAATAGCTGGAGTTTGGCTTCAATTTAAGTGCACTTGCAGATTTAGCAACGCTAACACTCCCATCCAAAAGACTGACAATGCTGCTGTCCAAAGGTGTCTCTGTGCCCCTTCATCTAGAATGGGGTACTGTAATACAGGTGTAATACTGGCCAGATCACCAGGTGAAAACCAGGTAAGAAATGAAAAGCTAATGTGGACGCCACATCTAATGATTGGTAAACTGCAATAGGTTACATTTTTGGCTTTGGGTTTAATGCTGCTTTAATGATTTTTAAGCTTGTGTGTATGTCATATAGGTATGTGTGTCAGTAAGGTGACAGGCTCAGCAGAGGGTAAAGGCAGTGGTATGCCATGCATGAAATGGGTACACCTAAAAACGGGCCAAACAGGCAAGGCAGTGAACAAACACTCTGCAATGCAGGAGGATTTTATAGCATGTGTATGCATGATTGAGAGCTGGCGACCTTGGATTGTAAGCTGTTACCAAAAGTTTTGAGAATTACAAATATTAATTTTCTCAAGGTCTGTTGCCTTAGTTTTTTTTTTTATGGCAATTTGCATGTACTCCAGAATGTTATCAGGAGTAATCGGATGAATTGCAATTAATTGCAAAGTCCCCCCTCCCCCTTTTTTTTTTAATGAAAATGAACCTAGTCCCAAAAAAAAAAAAAAAACATTTCCACTGCATTGGTAAAGGTTTCAGGGCACCCAAGAAAGTCAAGCAAGAAGGCTTTTGGAGGATGGCCTCGTGTCAAGAAGGGCAGCAAAGAAGCCACTCCTCTCCAGGAAAAAAAGATCAGGGCAGACTGATGTTCTGCAAAGTACAGGGATTGGACTTCTAAGGACTGTGGTAAAATTATTTTCTTTGAATCCCTATTCCTATTGTTTGGGACATCCGGAAAAAACCTTAAGGAGAAGAAAAGGTGAGTGCTACCATCAGTCATTTGTCATACCAACAGTAAAGCATCCAGGGACCATTCATGTGTGGGGTTGCTTCTCGGCCATGAAAGTAGGCTCACTCACAGTTTTGCCTAAGAACACAGCCATGAATAAAGAATATGTGATTGCCCTGCCCAAATGATACAATAATTACTGTTCTCAACTATCAATCAATATACACAACATCAAACATGGCAGATACATATATAATTGTGCCAGGTAAATATACAGTATAAAGTCTCTTTGTAGAAAAAAAAAAACATATAAAGTCCAAATCAAAGCAAAAAGGAAAATCTAAGAGTGTCCCGAAAATCCAAAAGACAGTGCTCCAATATTGCTGCTTCAAAGGAAAAAAGCGGTGCATTTAAGATTTCTTAAGAATTCCCTCTGTGCCCCAACAAATCATGCAATAGTGACCAGGTGACATTAACACTCACCTTACAATACCCACATATGGGCCAACACAGCATGTATAAAATCTATCTTGTACACCCTATCGGATTTTCATTGGAAAAAGCATAAGACTTTTGGCCAGGAACTTGTATTGCATAAAAATGGCAAAGAATTGTCGGCCAACAAACACAAAACTACGTGTTTTTACAGTTATTTAGCGCCACCCTTTGGGCAACTTCTGCTAATGTTGTGTTATGGTTAGCATTGTTTCTGAGCATGCATGTTTGTACTTTTGTGTTTTGTCTGACGGACTTGTGTACACATGATCGGATAATCTGACAACACACATTTGTTGGCAGGCAATTTAAAGCATGCTATCCCAGATATGGTGAATAATCCGACAACAATTGTCCGATGGAGCATGCAAAAGGTCGGATTTTCCGACAACAGCCTGACATCACTCAAATTTCATTGGATAATCTGATCATGTGTACGAGGCTTTAGGTTCTCCTTAATGGCATACCATCTCCAATGGGAGTAATGTCACAAAGTTCTCAGGGAAAAATGTGGGAAAAAAAACTCCAATAGTGTGGTATCCCAGTTAATGACACAGAATACACCAGCCCAACTTAGGAAATGCACTTACATTTGTATTCATTAAAAATAGGCATAAAATCAGTAAACCATAATTTCCAGCAATATTTCACGCCACCTGGCTCTGTCTTCACCCGTATCGCCATTCTCCGACGTGGCTTTTTTTATTTTTTTATTTTTTTTATGCATTTGCTAAATTGGGATCCTTAAACTTCTTTCCTAAAAGCTTCCTGGCTCCAGGGTATCCAGTAAGTGATTTTGAAAGCTGAGATTTTTATTTTTTACCTTTTATGCATTCTTTTGCAATCGGAACTGATTTGTGCAAAATTATTGCATAGAGCATGTAAGCAAGATATATTTGTTTAGGAAAAATAAACAAAACAAATCTTCAGGCTGGGTTCACACTGGTACGACATACGCTCCGACTTTGGGACCACATGTGTAAATCAATGGTTCCCTATGAGAAAAAGGTTCCTGCACTACATTGATTCAACTTATGTTCCTACTTCAGCCCATTGAATATCGCTGAAGTTGGATCCTTTTCCTAACCACCAGACTTGTGACAGCCAACATGTTGATTTACAGCAGCAGTAAAAGGAATTTATCTGAGACTGCGATTCTTTTTTTTTTTTTTTTTTTGAACAATATTTTTTATTGAGGTATTAGAAAAGTTGCAATACATGGAACAAAAATGCAAAAACATTAAGCATAAAGGGTACTTGCAAACGTCATAGTGTACATACACAATAGCATACAGCAATACTTCGTATGGTAACTATATGTAATCGGAATGACCTTGACAAGGCTTTGATATGGCGCAATGGCCCCCCCCCTTCAGCGATAGACCTTCATGAATGGCCCACGGAAACTGAGGATCCCGGACCCAGACCACCCCCTCCAATCCTTCTCATTTGGTCAGAGTGGCAGTCCATCCCAGAGCCCCCGGCCCCCGTGCTAGGCGAGTGTACGGAAGGGCCCAGCCACCCCATGTATTTCCATACTACAGGTACAAACTATATACAACAGTGGCAAACCCATAGAAGTTCAGGTACCTCACATGAAACCATGTTTCTTTATCGTACATCACGGGACACAGAGCGCATAGTCATTACATATGGGTTATATGGGTACCTTCAGGTGTGGACACTGGTGTAATCAACTTCACAGGAAGTTCCTCCCTATATAACCCCCTCCCACTGAGAGTGCTTCAGTTTTTTCGCCAGTGTCTTAGGTGTTGGTCACGTCTAGCTGTCCCTCGGAGGTCTCGGGACCCAGGATAGCTAGCCGGATCCGTCCGAAGTGCTTCAAAGCCAAGGAGTACGGTACCCGGGCCCTGCCTGCGTGGGGTGTTGCCTATAATGCCTCTCCTTGGAGGGCTGGATTCTGGGCTCCAGTGCCTTGGTCTCTCCCAGGACTAAATGCTACTGATGCCAGGATGCTATATAGGTCCAGGGGTGTGGGTTCCTTAACACAGGACCCCGGTCCCTGAAGGTCCGAGACAATACCCACGGAGATGGGGGAAGATTGGGCCTCTTGCAGTTTGCAATACCCTGCGGCGTGGAGCAGGTAAGAGGGAACCTGCAGGACTTGGTTCGACAGTAGGTATCCCCCTGGGGGTTCTGGGTTGGCTAATGGTATGCTTGTGCATCAGCCACTATCTCCACTATGTCTGTGTGGGCAGGATGGGATACTAATGTTTACCCAGATAACATGTAGATATATGTATACTTGTGTAAGATATATATTTGCTACTCACCCCAGGTCTGCCTGTTAGCATTGATACTGCAACCCCACATGTTTTAAAGAGGAAATTGCTGGTGAAAACTCCTGTTTCTTAGGAAGCCCATGGGGACAGCTTCCTCTCTCTGTGCACTACAATAAGATTAGTGCTTACCTGGTGTCTGTTGGTGCTGCCTGGCGCTGGTCCATGTTTTTCCTCTGCTCTGCTTCCTCCATGTTGTTTTCAGCGTGGGGGGGTGCACGCGCGTGTGCGCGCGCGTGCACGCCGCCTTTTATAGCGTCGGCGTGCGTTGGGGGGGCGGGCCAGCAGCGTCAGGGTCTGTTTTAAAAGTAAAACTTTTTCTCTGGCTGGTCTTTCCCTCCTGGAGGCAGAGGAAGAAGGACACAGAGCGCGCAGCTGGGTCTTTTGGCCACAGTGACACCCAGTGGCGGTTTGTGGATCTTCAGGTCTAGGACTTAGTTCCACTATTGACCAGAAAAAAAAAAAAAGTTTTTTTTGGCTTAAAGGGACTCAGCCTTAGATCCAGCAGTATCTGAGTCAACCTTGGACTCCGGCTAACGGGCATTGGTGTTGCAATACTCACAGGTCTTCCTCAGTATTGCCACCTCCCAGGCGGATAAAAAAAAAATATATATATATATATACAAAATTTTTCATTTTCCTCAGCCTGTTCTCATATTAATTACTCCTAGCTACAACAGTCAGGTGTTGGCTAGAGGGGTGACTCAAGGTTGGGCAATGGCTCCAAAGGCATCAGGACCAGCCAAGGCTGCAAAAGGTGCCAAGAAACAAAAGGGGTCTCCATCGGGGTCAGAGGATTTGGGCCAGGCTTCAACGGCCCCACCCTCACCAGTTAGACCACCGAGTAGCATAGTACAAGAGCCATTGGGGGTGCTGGGGGCAGAGGCGGCCCCCGATCCACCCATTCCCGTTTACGTAACGGAAGAAATGCTAGCGACCACCCTGGGTGGGCTAGAGAAAAGGTTAACTGCTTTGTTTGCCCGCCCTTTGCCAAGTAGCAAACGGGCTAGATCCCCCTCACCTAGTTTGGTGTTTTCAGATGCGGAGGTCTCCTCTTCGGAGGAACGGGACCCACAAGGGGATCAAGCAGACCCAAGTCCCGAAGGTTCAGACATGGAGGGTTCCACTGTAGATGAATATTTTTCGGCCTCTCAAGCGGAGAGCCTGTGGATCCAGTCTTTGACCGATATAGTTCGCACTGCTTTTAAACTTCCAGTGCCAGAACTAGTAGCCCCTGTGGTATCCTCATTGGGTTCTTTAAAGGCTCCATTAACTTGTGTGTCTTTTCCGATTCACCCCCTTCTGCGGAGCGTGATTTACCAGGATTGGGCTCGACCTGATAGGATCTTTATCCCTCCTAAGAGGTTCTCTATTCTCTATACTATGGAAGAGGAATTTTTAAAGAAATGGGCACTCCCCACAGTGGACGCGGCCATTTCCTGCGTGAATAAATCCCTGACCTGTCCGGTTGAAAATGTCCAGATGTTCAAGGATCCGGTCGACAAAAAATTAGAGACCCTACTGAAGGCTTCTTTCACCACAGTAGGTGCCATGGTTCAGCCAGTGGTGGCAGCCATTGGCGTTTGTCAGGCCTTAAAGGATCAGGCAAAACAGATATTAAAGGACATGCCGGCTCAGCAAACTCGTGAATTAGCAGATTTCCCTAGGGCTCTCTGCTTTGCAGTAGATGCTATTAAGGACTCCATCCAACAGGCATCCCGGTTATCTCTGCTGGTGGTTCACATGCATCGTCTTTCGTGGCTAAAGAACTGGTCAGCAGAGGCACCCTGCAAAAAGCTTTTAGCAGGGTTTCCCTTTCATGGGGGAAGACTATTCGGTGAAGACCTAGATAAATATATCCAAACCATATCAAGTGGTAAAAGTTCTTCCTTACCGGTCAAGAAAAGACCGCGTGGGCCCGCGTTTAAACGACAGGCCTTTGCAGGCTCGGCCCCTTCGACTTCCCGTCAGTATCGACGGCCTCCCGGGCGTTCAGCAGTTAATAGCCGCCCACAGGGACAAGCCGCGGCAAACAAGAGGCCCTGGTCTCGCAAGCCGGCTAAACCAGTCATCAAGTCAGATTCATGAAGGGGCGCCCCCACTCTCTTGGGTGGGGGGAAGACTTCAGTTTTTCTCCGAAGTCTGGAAGGCCAGAATTCCCGACTCTTGGGTTCGGTCCGTGGTAGCCACAGGCTACAAACAAGAGTTTCGAGAAATCCCCCCTCCTCATTTTCAGGGGTCAAGTCTTCCAAGCGACCCGTTAAAGAGGGCCTCTCTCGTAAAGGCGTTGGATCGCCTCTTGCTCCAAGGAGTAATTGTAGTACCAACCCAAGAAAGGGGTCTGGGATTCTACTCCAACCTTTTTATTATACCAAAAATTATGTAAAAACAATAACTGTGGAGGGGTATTGAAGGTCGGACTGTCGAGGCCAGAGAAGTAATGTAAAAATATAGTTTTAATATAATTCATAAAAAATGGAACAATTGTACATATACATAGAAATAGAATTGATACATGAATAAACCACCAGATATACAAAAACCAAAGTCGCCGACGCGCGTTTCGCCGTGAGGCTTCTTCAGGGCAAAGTTTTTGAAGATTTTCGTACAGAGATGTATAACATTAGTTATATGACAGATGACTCTGTAGTCAATGCAGGATAGAACGCATATCACAATCGAGTATTGGATATTATGCACCGTGGTGAATTCCAACAAGATCATCAAGGCATCATGTGGACCTGTGGGTTGACGGTGAGGTCAAGGATAAGAGCTTTTCCAGCATAGATAAAAATATATATAATCATAAAATAGTGCTGCTACCAGCCATCGTTCCTTAATCAGGAATCATACATCAAGCTGGGACACAGGACCAGCCGTTTGATGTCTTATGTTTCAGACACACTGAGGGTATGAGATTACCGATCAGTGTTTATGGTCTAGGCCTAAGAAACGAGCCCACCGATCAGGGGGATGAATCATACGGGCGTCCGTGTCCCAGGGTGAAAAATATTCATCTACAGTGGAACCCTCCATGTCTGAACCTTCGGCTTCTTTCACCACAGTAGGTGCCATGGTTCAGCCAGTGGTGGCAGCCATTGGCGTTTGTCAGGCCTTAAAGGATCAGGCAAAACAGATATTAAAGGACATGCCGGCTCAGCAAACTCGTGAATTAGCAGATTTCCCTAGGGCTCTCTGCTTTGCAGTAGATGCTATTAAGGACTCCATCCAACAGGCATCCCGGTTATCTCTGCTGGTGGTTCACATGCATCGTCTTTCGTGGCTAAAGAACTGGTCAGCAGAGGCACCCTGCAAAAAGCTTTTAGCAGGGTTTCCCTTTCATGGGGGAAGACTATTCGGTGAAGACCTAGATAAATATATCCAAACCATATCAAGTGGTAAAAGTTCTTCCTTACCGGTCAAGAAAAGACCGCGTGGGCCCGCGTTTAAACGACAGGCCTTTGCAGGCTCGGCCCCTTCGACTTCCCGTCAGTATCGACGGCCTCCCGGGCGTTCAGCAGTTAATAGCCGCCCACAGGGACAAGCCGCGGCAAACAAGAGGCCCTGGTCTCGCAAGCCGGCTAAACCAGTCATCAAGTCAGATTCATGAAGGGGCGCCCCCACTCTCTTGGGTGGGGGGAAGACTTCAGTTTTTCTCCGAAGTCTGGAAGGCCAGAATTCCCGACTCTTGGGTTCGGTCCGTGGTAGCCACAGGCTACAAACAAGAGTTTCGAGAAATCCCCCCTCCTCATTTTTCAGATGTACACCCTGGGACACGGACGCCCGTATGATTCATCCCCCTGATCGGTGGGCTCGTTTCTTAGGCCTAGACCATAAACACTGATCGGTAATCTCATACCCTCAGTGTGTCTGAAACATAAGACATCAAACGGCTGGTCCTGTGTCCCAGCTTGATGTATGATTCCTGATTAAGGAACGATGGCTGGTAGCAGCACTATTTTATGATTATATATATTTTTATCTATGCTGGAAAAGCTCTTATCCTTGACCTCACCGTCAACCCACAGGTCCACATGATGCCTTGATGATCTTGTTGGAATTCACCACGGTGCATAATATCCAATACTCGATTGTGATATGCGTTCTATCCTGCATTGACTACAGAGTCATCTGTCATATAACTAATGTTATACATCTCTGTACGAAAATCTTCAAAAACTTTGCCCTGAAGAAGCCTCACGGCGAAACGCGCGTCGGCGACTTTGGTTTTTGTATATCTGGTGGTTTATTCATGTATCAATTCTATTTCTATGTATATGTACAATTGTTCCATTTTTTATGAATTATATTAAAACTATATTTTTACATTACTTCTCTGGCCTCGACAGTCCGACCTTCAATACCCCTCCACAGTTATTGTTTTTACATAATTTTTGATTCTTTACACGGATGTGGCCTATGTGAGTGCAGTTCCCTTGTTTTTCTCACCCCCCTACTACTCCCCTTTCCATCCCGTCCCTCCCCCTATCATTCTTGATTTATACTTTTTATTATACCAAAACCCAATGGCGACGTCAGGCCTATCCTAGACCTCAAACGCCTAAATCGCTTTCTAAAGATTCAGACCTTTCGTATGGATTCCATACGTTCAGTGACAGCCAGCCTGCATCAAGGCGACTTTCTAGCATCTATAGACATAAAGGATGCATATCTGCATGTGCCGATCTACCCAGCACATCACAAATTTCTTCGTTTTATGATAGATCAAAGTCATTTCCAGTTCGTAGCCCTCCCTTTCGGGTTGGCAACAGCTCCGCGGGTATTCACAAAGGTGTTAGCCCCGGTGCTAGCCGTCCTAAGGACAGAAGGCATTTTGGTCCTGGCATACCTGGACGATCTCCTGGTTATCGACAGATCAGCTTCCAACCTCAATCATGCAGTAGTCCGCACAGTTCGGCATATACAAGAATTCGGGTGGGTTGTGAACCAAGGAAAATCGAGGTTGCAACCCACAAGACAGTTGGAATATCTAGGCCTTCGGTTAGATACAGAATGCCAGAGGATATTTTTACCTCAAGAAAAGATCAGGTCATTGACTCAAACAATTCAAATAGTCCTAGGCAAAAAGAGGCCGACTATTCACCTATGCATGCGACTGCTGGGAAAGATGGTAGCCGCCTTCGAAGCAGTGCCCTATGCCCAGATCCATACCAGAGTTCTCCAGGCAGCTATTCTCTCTGCTTGGAACAGGTCCATACAGGCATTAGACCGTCCATTAGGTCTTTCCCCAGGAGTCAGGCGCAGCCTGTACTGGTGGCTGGTCCCTCAAAAATTGTCAAAAGGGAAAACCTTTTGCCCCATCACGTGGAAAATAGTAACCACAGATGCCAGCCTAACAGGTTGGGGGGCAATCTTAGGAAAACGGACCCAGCAGGGACAGTGGTCAGAGGCAGAAAGTCTGCTTCCCATCAATGTCCTAGAGATCAGAGCTGCTCGGTTGGCCCTGGTCGCCTGGACTCTCCCCCTGCAGGGTCTGCCAGTAAGGATACAGTCCGACAATGCCACGGCGGTGGCATACATAAACCACCAGGGGGGCACAAGGAGCCTAGCGGCTCAAAGGGAAGTAAACCTGATTTTCTCATGGGCCGAAGCCCATGTACCCTGCATCTCAGCAGTGTTCATCCCAGGGATAGACAATTCTCAAGCAGATTTTTTGAGTCGTCAACAGTTACTCCCGGGAGAGTGGTCTCTTCACCCCCAGGTATTCCAAGAGATTTGCCAAAGATTCGGAGTTCCCGATGTGGACATCATGGCAACAAGATTCAACAAGAAATTGGACACATTCGTATCCCGAGCCAGGGACCCCTCGGCCTACGGGACCGATGCGTTGGTTTGCCCCTGGCACCAGTTTTCTCTCCTGTATGCGTTCCCTCCACTACAGATGATTCCCCGCCTTCTACGAAGGATCAGGGTGGAGCGCAGGCCGGTGATCCCGGTGGCCCCAGCCTGGCCCAGAAGGGCTTGGTACGCACTCATCGTGAGGATGTCAGTAGGGGCACCGTGGCCACTCCCCCTGCGCCCAGATCTGCTGTCTCAGGGCCCGATCTACCACCCTGCTTCACAGCAGCTAAATTTGATGGCTTGGCGGCTGAATCCCTAATTCTTAAGGGCAGAGGCCTCTCAGCCCAAGTCATATCTACGTTAATTCAGGCTAGAAAGCCAGTCTCTAGAAATATCTATTACAGAGTCTAGAGGACCTATGTGGAGTGGTGCGAGTCTCAAGGAGGGCATCCTCGCAAGTTTTTTATTGACAGGATCTTGCGATTCCTCCAGGTTGGCGTTGACAAGGGGTTGGCTCTTAGTACTCTAAAGGGGCAGGTGTCTGCCTTATCGATATGGTTTCAAAGGCCTTTGGCCACGCATTCGCTTGTGAAAACCTTCTTGCAGGGGGTCCTGCATGTGAATCCCCCTATTAGAGCTCCCCTCTGCCCCTGGAATTAAATCTGGTCTTGTCAGCTTTACAAAAGCAGCCGTTTGAACCTCTGACAGAAATCCCTCTTGTGCTGCTAACCCGAAAGTTGGTTTTCTTGGTGGCTATGGCTTCGGCCAGAAGGGTCTCCGAGCTGGCAGCCTTGTCTTGCAGGGAACCGTACCTGATTCTGCATAAGGACAGAGTGGTTCTGCGGCCTCAACCTTCTTTCCTTCCTAAGGTCATATCCAGTTTTCACTTGAATCAGGACCTAGTCCTACCATCCTTCTTTCCTACTCCCCAGTCCAGAGAGGAAAGACTGCTTCATACTTTGGACATGGTCCGAGCCATGAGGGTTTATCTCAAGGCTACAGAGAAGATTCGGAAAACAGATGTGCTTTTCGTTCTTCCGGATGGCCCCAAGAAGGGTCAGCCGGCTGCCAAGTCTTCCTTGGCTAGGTGGATTAAGCAGCGGATTTGTCAGGCCTATGGTCTGAAGCGCGTTCCACCTCCCTTATCAGTTAAAGCCCATTCTACGAGGGCCATGAGTGCCTCTTGGGCGGCACACCATCAGATCTCTATGGCACAGGTTTGCAAAGCGGCAACCTGGTCTTCCGTACATACGTTTACTAAATTTTATAAGTTGGACGTCGCAAAGGCTACGGACGCAGCATTTGGGCAGGCGGTCCTACGGGCAGCAGTATAGAATCCTCTGGCCCGGTTCACGCCCCCTTTTTTCTGTTGGTGGAGCTATTTTACCTCCTGATAATGTTTTTTGTTTGGCTATTTTTGGCCTTACGGTCTCCCTCCCTTCATGGAGCATTGCTTTGGGACATCCCATATGTAATGACTATGCGCTCTGTGTCCCGTGATGTACGATAAAGAAAAAAGGATTTTTAATAACAGCTTACCTGTAAAATCCTTTTCTTGAAGTACATCACGGGACACAGAGCTCCCACCCCTCTTTTGGGGAACATTGTGTAACCTCGGAGAAATTGCTTGCTACAAAACTGAAGCACTCTCAGTGGGAGGGGGTTATATAGGGAGGAACTTCCTGTGAAGTTGATTACACCAGTGTCCACACCTGAAGGTACCCATATAACCCATATGTAATGACTATGCGCTCTGTGTCCCGTGATGTACTTCAAGAAAAGGATTTTACAGGTAAGCTGTTATTAAAAATCCTTTTATTAAATATGCTTTCAAAGAAATAGTATCAAAACAAAAGGAATAAATAAAAAGATAATCAAAATAACAAAACATATATGCCCAATTCGCACAAAACGCACAAAACCCCCATCATTGACAAATAATAGTAGCCCGCTAGGCGTCCACCCTAGTTCACAGACCTGTAAAATTTGAATACCATTGTTGCCAGGGAGACCATGCTGTAATCGTGGCTTCAGAGGAACTCTTTGTGTACGAGTGCATAATCTCGTATTTGCCCTGTGTGTGCATTGTAGTAATTACCTCATTAAGTGAAGGCGGTACTACGTTCTTCCAGTGGCGCAGGACTACCAACCTTGTGGCCAGAAGTAGGTTCGACACTACAGTTCTACAAAAGGTTGGGATTTTGTCAATTTCCAGTGAGAGTATTGCCAATCCCGGGGTCAGCGGATCAACTGGGTCCAGGATGTCCCTGACTATCCCCCATACCCCAGACCATAGGTAGCTCAGCTTCGGGCAAGACCACATAATGTGGACCAATGTACCTGTCTCCCCACACTGCCTCCAACACAAGGGAGATGAATCCCGATATATCTTAGATAGCCTATAAGGGGTGAGGTACCACCTCAACAGCAGCTTTTGGTGTGTTTCCATCAGGTTAGTGCTCTTAGTAGAAGAGTACACGATCCTTAAAGATTTTACCCACTGAAGGACAGTGTATTCCCTCCCCACATCTCTTTCCCAGGCCTCCATGTGTTGCATTTTAACTAATTTATGTTTCTCCTGTAGGCCCATGTACAATATCGAGATCCCTTTAGGGGTGACTTTGGGTTGTTGGTAGAATTGGGAGATTTTAACGGGGAGTGAGGTGAGAAGGTGTGTGTTCCTTTTAAACATGTGTGAGAGCTGGATATATTTATACTGTTCAGTTGCTGGAAGCAGGGAGTGTAGTTGGCTTGTAGTAGCCCTTTGGAAGTGGATGTTAGGACAATTCCAAGGTATTTAATGCCCTCCTCTTTCCATACAAATGGGAACCTCTGTTCCATTCATAGTTTGATTTCCCTAGGGACTCCTAGACCTAGAATGTGTGATTTTGATTCGTTCACCTTGTAATATGAGATTTCATTAAATGCCCTCAGTGAGGAGTATATTGTTTCGACAAATTTTTCTATGTCAGTGACCATCAGGATGATGTCATCTGCGAATAAACTAATTACATGGTTTTTCCCTCCCACTTGGATCCCAGAGATTCATGGGTGCGACCTCAGATGGGATGCCAAAGGCTCCATCAAAAGGTTGAATATCAGAGGCGAGAGTGGGCACCCTTGCCTTGTGCCATTAGTGATGTCAAATGGGGTGGAAAGAGTACCCGCCACTAGTACCCGTGCCGATGGATGTGAGTATAATGCCATTATGGCAGAATAAATGTGCCCCCTCGAAGCCAAACCTCCCCAGGACCCCTTCCAAGAACCTCCAGTGAATCCTGTCGAAAGCCTTCTCCGCATCCAACGCGAGGAGCAGAGAAGGCGTTCGACGACGCCCTGTTATATGTATGATGTTTAGTAACCTCCTAGTGGCGTCCGCCGTTTGTCTCCCCTTTGTGAAGCCTGATTGGTCCACATTAATTAACCCCGGGAGTATGTCCACCAATCTAGCAGCTAAAAGTTTCGCGTAGATTTTGACATCATTGTTCAGCAATGATATGGGCCGAAAGTTTTGGGGTGTATCTGGATCCTTCCCCGGCTTAGGGAGGGCCACTATCGTAGCACTTAACATTTCCCTTGGGAACGAGGATGAGGCAGCAGCGGCATCGTACACCTGAACCAAGTAGGGGCTGAGTATGTCTTGGAATGTTTTGAAGTATTCTCCAATAAATCCGTCAGGGCCCGGAGACTTATTTGACGGGATAGACTGTATGGTCCTCTCCACTTCTTCTACAGTAAAAGGCGAGTTGAGTTCTAAAAGTTGGTCAGGGGTCAGGGACGGAAGCTTAACTTTCTCTAGGAATGCCTCGATAGATTCCGAGGATGGTTGGGTTATCGTCAGATCATCCTTAAGGTTATAAAGCGACCCGTAATAGTGACTAAAGGCGTCAGCTATGGCTTGAGGGTGAAAATGTTTCACCTTTGTCTCTGGGTGGTGAATATAGGGAATCTTAGATTTAATTCTGTGTCCTTTAAGTCTGTTCGCTAGAAGCTTGCCCGCCCTGTTACCGCTAGTAAAGAAAGCTAGTTTAAACTTCCTAGAGGCTTTTTCATAGTCGTCAAGAAACAATGTCCTGAGGTCAGTGCGTAGATGGGTTAGCTGTTCAGTCAGGGAGAGAGATGGTCTAATTTTGTTCTGTGACTCTAAGTCATTTATTTGAGCAATGAGGGTCAATGTGCGCTGCTGCCTTTCCCTCTTAACCCTGGCTCCTTGTTGAATCATGACCCCTCTTACATACGCCTTATGCGCATTCCACAAGGTGAAGGGGCTAGTAACTGACCCTTCATTGTCAGCAAAAAATTCCCTGAGTTTCGTCTCAATGTATGACCTGGTCGGACCGCTCCGGAGAAGCATAGGATTGGATCTCCACATGATAACCGGGGTATTGGGAGGTAAGTCCCCCACTGTCATTCCCACAGAAGCTTGGTCCGACCACGTGATGGCATTGATTCTAACAGATTTACATTTCAGAAGCAGCCCCTTGTCGACCAAGAAGAGGTCTATCCTACTATAGGACCTGTGGCGGGTGGAAAAGAAAGTATAGTCTTTTTCATTGGCATTCAAACATCTCCACGCATCAAAAAGTTCATTCGACCTCAAAAAGGGAGCCAATGATGGGGGAGTGCGCTTTGGTGAGGAGGAGGAGTCCATGACCGGATCTGGGATGATATTGAAGTCCCCACATATCACCAGTAGTCCCTTCTGTTCCTCTCTAATTTTTTTAGTAACTCTCTGTAGAAATTTGGTCTGTTTCGTATTGGGGGCATAAACCGCCGCCACTGTATAGGATACAAGGTCAATGTCACACACCAAAATCACATACCTCCCCACTGGGTCAACAATAGCTTTATGCAAGGAAAAGTGAACAGAGTCTCTCACTGCGATCATTACTCCTTTGGATTTGGTGTCAGCGTTGGCAAAATAGGTGACCGGATATTTGGGATGTGAGCATTTCGGAGGGGCTGAGTTGTCAAAGTGGGTCTCTTGAACACAAAGGACATCGGCCTTCTGCTGCAGGGCCTCTCTCTATAGAGACCGCCTCTTTGCCGGGTGATTGAGGCCCTTAGCATTAATTGTCAGAAATTGTATCATTTTAGCATGCAGTTGACGTGTTCAGGTGTGGCTATTAACATTAAGAGGGTACTCACTGCGGGTGGCTCGTTTAGCATACTCATCCGCCAGCAGCCAAGGGCCAGATACTTCTCCAGTCTGTATGGAGCAGGGGGGTCCGGCGTCATCATCTTCCAAATGGGAGGGAAGGTTTCGGTTGGTAGGGCAAGAAAAAACGTGCAAAGGGCAAAAAAAAAAAAGAAATAACGTTAGAATAGGTGACAAAAAAAGGTAACGCTGGCATAGCGCCAAAAACGAAAGAAAGAACTGTGTGCGACTTTCAGGAGTCGCTCAATGGCCAGGTGGGAGGGATCCTCAAGAATAAGGCCTGCGGAGGCAGCTCCACCTCAGCGGCCACATCGTATCAATGAAGATCTCCGGGGCAGTCAGTTATGGGATTTAGCATTTTTGCGGCCAACTACATGCCACTCATTGTCAACCCTCCTGGCTCCTCCCCCTTGACGTATGGCTTGTTGCGGCTCAGGAATAATCCCCCATTCTTTTAGCAGGGCCATGCCTCTATCTAATGAATCCATCACATAGTCTCGGTTGTCTTTCGTGACGATGAGCTTGGTAGGAAACCCCCACTTGTACACCAAGTTGTGGTTCCTGAGAGCTTTTGTTATGGTGGCGAGATTCCTGCGTTTTTGCAAAGTAAATTGTGACAGATCCGCATAAAACTGGAGATTCACGTACTCTGGTGGGAAGCTGTCCCTCTGCCTAGATGCTGCCATTAATTTTTCCTTTGCATGATAGAAGTGTAGGCGTAAGATTACATCCCTAGGGACATCATCGGCTAGGAATGCAGGTTTGGGAAGCCTGTGAATTCTGTCAATAGTGCAGTCCAACTCAGATAGGTCAGGCAGTATGGCAGAGAATAGTTGGGAGGCATATTCACACAGTTCTTGAGGCCTAACAGTTTCTGGTACTCCTCTCACTTTCACATTGTTCCTTCTTGATCTATCCTCGATTTCTGCCATCTTTGTTTTCATAGCCTCAATATCATCCTCTTTGCCATCATTAGCGTCTACTAGATCATTAATGGTGGAGGCGAATTCTCCCATTTTGTCTTCTATATGAGACACTCTGTGAGCCACCCCTCTGAGTTCTGTACTGAACTTGTGAACACAGGATATCATGTCTGAGTGCAATGAACCCCGCAACGAGACCAGCATCTCTTTCAATACAGTGTCCAGGACTGGTTTATTAGCTGTGGGGAATCCTTCTATGGAGTCTGGTAGCTCCCTTGTATCTTTCCCTGATTCTAACAGACAGCTCACCTCGTGTGGGGCCTCCATCACATCCATCCTGAACCTGGTCTTCTCAGGGCTCCCAGAGGATGGTGTAGCCGGTGGGGATGTCAGGCTCCTAGGAGGGCTGCTCCTCTTGTTCGGGTTCCCCTCTGTGGCTGTGCGCTTCTGAGGGCCTGGAAGCGGCGTGGAAGAAGTCCCGGCGCCATCTTGCCTGCGCTCCATAGGGAAGAACTCGGTGAGTTTGGAGGGCCGGTTCCCTGCGGACTTGCGCCGAGTCATGTCCAGGGTAGGGTCTGCAGGGTGTCCGGAGCTGGGTCGCCGTTTTTGTGTAGGATTTTTTCCTCTCGGAGGTCTGTTGTAGGCCGTGTTAGTGCCGCTGGTGCCGGAGCTCTGCTAGCACGTGTGCATCACCGTCCTAGGCTAGCTCCGCCCCCAGACTGAGATTCTTTTGATTGGTTAAAGGACAAGTCAGATTAGCGCAAAGTCTGAGCAAAATCTTATCGTGTTCATTGAAGTTGGATGGAAGTAGACAGATTGTTGGACCAATGGCTCAGGGCAAAGTAGGATGAAAGTACAACAGTTGTGTCGTACCCATGTGAGCCCAACCTTAGTATCACTTTAGGTTTGGCACTGAGGCCGTTTACACTTTTGGCACCGAGGCTGTGATTCCTTAACCATAAAAGCTAATGGGGAAAAGGTAGTGTAGCGCTCAAAATTACAAAATATAACAATAAAGTTAAACTTGCATACATATAAATAGTGTGTAATACACATAGGGTGATCAGTGCATCAACATCAAAAATACTAACATAAACCTCATATAAAATAAAATAAAGTTCATAAGGTGAAAGTTCATAGATTCCAGTGACACAAATGATGCTTGATTTTCAAAAGTGAAAAGAATAGATCCCACCACCGATGAAGATGCAGGCTTACCAGAGGAAGTGGACTCTAAGAAAATTAAATTTCTAGAGTCGGTCAGGCTTGGTAAATGCTCAGATCTTGATACAGGATGTCTTTCAGAGAGGGGATCAGCAGATATCTATGATGAAGAATCCAATGGCCACGAGACTAGTTGTAAGTCTCTCGTTCACGGAAAAAATATGGTCATCCGTCTCAAAGATGGCATGTATAAATGGAAAGGAGAAGAGGGGACGCCATAGTGTAACACCGTAAAATCAATATAGAAATTTATTAAAATTGCACTTACATATTAAGATGAAAATATAGCGCATATCAATGGAATGGTGGCAACGATGGAGTCATCCCTGACGCGTTTCGTGTCATTACACGTTGTCAAAAGGGTATCCCTCCCATGAAGCCAGCACAAATATTTATAGTCAAGGTCCCAAAGGAAAATTGGACTCACCGTCTGCAAGCAATCACATAACACATGTATTTCCGGATCTGAAGAAAATGGCGTCCAGGCGTGCGCTCCACGCCTCATACTGAAGCACGGAAGTGTTCTAAACCAGACACTTCCGGAGTACGATCAGATATTAACAGCGTGCGCTGCATGCCTCGTTTTCGACATATGATCGAGACGTACGCCTCGTTTTCGAAATGAAAACGAATCATAAAATCCGTCTCAAAATGAGACGCTCAGAATGAGACGCTCAATTGTATGGAATCAAACGTCGAAAGAAAGACGTCACGGATATTCGTAGGGACGGCGAAAAAGTGGGCGGACATAGCAGACGGAAGTGCGATACAACCCTCGTTATGGGGGCCGTTTGCGTTCCAAATAAGTAAAACAAAAAATACCAAACTGTGAATCGGCATATGCAAAATAAATCTGCACGTGGCGATCACATAGAAAGAACATAGATGTAAATCAGTTCAAAATAAAATGGTATTCGATATTATGGGACATTAGAGAAAAAAAACTAATAATTTAAATATATGGCTCATACAAAAAATGTATTGCCCGGGACACAGTAATGCATGATGTGAGCCACACAATGCTGTGATGTATATAAAAAGAGGAATCAATGCTCAATGGAAATATAAGCAAATGATCCAAAATAAAATGCACATTTAAAAAAGAAAAAAAAAAAAATGAATGTACTAATAATGTATGGGTGTTCCAGACAGTGAGTCAAATTCCCAAACAAAAACATACATAATGATATACGTTAATAATGAAATAAATCAACATAGCATTAAAACACATACATTGTAAAAATTGCTAGAGTTGAAAATTGTGAAATATACCAAAACAGATCCACCACTATTTAAACCTACTATACAACCACTAGGACTTATCTATAAACGAGTTGATGTCCCAATCGACATTCAAGCCGAAAGGATGATACGATTGGAGCTCATATATCCAGAATGTTTCTAATCTTGAGACACCTCTCGTTTTTGCTCCACCTCTCCAAGGAGGCATATAACGGTCAATAATTGTGAACTGGGTGCCAGAAGGATTTTTGTCATGGCACTGTTTAAAGTGACGAGGAACAGTGTGGTCCCTGTCACCTGCCTTTATGAAGGCAATATGTTCGCCTACACGTATCGAAAAAGTGTGAATCGTGCGGCCAACATATTGTTTGCCACATGTACATGTGATGAGATAAACGATGTAATTGGTTTCACAAGTGCAAAATTGTTTAATCTCATACTCCTTTCTAGTCACAGTAGATGTAAAATGTGTAATTCTGCGTTCCCTCAGTGAGTTATGATGACAAACCTTGCATTTTCTGCATGGAAAAAAAACACACTAAATCCTGAAAAAAATAGCTTTTTACTGGGGGATTAATGACATTAGGTGCAATGCGATTCTGCAATGAGGGTGCACCTCTAAATACCAGTTTGGCCCGTTCAGGAAGTAAAGGTCTAAGAACGTTATCATTCCTGAGTATGTCCCAATGCCTATCAATAATATTCTTCACCTGCCTATGTTGAGTAGAGTAAGATGTAATTAGGGCAAATTTGAAACTCTCATCTGGTATACGTTTAGGTTTAGTTGAAATGAGTGAAGATCTATCTAATGAGAGGACTCTCTGCATCTCATGATCAAGATCAGCCCTGGGATAACCCTTATCTACAAACCTTTGTCGCAACATAGTGGCTTGAAGCAGATAGGATTCTGGGTCAGTACAGTTCCTGCGAAGTCTCAGAAACTGGCTGCGTGGAACTGACCGAAGCCATGAACTATGATGGCAACTGTCCGTAGGAATGAAACCATTCCTATCAGTTGGTTTAAAGAAGGTTTGAAAGCTAAATTTACGATCGACTAACCCAATCTCAAGATCCAAGAAATGAATTTTACTTGAACTATATTCGAAGGACAATGAAATACCTCTGTCATCTTGATTAAGGGTTTTGAAAAATAGCTCTAATGATTCAGGGGTGCCATTCCATAGGAGGAGGATGTCGTCTATGTACCTAGCCCACAGGACTAATGATGGGGTGTCCTGCGCAAACTAATGGGAAGTTGCCAGGTACTTCTGCCATAGGGGTACCAACATCTCCTTCAAGTGCAAGCAAAATGGCTCATTTATATCAGACACACTTTCAAAACTGGCTACCTGTTTGGTCCCCACACAATTCCCTAAACAGGGGGAAATCACAGCTCAGCATAGTAGAAGTGGGTTCTCTAGGCAGAACTTCACCTTTTTAAAAGGCAAGTTCCATTGTATTTTTTTCTCTTCTTTCCCACTTTATTTTTTATTTTTTTTATTTTTTTGGCATATGCGCAAAAGTTCACCCAACTAACCCCCTTCCCGCCTCAAGCCTCCTGGGACATGTCACAGGTCCCAGAAGGCTTCAAACCCATTTACAAATTTGCAGCTTAAATCTGGCTTGGAAGTTGCAGGGAGTTACAGCTGGATTTCCACTGTAAACATGGTGGCGCTGAGGCCCCTGAGGGCAACGTTGGATCCCTGGCCTGGTAAGTCTTTTTATTAAGTCAGCAGCTACAGTATTTGCAGCTGCTGACATTTAACTTTTTTTCAAACAGACTTAAGTACCTCTTTAGCCATATCCATGACTTGCTTTAGAGTCCCACAAGGTACAGTGGGGGATATAATTCTTTGATCCTCTGCAGATTTTGTTAGTTTGCCCACTTTTAAAGTAATTTAGGGCCAGATCCACAAAGCATTACGGCGGCGTATCTCCAGATACGCCGCCATAATTTCAAATTCCAGCCGGCGTATCTTTGTTTTGTATTCACAAAACAAGATACGCCGGAATTACGCTAAGATACAACTGGCGTAATGTTATTACACCGCCCTATCTTAGTTGCATACTTACGCTGGACGCTAGGGGCGCTTCCGTTGTGTGTCCGCGTAAAATATGCAAATGAGCTAGATACACCGATTCACGAACGTACGTACAGACGGCACAGTGTTTTTACGTCGTTTGCATAAGCGTCGGTCCGGCGTAAAGTTACCCCTGCTGTATTGAGGTGTACGTAATGTTAAGTATGGACGTCGGGCCAGTGTCGATTTTTCCGTCGTTCACATAGTTTACGTAAACCGTTCGCGAATAGGGATTTACGTTGGTTACGTTCACGTCGTTTTCATTAATGTTTTGGGACGTGATTTCGCGCATGCGCACTGGGATTTGTCCAATGGACGGCGCATGTGCCGTTCAAAAAAAACCTCAAATACGTGGGGTCATGTTGATTTACATGACATCACGCCCACAGCCACCTTATTTGAATTGCGCGGCCTTGCGCCACAACACTTACACTACGACGCCGTAAGTTACAGCAGAAAGTGTTAGTGGATAAGGATACGCCGCTGTAACTAACAGCGGTGTAGTGTAACTGAGATGGGCTACGCCAGCCCTTTGTGGATCTGGCCCTTAGTGTCTATATTTTTATCATAGGTGTATTTTGAATGATAGAATCTGAATATTAACCAAAAATCCAGAAAAAAACACGATCCAAATGTTCTAAATTGAGTTGCAATTCAGTGAATAAAATAAACATTTGATCCCCAAGCAAAACATGACTTAGTACTTGATGGAGAAATCCTTGTTGGCAAGTACAGATTTAAGACATTTCTTTAAGTTAGTGTCCGGTAGGGATGAGCCAAACACCCCCGCGTTCGGTTCGCACCAGAACCGTCGAACAGTCCGATCGTTCGCACAAACATTTAGAACCCCATTGAAGTCTATGGGACTCGAACGTTCGAATTCAAAAACGATAATTTTAAAGACCAATATTCAAGTTATTGTTGAAAAATGTCTTTCAGAACCCGGGTCTTGCCCCAGGGAACATGTATCAATGGAAAAAAAATTTTTCAGGAGCAGGACTCCTGAAAAAAACGACCGTTTTTAAAACTTTTTTTTTCCATTGATAGTAGTATCAATGGAAAAAAAGTTTTAAAAACGGTCGTTTCGTTTCACTCCAATTTGCCTCAAACGATCGTTTTTGTTCGAAATTCGACGATCGAACTGACGATGTTCGAACGCGAAGCTCATCCCTAGTGTCCGGGTTTGCACATATCTAAATCCTTGTTTTTTTTGCTGTCGCTTGGCACCTCAGTTTCAGCTCCTGCCATAAATTTGCTATAGGATTAAGGTCTTAAACCACTCCCTTGTTTCTCTCTGCGATTATGTTTTGGGTCATTGTCATGCTAAAATACCCATCCATGACCCATCTTCAGTGTTTTGGCTGAGGGAAGAAGGTTCTCATCCATGATTTTACAATTCATGGCCCCATTCGTTTTCCCCTGAATGCGGCAAAGTCGGCATGTACCTTTTAGCAGAGAAACGGCCCCAAACCTTAATGTTTCCACCTTTGTGTTTGACTGTAGGGATGGTGTTCTTAAGGTCATAGTCAACATTTTTCTTCCTCCAAACACAGCGAGTCCCCCTCTGCAAAAAAAAAAAAGGTAGATGTGCAGTCATACCAATGAACATCCACATGATTCAGAGAAGGACTGGGAGACAGTGCTGTGGTAAGATGAGACCAAAATTGAGCTCTTTTGCATTAACTTCACTTGCCGTGTTTGCAAGAAGAAAACTGCTGACTATGACCCTTAGAACATCATTTATTTATTTTTTATTTTTTTAACTTTCAAAGGTTTTTATTGTCATAAGAGAAAAAAAAATAAGAAACAATACATAAAACAACCATTCCTGCAAACATCAGAAATAAAAGAAACAAAACATTAGAGACATGGGCTCATGGTTGACTACTGAGTGAGACCCACGATATAAACAAAGGCAGATCTGATTCAGAAAAGAAAGAGATGCGTAAAGAATATAAACCATAAAAATACAAAAGCCCCAAGGATCAACCCTTTAGATTCAAAGGAAAGGAGGCCTTCCGACCACCCCCTGGCTAAGAATGCCTCATAAGAGATCCCAACTCTGTCACTATAGGCCCAGGAGAGTAGGATCACGAAGGAACCTCAACCACCAGCACCCCAAAGGGGACTCACTGTGCAAGTGGGTGGGGACACCCCGGACAACCCCACACCGGAAAGGAACCACAAATACATAAAACATCTCCAAACATAATGGTGCAGGAATGAAAGCCACATTAAACATTAGTACTAAAGGAGAAAACAAATAAAAAGAGAGGGAGAAAAGAAAGGGAGAGCTCAAAAAAAAGAAGGGGATAAAGGGAACAAGAGTAAGAAGATAGAAAGAGAAAGTGGGAGTAGGGGAATGAGGGGGGGAATGCACGACAGGAAGATATCATCCGGACAAGCTAAAAATAATCCTAACAAAAAATTTACCTAGGTTCCCGGGATGAGCGATATACCCAAAAACTGAGCCCAAGGACTCCAGATCAATTCAAAACCAGGCATTGAGTCATTCAACATGGCGGCCACCTTTTCCTGGCACATGATCCAGGAGATCTTCCTGAACGCCGCCTTACTAGAGACACTCTGTAGTTTCCATGCTTTGAGAACATCATTTCTACAGTCAAGCATGGAGGTGAAACGGTTTCTCTGCTAAAGGTGCAGGCCGACTTTGCCGCATTGAAGGGCCAATGGATGGGGCCATGTATTCTAAAAGCTTGTGAGAACCTTCAACGCTCAAGATGGGTCGTGGATGGGTCTTACAGCATGACAATTACACAAATCATATCACCAAGGCAACAAAGGAGAGGATCAAGAAGAAGCACATTAAGGTCATGGAGTGGCCCAGTCTGTAGATCTTAATTCTTTAGAAAATTTATGGAGGGAGCTGAAACATTGAGTTGCCAAGTGACAACCAAGAAACCTTGAGGATTTAAAGAACTGTAAAAAAGAGTAGACCAAAATCCCTCCTTAGATGTTTGCAAACCTAGTCACCAACTACAAGAAATGTCTTACCTCTGTGCTTGCCAACAAGGGTTTTTCCACCAAGTAACAAGTCATGTTTTGCTTTGGGATGAAATACTTATGTTGCTCACTGAACTGCAACTTCATTTATAAAATTAGTTTTACGTGTTTTTTTTTTTTTTTTTATGGATTTGTGGTTGATTCTATCTCTATCATTTTAAATACACCTATAATAAAAATTATAGACCCTTTATTTCTTTGTAAGTGGGCAAACTTACAAAATCTGCAGAAGATCAAACAATTATTTTCCCAACTGTATCTTTAATGAAAGCATTGCTATAGGATAGTCTTTAGCATTGCTATGTATACAAAGTACAGCCATTTGGTCTAAGCCACAGGTGTCAAACACAAGGCCCGCGGGCCAAATCTGGCCCCTACAAGCCCTTTTCATAACAGGAGGCGGTCCTTAGGTGGTTAATGAACATTTCTAGAGCCTGCATTTAACCACTTGCTGACTGCTGCAAGACTGTTTACGTTGGCAGAATGGCACAGCTGTGCATATAGACATACCCATATGTCCCCTTTAAGACACAGCATTGCAGGCACCCCCCGCAAGCTCCGTGAGTGTGTCTGCTGGGTGCCCGCGATCGTGCCATGGAGCTGCAGAACGGGGCGGTGCCTGTGTAAACAAACCATCTCCATGTTTTGCTGTGTGACAGGTCACTGATCTTCTGCTCCCTGTCATCGGGAGCAGCGATTGGTGTCATGTCACTTGTAGCCCATCTCCCCACAGTTAGAATCACTCCCTAGGACACGCTTAACCCCTTCCTCGAAAAATGGTGGAGTGTCCGATGTGTCTGCCATAATGTCACAGTCACGATAAAAATTGCATATGTAGGAGAATACATATCGGCCTAAGCTGAGAAAAAAAAATATATATCTTTTTTTTTGGGGATATTTATTATAGCAAAAAGTAAAACAAAATATTGTTTTTTTTTCTTCAAAATTGTCGCTCTTTTTTTGTTTATAGCACAAAAAATAAACCGCAGAGGTGATCAAATACCACCAAAATAAAGATCTATTTGTGGGGGGAAAAAAAGGATTTAAATTTTGTTTTTGGGAGCCACGTCGCACGACTGCCAAATTGACAATTAAAGCAACGCAGTGCCAAATCGCAAAAAATGACCCGGTCATTGGGCAGCCAAATCCTTGGGGGCTGAAGTGGTCTCTGGCCCTGTCATAGAATAATTACAGATGATGACATCGACATTGTTTTGTGTTGATGTGCAATATGATACAATTTGCCTGGTCTCTTGAATGTCCCTCATCTCTGTGCTTATGTGCAGGATTTTGTGGGTAAAAGCTTTTCGTGGGTAAAAGCTTGATCTGCTGAACCTGCTTGTAAAAACTGGAGCATGCATACTTATGTGCAGGTTTTGGGTGCAAGGTTTATTCAGGGGCACTCGAGTTGAGGCCTTAAGAATTGGGTTCCCACCCCTCTGATTCATTGTTTGGGGATGTTTTAGGGCCTATTAATATCCAACCTCCGTCCTAAACTGTTCAATTAATATAACAATTCTGCTCCTTTGCTGGACTTAATGGTAGGACTATTGAAACCCACATCGTAAAGAACAGGGTATTTCTGACTGTATTCCCATTCTGGTCTTGGCCAGAGTCCTGCCACAAGTTCCCTCAAGAGACGGGTTTTTGCCTCTTAACTCTGCTCCTTATTAAGGGTGTTGCTCATTAACCACTTAAGACCCGGACCAAAATGCAGGTAAAGGACCTTGCCCCTTTTTGCGATTCGCCACTGCGTCGCTTTAACTGACAATTGCGCGGTCGTGCGACGTGGCTCCCAAACAAAATTGGCGTCCTTTTTTCCCCACAAATAGAGCTTTCTTTTGGTGTTATTTGATCACCTCTGCGGTTTTTATTTTTTGCGCTATAAACAAAAATAGAGCGACAATTTTAAAAAAAATGCAATATTTTTTACTTTTTGCTATAATAAAAATCCCCCAAAAATATATAAAAAAAACATTTTTTTTCCTCAGTTTAGGCCGATACGTATTCTTCTACGTATTTTTGGTAAAAAAAATCGCAATAAGCGTTTATCGGTTGGTTTTCGCAAAATTTATAGCGTTTACAAAATAAGGAATAGTTTTATTGCATTTTTATTATTATTTTTTTTTTTTACTACTAATAGCGGCGATCAGCGATTTTTTTCGTGACTGCGACAATATGGCGGACACTTCGGACAATTTTGACACATTTTTGGGACAATTGTCATTTTCACAGTAAAAAATGCATTTAAATTTGCATTGTTTACTGTGGAAATGACAGTTGCAGTTTGGGAGTTAACCACAGGTGGGCCTGTAGGGGATGTGTGCCTATGTGGTTTGTTTACTACTGTAGGGGGGTGTGGCTGTAGGTGTGACGTCATCGATCGCGTCCCCCTATTACAGGGATAACGCGATCGATGCACAGCCACAGAGAAGCACGGGGAAGCCGTGTGTACACACGGCTCTCCCCGTTCTTTCGCTCCAGGGACGGATCGCCGCACTGCAGCGGCTATCGGGTCCGCGAATCCCGTGGTCCCGGAGCTTCGGACCGGGTCGCGGGCGCGCGCCCGCGGGTGTGCGCCCGCGACCCACGGCTGGGTACTAAAATCAACGTATATATACGTTGATGTGCCCAGCCGTGACATTCTGCCGACGTAAATGTGCAGTAGGCGGTCCTTAAGTGGTTAATACCCCTGTTTGACCCTGTGCCACTTTGCGATCTGAATTATATGCTCTTTGTACTTCAGAGAACTCCCTTGTAAGCAATTGGTATTCATTCCATCAGATGACTTTCCTCGTAGTCATTACATCTGTTGGGTGTTTTTCTGTGTTGGCACCTGGAAAAAAACGTTCTTGATTTAGCCAAGGTCAAAGTGGTTTTGAGAACATGACCTTCTTTTCTACTTATGGGTGGTCTCTTATTTCTAGGATATTGTCCTTTTATCTGGCCCCAAAACATGACCAGGAAATCGACCTACACAGTTGTCTCCTTCCCTCCAAGCTTCTTGCTGATGGTTTTGTAGCCCATTCCAGCCTTGTGTAGGTTTACAATTTTGTCCCTGACATCTTTTGATCACTCTTTGTTCTTGCCCATCATAGTGTGGTTTGAGTGGAAGAAAGTGATTCTGTGGCCAGGTGTCTCTTTTACACATAACAGGTTGTTGTTGGGGGCACCTTCTTAAATTGACAAGACTAATCCATGTACCACATGAGCACATACTGTAGCCAGCCTTTGGAAGCCAGAATTATGGTTGATTGATAGGGAATCAAATACTTATTTTTCGAGGTCGACCAACATATCAGCCAATTTTTGGCACTTTTTAATTAATCGTCATCGGCCGATTGTGCTGGGAAAAAAAAGCTGATGTCAAACTTCAGGGCGACCTGCAAATAACTTCTGTATCATAGAAGTCAATTCAAGTTACCTGAAGTTTCTCTGGGCAGCCTGCCGAGTGTGAGAAAGGAATACAATGTTTCTACTTATCAATGAACTGAACTCTGTGTGTAGAAGTTCTCAGTTTAACCATATAGGTGTCCTTTAATGAAAGTGAGATCAGTGGCGATCCTGACTCTCACCGCTGATCTCGGGTCATACACCGTTTATGAAGCTGAGGTAATCAGCTGAGAACATGTTCTCCACTGATTATCTCAGCACAGTGAGAATCTGTAACTGTCACAGAAACAGACAGTTTATGATGGTGCAATCTCAGCACCTCACTGGAGATCTGTGACCAAATTCTCACTTTCTGATTCACCAAATCAGAGGTGGAGAATCAGAGAGAGAAGCACAAAGCTGGCTGAGTATTGTGGAGGAAGAAGGAAGTCTTTTGACTTCCATGCTTCACACACAAGCAGCCATACAGTCGGAACACATCTTTCCCACTATTACCCCAAAATTAGCAAGTAAGGAATTTATAGTGTATGTGTATGTATATATATATGTATATATATATATATATATATATGTGTGTGTGTGTGTGTGTGTGTGTGTGTGTGTGTGTATATATATATATAGTGTGTGTGTGTGTTTATTTTTATACGTATATATCTGTATAGATAAAGATATATAGGTATAAAAATAAACACACACAAATAGATACTATAGATAGATAGATCTATCTATCTATATTTATATATATAAATTGTACCT
This sequence comes from Rana kukunoris, assembly GCA_029574335.1. Taxonomy (NCBI): domain Eukaryota; kingdom Metazoa; phylum Chordata; class Amphibia; order Anura; family Ranidae; genus Rana; species Rana kukunoris. The sequence goes on along the minus strand of CM056050.1, from coordinate 214,292,334 downwards.
GCATTAAAATGCTATTAAATTAATTTTTATATCATTTCTAATTTATTAGTAACAACAACATTGTAAACCCATAAATATATTTTACACATGGACTGTTCTATTACAGTTATATTGGTTTATATTTTTATACTTTATTAAAAAAAAAAAAAAAAAAAAAAAAAAAAAGATTATAAATGTATTTTTCATTTATATGTATGGTGTATAGCTGCATTAGATATGTGGATTCCATTAATTTATATATATATATATATATATATATATATATATATATATATATATATATATATATATATATATATATATATATATATATATATATATATAGAGAGACCCTAGGGAATAAAATAGCGGCTGTTGGAATATTTTATGTCACACGGGATTTGCGCAGCGGTCTTTCAAACAGTTTTTCGGGAAATACACTTTAATGAATAAAAATAAACAGTATAGTTAGCCCCTTTTTTTTTTTTTTTTTGTCAAATTTTTGATTACCTGTTTTTGTGCCTGATTCCTTTTCCGAAGATGGCGGGGGCAGCACCCTGAGAGCCAAGGGAGAGTTTGGCTTTGGGTGCCAACATCGCAGGCGCCCAGGACAGGCAAGTGTCCATATATTAAAAGTCAGCAGCTGCAGTATTTGTAGCTGCTGACTTTTAATATTTTTTATTTTCAGCGGAACTCTGCTGCTTTCGCACTGGTGCGGGTAGGCGTTGATGGTAAAATGCCGCTAATTTTAGCAGCACTTTACCATCATTTTAGTGGTGCTATTTGGCTGCTAGCGGGACACTTATAACCCAGATAGTGGTCAATGAAGAGGGTAAATGTGCCCGTGTAGCACTGCTGCAGAAGCGCTTTACAGGCGCTTCGGTAGCAGTGCTTATTCATTTCAATGGGCAGGAGTGGTGGTATATACCGCTCCAAATATGCTGCTTGCTGGACTTTAACGTCCTGCCAGCGCACCGCCTCAGTGTTTAAGTGCTCGGGCGTTCACACTGAGACTGCAGGGGAGCCGTTTTGCAGACACTTTACAGGTGCTATTTTTAGCCCAAAAGCACCTGAAAAACACCCCAGTGTGAAAGGGGTCCAATTGTTAGATTTTATGAGACGAAGAGGAAGAAAAAAAAAAATCAGCCTAACATATCGGCCCAAAAAATCGGAATCGGATATCGGCCACCACAATTTCTAAATATCGGCCAGAGAAAAACCCTTATCGGTCGACCTCTACTCATTTTACTCAAGAACTGCAACTCAATTTATAACATTTTTATGCGTTAGTTTGGGGGAGGGGGGAGGGATTTTTGGTTGATATTCTGTCTCTTAACATTTCAAATACACACATGATAAAAATTGCATTTGTAAGTGCATTTGCATTTGTAATTGGGCACATTTACAAAATCTGCAGGACATCAAGTAATAATTTTCCTCACTGTATGAGATGTCCTAAATCCTTATTTTTTTCTCTATAGCTAGTGGTAGTAAGCAAAAATGTGCCACATTTTTAATGGGTGCTGTCTCATTTTGCGGCAGTTTAGTAATGGACACCTTAAAGAGAACATTAGTTATACAGACCAACCTAATGTGCTATTCAATAAACAAATACAAAAATATATTAACCAATGTGTGTACTCATGAATTGGTGAAAAACAAAACAATTAGCCCAGCTGCCCCTTTTAAGTGAAATCTGTTCTGTCCCTAGGGCAGATAGCTAAACCTCCTTGTCCCATAAACTTCAGATACCATATTTGTTTGATCACAGTTTTATTAGAACAAGCCAGGTGAAACTACAAAATAACAGAAATAGACCTCAATAAGTTCAATTATTGCATACATTACACCATACATTACAGAAACAACAATCTGCAATATAGGATGAGCTAGTAATGTTTTAAGTTCTCTAAGGGGTGATGGCGATAGATTGAGGAATATATGTCTTGCTTCCTGCAGTAGCTTACCAAAGAATGGTGGCTGGTTTACTTCATGTGAAGATTCTACCCAAAGTGTCATGCTTACTAACAACTTCCTTAACTACACATACAGTAATCAAATAAACAGAACTGCAGCAATACCAAACAAAAAACACTAGATGGAGCATGCACTCCACATATGATTGTCTTATGTAAATTACAAACCTTACATGTAATTTTAACAACACAGATACAAATAATCGACATAGACATCTGGTGGACAAAACAACATCCACAAAAATCAAGTTTCACATGTCTGTCTCCTCTTCACTGCCACATTTGTCAATTTTTTTGGGGGGAGCGGGTACCTGTTTTTTTTTTTTACAGGTATCTGCTTAGTTCGCCACATATTGGGAAGATTCTTTTTTTATACATTTGTGAGAAAGGCTTTTCCACATGCCCGGGTGAATTTCACACTCACCAGATACTTGCACCTGACAAACCAGCCTACAAGCTTTAAAGCGGATGGCCCAGTGAATTTTTTTTTTAAAAGCCAGCAGCTACAAATACTGCAGCTGCTGACTTTTAAAAATAGGACACTTACCTGTCCTGGAGTCCAGCGGCGTCCGCAGCAGAGGATGAGCGATCGCTCGTCTCTCTGCTGCTCCCCCCTCCATCCACGGTGAGGGAACCAGGAAGTGAAGCGCTGCGGCTTCACTGCCCGGTTCCATACGGCGCATGCGCGAGTCGCGCTGCGGCCACCGATTGGCTCCCGCTGTGTGCTGGGAGCCGAGAGTTCCCAGCACACAACGGGAAAAACCCGACTTTTGCCCGAGACTGCGGGCCGGAAGTGGGTGAAGATACCTGTCTTTAGACAGGTATCTGCACCCCCTCCCCCTGAAAGGTGTCAAATGTGACACCGGAGGGGGGGAGGGTTCCGATCAGCGGATCTTCACTTTAGGGTGGAGATCCGCTTTAAGTGTTAGATCCTGAATAGGTTATTACCCATGTAACATCCGGCCCCTTGGAAAGCACACTAACTGCAGAGACGCGAACAATGCAGAAGAGCTGAAGGCTGCTATTGAATCATCCTGGTCTTCCATAACACCTCAGCAGTGCCACAGGCTGATAGCTTCCATGCCATGCCGCATTGAGGCAGGAATTGCCCAAATCAAGTACTGAGTACATATGCATGCTTATACTTTTCAGAGGTCCGATATTGTTCTATGTACAATCCTTGGTTTATTCCTTGCATGTAATATTCAAAGTTTCTAAGATTGTGGATTTGGTGTTTTCATGAGCAGTAAGCCATAATCATCACAACTGTGACAAATCACGGCTTGAACTATCTCGCTTCGCATGTAATGAGTCTATCTCATATATTGGTTTCACCTTTTAAGTTGCATTAGTGAAATAAATTAACTTTTGCACAATATTCTAATTTTTCAAGTTTCAATTGTACCTATCTCCTGATTCCTGTTCTTGCAAAATCAACCAATGGTCACTAGCTTATTTTTTCTTCGATCTAATAAATTTTTGGTTTATTCGTTGCTCTACTCGTTACATTTTTATATTGTTACTGTATATACTCATCTTGTTCATAAATCAATATGTTTATCTTTATTGCTGTTTGAATATTGTACCAAAATCCTTGTATGTGCTTAATTTGTCAATCTTTGTTTTATTTAAAAAATAACCACATTGGACGAAAGATATAATATCACAGGACATTGTATAATTTGTATTAAAGAAGCCGTTTTTTTTTTGTTTGTTTTTTAGAATGTTGTGTTTTGCCATGATTTAATTCCAAAATGTAGCATCAATAGTTATACTTTTTCCCAGACTTGTGTGGAGAATGTTGAGGGAAAGTTATTATTATACTCAGTATAAAACTTTGCCTACCAATATATAAGCTTTGTTATTTTTGAAATACTACTGCTTACTTTATCTCATAAAGAACGTCACACCATCCCAGTGTCCTCTTATCTCGGTGTGAGTCCTGTGTGAAATGCACTTATTTAATGTTTGGTTGCTACATTTCAATATTCAGTAACATTTTTTGTTTCTTTATTTTGCCTAAGGTGCGAGTTGACAGTGGTATTCAAGAAGGAAGCGACATCAGCATTTACTATGATCCTATGATTTCAAAAGTGAGTTTTAATCCAGCTACACGAGTCAAAATTGAACAGCTAGCACATTACATTCCATTCCTAATATTGGTCAGTCACCTTGAAGAGAAGAAAAATGACTACAAAGTAGGATGAGATCTAGAAGGCTGTTTATATATGCTTTTTGATGCAAAAAAAAAGGCAGAAGGTGTACAAAGCTCTCGGTTTTTTTAATTCCATTTCCTTGCATAAAACATAGGCTTTATCTTTAGAATTAATTAAAAAAGAGTAATAATCTATTCAGAATATGGAAAAGTATCACAACTGCATTTACCTTGAGGCAACATTTTTTAAAGCCATATTAAACCCAAAAGCTTACATGTATTATTTTGTAGCTTTGAGGTTTTGGGCTGCATTAATTTTCTTTAATAGGCTTTCTTTGTTTTTCTTTTTTCACCCTGTGATATTCATAGGAACAAGCTCTTATGCAGATGTAACGTTTACAGGGATGAGTCAAACCATTTACCACTGACAGGGGTGCTTACAATAGTCAGCATTTATTTATAACAGACTTGTATCCCAAGAGGAAAAAAATTAATGCAATGTAAAGTGTGAGCTGGAGTTCAGCTTCAGTTTGTTAGATGGACTAGCAGATACACTAACACTCCCCTCTCCGGACTGACAATGCTGCTTTCCATAGGTACCCCTGTGCTCATTCACTTAGACTGAGGACACTCTAAGGCCTCGTACACACGAGGGGATATGTCCGCTGAAAACGGTCCGATGGACCGTTTCAGCAGACATCTCCGATCGTGTGTATGGGCTAGCGGACAGATTTGTCCATCGGACAAATTTCAAAGCATGCTTTGAAATTTGTCCGCTACAAACCTGTCCGTCGGATATGTCCGCTGGTTAGTACGGGAAACCAGCGGACATATCCTCCCACACATGCGTCGTATCCTGTGAATGGATCCGACGCATGCACGCGGAAGTGTTTACTTCCTGGTGCGTGACGTAGCGGTGACGTGGCGGCGTCAACGTCACCGCCGCGTCACCGACACGTCACCGCGCCGTCCGCCGGCGGGGAATTTGATCCGATGGTGTGTACACGCCATCGGATCAAACTCCAGATCGGACATATCCGATGGAAATGGTCCGCGGACCGTTTTCATCGGATATGTCCGATCGTGTGTACGAGGCCTAATACAGGAGGTGTGTTAAAAATGGCCAGATCACCAAGTAAAAACAGAGGGAATAAAAGCCCTCCCTCCCCAAAAAAAAATAGAAAACACATTGTCATCATAACTAAGGGTGTGCTAAGTTGCAATATATAACATTTTTGGTTTGCAATTTAATACCGCTTTAAGCTTTAACCACTTAAGGACCGGACCAATATGCTGCTAAATGACCCAAGGGGTTTTTACAATTCGGCACTGCGTCGCTTTAATTGCGCGGTCGTTCTACGTGGCTCCCAAACAAAATTTGCGTGCTTTTCTTCCCACAAATAGAGCTTTCTTTAGGTGGTATTTGATCGCCTCTGCAATTTTTATTGTTTGCGCTATATACAAAAATAGAGCGACATTTTTGAAAAAAAAAACAATATTTTTTACTTTTTGTTATAAGAAAAATCAAATAAACTAAATTTTAGTCAAACATTTAGGCCAAAATGTATTTAGCCACATGTCTTTAGTAAAAAAAAATCGCAATAAAAAAAATAGCTACCTAGCGGGAACAGCGACACTAATACAGCGATAAGAAAAATGATCGCTTAGTGACACTGACAATAGGTGGTGAAAGGGTTAACTAGGGCGGTGATCAAGGGGTTAAAACTTTATTAGGGGGGGGGGGGGGTACGGGGGCTACCCTGAACCTAATACTAACTGCCTGTCACACTGACACTAAATGCAGTGATCAGTACATATATGAACACTGATCGCAAGGGGTTAATGTGCCTGCGTGTACTGGTGTCAGTGTAGTGTTGTGCAGACTCACTGTGTGATGTGATCTCTCTTCAGTGGCGGTTGAAAATACCACTGAGAGGAGAGATCACATCACTTCCCTGACACGCAGGGGGAGTGCGCGCATTGGCATTGACAAAAACGAACAGCCACCCCTTCATCCCGGGTCGCTCGAACAGCTACGGGAACCGCCGCATGTACCGGGGGGGGGGGGGGTCCCCGATCGGACCTCCGACCCATGTCTAGACAGACACGTACAGGTACGTTGATGTGCCTGTCCGTGCCATTCTGCTGACGTATATATGTACATGCGGCGGTCCTTAAGTGGTTAAATATTGTAGATCTTGCAAAATGTTTGGAAGGATAAAGTCACATTTTTTTGTACAAATGAGCATAATCATATGTGCTATGTGTCATCTAAATATTTTTAGCTGCATTAGTCTAACATCAGATCATTACCATCTGTTTACTAACCTAATATCTACATATACAGTACCTGTCACTGAGAATGTGTTTCTAGTACGACAGCATCGATTCTCTGCGACAGGGTGCCGACATCTCGCGCTCGCTGGAACAGAAAAAGCACATTCCAGCGAGCGCGTCATAGAAGCGCCGGGGATACGACTTGGATTCCCGCCAAATCTAGTTGCGGCGTTTGGTATGAATCATGAGGGGAAACTCCAGGCATGGGTTCCCCCCCAGGAGGCATACCAGGCCCTTAGGTCTAGGGTTGTCCGGATACCGATACCAGTATCGGGAATGATACCGAGTATTTACTCCCGCAAATACCCCCGATACCTAAACAGAATACTTAGACACCAACCCCCCCCCCCCCCCCGCGCCGCCGCATACCGCCGCGTTTATCCCCCTGCATTACAGCACGCATTACAAGCTTCCGTTTGAATACTTGTAATGCCCGCTGCGCCATGTATAGACACTCCCCTTCTCGGGATTGGACGGATCTGTCCAATCCCGAGCAAGGGGGAGTGTCTATGCACGGATCCGTGTATAGACACTCCCCCTTGCTCGAGATTTGACGGATCCGTCCATTCCCGAGAAGGGGAGTGTCTACACATGGCGCGCCGTCATTACAAGTATTCAAACAAAAGCTTGTAATGCGCGCTGTAATGCAGGGGGATTAACGCGGCGGCAGCATATCTACTACTACAGGTATGGGGGACATGGCTGCAATATGGGGGACATGCATGGCTGCATATGTGGGGGACATACATGGCTGCAATATGTGGGGGACATGGCTGCAATCTGTGGGGGACATGACTGCATCTGTGGGGGACATGGCTGCAATATGTGGGGGACATACATGGCTGCATCTGTGGGGGACATACATGGCTGCATCTGTGGGGGACATGGCTGCATATGTGGGGGACATACATGGCTGCATCTGTGAGGGACATGGCGGCGGCCAGTCCGCTCTTCTCTGACATCTTCTGCCTTCTTCTCTTCTTCCGATGTTGACGCAACGCTTCTTCCCACTGTTATGCCGGGGTGCGTGGCTCCCAGCGATTTATATAGGCCTCTCTTATGATGTCACAGTCCCATCTTGCTCCGATACCTACCCACGTGGTACCCACGTGAGAGCATGCGCTCGTCCCCACTCCTTCCCTGACCTGCCGGGCGGCGTGCTTTGGATACAGGTCTGGTATGGATTGTGGGGGAATCCCCACACCGTTTTTTTCTGGGTAGGGGGGGGGTTCTCCTTACAATCCATAGCAGACCTAAGGGCCTGGTATGCCTCCTGGGGGGGAACCCATGCCGGATTTTTATTTAAAATTTAGGCGTGGAGTTTTCCCTCATGATTCATACCAAACACCGCAGCTAGATTTGGCGGGAATCCAAGTCGGATCCCCCTGGTGGTCAATCTCGCCGAGAGAGGGAGCGAGATTGACACAATATCGCGGCCACCTACTGTAGTAATGTTATGTATAATGATATATGCAGGGCTCAAAATTTCAAGTCCTGAGCTACTAGCCAGGCCTCAAGAGTTACTCGCCACCAGTTGCCCCACCTAATTCATACACTGCCCTGCGCCTAATTGCATCCGTAAACAAACACGCCCTCATAGATTATCTCATGGAATGACACTGTTAAATGTTTTATGCAGAATCAAGTTACAAAATTAAATATTACCAACAACAACTTTAACAAAATGGGACAGGGCACTGGGGGCAGACCAGAGGGACAGGGCACTGGGGGCAGACCAGAGGGACAGGGCACTGGGGGCAGACCAGAGGGACAGGGCACTAGAACTGGGTCTCTTCCCCATTCTCTTGCTGTCTCCTCTGCAACTCCCATTCATCCTCTCTCTCTCTCCCATTCATCTCATCATCAGGAGCCTGTGTGTGCGGCTCCACGATTGCATGTCCCCACTTCCCCCTTTTATTCAGGCTGGCAGTGAGGAGAGGAGCTGCAGCACAGCGGGATGGAGTACAATCCAGCGCTGAGATCCACACAACTGCACAGCCATTGACACCATAGCACAGCACACACTAACACCGCACAGCACACATTGAGACCAGTCTGTTCACAGTGCTCAGGCTGCACAAACTGGAAGGCTGCTGCTCTCATGTCAGGGCAACTTTCAGTGAGTGCTGCACCAGAGTGGTAATTTTGGCAATCCTCCACCTCACTCATTACTTTCTGCTCTCCAGCTACATTGGTCGGGGGAGGGGGGGCAGGCTCAGAGAGGTCATACTGTTAGGTCCAATGGCTTAATGAGAATTGTAAGGAGAGCACCTGTGTACTGCTCTACCTGTGCGCGACTCACCAGACTACTTTTCCTGAGCATGCACCTTTCTTCTTCAGCCGCCCATCTCATCAGGACTCTTAGTGTATGTCATGGACCATGAAATACTGAAGGGTTTCTACGTGAAATCCTAATTCATGTATTACAGGAGATTTTATTCTGAACCCCAGCCAGATCAACAGACTCATAAGAGATACTCATTGTCCATTGTGTGATAACCCTATTTAAAAGCCTTTTAGTTATCAGGTAAATGTCTTCTGCCCTGTCTCAACTCCCCAGACGGTTTCATTGTTCTGTGGCTGGCTATTGTGTACATTGATTGCCCCCCTGGGGCTTTTGTCTGAATACACATCACAGGCTTCTATTCAAACCATTGTGACCAATCTCTGCTGTGTCATTTTCAAGTCCTCATTTGCATGGAAGGTGGACCTGATGGGGAACTGATGGGACTGTAAAAAGGACCAATGAGAAAGCGGTTGTTTGGGGCGGGATGTTCCAAATCCTGTATACAAGTGTGCTGTGTACTTTCAATAAAGTGTGTTCTGTTTACATTCAGCATTAAGCCTTGGCTCATGTATGGATTATTCGGCGATTCCAGGGATATTCCTACTCATGGAATATTGGGTGATTTCTTTTATTAGAGAAGAAGGGAATGCTTGATGGGGATATGTTCGACTACCGTCACAACTGGTTGGCAGCAGCGGGATTTTCCCTTATACTTTCCTTTACACCAGGATTCCAAGCAGACACTGGTAACAGTGAATGGAAGACTGGTACACCCGACTTAAAAGAAATACACTGAAAGAACTACTGGAAGTTCGTGGAAGGATTGCTAGCAACAAAACCGAGTGTGTCATCATAGCAAAATTAATGGAGCTAGACCAGGAGAACTTGGTTGCAGCAACGCCAGCAGTACAAGAGATGGAGACACCAGTGATTCGGGAGGAGGAATCACCAGCCAACAAGCTAATAAGAGAGAAATTAGCATGGTTCGGTCCGAACCCAACGGCGGATGTGGTGCTGAAAGTGATGACCCTGTTAGCGGGGGAGGCTAAACAAATAAGAGACGCAGAGCTACAGTTAAAACTGGCAGCAGTCCAACAAGCAGCCGCACATTCTCCAAACATTGAGTACAGCACAGCAGACACAAGGAAGATTCCGTTTAGCGCTTTTAAAGATTTTGATGAGAAAGAACGAGAGCGACAACATGATCTGAGAATTGCAGAAATACGACAATCGGTGACAACACCTAAAGAAGCAGCACCAAATGAAAGACGAGGAGAGGTACAGATACCAGTAACCATGGAAGAGGAATTCAGAAGGAGGTTGCGAGAGAAGCAGATACAGCACACAGGACCAGAATCAGAGGAGACCCTGCTGGGAGGGTCTGATTCGATCCGCTGCAAACTCTGGAAGGAAGCGCTAGCTCTCGAGCAGCGACACCAGGGAAAAGCTCTCCCCTCCATCCATGTAAGGTACTGGCCACAGTATGAAGTAAGAATGCCGTTGTTGGGGGAACAACCGAAGCAGGAGTGGATAGCGGAATTAAGCAGGCTGATCCGGGCAGAGATGCAGCTGGATGAGAGCTACAGAGCCCTCCAGTGGTATGTAGCCTAAGAATGCCCGTGGTCAGCAGATGACAGCCCCACAGAAGGCTATGACTATGATGGCCTGGGATTGTTGTATTGGAGGATGTCCAGGGATCCCGACTTTGGGGATGATCGGGAGTGGCGCTTGGAGGAAATAATGGAGCACAGAGAGGAAAAATTGAATATCTCGGGAGGCCACTGGTCACAGGAAGATTTGGAATTTCTGGCCATTCAAGAATGGGAGCTGGAGATCGCCTACAAACAGCTGCTAGACTCGGCTCAGCAGCAGGGTGGGGCTCCCGTTGCCTGGGACTATGAGGAAAGTTCATATGACAACTGTGAAATCCTGGCTGATGAATCGGCAGTGGAAAATCTGGAGATTGCCATTCCCAAAGCTGAAGTTCTGACCGCAGGGCCGAGCTCTGCTAACCTCTGCTCAGTACCTATAGCATCTTCTGGGTTACATGGACAGGAGATGGTGAACCCCTATCCCCAGACACCAGAGACAGGGGATTTAATAGATTTTTCTGCTGAGGAAAAACAACCTGATGGGCCTCCAGCAGAAGAGCTGGTATCAGGGCCAAACTTCACTGTGCTCTGCCCAGCACCAAGAGCAGTATTTGTGGAGTTACAAGGAACTTCCCCAGCTGAAGCACTGGTCACCGGACAGAGGGTTCAAGACCTCTGCCCCACCCCTGTGGCAGTTTCGGAGGCTCAGGGTGAGAAGATGTCGATCACTCCCCAGCCACAGATTACAGAATGTATGGACTGTTCAGAGGATGTTATGGATTATGCACCCCCAGCAGAAGTGCTGGCAACAGGGCAGAGTGCCAGCCATCTCTGCCCAGCACCGGGACCAACTGTGGAGTTCCAGGGAGCCGGGACAGTTGGCCCCCCTCCCCAGCAACCAGCTGAGGTGGTAAAGCTCTTACTCCCAGCTGAATCACTGGCAGCAGGACAGGATGATACTGGCGGCTGCATCCCACTACAGCTTGAGTGGATATCGGTGGATGGGACTGTGGTCTCCACTCACAGCAACCCAGCGGAAGAGCTGGCAAAAGAGCAGAGTGCCCCGGGCCTCTGCTTTCACCTAACAGAAGAAGGGGTTCCTGGGGTAGTGGATGGGACTTCAGTCTTCACTGGCACAACCCCAGAAAATGCTACAGGACTGAAACAGGAGGATGTCGGCTTTGCTTTGCAAGCACTGGGGGATTTTCACCTCACACCAGTGAATGGGACTTCAGTCTCCACTGGTTTACCCCATAAATGGTGGCCAGTTGGCCCAGATCCCCAACAGCATGATAGACTGAGCCCAGCCACCCTGTCATCTCTCCAGCGGCTGAAAGGACTCCAGGGAGAAGGGCTAGTCCAGGCCTCTCCCCAGCGGCAGACGTGTTCCCTGAGAGAGGCAGAGGATGGCCGGGTGAGTAATGCTCGGTTTGGAGCAAGTGATTTGGGGTATTGTATGGATACCGGCATTGGGGGACTGGAACTACTGACTAAATTCAGACAACCAATCTGGTGTCTCCTACTGGGTTAGTCCCCTGCCAAAAGGGGAGATGTGTGAAAGGCCTAGCCGGGACAGGGGCTTTTGGAGAGGACTGAAAGCGAGCCTCTTGCCGTCCGATTATGGGCCAAGGCCTCAAAGCGGGAAGGCGGATGGGTTATCCTGGCAGACAGTCCTGGAACCTTAAGACTACTTGCCCAACATCCTCGAGTGACCCGTTTGGGTCCCACTGTGGATGTTGAACTATTTGCCAGGGGGAGTAATGTCATGGACCATGAAATACTGAAGGGGTTCTACGTGAAATCCTAATTCATGTATTACAGGAGATTTTATTCTGAACCCCAGCCAGATCAACAGACTCATAAAAAGATACTCATTGTTCATTGTGTGATAACCCTATTTAAAAGCCTTTTAATTATCAGGTAAATGTCTTCTGCCCTGTCTCAACTCCCCAGACAGTTTCAGACAGCCCCCTGGGGCTTTTGTCTGAATACACATCACAGGCTTCTATTCAAACCGTTGTGACCAATCTCTGCTGTGTCATTTTCAAGTCCTCATTTGCATGGAAGGTGGACCTGATGGGGAACTGATGGGACTGTAAAAAGGACCAATGAGAAAGCGGTTGTTTGGGGCGGGATGTTCCAAATCCTGTATAAAAGTGTGATGTGTACTTTCAATAAAGTGTGTCCTGCTTACATTCAGCATTAAGCCTTGGCTCATGTATGGATTATTCGGCGATTCCAGGGATATTCCTACTCATGGAATATTGGGTGATTTATTTTATTAGAGAAGAAGGGAATGCTTGACGGGGATATGTTCGACTACCGTCACAGTGTAGGCACAGATTGGAGGGAGATTGGTCATGACGCCCTGTCATCACTCGCCCCCAGCTTAAATCCACTCGCCAAATGCTAGCAGGAGAGTGGAAATTTTGAGGGCTGATATATGTATTACTCTTGGCAACACATTCAATTAATGCATTTTTTTTTTTTTTTTGCTTTAGTTGGTTACCCATGGATGCGATCGGACTGAAGCTTTACAGAGAATGGAACATGCTCTAGACCATTATGTAATTAGAGGTAAATATATTGCGCATGCCAAGTGGGAGAGGTTTTGTTTCATCATTGCAAAAAATAATAATAAAAAAAAAATCTACAGAAAACATTCTTCACACAATTGAATAACTTTGTCCCTAAAGGTAGGCCCTTTTTTGTTTAAACCGTAATACCTCAGATTGCAAGTAACCATCTCTTGTTTTTTATTTTTTTTTAAATCGTGACTTGTTTTGCAAGAGTTGTCTCAGAAAATTAGCAGGATTACAGCCTCTGTGGTGTGCAGTATGTACAAGTGTTTTAGTTGACAAGCATTCTTGTAGAACAAATTATGCCTGTAATCCAAGATACCACTGTACTGTATAACTGTTTTCGTTCATTGACACCAACAGCCATAAGTAAAATGTAGTGTATAGTAATATAAAAAATGATGATATTGTTACTTTAAATTGATCATGGTTGTTGATAGAAAAAAGTAAATCTTTAGGCTAATGACAACTTGAAGGATTATGAGAGATTTTTTTAAGTATATTAAATGTTCTGATTGATGAAAGTTTCAAAGATAATAAAGGGTTACTGAAAGATATCTAAAGACCACATACAGCTTGGCAGTTTAGAAAATAAGACATTCTACCTTGTTACTTTTCATGAGTGGGGGTTTTTCAGAAATCTGTGCAGAAGCATAACGTACAATACTCACACAGGTGACAATATAAGATTTAAAAGCATATCTTGCACTTGATAAGACCGGTGTGTACGAGTCATCAATAAAATAAACTATGCCTTTTAAAAATAGCTTTTTGCTTGGAGTTTGTGGTAGAAGATATAAAATACAGGAATTCCAATGCCAAAACCTTATCCCAGGCGTGAAACATAATAGATGCATATGTGGATTTTTTCATATCTCTGTATTTTGGGTTGGTTCTGCATTATTCGGTACACTAAAACACATGAAAAGAGTAGAGTTTAGAATGTGGCCATATAATGTAAATTGATTGCAGTCATAAATCTAAACTAGTTTATTAGTAGATCTGTCTGTAATCCGGAAATGCAGTTTAATGCAATTAGTCTTGACTCTGGTTCCACTGAAAAAAGCCAAACTTTTTTTTTTTTTTTTTTTTATATAATAATTTCAAGAATAAAATAAATATAATATACTAATGGCAGAGGGATTCCATTTCAAGTAACAAATCGTACAGGTAGGTATATCAGCAGCCAGGTAATAATGAACAGGTAAGCCAAGGGGCCATAACATAGGGTGAATAATCTCTCCTGTGGGGGTGGGGAGATCATAGGGGGATTAGATAGGCAGGATAGAGGCGAAAGGGGGGGGGGGAGGTTGGGTAGGTAGATTCAGAAACTTAGGATCAGGCACATTAATAAGAACCAGTCACAGTGAGACTGCAGGCACAATACTGAAATAAGGGCAAGGAATGAAAAAAAAAAAAAATTAGAGTTAGATGGCCATACAGATCATATTTTACAAAATGTCATGTATGTCAAATTAGTAATTATTAATAGTGTCTCCATCTCACATTGGTGGTTAAGAGTGGCAAGAGTGGTTAAGAGTATCTGTAATAGATGGGGATTGATTTGATTTCCACATTTTGATAATTGCAAGTTTCCTGCTAGGAATAGGTGTACAAGTACTGCTCTGCCAGGCAACTTGTGTATACCTAAATGGAGAATAGCTAAAGCAGAGTCTGGAGACATGAAGTATCCAAAAGGATCATAGAGATTTACATAAAGTGTGGAAAGAGGAGCCAATTTCTCCAGTTCCGCCAGCAGAGGGCCTTTCAAGAGGGATACAATTGTAAACGTTTATATGGTGTGAGATACCAGCAGTGGATCAATTTTTCTGATTAACCCAATCAGACAAATTGAGAAGTGAGAAGAGGAATATGTGATATAAAATTAATTTTGCCTTGCCTTTTCAGTGAAGGAAGCTCCCAGGATTTCTTCCCATTTGAACATAGTAGTATATTTTGAAAAGCAGTTGTTCATATAGAAAACATAAAATAATGAGATACCTCTAGTGGGATAGGAGGGCTCTTGGGAAAAATCAATAAAGGGAGATAGGTAAATCTATTTGTGGAGATAGTGGATGTTTTAATAGGATAGACTGGATCCTTAAGTAAAAAAAGGCACTTGGTAACTAGAGCTTATCTAGAATTGGTATTATATAGGTCAGCAATATCTATAATGCCTTTAGCTTGCCAAGAAGACATATCTATATGTGGGCTAAAGTGGTGCAAAACATTTATATGAACAGACATTTTTTGCATTTGAACAGTGGGGGGGGGGGGGGGGGTGGTAAACGATGACCATACAAACTTTTAGAGGGAGGGCACTCTATTGCCGCATACACACGATTGGAAATTCCGACAAGAAAAGTCCGATGTGAGCTTTTGGTCATAAATTCTGACCGTGTATGCTCCATTGGACCTTTTGCTGTCAGAATTTCCATCAACAAAAGATTGAGAGCAGGTGCTCTATTTTTCAGACGGAAAAAGTTCCTATCGGAAAATCTGCTCGTCTGTATTCAAATCTGGCTCCCCAATAAAACATGCATGCTCAGGATCAAGCAAAAGAGCCAAACTGCCTATTGAACTTTCTTGATCTCAGCTCGCCGTACGTCTTGTACATCACCACATTATTGACGGTCGGAATTTTTGACGAGATTTGTGTGACTGTGTGTATGCAACACAAGTTTGGGCCAACATTCATCAGAAAAAATCGGTTTTCTTGTCAGAATTTCTGATCGTGTGTACGCGGCATATAAAGTCCGAGGGCAGTTTTAAAATCACCCATGGGAATATTTGTTGTTTCCATGTGCACCCATATTTTATGCCCAGAATGGTTCCTCCAGTGTTTAACCACTTGCCTTTTGGGGCCAATTCTGACACTGTGTATGTGTGTGTGTGTGTGTATATATATATATATATATATATATATATATATATATATATATATAATCTAATAAAATACAATGGTGGGTGCTGCAGTTTTTTTTTTTTTTTTTTTTAATGGCACATTAGTATTTACGCAGCATTTTTTCAAAAATAAAACAAAACGCTGAAGTTGGCACAATTTTTTGTATAATGTGAAAGATGATGTTACACTGAGTAAAAAGATACATATCATGCTTTAAAATTGTGTCTGCCCGTGGAATGGCGGCAAAGTTTGGTGCCTAAAATTCTCCAAAGGTTTAAACGCCTTTACAGGTTACCAGTTTAGAGTTGCACAGGTGGTCTGGTGCTAGAATTATTGCTCTTGCTCTGATTTTCGCAACAATCCCTCACGTGTGGTATGATCACCGTTTACATATGCGTGCAGGAGTAACATATGTGCTCGCATTAGCACATAAGCATGGTGGGACAGGGAGCATTAAAACATTGTTTTTATTATTTTTTATACCATTTTTATTTAATTGTTTACACTTTTTTGGGGGATTAACTTTATTGCTATCTCAAGGGATGATTAAAATCCCTTGTCACAGCATGGGCTGTGACAGGTCCTCTTTATGCAGAGATCTTGGACCCTAAATCTTTCGTCTAGCCTCCCATGCAGCCAATAAGATGCAGTATCAGTCTGTGATCGGCTGCTTTCCTTGCTGCTGGTGGCCAGGTAAACAAAAAGGCGTCACTGGAAGTGACAACATAACTTGTCTCTCCCAGTTTCCGGGGCTTCAGAGAGAGAACAATGTCTCTGTTCAAGGCAGACATTGTCGCCGGCCACATCGCTCCCCGGCACCGCAATCGCACAGAGCTTGGCAGAATCAAGAATCAATCACCTCTGCATGAAAGACGATCATCGGCTGAAAAAATACTGATCATACCGAAATGATGCCTGTAGGTGCAGGCATCCTTCCGGCATAACCACTGGAGCTGGGGCACGTCCATGTACATCCTCCAAGTGGGAAGTGGTTAGGTTGGTCCAGGACACATGCTTTGTAATAGAAAGTAACATTTGGTAGGCCCATACCACTGTTTTTCCTATGCTTTATCGTGATAGTAGTGGAACGCCTAGGGGGTTTATGGTGGGTTTTTAAGTGGTTCTAAAGCTTTAAAGTGTTACTAAACCCTCAACAGTAAAATTTGTGTGTATATGCAGTAAAGCATGCTTGTTATACTCGCTGTGGAACCTAAGGGGTTAATCTTTTGCATTGTGTATAAAGGCTGATCCTGTCTCTTATCCTCTTCCTCTAAAAAGTACCCTTTACAGAGCCAGGGAATGGGCTGCACATGCTCAGTTTGGTGTGTTCTGCTAGAGTTTTTTTTATTTTTATTTTTTTGTGGGAGGGTGTATGTGATGAGCACAGGGCCAATCAGCACTGTCCAGACAGAGGATCGGGGCAGGATAAAAAAAACTCCTACAAGCTTTACTAGGAACTAAAATATATGCTATATACTGCTGATTAGAAATGGTATTTATCAAACTATAGTTACTAAAATAATTGCATTTCCAGGTTCTGTGTACTGTGGGAGACCAGATATAGTGAATGCAAATTCTAGGTTTAGTTAAAAAAATTGGATTCTATCCATTAAGGTTTAAAAAAAAAAAAAAAAAAATGTACTACAGGGTGCCCAAGTCCCATACCTTATATTTACCTGAGCCCCATTCTGAACCAGCGTTGTGTACAAGAGCAGCGGCTCTCAACGCTCTCTCTCTCCTCGTTGGGCAAATTGATTCATACACTTTTTTTTATGTCATAATCTGAAACTTCAGGTGTGATTCTTAGTCAGGTAAGACACAAAATGGTACAAAAGAATTTTTTTTTATTTTTTTTTTTTAGATCAATATATAGTATGTGAAACAAAGAAGCAGATTGTAGTTGGAGTATATCGAAAGAAAGGAGAGGAAAAGACTCATTATACCTGTCCTTAGTCGATTAGAGGGAATTATTAAATCTCAGTAGCTGAGATGATTTCCAGGGTTGCCAAACTTGTTTACATTTGGAATGGATATTCACTAATATACAGTGGTTGCCCGCGATATTGTGTCAATCTCGCTCCCTTTCTCGGCGAGATTGAGCACTTGCGAGCCCCATCGCGGGAGCCAGCGCCGAGCTGGCTTGCCGCGATGGAGACAAAGCCGTCATAGAAGCGACGGGGATCCGACGCGGATTCCCGCCAATTCTACACGTGGGCGGAGTTTGTTATGAATCCTGAGAAGGAAGTCCCCGCCGGATTTTAAATAAAAATCCGGCATGGGTTCCCCCCTCAGGAGCATAACGGGCCCTTAGGTCTGGTATGGGTTGTAAGGAGACCCCCTCTACGCCGAAAAAACGGCGTGGGGGCCCCCCCACAATCCATACCAGACCCGTATCCAAAGCACGCCTGCCGGCCGGTCAGTAGGGGAGTGGGGGCGAGCGAGCGCCCCCCCCCCCCCCCCCCCCCTCCTGAGCCGTGCCGGGCAGCATGCCCTCAACATGGGGGGGGGTCAGGTGCTCTGGGGCAGGGGGCGCACTGCGGCCCCCCACCCCAGAGCACCCTGTCCCCATGTTGATGAGGACAGGGCCCCTTCCCGACAACCCTGGCCGTTGGTTGTCGGGGTATGCGGGCGGGAGGCTTATCGGAATCTGGAAGCCCCCTTTAATAAGGGGGCCCCCAGATACCGGCCCCCCACCCTAAGTGAATGAGTATGGGGTACATTGTACCCCTACCCATTCACCTGCAAGAAAAGTGTAAACACAAATAAACCACACAGTGTATTGAAATATTTTATTAGTTGGCCGCCGGGGGGGGGTGTGTATGATCGCTTTTATAAAAGCGCCCCCCTCCGGCGGGCTTCTGCGGGGGGGTGGGTGCCGCTGTTCTTCACCGCCGTCTGGTTCTCTTCCGCCGACGGGGGGGGCGCTTTGATAAAAGCGCCCACCACCCGACGGGCTTCCTTCGACATCTTCGGCGGCGGGGGGGTCTTCTCCCACTCTCCGGGGTCTTCTCCCACTCTCCGGGGTCTTCTCCCACTCTCCGGGGTCTTCTCCCACTCTCCGGGGGTCTTCTTCGCTCTCCGGGGGTCTTCTTCTTCTTCAGGACTCGCCGCCGCTATCTTCGTGTTAGCTCAATTACTGGCGGCGGCGAGTCCCCTCTTCTGTGACGTCTTCTTCTTCTCTTCTCCAGATGTTGACGCGACGCTTCCTTCCGCTGTTATGGCTGGCGCGCGGCTCGCAGCGAGTTATATAGGCCTGTCTTGTGACGTCGCGGTCCCATCATGCTCCGGTAGGTACCACGTGCTACCTACCGGAGCATGATGGGACTGCGACGTCATAAGACAGGCCTATATAACTCGCTGCGAGCCGCGCGCCAGCCATAACAGCGGAAGGAAGCGTCGCGTCAACATCTGGAGAAGAGAAGAAGAAGACGTCACAGAAGAGGGGACTCGCCGCCGCCAGTAATTGAGCTAACACGAAGATAGCGGCGGCGAGTCCTGAAGAAGACCCCCGGAGAGTGGGAGAAGACCCCCGGAGAGTGGGAGAAGACCCCCGGAGAGTGGGAGAAGATCCCCGGAGAGTGGGAGAAGACCCCCCCGCCGCCGAAGATGTCGAAGGAAGCCCGCCGGGTGGTGGGCGCTTTTATCAAAGCGCCCCCCCCCCCCCCCCCCCCCGACGGCGGAAGAGAACCAGACGGCGGTGAAGAACAGCGGCACCCCCCCCCCCGCAGAAGCCCGCCGGAGGGGGGCGCTTTTATAAAAGCGATCATACACACCCCCCACCCGGCGGCCAACTAATAAAATATTTCAATACACTGTGTGGTTTATTTGTGTTTACACTTTTCTTGCAGGTGAATGGGTAGGGGTACAATGTACCCCATACTCATTCACTTAGGGTGGGGGGCCAGTATCTGGGGGCCCCCTTATTAAAGGGGGCTTCCAGATTCCGATAAGCCTCCCGCCCGCATACCCCGACAACCAACGGCCAGGGTTGTCGGGAAGGGGCCCTGTCCTCATCAACATGGGGACAGGGTGCTCTGGGGTGGGGGGCCGCAGTGCGCCCCCTGCCCCAGAGCACCTGACCCCCCCCATGTTGAGGGCATGCTGCCCGGTACGGCTCAGGAGGGGGGGGGGCGCTCGCTCGCCCCCCACTCCCCTCCTGACCGACTGGCCGGCGTGCTTTGGATACGCGTCTGGTATGGATTGTGGGGGGACCCCCACGCCATTTTTTCGGCATAGGGGGGGTCTCCTTACAACCCATACCAGACCTAAGGGCCCGTTATGCTCCTGAGGGGGGAACCCATGTCGGATTTTTATTTAAAATCCGGCGGGGACTTCCTTCTCAGGATTCATAACAAACTCCGCCCACGTGTAGAATTGGCGGGAATCCGCGTCGGATCCCCGTCGCTTCTATGACGCACTCGCTGGAATGTGCTTTTACTATTCCAGCGAGTGCGAGATGTCGGCAGCCTGTCACCGAGAATCAGCGCGATGCTGTCGTGCTATAAACACATTCTCGGCGGCAGGCACTGTAGCTGTGAGTGTTTTGTTGATCATAATAGCTGTTACTTTTTTTTACTACTTCGAAGCCTAGGGTGGTGGTTTTTCATGTGTTAGCTATTGTATGTGATGAATGTGCCTAATTTTGCCCAATATCAAGCCTGCAATACTAGGCTCCTATAGAGAACTTAAGAAGTCGAAGATCACATGCAAAATGCTAATATCTATATAGTAATCTCCGTAGTACAAGTATATACAGTGACACAAATACTTATTTGATCCCCTGCAGATGCTTTTTGGGGTGAATGGTTAGGGGTATAATGTACCTTATGCCCATTCATATGGGGGGGGGGGGGGGGGCATGGTATGGTTCAGAAGGGGGGGTCCTTGCTTGTTCCCTTTCCTGACCTGCCGTGCTGCATGCTCGGATAAGGGTCTGGTATGGATTTTGGGGGCCCACATATTTTTTATTTATGTGGGGTGCACTTTTTTTTACTGCAATTAAATTGTTTACATTCAGCTGTCAGTGACCTGCTCCTTAGCAACCAGCTATATACAGTGAATGTAAAATAAAAACAAAAAAAAAACGCTAGATTGAGGCTAAATCGGTTACCAAGTCCCAGCAAGAAAGCACTGCAGAAAAGCCCAAAAGTATAATACATAGATGTGAATCGAGCCTAATACAGTGATCTGTGCAAAAAAAAATTGCACTGTTACTTTACTAATGACACAGAGGCAATCAAAGGGTTACATGTTTGCCTAGGTTGTGCTTACTCGTTGTGGGGAAGGTTATTTGCCTAGGGCAGGGATCTCCAAACTACGGCCCTCCAGCTGCTGCGGAACTACACTTCCCATGAGGCATTGTAAAACTCTGACATTCACAGACATGACCAGACATGATAGGAATTGTAGTTCCTAAACACCTGGAGGGCCATAGTTTGGAGACCCCTGGCCTAGGGGAAGGCAAAGTTCCATGTTCCTGCCTTGCAGAAACACAGGACCCAAGGCTTCTCTGTTGACAGAATGACAATCTGCCTTGTTTACATAAACAGACATTTTGCCTGTGTCCAATCACAGTGGGAATGGGTCGCCGGTGGTGCACACCTCAGACCCAGAAGTGAGGAATAAGTCAAAACTGAAATTATGTGCAGCACTTAAAACATGGAAATACATATGTATACAAACTAATGTACTCTGTGCAATGACCAAAGGGAGGTCTTAGGCCTCCCTTTGGCCTAAGACCCTTGTTCCTCTGTTTAAAACAAATAAAATAAAATAAATATGATTTTTTGTACTCACCGTAAAATCCTTTTCTTTGCCGCCCATGGACGGACACAGCTCCATAAATCTTGACAAGTGGGTTATGTTCCTGTTCACAGGAGAGGACTAGGCAGAAACATGTTAGATAATTAAATACATGTTACTTTAGCAGAGTTGAACAGCCCCGCCCAGGGGGTGGTCCCTCCAGATATAACCGTCCATGCAGTATGCAGCCTCCGTTCTTAATCAAGCAGTACAAACCTAAAAAGTAGGGATGGGTGCTGTGTCCGACCATGGACAACAGAGAAAAGGATTTTATGGCGAGTACAAAAAATACTATTTTCTCTTATCGTCCATGGATGGACACAGCTCCATAAATCTTGACAAGTGGGACGTCCCCAAGCAGTGTCAAAAACGAGGGGTGGGAACAGTATCAGTAAAACCATTTTAACTTCACCCCAAACAAGTAGAGCTCCTCCACGGAATGGTTGTAACTTTAAACAGCCGTCTGCAAACCCTTGCGGCCAAAAGAAGCTTTAGAAGATGCTCTCACAGCAACCATGTAAAACGAAAGAAACGTGTGAACGGACGACCACGTCACCACCTGAGACACCTGTAAGATAGACGCTCGATGTTGGAATGCTCAGGAAGCACCAATTGCCCTGGTCAAACGTGCCGTGAACGGAAAGAGGGTCACCTGCCCTTTAATAGCACAGGCCTGTATGACAGTCTGCCTGATCCACTGACAAATTGTGGCTGATGAGACCGCCAAGCCCTTTTGTAGACCAGACACTGAGACAAAAAGTGCATGGACGCCACCCCTCTTCACACAGAGATGTAGGCCTTCCAGGTGCGATGGGACCGCGACGTCACAAGACAGGCCTGGAAGAAGACTTTCGTGCCCCCAGCAGGGTTGAGATGACAGAGTCGGAAATACCTCGGTCCCATAGTCCCTGGCGTTCAATAGCTACGCCGTGAAAGCCAGAGACACTTTTAAAGCAGGATGGAGTATGGGACCTTAAGACAAAATCCTCCCACATTGGCAGCCTCTAGAGCACATCCGCCACCAGGTGCATGAGATCGGCGTACCAAGGACCCCGGGGCCAATCTGGAGCGATGAGAATCATTGGTTCCCCTCGGCCTCCACTCTGGGGAGCAGCCGAGGAAGCAAGTTCAACTGGGCAAAGGCATAAATTAGCCGATACTGACCCCACAAATATGAAGATTTCAAAGGGATGGACAGCCGCACTCCAAAATAACTTGAGTTGTCTTTATTGATGAAAACAGTAAAAAATACACCACAAAATCACAGCAAAAAATCAGGAAAGGGGACAGCCGACGCATTTCACACTGGTTCAGTGCTTAGTCAAGACTAATATACAATTAAAACATGCTTAAAATGTATATGGTTTGGGGGGGCGTGGCTTGGAGCTCGAGCCGGATGGACGCGTGAGTGCGGAGCTCCGAGGAATCGGGAACACCAGCGGCTACTAGCAGCCCTTCTAAGGCACCCTTCCCTGTCTGAGAGGAAGACACAACCCCGAGGCTCTCACAGACATGCCCGAGAAGCGAAACTCGGATCGCAAACCCCAGCGGCTGACGGACTTTTTCCCGCCACACGGCAAAGCCGCCACCCAAGATGGCGCCGGGGCCTGCTCGCCACCACATGATTCCTCACGGAGGAAATCCTCATCTAAAGGTAATCGACCCCTGGCGCTCCTCTCCCCGGCCAGCATGTCATCAGGGCCCCCTACTCCATCATCCTGCAGCCCGGCCAAAACGAGACCTCGGTTAGAGGGAGATAGGCCTAACCAGGCCGCGAGCACAGATGGCAGTCAGGCCTCAGATTCGGGTGATGACACAAGGGATCTCCCGGAGTCAATAGTGTCTTACCCCACACAAAACCAGCCAGTGCTGGACACAGTCCTGAAGGACATGTTGATATCCCTTAGGAGTACCTTACAGTCAGACATGGCCACCTGCATGCACCGCCTTGGCAGGGATATACAGGAGGTAGGGAAGAGAGTGGACCACATTGAAACTAAAATGGAGGAGTATGCTGCAACCATCAATGATCTAGTTGATGCAAATGAGGATAATATGTCCGAGGCTGAATGGGTTAAAGCAAAACTGGCTGATTTAGAAGACAGATCTAGAAGAAACAACCTGAAGGTTAGGGGGATCCCTGAGTCAGTGTTGCAGCCTGACTTGTGCCTGTACGCTGCAGACATGTTTAAAGCCCTTGTACCCGGTCTCACGGATTTAGATGTTACGGTCGACAGAATACACCGCCTCCCTAAACCGTCTTATCTGTCTGACCAGGTTCCCCGGGATGTACTGCTAAGGTTACATTTCTTTCATGTCAAGGAAAATCTCATGTCAGTGATGAGGAAGAGAGAATCTATCCCTCACCAGTATCAATCCTTAAAATTTTATGCTGACCTGTCCCAATATACTCTAATGAAGAGAAAAAAATCTGAACACTGTGACTAAACTCTTGCGTAACCACAAGGTCATCTACCGCTGGGGATACCCGACAAAGCTGACTGTCACAAAAGACAATCGCAATTATACTATTACCTCTCTGGAAAAAGGCCTGGATCTCCTTAAAGGGTGGGGCATTCTACCTGACCCGGCTGATGGTGCTGCGGTGAACAACACACCCCAGAGGGTTGATCAAGATTGGAAATCAGTCACTGCTAAGAATGCCAAATCCCACAAGTAGCTAACACGAAGTGGGCTGTTTTGACTTTGTTACTTTGGTTCCCCTTCCCTGAACCGCCTCAGTTCATCTGAACTTCCCCCCCGTTATATGTTGCAGCATATGGCTGCCTCTAAAGGAACTATTCCTTTCAATTGGATGCCACTTGCATTGAAGTGGCGATGTTTGCTACCTTTTCTTTTTTTCTTTTATTTTGTTGCCGCTGTGTTTTTTGTACCTTTTCCTGCTACTTCTTTCAGTTACCCCTTTGACCTACCTGCTGGATGTCGTCCTCTACAACAGCTGCACCTCAACCCCCGTGACTCGGACCACTGCTACTGCAACAAAACAAGGAGCCATGATGATGCTACTGCTAACACCTGTGAGTACAGCCTTTCCAAATATACTGTGACTCTCTCTGGGCAGCCTATCCACATAACTAAATTTCCTGATCTCCACAATGTGATCCATCCCGATGAGCTATCCTACTCTCACATGACCCATGCCACTTAATGTTTTATCTATGAACGTTAAAGGGCTCAACCACCCTGTTAAAAGGAAATCGTTATGGAAGGAAGCGCTCACACGAAGATGTGATGTTGTGTGTGCGCAGGAGACACATTTTTGCGCTAAAGACCCACCGAAATGCTCACATGCCGCATTCCCCCACATATTAACGGCCAACGCCGAAACCAAGACTAAGGGGTTTTTGATTGCTGTTCGCGACTCTGTAGCTTTCACTCTCCACGAGCTCATCAGTGACCCTAAAGGGAGATTCCTCATCCTATTGTGTGACCTAGACTCCACCGCATACACTATAGTTAACGCCTACTCCCCTAACAAGAGACAGGTGCACTTTTTCAACCAACTAACGAAGAAAGTCCTATCAGTACAAAAGGGGATGCTCATTATGTGCGGTGACTTTAACATTACCCCAGATCCACAGATAGACTCCACCACTAAGTCCACTCGCCATCTTCCAACGTTGTCTCCATCAATCCACAAATTTGGCTTATATGATGCTTGGCATTGTTTCCATGCTGAAGAAAGAGACTTCATGTTTTTTTCCCCACCTCATGGTGTGTACACAAGAATAGACTTGTTCCTAGTAGACCACAGAGTTTTACTCCAAGTAGAATCAGTGACTATTAATGACATAACTTGGAGTGACCATGCCTCAGTTGTATTATCTATTGCCAACTCTGCCTCTCACAAGCCGAATCCGGTTTGGAGACTTAACACTTTTCTTTTACAGGACCAAGAGGTAAAAAAAAGGATTGACACTCAACTGTCTAGGTTCTTTGATAATGTTGGGTCGGTTGGGAGCCCTTTTACAGTCTGGAACGCCCACAAGGCATTTATTAGGGGCATTTTTATTCAAGTGGGCACGAGGCACAGGAGGCAGAGGCAGCGGTACCTTGACGACTTGCTAGGCCAAATATCTGACTTAGAAAATAAAAACAAGCTTAACCCCTCCCGCAAATTATCCCAACAACTAACTAAACTAAGATACGATCTTAGGTTAAGTTTGCTAGATAACTTTGAACGCGCCTCTAAGAGGCTCAAGATGAACTACTACGCTACTGGAAATAAAGCAGGTAAATTACTGTTGTGGACTCTCAAGGGCCATAGATACAAACTTAAAGTCCCCTTTGTCTTTCACCCCAAAACAGGACAGAAGGTTTTCCACCCCCAGCACATTGCTGACGCGTTTAGCTACTATTATAGCACTTTGTATAACCTTAAAGACGACCCTGCCACTACCCAACCGACTGCTGAGCTTATTAACCAATTTCTTCAACAGCTTCGTATCCCTCAGCTGTCAAACGCCCAACTACACTCGTTAAACCTTCCGTTCACTGAATGTGAAGTGTCTAACGTTATTGATTCTCTCCCGATCAATAAATCCCCCGGACCGGACGGTTTTAGTAGCGAATACTATAAGAAGTTTAAATCCATACTATCTCCCTATTTACTACAGTTGTTTGGGTCCGCTGCTGCTTCTGCCTCCTTCCCCCCGGAGATGTTAGAAGCCCTAATTGTGGCATTGCCTAAGCCGGGAAAGGAGCCCACTCCCTCCCACTTTAGGCCGATTTCATTGCTAAATATAGATCTCAAAATTTATGCCAAATTGATTGCTCTGCGCCTGGTGGATATTATGCCTACGCTGATTCATCCGGACCAAGCGGGTTTTACCAAAAACAGGCAAACCTCTGATGCCACCCGGCGCTTGATCAACGTTATTCACCTGGCGAAAGTTCCGCAAAGGCCTTCTCTGCTCCTATCTTTGGACGCGGAGAAGGCCTTTGATAGGATCCATTGGGTGTACCTGACTAAGACATTGGAATCTTTCGGTTTTTCTGGGCACATTTTATCCGCAATTTTAGCCTTGTATTCTAGTCCATTCGCTAGGGTATACATGTCTGGCACCCTTTCGGCACCATTTGATATTACCAATGGCACACGGCAGGAGTGCCCCCTATCCCCGCTAATATTCAACCTTCTGATAGAACCATTGGCCATCTGTGTGAGGTCCCACCCAGGGATAAAGGGATTTAGGGTTGCTGGGGAGGAGCATTCCATCAGTTTATTTGCTGACAATATCATTATGGTAATGACAGATGTGATATCTTCCTTAGAGGCAACGCAAGAAGTTTTAAAACAGTTCAATAGTATCTCCTACTACAAAGTAAATGATAGCAAGTCCTATGTCCTGGGTCTGGGGTTACCAGAGCCTGTATGCGCATAGATTAAAAATCGATATCCATATACGTGGAGTGCAGGATGCATTAAATACCTAGGGATCCAGCGAACAAGTGATACAGACCGCTTAGTTGAAGCTAATTACAACTCCTTCTTAGTTTCCCTCCCTTCCAAACTTAGAGAACTAGCTTGGACCGAATCAACATGGTCTGGCAGCCTTTAAGATGATACTGCTACCGCAATTCATCTATCTGTTCCGGAACCTACCTGTTCCCGTTCCGGATAGGTTCTTCAATATAGCCCAATCCCAAATTAATAAATTCCTTTGGAAGGGCGGAAGGGCTCGGTGTGCCTTTCAAAAATTGGTCAAATCTAAAGCGGTGGGAGGGGTGGGCCATGTACTCCTTAAGGATTACTATCTAGCAGCAGTCCTAGCCCAATTAAGATATTGGTTCTCAACCACACTCATCTCTGGATGGAAAAAGCTGGAAACCTTCCAGAGTCATGGCCTTGACCTCCCTACCTTACTACTGGCTAACACCCAAATTACCTCCAAATCTATCCCCCACTATGCATGCCACTATTGTGGCTTGGAAAAGATTCTTAAAGGAACCTCTAGCTGATGATACCACTAAAATTATCCCACTTCCCATAGCAGGCCTACAACTACTTATCCCTAATTTAAACGTTAAACACTGGGAATCTAAAGGTATTATCAATGTTACCGATATCCAAGTTGGCCCGGCAATCAAAACGTTCAGATCTCTCCAGATAGAATATGGTTTAGAACTGAAGGACCACTACACGGTCACCCAAATTACTCATCTTTTGAAGACTTTTGGTGAGACCTCGGTCTCCGTCCCATGGAAAGTATTCCTATACCTTACTGGCCCTACTACCTCCATTAGGGGCATATCCCTATTTTATGGCCTGCTTAATCAGAAAACAATACTAATTAAAACCCCATCTATGAGATCTTGGAAATGGGACTTGGGCACTGAATACGCTATACCACAATGGAAAGTTGCTATATCTTCAGTGTACAAGGCGTCTAGGTGCGCCAACTTGTGGGAACTGTATCAAAAGGTCATGCTGAGGTGGTACTTAACTCCCACACGTTTGGCCGGATTCCAGGCCCAGACCTCTCCCTTGTGTTGGAGGTCGTGCGGCCAGAGGGGTTCACTACTGCACATACTGGGGAGCTGTCCTAGGCTGAGGAGATATTGGAGTGATGTTTTTGGTCTCATCGGCTCGGTCACAGGCTCCCGATGTTCTCCTCAGCTTGGTCTAGCTATCCTATCTCTGGGTATAGATGTGTTCCCACAGTCACATAGACGTATAATTTCTCACGTTCTATTAAGCGCAAGACTTGAATTGGTGAGGAGATGGAGAAGCGAGGAGATCCCTTCGCTGAACGAGGTGATTAGATCCACGAACCTACATATTACTTATGAAACTATGTTTGAGGCTTCCCAAAATCTATCCAAGACTAACTCCCAGACCTGGAAACCCTGGGTAGACTGGCACAAGAGAAACAGGGTTTAGACTAAACATCCCGGTCCTGGTCTGGTTCTGTTTACTGAGGCACATCCAGCTTACTCCTATTCCCTCACTCCTATTCCCCTTTCTTTACCCTCTCTCCATACTCTCTCCTCTCTGACTCTTTCTATTTTCCTTCTCTGTTCCCTTTTTTCTCCTAATCCCCCTCTTGTTTTTCAACAACTTCGCAGAGTTAAGTGCATATAAGTAATGACAGTGAGGTCATGGATAGTTGTAGTACTGAACAAGTGAGATAGTACAGACAGAGCGGGGGTGGGGGCCCTGTGCTGTCGCGCGCAGTGTGTTCCCGTTGGGGCGCGCCGGTGCGGGGCTTTTCGCCGCCGCTGTAGGTTTAGATATCTGCCTGGACTCGGAGGAGTTTCAGGGTGATGTGAAATGATATAATGTGATTTGGAATGATTAAAGGATGTACAAGTCTCCTCTTTGTGACTTCACAAGACACTAATGTATATTTTATGCTTGTTAAGCATGTTCACACTTCTATGCTCCAATGCATTGCACTAAAAGTATGTTTCTCTATGTTCCTTTATACAGTTGTATTCTCTGTTTCTTTTTATACTAATAAAAATTATTGAAAGTTAAAATGTATATGGTTTGGAGTGCGCTGTCCATCCCTTTGAAATCTTCATTACCTGCCTAGTGCATTGCCAGCACCCTCGGTATCCTGAACAATCCTTGATTGCTTAGCAGACCCATTTGGAGTGGTGACTCCCCTTCGACTGACCCCACGGAGCAACCAACGCATCTGCCCAAGGATTTCTGGACCTGGCCACAAACCTGGACACCTTGCGGTTGAGACGAGCGGTCAGGAGATCCACATCTGTTGTGCCCCACTTGCAAAGGAGTTGAAACACCTCCAGATGCAATGACCATTCTCCCTGGTCCAGCATCTGGCGACTCAGGTAGTCTGCCTGCCAGTTTTCTACGTCCGGAATGTAGACTGCTGACAGAGCTGGCACGCGTCTTTTCAACCACCTCGGACGCTGCAGCCAAGTTCCACCCTTGCCTTTGCCTTTATAGCAAACTCCTTGCTATGGGGGCACGTGTGTTCACTCCTGAGCTCTGTGTGGCCATAAGGCACACAGAATGGGGCTCAGCACTGCCCCCAGCTCCCTCACTAGCTATTAACTGTGATTGACAGCAGCAGGAGCCAATAGCTTAAAGGGTAAGTTAACCTTTACAAAAAATCTGTAAGGTGAACTTAAAGGAGTCGAGAAAAGAAAGGCGCACCAGCCTAGTGCATTACCACTTGACACTTTATTTGATGGAAATAGTATTAAAAACTACTCACAAACAGCAGATAGAACAGGCTTGTCAACAAAAATGTAGGTGAATTCCCTTCGGACCACACTCCACAATGGGTGGATACGAGGAGTATTTTGCTGCCGGCTGATGCGTTTCGAGGCGTCTAGGGCCTCTTCATCAGAGCTCGACAGTCACTCCCCCATCCACGAAGGGCAGCAAGGTCACTGCTAGCACCACTCTTTTCAATTCTCTGACTTTAGACAAAGATCCGTCGATCAACTATTGGACAACGCACCTGTGCGCAGGAGTTTGCGTGTTTTCTGTAGAACTTAAAGGAGTTGTAAAGGATTTTTTTTTTTTTTTTTTGCCTAAAATTAATGTCTGCAAGGTAGACAGACAGAATAGTGTAATGATTCTGTTAACAAACAAGTACATATCTATTAAATTCCTTCATCTATATCACCTTTGGCGTTCTAGTTTCTGTTCTCTCATTCACTTCCTGGTTTGCATCACTTGTTCATGTAAGAACTACATTTCCCAGTATGAATTGCGGCACACCCAGTAATTCACACCTCCTTAAAGTCTCTAACACGTTGAGAACGTCCTGCCACACAGATGTAGTTCCCAGGAAGGGGGCGAGCACGTTACTGACCACCGCGGTAAAGCCTCCCTTCACGGTCAGTAAAATCAGACAAGCAGAAAGTGCACAGAACAGAGAAGAAATAGAGCAACTTCTAAACAAAAACGAACAAGGAAGGGAAAAGAGGAATGTCTGCAGGTAAAGGATGCTTATTATGAAAAAAATAATTACTTCACAACCCATTTAACCACTTAAGACCCGGACCAATATGCAGGCTAAGGACCAGAGGTGTTTTTACAACTTGGCACTGCGCTGCTTTAACTGGTAATTGCACAGTCATGCAATGTTGTACCGAAACAAAATTTGCGTCCTTTTCTTACCACAAATAGAGCTTTCTTTTGATGGTATTTGATTGCCTCTGCGATTTTTATTTTTTGCGATATAAACGGAAAAAGACCGTAAATTTTGAAAAAAAAAAATGATATTTTTGTCATTAGAAAAATCTAACAAACTCAATTTTAGTCATACATTTAGGCCAAAATGTATTCAGCCACATGTCTTAAAAAAAAAGTCGCGATAAGCGTATATTTATTGGTTTTCACGAAAGTTATTGCGTCTACAAACTAGGGTACATTTTCTGGAATTTACACATCTTTTAATTTATAACTCATTTCTTGAGGTGCTAAAATGGCAGGGCAGTACAGAACCCCCCCCCCCCCACCACCAAATGACCACATTTTGGAAAGTATACACCCCCAAGTAAATTGCTGAGAGGCATGTTGAGTCCATTGAATTTTTTATTTTATTTTTTGTCCCAAGTGATTGAATAACGACAAAAAAAAAATACAAAAAGTTGTCACTAAATTATATATTGCTCATGGTTATATGTGGAATTACACCCCAATATACATTCTACCGCTTCTCCTGAGTACAGGGATACCACATGTTTGGGACTTTTTGGGAGCCTAGCCGCGTATGGGGCCCCAAAAACCAAGCACCACCTTTAAGATTTCTAAGGGCATACATTTTTGATTTCACTCCACACTACCTATCACTACCTATCAGTTTTGAAGGCCATAACATGGCCTTCAATGACCCCATTTTGGAAAGAAGACACCCCAAGCTATTTGCTGAGAGGCATGTTAAGCCCATTGATTTTTTTTTTTTTTTTTACCCCAAGTGATTGAATAATGACCAAAAAAAAAAATACAAAAAGTTGTCACTAAATGATATATCGCTCACACATGCCATGGGCATATGTGAAATTACACCACAAAATACATTCTGCTGCTTGTCCCGAGTACAGGGATACCACATGGGTGGGACTTTTTGGGAGCCTAGCCACATACGGGATCCCGAAAACCAAGGACCGCCTTCAATATTTCTAAGGGCATACATTTTTGATTTCACTCCTCACTTACCTATCACAGTTTTGAAGGCCATAAAATGCCAAGATGTCACACAACCCCCCCCCCCCCAAATAACCCAATTTTGGAAAGAAGACACTCCAAGCTATTTGCTGAGAGGCATGTTGAGCCCATTGAATATTACATTTTTTTGTTACAAGTGATTGAATAATGTCCAACAAATAAATACAAAAAGTTGTCACTAAATTTATATATTGCTAACACATAGGCATATGTGGAATTACACCCCAATATACATTCTGCTGCTTCTCCTGATTTCAAGGATACCACATGTGTGGGACTTTTGGGAGCCTAGCCGCATACGGGACCCCGAAAACCAAGCACCGCCTTCAAGATTTCTAAGGGCATACATTTTTGATTTCACTCCTTATCACAGTTTTAAAGGCCATAAAATGGCAAAATAGCACAACCCCCCCCCCCCCCCCCCCCGATGACCCCATTTTGGAAATTAGACATGCAAGCTATTTGCTGAGAGGCATGGTGAGTGTTTTACAGCTCTCATTTTTTTTTTTTTTTTTTTTTTTTTAATTTTCAAAACTTTGTGACAAAAAACGAGATCTGCAAAATACTCACCATACATCTCAGCAGCTAGCTTGGGGTGTCTACTTTCCAAAATGGGGTCATTTGGGGGGGGGGGGGGGTTGTGCCATTTGGACATTCCATGACCTCCAAAACTGTGATAGGTATTGAGGAGTGAAATCAACAATTTACATCCTTAGAAAGCCTGAAGGCGGTGATTGGTTTTTGGGTTCCTGTATGCGGCTAGGCTCCCAAAAAGTCTCGCACATGTGGTATCCGCGTACTCAGGAGAAGCAGCAGAATGTATTTTGGGGTGTAATTCCACATATACCCATGGAATGTTTGAGCAATATATCATTTAGTGACAACTTTGCGCAAAAAAAAAAATCATCTTTTCCCACAACTTGTGTCAAAATATAAAATATTCCATGGACTCGACATGCCTCTCAGCAAATAAATTGGGTGTCTACTTTCCAAAATGGGGTCATTGGGGGGGGGGGGGGGGGTTGAACTGTCCTGCCATTTTATGCACAACATTCAGAAGCTTATGTCATACATCACCCACTCATCTAACCACTTGAAGACAAAGCCCTTTCTGACACGGTTTACATGAACACATTTTTATTTATTTTTTGCCAAAAAGTTAAGTTGAACCCCCAAACATTATATATTTTTTAAAGCAAAGGCCCTACAGATTAAAATGATGGGTGTTGCATTTTTTCTTCCACACAGTACTTACGCAGCAATTTTTCAAATGCATTTTTTGGGGGAAAAATATATAAAAAAAACTTTTTTTTTTTTTTGTAATTGTATGTTTATTGAAGATTTTTCACAAAATCAAGAAAAGGCGAACATAAAACAGAAAAGTATCATCTTATACAGAACAAGATAAGCATCTTAGTGGGGGATGCTATAATCAGAAGAAAAAATAAATAAGATTATCATGGGGGGGGGGGGGGTACACCATGGATCTAAATATGTGGTAATAGTATATAAATAATAATAATGGTATGCATGCAAAGTATTCGAACATGCAGGAACTAGTTGCCCAAGAAACCTTTTTACTAGTAGTTCAGGGAAGCGATTCAGGATTAACGGAGGAGTTGTCCCAAGGATCCCATATCTTTGAGAATTGAGGCAAAGAATCGTGAATCACTGCTGTCATATGTTCCATTCTACGTACCTGTGCTATAGCCAAGATCAACTGGGGTTGTGAAGGGGGGGTTGGGGGATAACCAATGAGTAGGTATTACCCTCCTGGCGGCTAACAGAATATATGACATACATTTTTTGGCATGTTTAGGTAATCCAGGGACAGGGAGACCTAACAAGTACTGGGCCGGGTCTTTTGGAATGTTCATTGCTAATACTGACTGGAACACTGATTGGACCGAGGACCAAAATGGCAAAATTAACGAGCATTCCCAGAAGATATGGTAGTGTGTTTCTATATCCTGTAGGCATCTCCAGCATGTCTGGGGTATAGAGGGATCGTATTTATGGATAACCTCCTATACCAGAACATGAGGACCTTTATAAACTGTCTCTCTCTGCTCCACACATATGGAAGCTTTAGATATGGAGGTCCAAATCTCCTGCCACTGAGGAAGGGATATAGGGGTAGTAAGCACCTTGGCCCATCTCCATATATTAACATGATAATCCAACGTAGGCGCGTTGGAGTCATGGAGGATCCTATATATAGAAGATATGAGACCAGGTTGTTAAGGGCCGTGGGCACATAAACTTTAAAGGCATTGGATTTTTCTAAGGCTAAGGCAGGCAATATAGAATGGAAGTAATGCTTAAATTGGAGATATGAAAAACAAAAAACAAGATTTTTGGGTATGTACAATTTGTTTTGGAGATCTTGAAAGAATAATAATTTGCGAGTTACGGAATGTACTAGGTGGCAGAGCTGAAAAATGCCCGCCTGAAACCATGGATACATGGTATTGTAGGATAGGCTATCCGAAATATCCGGGTTATAAATACTGTTTAAGAGAGTCGAACATGGAGAAGAGAGAGAGAACCTCTTGTTACACTTTTTCCAGATGTATAGAGTGAATAGCATTGGACCTAGACATATGCGTCTGAGCTGAGATATGGATGAAGTCAAGTCGGCCCAGAGCATTGAACAATGATGTACAGGGCTAGTAACACTGAGTTCTAATTCTGACCATCTACTCGTTGCAAAGCGTGATGACCAAGAGACGGTTGCTGTAAGATGGGTAGCATAGTAGTATTTACCAATATTGGGTGCTCCCAACCCCCCTTGAGAGCGTGGAGCAAATACCACTGTGTTAGCAATCCTGTGCGATTTATTACTCCAAATAAATTCAGTGAAGGCCCATTGAATATTTTGAAGTTGTAACATAGGGAGCGCAATAGGCAATGTTTCAAAAAGATACAAAAACTTCGGGAGTATAGCCATCTTGAGAACATTTATCCTACCCAGAAGAGACCGGGCAATCCGCCCATTTACGAAATAAGCCATGTGTTTCCGAAATTAGGGATGGAAAGTTGGCTTGGTACAGAGTGGAATAAGACACCGTAAAGTGTACATCTAGATATTTGAGAGAGGTAGAGCACCAATGGTAAGGGAAGTTTTTTTTTTTAGTGTGGTAAGAAGCGTGGGGGGGGGGGGGGGTTATGTATAAGAAGAGCTTATGTCTTGGCTGTATTAACTTTATAAGCAGAAAGTTCACTAAATATACCTAGTAAAGCGTGAAGGTTAGGGAGTGAGATGTGTGGTTTTGTTAAGGTAAGCAATATATCGTCTGCGAAAAGAGACAGTTTGTGCTCTCCCTGTCGCAGGGAGACCCCACTTGTGTCAGGGTGCATACGGATAGCTTCAGCTAGGGGTTTCAAACATAGTATGAACAGCAAGGGGGAAAGGGGACACCCCTGTCTAGTGCCATTACTATGCAAAAAAGGATGGGGATACAAAGGATGCCAGTTGTACCTGAGAGGGTGGGGTGGGAATATAGGGCCTGAAGTGCGAACATAAAAGAGCCCGTAAACCCAAAGCGCACAAGTGTGGCAAACATATATGGCCAGCTGAGTTTGTCGAACATCTTTTGAGCATCTAAGCTCAGGATAAGGGCAGAGCGGGATGTTTTGTCAAGTAAATCTATCAGGTCAATGGTGTGTCTAGTGTTGTCACCTGCGCGTCTGCCTGAGACAAAGCCTACCTGATCGTTATGAATAAGGCTAGGTATTCTAGAGGAAAGTCTGTTAGCTATGATTTTCGTAAAGATTTTATAATCCTAAATTGAGTAGAGCTATAGGCCTGTAGTTATCTGGTAATGATGGGGGTTTGCCACGTTTAGGGAGAACAGTTATGTGGGCGTGTACAAATTGAGGGTGAGGGATAATGCCCTTCTGTAGCGAAGTAAAAAGTTTTATTAAACATGGGCTCAGAATTGGGAGAAAGGTTTAACAATAAAGATAGGGTAAGCCGTCTGGGCCCGGTGACTTTTGTAAAGGCAACGCTTTAACGACTTCAGCTAGTTATTCTGGTGTGATAGTGGCATTAAAAAAAGGGTCACTAAAAGAAAACAATTTTTGAGCTGAAATGTTTACAGGGTATAGAGACATAAACATGAACTGATTCCTTTTAAAAAATGATAAAAATAGACAATCAATCATATAATCAACCTACAGTTCTAGTTTCCTTTTTGCTGTTTTCCTGTCTCTCTGATGTACAGAGCCAGAGAGCCAATAGAGGGCAGTGATGGTTTGTCTAAAACCCCTCAGCACCAACTTAGTTGCAGTTTACACACAGTAATCACACCTCCTTGATTACTGACCACAGTGAGAAAGCTCCCAGTACTGTGGTTATAAGGAAACAGACAACCAGAAAGTGTGGAGATTAGAGCAGAATTACAGCAACATCAAAGCAAAATCGAACAATGAGGACATGAAAACAGCACTGCAGTAGGGTAAAGGAAGCTATTTAGCTAAAACAAATTTTTCCTTTAGTGACCCTTTTAAGGGTAGCCGTTTGGGATGATGACAGTTTGGGCAATTTCAAAGGGCCGCAAAATGATTAAAAATCATCTTGGGAGAGTAGGTGCTTGGGGTCTGTATTTAGACAATTATATAGCTTAGTATAGAATGTCCCAAAAACTTTGGACATCGTCTGCGGGCAGTAAGTTGGGGTTCCATCTGCCTGGATGAGAAATTCTGGGTAAGAGTGAAACAGACGTGGTTTGAGCTTATTTACTAGCATCCTATGAGGTTTATTAGCAAATTCATAGAATTTATGTTTAGCCCAGAGTAAGGATCTGGAGCATTTGTTCATATCAAGAGATTTTAACCGTTCTGGTAAAGAGGTGACTGTGCGCAGACATAGCACCGTAGGGGAGGCCAGTAGCAAATCTTCTGCTTTACGTAGCTGGGATAGAACATCAAATCTCTGAGCTGCAGAATCCCTTTTTAAGCGGGAGCCCGCTGAGATACATATGCCTCTAAAGTATGCTTTATGGGCCTCCCATAAGGTGGACACATCCGCCACAGAGTTGTCATTCAGTTGGAAGAATTTTGTCAGATTTTGAGACAATTGAGTCTCACTGATAGATTTACGGAGGAGAGGGTCATTAAGTCTCCAATGGCAGGTTTTAGGTGTAGATGAGGAAAGTGTGAGGTCGAGCTGAACAGAAGCATGATCTGACCAAGTCATAGGATTCAACTCTGAGGCTACAGAGGATGTTAGTAAGGGGGCCGTGACAAAGAGATAATCCAATTTGGAGTACATTTTGTGTGGGGGGGAGAAGCAAGACAATTGTTTGTGTGGGATGTTTGATTCTCCAAATATCCAGTAGGTTATGAGATCTAATGAGTCTTCGGAAAGAGGCTGATTGCTCAACTTTAGCTGAAGGGCTGGAAGAGATTAGTGTGCGTCTGTCTCTTCTAGGAGACAAGGTCATGTTGAAATCTCCCCCAACAATCATAAATGGCTGAGCATATTTGCAGCGTTTTCCAAATACATCAGTAAGGAATTGTAGTTGACCAGAGTTGGGGACATAAACATTAATCAAAGTAAAAGAGCGTGAGAGATAATCACAGTCCAGAAAAATATACCTGCCCTGAGGGTCCACAAATGAGGATTTAACTCTTAAGGGGTAGGACTTTCTTTTTTTCCAAAATTCTTTATTTATACACAAAGCGTGTTTCCACACAGATCACAGTAACATTGTATATCTATGGATATCACTGTGTTTTACAAACAAACAAAACTCAGTCATAAATACACTTATCAAATTCGTATGAAGTTATCATATAGCGTCAGGCCACCAGCCCTCACGGGCAATACACAGCCAACACTGTATTGGTGCCACTCGGCCTACCGTTCCAACCTCCCATGGGAGTCGTCGGTAGGGCAATAATTACCCATGGGATGTGGTGTGCAATCAAGAATCCACGGACCTGCTCACCTTTTCCTAATATCTAAGAGGTAGCAAGAGCGAAGAAAAGATGGATTGTAAATAGCAACTCCCAAGACATAGTCTGGGGAGTCGAGAAGGGTAAATTCCCGGTTGGGGGAGCAAGTAGAGGGAGGGGGGAATGAGGGGGGGGGTACCCGCGAGCATGGGTCCATATGTCTAACAGCCCTATCTGCATTTTGGTTGGTCCGGCATATCTGCATCTACACTATTGAGGGTAGGGGTCTAACCTCCGGTTTTAGGTCGGGTCTCTAAGACTTTGTCCTTCATCTGAGTAGGTGTAGATGTTCCACAGCTGCCATGTTTGTATGTAAACTTCCTGTCTGTCTTGGCTTGAAAGAATCAGATCTTCCATCCTATTAATGTTGTCTACTTTCCGTAGCCACATTGCTACAGTCGGTGGTTCTGGGGATTTCCAGCAGATGGGGATGCATGTAGGGATGTCATTGGCGTGTAATAAAAGAAAGGCTGGGTCGTCGGGGAGTTGTCTATCTGTAAACCTTTGGGAGATCCTCCTGACTTCCGTCCAGAACGGCCTCAACCGTGGGCAGGACCAAAATATATGGAGCAGGGTGCCGTTCACGTTCTGGCAACGCCAGCATGAGTCTGAGGTCATCCGGAACAGTTTGCCAAGTAGGGCCAGTGTACGGTACCAACGTGTCATGATTTTATAATTTGTCTCTTGGACTTTCGTGCAAATGGAGGACTTGTGTGCGAATGTCAATATTTGTTTTTTTTTTTCTTGGCAGAGAATGTGCAGGGTAGATCACGTTCCCATTTAGCAATGCATGGGATTTGATATCCCTCCGCTGGCGTGGTCAGTGTGTTATATATAATGGACAAGGCGTGTGGTAGTGCTTCCGTGCCCGAGCACAGCTCTTCCAAAGCTGTGAGAGCGTGGGTCCCCGCAAGGGGGGGGGGTGTCATGGTATGGTATGTAGGAAGTGATTGAGTTGGTTGGCCCTCAAAAAGTCCAAGCAATAACTTCCTCCTGGGTACATCAGTAATGCAAGCGTTTTCCAGCGTCCCGCAACGCTAAAGTGGGAGGCCTGAAATGTGCCTGAGTCTCTCAGAGTACGAAATCGCACGTCCCGTATCCCTGGTTCAAATTGCGGGTTGCCTGGGTAGTAGCCTAGCGCATACCTTAAGCGTGGTTCCTATCAGGGGGTGAGTTTGCACCGATCTGTGTAGTGCCGTAGGGCACCACGGCGCTCTCTGCAACGAGATCTCGGGGCAGGACTTTCTAATCAATATGGCCACCCCCGCTTTGCCAGAGGGATCAGAAGCTATAAATGAATCGGAAAATGTTTTGCTGCAAATTTAAAGGATCCCCCAGAACGGAAATGTGTCTCCTGGACAAGGATTATGTCTGCAGCTGAAGACTTGAACTCCTTCAAAGCCACCCAATGCTTATGAACAGAGTTCAAGCCCTTCACATTATAAGTGAGAACCCCAGAGAGCCATCGCAATAATGTCCACGCAAACATAAACAAACAAAATGATCAAAAAAGTCCATGGTGTATCCTGTGGAGGGAAAACATGAAATAGTAGTCAACATTAGTGAAGAATGATGATGAAAAAGAAAAATGTAGGCACAACAAACAAAAAGGGAAAAAATAGGTCAAAAAAGGACCTAAAAAAAAAAAATATATAGCCTGGGGGGTAATAACCCCCCAGGAGTCCGTGGCCGTGGAACAAAAGGAGGCACACTAGGGGCTCCAAATTATCTGGGGAGAACCCCCACTGTCTTCCGACAAAAAACGTAACCACTTTAGCCCCTGACCAAAATACAGCTAAAGGACTAGGCCCCTTTTTGCAAATTGGCACTGCGTCGATTTAACTGACAATTGCACGGCTGTGCGACGTGGCTCCCAAATTTTGAAAAAAAAGCAATGTTTTTTACTTTTTGCTATAATAAATATCCCCCAAAAATATATATAAAAAAAATGTGTTTCCTTAGTTTAGGCCGATACATATTCTTCTACCCATTTTTGGTAAAAAAATCGCAATAAGCGTTTATCCATTGGTTTGCGCAAAATGTATAGCGTTCACAAAATCAGGGGATAGTTTTATTGCATTTTTATTATTTTTAATTTTTTTACTATTAATGGCGGCGATCAGCGTTTTTTTTTTGGGGGGGGGGGGGGGGACTGCGACATTATGGCGGACACTTCGGACAATTTTGACACATTTTTGGGACAATTGTAATTTTCACAGCAAAAAATGCATTTAAATTGCATTGTTTATTGTGGAAATGGCAGTTGCAGTTTGGGAGTTAACCACATGGGGCGCTGGTGTTATGTGTTCTCTAATGTGTGTTTACAATTGTAGGGGGGTGTGGCTGTAGGTCTGACGTCATCGATTGTGTCCCCCTATAACAAGGATGACACGATCGATGCAGCCTCCACAGTGAAGCACGGGGAAGCTGTGTTTACACACAGCTCTTCATGTTCTTCAGCTCCGGGGTCCGATCGCAGCTTTCGGGTCCGTGAGTCCCGCGGTCCTGATCCCAGGGCTTCGGACCAGGTCACGGGAGCGCACCGTGGGCACGCGCCCCTGACCCATGGCTGGGTAGTAGCCGCGGGCACGCGCCCGTGACCCACGGCTGGGTAGTAGTACAGGACGTACCTGTACGTATATCTGCCGTGCCATTCTGCTGACGTATATGTGCAGGAGGCGGTCCTTAAGTGGTTAATAGAGAAATTGAACCATAATCCACGGAAGATACACCCCATTTGCATGGGTGTAAAACTCCCCAGTCTAGTGGCGACAAACTACATAAATTTTTAAAAGCCTTTACAGGTTATCACAGTAAATTTACAGAGGAGGTCTACTGCTAACATTACTGCCCTCGATCTGACCTTCGTGGTGATACTTTACATGCATGGTGCAATTTCTGTTTACATATGACTCCAGACCGACGCTTGCGTTCGCCTTTGTGCAAGAGCAGGGGGGGACATGGATGCTTTTTTATTTATTTTTATTCAGCTTTTTTTGTAAACTGTTCCTTCCATTTTATTAGATTTTTTTTTTACCATTTTTATTATCTCAGGGAATGTAAATGTCCCCTATGATGGCAATAGTTAGTGACAGGTACTCTATTAGACCCTAGATCTTTCCTCTGCCCTCCGACCGCTGGCTGAAAAGAATGATACCAAGATGATACCTAAACCCGCAAGCATCATTCTGGTATAACCATTTAAAGTCCAGCAACATACCAGTACTTTGATGGTTCTTGTTGGACTTGTATTGTAATCTTTCTTTCATGCAGCCTGTTGGCTGAACGAAAAAAAAAGATTGATCGGTGGGTATGCCCACAATTCGATTACCTCCCTTCATCCACCCACTTCTAATGATGGGCATACATGCACCATTTATATATGCCGAAGCATGAGGGCATCCTCCCTCACGGTCAGACTTTTCCACGGGCAAGCCTCCGTCGGAATTTCGACCGCATGTACGCGGCATTAGGAGCAAAAATCGCTCCTCCGCCCCTAATGCCCCCATGCTTCTGCATATATGCTCTTTTAACTGTGGTGGTGAAATCACCTCCTACAGCGTTGGAGTCGTGGCTTTATATATCGTGGGAGCAAACGCTGTTGTTGTCACGCTAAATAAATCCGCACTGCAACTCAATGGCATACCTGCTAAGCAAATGATGGTTAACATTAAAACAATGTAACATTACAGTATAACAGTAAGGTCATACCATATTTTTTTCTTTTTTTTTTTTTAACACTTTGTTTTGTAACTAACTGTTCAACTTTTCGGTTCCAGGTTTGGGTCTCTCAAAATGCGATGGCATCTTGGGAGACCCTGTGTAAGTGTGCCTAGCCTGCGAAATGCTTTACCCTACGCTAAAACTTCACTCGTGTGTGGTAGTGTAAAAAAAACGTATGCCAATGCAGAGACCAGGATTGCCAGGACAGT
Organism: Rana kukunoris; assembly: GCA_029574335.1. Taxonomy (NCBI): domain Eukaryota; kingdom Metazoa; phylum Chordata; class Amphibia; order Anura; family Ranidae; genus Rana; species Rana kukunoris. Next base: position 214,250,655 of record CM056050.1, on the reverse strand, counting down.
CGTGACAATAACGGGTGTCATGCCTAAATCCCTGCTTGCTACAGACGCAACATCTTTTTTGGGGGGCTCGTTGGGAAGGGGTACTCTCATAGAGAAACTGAAAATGTCTCTCATGCAGTCGGCTTACTGCATTTGGTAGGGGATGGTGAGGTGCAGAACCACCTGAATTCAAGGAATGATCTATTCCGTCCTGAAGCTTTGTATATGACATGAGCATTCAGTAAAGCCAATTGGAATAAATATAGACACTATTTTTGTACCAGCGTCTCGCCTTACAGGCAATATGATATGGCATCATCAACTGGTCATTGAGGTCCACCCCTCCCATATTTTTGTTATATTGGTGGACACAGAGGGGTTTCTCCACAACACCAGCCACCGTACGAATTTGTACTGTCGTGTCTACGTGAAGGGTGGTAAGAAGAAAAACATTTTTATTGTCCCACCACTTCACAGCGAGCAAATTATTAAACCTGCAGCAGGCTCTCACCCCCCAGCCTAAGACAGGAATCTACAAGCCGCTGGGGAAAGTCCCGATGATTAGATCACACAGTGCCACGGTTCCTATCTGACAATTTAACAAGTGACTAAAAAGTGGCACGCTGGTGTATTAATTGTCCACGCATAAGTGGTACCCCTTCCTGAATAAGGGTGACACCAAGTCCCAAACAATCTTGCCAGGGCTCCCCATGTAATCTGAGCATCCCTCCGGCTCTACCTGACTATCTTTGCCCTCATAAACCCTAAAGCTCCATGTGTAGCCTGTTGCCCTGTCACAGAGCTTATGGAGCTTGACCCCGTATCTGGCACACTTGCTGGGAAGGTACAGCTTGAAAGACAAGTGGCCAGAGAATTTTATCAGGGACTCATCAACGCAGACAACTTGCTGGGCATTAAACAAGGCTGCAAAACATTTGTTAAAATGGTTTGAGGGGCCAAATTTTGTAGAGCCGGTCGTATTCAGGGTCTCCACGTGGACGACAAAGTTCATTGTCATTGAAATACAAGAACCGCAGGATCGCCTCGTTTAGTCTCCTGGCAGAGAATATGGGCATATGGTCGTTTGGACTTGTGGACCAATAAGTCCGCAAAATGGGAAATGGGTGTATGCCCATGTTGAGGCAAAGGCCCAGAAAGGTCTTAAATTCGGAAACCGTAATTGGTTTCCAATCTCTGCCAAGGCGGGACTGGGAATTAGCGGCAACGTAAGTACCAGCATATAAATTACTCTGGTCCACAATAGATCTATAGAGATCTTCCGTGAAAAAACAGTGAATACAAATCAAGTGACGTAAAATCGACTGTTTCCACCTGAATACTGGGTTGGCCAGTGAATGGGGTTCTGCAGAAGTGGTGGGGACCCAATCAAGATAGGCAAATTCTGCAGGAAGGACACTATGTGCACGACGGGCCTGTCTTTGTCTTTTTCTTGGTGGCAGTGGAACACTACTTGTGCTTGCCACCTCGCCAGCTTGAACTGCACTTATGGAACTCGCCACGTCACCACGTGATACTGCAGTGCTGGATGAACGACCAGGGTGTACTAGGCCGCTGGTGCTTGCCAGTTCACCTGAAGGAATAGCAGCGCTAGTACTTCTCTGCTCCATACAAGGGTCCTGCGGTTCTTGCCCCTCAACAACATCAGAACGGGGTTGGGTACACCTGGCCTTGGCAGGGACCACAACCTTGTCGACAGAGCTATCTGACATGGCACCGCTGTCTTCTATGGCAGTGTTTTTCAACTCCAGTCCTCAAGGCAGACAACAGGTCATGTTTTCAGGCTTTCCATTATTTTGCACAGGTGATTTGGTCAGTTTCACTGCCTTAATAATCCCCACAGCCATTTCATCTGAGGGAAATCCTGAAAACTTGACCTGTTGGTGTGCCTTGAGGACTGGAGTTAAAAAACACTGCTCTATGGGGTTGTATTCTGAGCCAGAATCTGACAGATGCGTGACCTCCTCTTCACTATCTGTCAGGCTCAGAAACTCGGAGGCCTCTTTACTAGTGTACATTTGCTTTGCCATTTTGGGCTCTAAATTTAGTGGTACACTAGTAAGAATTCACAGGTAAAAAGCACCTGACTGTCGGCAAATGTAGAAAACACTACCAAAAAAAAAAAACTGTTGGCGATCATAGGGATCTGCGAACGCTGCAGCAATGTGTGTTGTGTTTTGTAAGTGACCGTGATCAATCGATACTGCACTTGGGTGTAGGGTTGCCACCTCATCCCTTTAACCACTTGACCACTGGGCACTTAAACCCCCTTAATAACCAGACCAATTTTCAGCTTTCGGTGCTCTCACATTTTGAATGACAATAACTCAGTCATACAACACTGTAGCCAAATTAAATTTTTGTCCTTTTTTTCCCACAAATAGAGCTTTCTTTTGGTGGTATTTGATCACCTCTGCATTTTTTTTTTTTTTTGCTATTAATGAAAAAAGAATGAAAATTTTGTAAAAATATGAATTTTTCTTCATTTCTATCATAACATTTTGTAAAAAAAAAAGAATTTTTTTCCTCATAAATTTGGCCTTAAATGTATACTGCTACATATTTTTGGTAAAACAAAAAAAAAAAAAATGCATATTATTTAGTCTGGGTAAAAGTTATAGGGTCTACAAGCTATGGTACCAATTTCTGAAAATTTATCAATTTGATCACATCTGATGTACTGACAGCTTCTCTCATTTCTTGAGACCCTAACAAGCCAACAGGCGGCACTGCAGTGGAGCAGGTGGAACTGGTGGGCACAGATGGCACTGGTGGGCACAGATGGCACTGGTGGGCACAGATGGCACTGGTGGGCACAGATGGCACTGGTGGGCACAGATGGCACTGGTGGGGTGCAGATGAGCACTGATGGGCACTGGTGGGCACGGCTGGCACTGGTGGGCACGGCCGGCACTGGTGGGCACGAGCGGCACTGGTGGGCCCTGATGTGGCACTGGGGGGGGGCACTGCTGGGCACTAATCTCTCTCCTCTTCCCTCACACTGCAATGTTGTGAGGAGAGGAGAGAGGTGCCCCACAATGTTTACATTTGTGATCGCGCCATCATTGGACGGCACGATCACGTGGTAAGGAGCCGCTGCCATTGGCTCCTTACCGAGATCATTGACGCTGCGGGTGGACCCGCCAAGCGCCATGACCACGTGTGCGCGCCCGCGCAGATCTGACGCACGCCGGGTTTGTTTACACACGTGATCGCGCCGTCATTGGACGGCGCGATCACGTTGTAAGGAGCCACCGCCATTGGCTCCTTACCGCGATCATCGATGCTGTGGGTCCCGTGGACCCGGTGAGCACCGGTGATCAGTCGGGCGCGCACACCTGACTCTAACGGAGGACGTCCATGGACATCCTGTTAGAGTACAGGAACCGCCTTATAGACGCATTTCGTCTATAGGGTGGTGACTAAGTGGTTAAAACCGAACACACATTAACCACTTAAGACCCGGACCAATACGCTGGTAAATGACCCAAGGTGTTTTTGCGATTCGGCACTGCGTCGCTTTAACAGACAATTGCGCGGTCGTGCGACGTGGCTCCCAAACAAAATTTGCGTCCTTTTCTTCCCACAAATAGAGCTTTCTTTTGGTGGTATTTGATCACCTCTGCGATTTTTATTTTTTGCGCTATATACAAAAATAGAGCGACATTTTTGAAAAAAAAACACTATTTTTTACTTTTTGTTAAAAAAAAATCAAATAAACTAAATTTTAGTCAAACATTTAGGCCAAAATTTATTTAGCCACATGTCTTTAGTAAAAAAAAAAAATCGCAATAAAAAAAAATAGCTACCTAGCTGGAACAGCGACACTAATACAGCGATCAGAAAAATGATCGCTTAGTGACGCTGGCAATAGGGAGTGAAAGGGTTAACTAGGGCGGTGATCAGAGGGTTAAAACTTTACTAGGGGGGGTGGGGGGGCTATCCTGAACCTAACACTAACTGTTTTTTACAGTGCCTGTCACACTGACACTAAATGCAGTGATTAAATCACTGCATTCAGTAACACTGTGACAGGGGGGTGGGGGGGGGGGGCGATCACAAGGGGTTAATATGCCTATGTGAGTGTGTGTCAGTGTTGTGTTGGTGCACACTTACTTGTCATGTCTTCTCTCATCAGCAGCGCTGGGAAACAGCGCTGCGATGAGAGAATACATCATTTCCTCCTTCCTGGGTAAACACAGGAGGAGGAAGTGACAGGCTGGGAGCGCGCTCCCATTGGCTGGGAGCGATCGCGGGGGGGGGCGGAAAACACGGACATCCGCCCGCAGATCCCGGATCGCTCCCAGAGGTAGGGAGACCCCCGCACGCCGCGGAGGGGGTCCCGATGGGCCCCCTGAACCGCACTCAGGCGGGGACGTAAATTTACGCCCTTGTGCCTGTACGAGCCATGTTGTGGCCGTATATGTGCGTGCGGGGGTCTTTAAGTGGTTAATGACACATATTCTGAGGTTGGTAATTAAATTCTGTGCCTTATCTGCATTAAATTGGCCTCAGAACCTGTGTAATTCATATGTGTTCGGGTTTAAAGGGATGAGGTGGCAACTCTACTTGGGTGGGCTGGGCGGAGGGGCAAAGCACAGGTGCTTGTGGGTATCTGGGCTGATCCCGCTAACTATGCATTTTTGGAACCCTAAACTGCTGGGTACGCTAGTATAGATCTGATCAGATATTTATCTGTTCAGATACTATACCACTAAGGGGGGTGTATGCTTTGAAAGTGGATGTAAGCGTTACTGGCACTAACCTAACGCTGCCTGATGCGACGCAAACCCTAAATGACGCTAAAATGTAATTGATACCTGCCGGGCGATCAGGGGGTTAAACCTTTATTGGGTTATATACGGCGGGTGCCCTGATGCTATAAACAGAAAACTAACCAGCGTCACCCGCAACACTTATACGGTGATCACTGGTGAAAGTGTTATCTCTAGGGGCAATCGGGGGATAAAACATTTATTTTTAAAATTTATGGTGGTAACTAACTCTATAAAAACCTGGCGGTAAACTTTAAAAAATAACTGACTACCTAGCGGCACCAACAACACTAATACAGCGATCAGAAAAACGATTGCTTAGGGACACTGGTGATAGGGGGTGAAAGGGTTAACTGAGGTGGCAATCAAGGGGTTAAACCTTTATTATGGGGGGGGAGGCAGGGGGCTACCCTGGGCCTAAAGCTAATGTCCCTAAAACTTTTTTACTGGCACAAAAGACACTAAATGCAGTGATTAGAAAATAAATGATCACTGCAATCAGTGACAAGTGACTGGCGGGGTTGTGTGCCTGTGTGTGACTGAGTCAGTGGTCTGTTGGTGCAATTCACTGTTCTGATGTCTTCTCTCCTCTGCGCCGGACAAAAAGACTGCCACAAGGAGAGATGACATCACTTCCTCTGCCTGTGTTTACAGAGGAAGCAGATGACTGGCTGGGAGCGATCGTGAGGGGGTGGCTAGAAACGAATAGCCTCCCCCTCATCCCGGATCACTCCCACGGACGAACAGACCGTCACATGTATCGGGGGGTCCCCTGATCGGACCCCTGACTCACGTCAAGGCAGCCATGTACAGGTACGTGATTGTGCCTGTACGTGCCATTCTGCCGACGTATATGTAAATGCGGCGGTCCTTAAGTGGTTAAACTGGACCCCTCCCCCCCCCGGTCCTGTTATACCTGAGGTCAGCGATCACCTGCTAGGAGACATTGGGTTGCTGCTTCACCATTACAGGGATTTAAAATCCTTGTGGTTTCATCTCATAAACGTACCTCAGTAAAGGTACCTATAGGCATTCTAATTGGTCAGTGCCGATCAATAAGAACTCGCCTAGCCCGTCCTGTCAGTGCGGGAGCAGAAAAGAGAAAGCCATAGGGATTTCAAATTCCCGGAATGGTGAAGCAGTGACCTGATGTCTCCTAGTGGTTTATCGTCGGCCTCAGGTACAGGGGGGGGGGGGGGTGTTTCCAGTGTAAGTTCACCCTGCAGATTTTCAGTAAAAGTGAACTTACACTTTAAACTGTTTTGTTTGTTCAAACTACACATTTTCCCATTTAAAAACATAAAATAAAAAAAAAGTGCAAAGTTGAAAAAAAAAAAGACTTTATTTGCAAATAACTTTGCAATGCTCTCTATCAGAATCAAGTTTTTAGTGTCATTTTAAACATGACAAATTGCAGAATAAAATGCGTGCTTTTATCTGCAGTAACACTATTTATTTTCATTCTAAAACAGCTTAAAAATAAATATCATAATATCTTCTGCAAAGTTATTGCCAAATTAATACCGTAGGTTATTAGCAGAAATGTCAAAAATGCTTTGGTCGCACTGCTTTGAGCTCTTTTTTTTGTATATAGTCCTCATTGACGGTCCTCACATTTATGTCCTTATATTTGTTTGAATATAAAGTTATTTGCTCTGGTCTATAGGGTGTGAACAGGTGTGAGAGGCAAATTGGTTAAAGTGATCCACAAATAGGTAAAAGGTTTCAGAAGAAGACCTTTTAATCAAAATGTATGTGGTTCTGCATTTTTTTAATTAACATTTAATTATGAAATACTTGCAGACACTATGCACATTTACTGCTAATTGGCCTTTTGCAGCTTGTGATTCTTTTAGCTTGTCAGCCTCAAACATAAATCTGCATTTATCAATTTAGTGTTAATTGGTGCCCTAGAAGCTCTGCTGTGAAAACCATGTTAAATGCGTTTAACTTGCTGTAAATTTCAATTGTGATAAGTGAAATGGAAAATAATTGTAGTCGCATAATGGCTGATTGAGGCATATAATATTATTTGAAAATTAGCTGTTTTTTTCTGCTACTGCATTTAACCTTGGTCAATATGATTGGTAAAACACTACTTTTAATAATAGAAATTAAAATAATAGGCCCTACCCCACACCCACCCACCCCTATCGGGAGCAGTCTGTGGGCGGGGGGGGGGGGGGCGAGAGGCAGTATGGGGGGGGCACTGAGGATGGTTCAGGGGTGGTGGAGTCAACCAGACACAGACCAGACCTTGGATATGTTCCTCCTCTTATGGGGTAGTGGTGGGGACAGTTAGAGTTCCCTGATTCATGGATTCCCTGTAGTGGGTCCAGCAGGCCCAGGTGTGTCTGAATTTTTCGTGGGTGTCATGGGCCTGGTGGATGAGTTGTTCCATGTCTTCAATCTTCCTGACACGGGTATGCCAGTCTTCAAGTGTGGGGGGTAGTGTGGTTTTCCAGCGCAGCGGGATACACTGCGTAGCTGCATTGATGAGGTGCAAGGCAAGGGATTTGTGATATTGGGATCTAGGTAGGGAGGTGTGATGTAGAAGATATTGGGCCGGGGTAAAATCCACCTGGAATGTAGTAATTTGGATAATGCGTTCATGGACTTCTTTCCAGAACGGTTGTAGGCTGGGGCAGTCCCACCAGATATGGAGGAGTGAGCCCGTGGCCGAGCCGCATCTCCAACATTCCGGGGGAACGGTCGGGAAGATCCTGTGTAGTTTATCTGGGGTCCGGTACCATCTGGAACAGAGTTTAAACCGGTTTTCTTGTGCCGAGACGTTAACAGACCCCTTATGAACACATTCCCACACACGTTCCCAATCGGCGTGCGACAGGGCCGACGGCAGCTCCCTGTCCCAGAGCTTACGTGCAGCGTCACAGGGCTTAACTTGGGATAGTATCAGGGCATAGAGCGATGAGACTAGATGTCGTTGGGGGCTCTGAGCATTGCAAAGTTGTTCCAGAGGGGCAAGGGGTCTATACCAGAGGGAAGAGGCGGGGGCGCCAGCAAAGAAGTGCCTAAGCTGAAGAAATTTGAAAAATGGAATGGACAGTTGCGGGAAGTCAGCAATCATTTCCGAATGGGTGTAGAGTAACGAGTCACGGAAAAAGTGATGAGCCCTCACCTGTGGGGGGTGGGAATCATTTGAGGTGCCAGAGGCCACGATACCGGCCGGAAAATCCGGGTTGTTGAGTAAAGGGGTCATAGGGCCAGGTGATGGTGTCAGCCCCTGGGATCTGCAGAAGGTCCTATATGAGAGCAGGGTGGGGCCAATCAGTGGATGCGTCAAGCAAGCTCTAGGAGTCGTGCGGGCGCTTATCCAAGGGAGATGGGAGATGGGAAAGTCAAGAAATGCGTTCTCGACAGTTACCCAATCCTTCTCTTTTGTGTGAAGGTGCCAGTCCACTAATCGCTCAAGAAGGCAAGCCTTATGGTACAGGGCCAAGTCCGGAAGGCCGAGGCCACCCTTCAGCTTGGGAAGGACGAGTTTGTCCCATCGCAGCCTAGGAGGGTGTCCGGCCCATAGGAAGGCCCTGCACAGCCCTTTAAGGGAAGCAAAGAAGGGTAGTGGGAGTTTAATCGGGACTGCTTGCATGAGGTATAGGAGCCTGGGGAGCATGTTCATCTTGAGGATGGCAGCCCTGCCAAACCAGGAAAAATGTCCCTTTTGCCATTTAAGTAGGTCTTCCCTAATCTTACGTAGGGCGGGTAGGAAGTTTGCCGTATAGAGGTCGGTCAGGTTGGTTGGGATCTGAATTCCGAGGTACTGAATACCGTCTGCGTCCCACCTAAAGGGGAAATTTTGTTTGCATAAGGCAACCACCGTGCTTGGGAGGGAGACGTTCAGTGCGGTGGACTTCCCAAAGTTAATTTTAAGATTGGATATGGTGTAAAACAGCTGGAAGTCGAGGAGAAGATTTGGGATCGTAGTGATGGGGCTCGAGAGGAATAGGAGGATGTCGTCCGCGTAAGCGGCTATTTTACAACACTTACCGGGGATGTCAATACCCTGGATATTGGGGTTGTCCCTAAGTCTACGGAGGATAGGTTCCATAGTGAGGATGAAGATGAGGGGGGACAATGGGCATCCTTGCCTGGTGCCATTCTTGATGGGGAAAGCGTCTGATAGGAGGCCGTTGACCCTGATTCGTGCAGTGGGGACCGAGTATAAAGCCATAATCATCTGCCTGAAGCGGGGCGGGAGCCGCATTATGCTTAGGACCGCCGCCATGTAATCCCAGGCCACCCTATCAAACGCCTTCTCGGCGTCCAGGGAAAGGAAGAACCCCTTTTTACGCGAGGAGGTTAACCAATAGTGGACATTCAGGGCTTTGGTAGTGTTGTCCCTGGCTTCCCTTCCAGGGACAAAACCCACCTGATCAGTGGAGATGGTGGCGGGGAGGAGTGGGAGCAATCTGTTAGCTAGGATTTTGGCGTACAGTTTAACATCTACGTTCAGCAACGAGATTGGGCGATAATTAGGGACTAACGTGGCATCTTTCCCGGGCTTGGGTATCAGGGATATATGGGCTTCCAGCAGGTTATTATTGTGCGGACATGAGGTTGAGAGATCATTGTAGGCTGCCAAAAATTTCGGGATCAGGACGTCTGCATATGTCTTATAATAACTGGTCGGGAGGCCGTCTGGGCCCGGGCTCTTCCCGGGTTTGAGTTGTCTGAGGGCCGACAGCGCTTCCTGCGTCGAGATAGGTGCGTCTAACCGAGATAGATCTCCCAGAGGGGTTAATGGGGAGCCGTAGTCGCGTAGGAAGTCGTGAATAAGCGTTGTCCTATCCGGGACCGGTGGCGACGTCGTGGGTGTGGGGAGGGCATACAATTCCGAGAAGTACCGGACAAATTGATTCGCGATGTCGTCGGAGGACGTGAGTGAGGTTCCCGAAGGGGAGGTGATGGAGTGGATTGTGTGCGACGATTTCTTCTTTTGGAGAACGGAGGCCAAAAGTTTCCCCGACTTGTTGCCGAACTCGTAGAAGAGTTTATTAGAGAGGGTACATTTACGTTTCAAGGTTCTCTGAAGTTCGCCCAGGAGTTCTTCCCGAGCTCTCAACAGTTCCGCATGAGTGTGAGTGGCCAGTGTGCATTTGTGAACGCGTTCTAGTGTTTGAACCCTGTTGGAAAGCTCTGTCATCCTGGCCTTCCTAAGTTTGTTGCGCTGAGCTATCAGAGAGATGAATTCTCCCCTGACAACACATTTGTGAGCCGCCCACACCAGTTTAGAGGAGGAGTCCTCCCTGGCATTTTCGTTAAAATAATTCGTTAAGGTGTCTGCAACCGATTTGGAGAGGTCTGCGTCTAGTAAAATGGAGTCATCCAACCGCCAAATCATGGACCTGGCCCGCTGTGAGGGGATCCGCAGGGTCACAGTGATCGGATGGTGGTCCGACAAGAGCATTGGTTCGATCGTAGCCTCTGAGAGGGAGGTGAGATCCGATTGTGTTAGAAAGAAGTGGTCTATTCTCGTGTATTTCTGGTGTAGGGAGGAGAAGTATGTGAAGTCTTTCACGTTCGGGTGCAGCGCGCGCCATGTGTCGTGAAGGGTCAGCGTAGCCAGTTGTGATTTTATAGCGTGAAGGGCCCTATAGGTCAGGCAAGAGGAACCTGAGGAGGTGTCAAGGGAAGGCGTGAGGGAGACGTTGAAATCACCACCCACTACCAGCGTGCCCGATTGGAAGGCGGTCAGGTTGTAGAGCATCGCGCGGAAAAAAGGGACCTGTTGAGAGTTTGGGGCATAAATGTTAGCGATTGTGTAAGTCCGCCCGTGTAGTGTGCCCTTGAGGAAGATGTATCGCCCCTGTGGATCCCTTTGAATGTCCATAACTTGAAAAGGGCATTGCCTGGAAATTAGGATGGACACCCCTTTGGATTTTGCACTATCATTGCTGGCATGATGTACTATTGGGAAATTTCTATCGTGTAACTTCGGGACGTTGTCAGATCTGAAATGTGTTTCTTGGATGAGCGCTATGTGCGGCTTCTCCTTCCACAGTAAATGAAGGAGGCGGGAACGTTTCTCCGGCGTGTTGAGGCCACGTGCGTTCAGGGAGTATAGCTTCAGTTTGGATGAGGAGCGTGTGTCCCCAGCCCCAGAAGGTGGGGTGGCAGCAGTAGCCATTGTCGCGAGGGGAGGGAGGGCAGGGTCCCCTGTAGAGGCGAGGGGGGGGGGGTTGAAACAGGCGAGGATGGAGGGGGAGGGGGGGTGTCGTATGTGGAAGTATAGAAACAGCTATTGAGAACTGTCGGTCAGCTTATAGTTACAAAATACCGATTAAGTGATAGGACTGTGTCCCTGCACTTAGTATAGGAACAGGAGAATCGGAATGGTACGGGGTGCAACGCGTCCTCAGGTCTCAAAGATCGACCACGGAGGGCACCTTGCACCACCGTAGTGGGGTTGACTCGAACTAGAACAGAACAGGAGTCTCGTACACAGTAACGCAGTGAACAGATATCTTTGAAAAAAAAAAAAGAAACTAACAGAGCCGTGTGTCTACTAGCCACCTCAGAACAGCCACATAGCAAACCATCTGGCATTGGGAGGTCGTCCCCTACTGCAGGACATAGTATAGGCACAGGCATTCAAGGGAGTAGGCAGAGTAATGTCGGTCAGCGACTAGCGACATAGATTGTGTATGTGTGCCCCCAAAGAGGACGGCGGTCCCAGCGTGTCATGCATGGGCAGCCTGGAATCCTCCACCCCGACCGCCGCAGCAGCGAACCCCGTGGGGACAGGGGCACCCGCTACGGGCGGGCGGGGAGGGGGAGCAGAGCATGACATGTACAGCATTGTACCAGAGGGAGAAAATGAAGGGTGGGAGGTTGTGATATACTCAGCCCAGACCTGTGAACATGGAGGATCTATATTACTTACAACCCCTAAGTCATGAGGGAGAGTTCGCTGAGTGGGAAAGCAGCGAAACATGTCAGTCATTTGGTGGCTGCTTGATTCCCGTTAGCGGTGGCCTCTTATACTTGCTGTGAGAAGGAGTGACCGTCTGCCTCCAGTGCGTCCCTGAAGCTCCAGGTGTTTGCCATTGCGGATGTGGCCCCGTGAGGGAGGGTACAGGGGCCTGCAGGCATCGCACTGTATGAAGGGTTGAAGTCCACTTGAGCGTAACAGTCAAAGACAGAAGCGTAGTGAGGAGCCAAGATCCATAAGTCCCAAACGTATGGAGGGGAGCGTGACAGCCGGTTGTCATGGTGCAATGAGTAGGCGGGGGAGGCCAGCGGATCGGGGGGGCGGCAGATGGAGTCCCTGCAACATGAGAAGTTCCACAGCACCGCCCGCGCCAGGACCGGGGTTTCTTCAGTTCCCATTAGGGCTGGTAAAGGGGGCGGCAAAGTAAGTCCCGGACGGAGGATCTTCAGCCAACCAGAGGCATCTAGAGGTGTGCACCTGCGCATCCAATCAAGGTCTCACAAAACTAGGGCACGCCAGGCTTCCGGGTGACGTCGCAGCGCACGGCACTCTGGGGGATGTAGTGTCTAGTGGGAGTCCAGGCCAAGCGGAAATGACAGGTGTATCGCCGTGAGCCGCCTTCCACCATTTTAAGCGATTAAAGCGAAAAATACACAAACTAAAAGATACAAAGTCAAAGCAAAAGGAGTCAGGGATCCAAAACAGTTTGCAGGACAGGGGGCAACTGGGAAATAAAGTCATAAAACACCCGTGGGGGGTTTCCACCTCTGTACCTGTGCATAAGTTGTCAGATATCTCTTCTGGCACGCCTGGCTCCTGGCGGGGTCTCCGGGTCCCGTTCGCCTCTGGCGGGCTGAGAGCCCGCGGGGTGTCTGGAGGGAGACGGGGACCTCCTCCTGCGGTGCCTGGTGGCTTGGGTCTCCATGGGTATCTCCTGTGCTTTGCTCCATCTGCCCACCGAGCGCCTATACGGTGCGTACCAGTCGGGGACCTGAACCAGCGGGGTGCCAAGAGTTTCGCAGAAGCGGGTCAGATCTTCTGGGACCCGTAGTGCCGCATTGCGGCCCTGGTGGGATGCGGCGAGGCAGAACGGAAACTTCCACTTGTAGCGGATGTCCCGAGCCCTGAGGACATCCAGAAGAGGCCGGAGGTCCCTCCGGTGTTGCAGGGTGATCCCCGAGAGGTCTTGGTAGATCTGGATGGGGGAATCGCCATGTGAAAGCCGTTGTCCCCTGGCCCGCTGCAGTATTTCCTCCTTCAGCGTATAGTCCACTATGCAGCATATCACATCTCGGGGGGGGGGGGGTCGGTGTCCCTGCCTCTGGGGCGGAGGGCGCGATGGATCCGCTCCATTGCTATACGGGATTGCGGGGGTCTGCCAAGTACCCCGTTGAAGATGGCTACTGTCTCCAGTTGGATCTGGTCCCCCTCAACGGATTCCGGGAGCCCCCTCACCCTAAGGTTGTGGCGGCGCCCCCTGTTGTCCAGGTCCTCCAAGTGACGGTTAATGTCCCTGAGTTGGAGCGTATGGTCATCTATCTTCCTCGTGGACCGGTGCAGGACCTGGTCATGTTCTTCAATCACCCGTTCCGTGGTTGTTACTCTGTCTGACAGGGTACGGATGTCGATCCGCAGCTCCGCAATGGCCGCGGAGAGGGTGTCCTTGATGTCTGAGGCGATGGCTCTGAGGTCCAAGATGGTGAGCTGTGGTAGAGGCGCTGTAGTCATCCCTCCCTGGCCGGTTGTTGGTTGAGGAGAGGTTGCGGCTGGCGGAGCTGACAGAATTATGTCAGAGGATACAGGAGGTGAGAGCAGGGTCGAGCCCTGAGAAGCAGTGGAGTGGGAGGACGCCATGTTCCTGCGGGACGAGCGGAACATCTCCGGTATGTTCTGTCCGTGGGTCCCGGTGTGTTCCCGTGGGGATCGAGAACGGGAGGTTGATGACTGCCTTGAGGCTGTGCCCATGGTGGTCTGACAGCTGAAATGGGGGCAAAAACCTTGGTGTAAAGACGTGGTCTGCTCTGAGGTAGCCGGAGCTCAAAGATTAGGCGTCCATCTTCCTGCTCAGTCCGGCCACGCCCCCTTAATAATAGAAACTTAAAGCATACAAGTTTTCTATTTTTAAACTTGGTGCAGCTATCACAAGGTACCACTAGTTTATCATGTTATTGGCTAGACATTCCTCTTCTCTGCAGAATTTTGAAACTGATATTACTTTGGTATGTAAGACTTGACTTCCCTGGCCTTAGAATTAATTTCCTCTGGCTGTCCTTGTGGCCATTATGAGACACTAGAGACTAACTGATCAGAGGGATGACTGTTGGCAGGCCTTAGTTCAAATTGCATATATTTTATGCACTTTTGTGGGGAAACCAAATGGCAAATAAAGAGAAAATATAGTGTATACAATTGCAACACAAGTCATATTGTAATTGAATGTTATTAAACATTGCCTTTCCTTTTCAATCTGCAACCACTGTAATTTTCTGAAAATGCAATGCGATATGGCTGGAGGTGTTCTGTACACAGAATGTGTACTGATCACAGCCCAGAAAGATAATTTTCTGCTTGTGTGATTGGCTGACCGATTTTCACAGAAGTCTGCACTAAGATAAATGTCACATTTCAGTCATCCCTGAGATACTCCCAATAGGAAATCATGTCTAAAGTTGTTTGTCATTATGGCCCCAGTAGGTGCTGCAGCTGATTGATAATTATGAAACCACTCCCATTAGATCCTCTTTACCACATGGACACAGACAAAAACAGGGATTTTTTTCAGAATAATAAAAGGTAGGAATCTGCAACAAAGTTTGTTAAAATCCTTGCAAGTAGATCGCCTAGAGGGGATTTTTTTTGTTATTCTCAACAAAAGTCAAGTTACTCTTTAATGCAGAACTGACAACTGCAGATCAGAGGTTAACAGAGTTGTAAAGAAAAAAAAAAAATCCCTAAAATTAATGTCTGCAAGGTAGACAAACAGAATAGTGTAATGATTCTGTTAACAAACGAGTAAATACCTATTAAATTCCTTTTCTATATCACCTCTGGCGTTCTAGCTTCTGTTCTCTCATTCACTTCCTGGTTTGCATCACTTGTTCATGGAAGAACTACATTTCCCAGTATGAATTGCGGCACGCCCAGTAATTTACACCTCCTTGAAGTCTCTAACACGTAGCGAGCGTCCTGCCGCACAGATGTAGTTCCCAGGAGGGGCGAGCACGTCACTGACCACCGCAGTAAAGCCTCCCTTCACAATGGTGAGTAACAATCAGACAAGCAGGAAGTGAACAGAGGAAATAGAGCAACTTCTGAGCAAAAACAAACAATGAGGAAGTGAAAAGAGGAATGTCTGCAGGTAAAGGATGCTTATTATGAAAAAAATAAAAAAAATCCTTTACAACCCCTTTAATATGGCACTATAGGCCCACTATAAGTTGACACCAGTTTCAGAGACTGACTTAGGATTTTTTTTTTTTTTTTTCTGGCTAATCAAGTGAATAAGCAAGCACCTTGTGACACCTTCCCTTAGTTAGGACTTGAGGTTTGTTTACGTTTCTGTAAGAGTGGTAATTAGCCGTTATGCTTCCTAAGTAAAAGTCTTAGCACAGTTATTTAACAACTTCAATACATGGCACTTATAGCCACTTCCTGCCCAGGCAAATTGTTAGCATTCAGTGCTTTTGCACTTTGACAATTGTGCAGTTCTGCAAAACTGTACCCAAATGAAATCTTTATTATTTTTTTGGGACAGGGAGAGCTTTCTTTTGATGGTATTTAGTCATAACTGAGGTTTTTTTTTTTTTTTTGCTGAATAAATGACATAAGACCAAAGAAAAAAAAAAGTTTCTCTTTGTTATAAAATGTTGCAAATAAGTAATTTGTCTTCACTGATTGGCACTGACGAGACTGCACTGATGGGTACTCATGAGGCAGCACTGATGGACACTGATAAGCTGCATTGATGAGGTGTTGCTGATAATGCTTTCCATTTTTGAAAATGGCTCGGTTTACATCCATATGGATATGGCAGTTTGTAAATTGGCGATGTGTAAGGAAACTGATAGCAGCTGGGGAATAGCAAAATATTTGCATGTCATCAGCATAGAGATTGTATTAAAATCCATTAGAGGCAATCAACTGACCAATAGAGAGATTCCCGTTGAAGTCACGTGAGCGTGATGTAACACGTAGGACTCAGGCATACGGACACCGGAAGTGACACAACAAGGCCCTGAGCCCGCTGCTAGGTTTTATGCAATGCACTTTACATCATTTGAAATGTGAGTACCTTTTTTATCTAAATAAATTGTAAATTTTAAAACACCAAACATACTACACCAAGAGGCTCTGTATTCTCTTATTTCTACATCCATGCTCAAGCCCCCAAGTGGCCCCCCCATCCCGCATCCACACATTACTGGAAACGCTGGAGAAGGAATAAATCCCCTCCCCCTACTTCGAATGACCTAGCATTCCACTATATCTTTCAATGCTGCTTACCTTACAGCAGTAAGGTAAGAAGGTAGTAGACCCATGGGTGTTTGTTACACCGAAGAGCCACCTCTCACAGAAGTCACAGTTCCACCTGTTACTGTTACAGAGCACCAGCAACACTACACTCTGCACCCTGGATCCAGGGGAATTGTTTTTCCCCTTCTGAGATTCGCCAGCACTTTTTGCACTTTTTGCTACACTCACAATGGACTTTATTTCCATTTGTTTCTAATTCTACAGGCATTGTTTTTTATTCTAATTATTATCAATTATTGAATATTTATTATCATTGCACTTTATATATTGTTGCACCTGTAGTTACTTTGCAGCACAGCAGCACTTTATGTATATAATTTATTCTCTCTGCATTCATATATCTAGGTTTATATGTTATTTCACGAGGAAGCGCAACACCAATATTTCATTTTTTTGTGATTACGGTTTTTGTGGCACCCTTGAGCAACTCTATTTACCCATAATAGCGCATGAATACCCCTGTTTTACATATAAGTCTGGTCACGTGATCCCCGTCTTAGCCAACAGTGGCTGCAGGGATAAGGAGAGAGCATTAGCCAACCCTCCAGCACAAGCGTCATTTCCAGCGCGACCACAGGGGGAAGAGGCAGGACAGAGGCTGGGGCCTATTTCCCTTTCCAGTCCAGTGCAGAGGCGCTGTGGGAGTCTGGAAACGATATGTGAGCCACTGTGAAGCGCTGTTCATCTGCAATGGAGGACACAGAGGTTACAGTGGTGGGGACAGGCACCAGCAAGGCCCAGTTAGGAGGCAGCAGTGTAAGTCTGCCTTTTCCCCTTACCTGTATTTCTTTCTTTACAGTCTCCTTTGTTTCTAAATCCCCCCTAGGGGCCTGTCTGGGCACTGGAATGGGCACATTTATTTCCTATAGGGGAGGTCCATTTACTGGGAAAGGGTCTCGCTAAGGATTCCCCTGCTTTCTTTCCTCTCCCCAGGTCAAGACTTCTGACACAAAAAAAATAAGTGTCCTTCATGTAGGACAAAGATGGGCAAGAGTTGGAAGAAAGCGCTATGCAGCACATGCATTTCTTCTTTAGTTCAGGAGGAATCAGCCTCTGTACGGGAGGAGTTGATTGCCTCTGTAAAGAGAGAACTTGTTGCCACGTTTCAAACTTTTCGTGACTCATTAGTTTCCCCTTCCTCTACCCAGTCCTCCACTTCACAGTCCTCCCAGGACTCTGTGGCTTTACCAGCCTTAGAATCTTTAGATGAAGAGCCTGTTACCAGGGAAGGTCACTCCCATGTTCCTACTAGCGAGGATTCAGAGGACGAGTCAGCAGTGTAAATTATCCCTGGAAGAGGTGGATGGGCTACTTGGGGCCATTTAAGTTTACATGACCGCATGTATGCAGGTCTAAGTGAACCCAAGAGTCAGACATTTCCGCTCCACTCAGTCATTTCTGACGCTATAAAAAAGGAATGGCAGGATCCAGAGAAAAGGCCTTTTTTCTCAAAAGCCTGTAAAAGGTGCTTTCCTTTTGAGGAAGATCCCTCTGCAGTATGGAATAAAGTCCCTAAACTGGATGCAGCCTTTTTCTCAAGTTTCCAGGTCCACTGATCTGTCTTTTGAGGACATGGGGGTTCTAAAAGACCCTATGGAAAAATGCATAGATCTCCTACTTAAAAGGTCATGGCAGTCGATCATGAATAATTTAAAACCTGCTATGGCCACAACGTGTGTAGCCAGGAGTTTTGGACTAACCAGTTAATGTCCCATAGGTGAATCCTCCACTATAAACAAAAAATCTTAGATTCTTTTTCCACTTTATCTTCTGCAGTTGCTAACATAGCTGATGTTTCAGCTGAATCAATTAAGATGTCGGCAAGATCTGCAGCCTTGACTAATACTGCAAGAAGGGCATTGTTGTTAAAGAGGTGGTTCACCCTAAATATAAGCCCTCCCATGTGATCCAGCATACTGGCGTCAGCGCCAGTATGCTGGTTTTTTTTTTTTTTTTAAATCCATCACTTACAGTATTATGTAAAATTTTAATCTCTTAACCCCGTGGTGGACGGCACCAGTATAGCGCGTCACATCTTGCGAAAATACCCGATAAGGACTCGGGTAATCTCGGCGAAAATGCGGCGCCTGCGCACAGACCTAGGAACTGACTGTGCAGGCGCCGTATTTCTCCGAGTCCTACGGCTATGGCGCGTCACGCCCTCCGAAAAACGCCGAAATATGACTCAGAGAAATACGGCGCCTGCACAGTCAGCTCCTAGGTCTGTGCGCAGGCACCGCATTTTCGCCGAGATTACCCAAGTCCTTATCGGGTATTTTCGCAAGATGTGACGAGCAATACTACGTCCACCACAGGGGAAAAAAATTAAATTTCAGCATAATACAGTAAGTGGGGGATTAAAAAAAAACATCATACTGGCGCTGACGCCAGTATGCTGGATCACATGGGAGAGCTTATATTTAGGGTGAACCTCCGCTTTAAAGACTTGGTCAGATGATGCAGCTTCAAAAAATGAGCTTTGTGGGATTCTTTTTTTGGGGGACCTTCTTTTTGGACCTGATCTAGAAAAACTCCTAGACAGGGCAGCTGACAGGAAAAAAATCTTTCCCAATTAAAAATTAGAAACAATCCCCAAAATGTTTTTTTTCAACCTTAAAATGCTTAGAAAAGACCACAAACCCCAAGGAGGCAGGAGGAACTGGGCCGCACAGAAGGCTAAAGGAAAGGGCGGAATCCTTTCCCATACCAAATCCCAATGCCATGCGGGTAGGCAGGAGATTACACAAGTTTCTTCCGCAGTGGTCAGCGGTAACATCCAATCAGTATATCCTGACCACTCTAGCCCAGGGTTACATCATAGAGTTCTCCGAGGCTCCACCAAGCAGGTTTTTGATAAATGCCCCAAAAGACCCAGAAAAATCCCTGGCCTTGAAGTCCTCATTGAGAGAACTGATTCAACAGGGTGTGGTGGTAACAGTACCTTCAGAAGAACTGGGGTTCCATTCACACATCTTCCTGATAAAGAAACCAACAGGAAAATTCAGAATGATACTAAACTTGAAGCCTCTGAACAAATCTGTCAAATACAGAAAATTCAATATAAGGAAAGAAAAATAGACAGCCGCACTCCAATGGATGAAAAGACTTAAAAATAGTGCCTGTTTATTCCAGTCAAAAAACTAAAACAGCAAAAACAGCAAACAGTGGGGTAACAAAAGCTGACGCGTTTCACATCGACAACCAATGCTTAGTCATCAGCTATGACTAAGCATCGGTTGTCGATGTGAAACGCGTCAGCTTTTGTTACCTCACTGTTTGCTGTTTTTGCTGTTTTAGTTTTTTGACTGGAATAAACAGGCACTATTTTTAAGTCTTTTCATCCATTGGAGTGTGGCTGTCCATTTTTCTTTCCTTATATTGCACCACGCATTGCCTGCACCCATTTGGGTTTTTGAACTTTACTCACCACTGAAGAGTGTCGTCTGGAGCGGCGGTTTTCCCTTTATCCTACAGAAAATTCAAGATGGATTCAATATTTTCGGTCAATAGTCTATTGACGCCAGAGTGTTACATGGCGTCAATAGACTTAAGGGATGCATATTTGCACATCCCAGTCTCCCCTCATTCACAGAGGTACCTGTTTGGCAGTATGAATGGGGGGAGTAGTACATCATGTGCAATTCAGGGCCCTTCCATTCGGGCTGTCATCCTCGCCTCAAATTTTTACCAAAGTAATGGCGAAATCCCTAGCCCCGCTTTGTCTACAGGGGGTGGCAGTTATACCCTATCTAGACGACCTGTTATTCTTCGCCTCATTGAAAGAAAGGTTAGTAGACAACCTATCCAAGGCGCAAAGCTACCTGGAATCTCTGGGCTGGATTTTGAACTTACAAAAGTCATCCCTAGTTCCATCTCGGGGGATCTGTTTCTTGGGTTACCAAGTCGATTTGGTGAACCAAAAAATGTTTCTTCCACAGGAGCAACAGGTCAGAGTTCAGGACACTGTGTTGCGGCTACAGTCCAACCAGCCTATAACAGTAAGGCAGGTAATGTCGACATTAGGAGTCCTGACTTCAACAATGCTGTCTATTTAATGGGCAAGACTGCATTTCAGATGCCTTACAAGCCTTTCTCCTGAGGTCATGGGATCACAATCTCAGATCCCTGGATACTTAGATAAAAATCCCATCACAAGTGAAGAGGTCACTTTATTGGTGGAAGGATCAGGAGGTCCTTTTAAGAGGTCTGGAGTGGTCCTTTCCAGTAGAAAAGAGACCGACTACAGAAGCCCAGTGTGTGGGGATGGGGAGCCCACTTGGGGGAAAACATTTCATCCATGGGTTTTGGATGAAAAAAGAGTCAAAAGATCCTTAACCTGGCGAGAGCTAAAGGCGATTGCATTGGCCCTAATAAAGTTTGCTCCGGGCCTCCAAAATCACCATGTTCAGATGTTAACGGGCAACACCACAGCGGTGGTATACCTAAACAGGCAAGGGGGCAAAAAAGGCAGACCTTTGCAAATTCTTGCTGCAAAAATTCTTCAGTGGGCAGAAAAGAACTTGCGGTCCCTTTCAGCTATCCATTTAAAGGGGTCCCTGAAGAGGGTGGCGGGTTACCTGGTGGGAGTCAGAGTGCTCTCTGAACCCGAAGGTCTTTGTGGAAATTTCCGACAAGTGGGGTCAGCCAGAAGTGGACCTGTTTGCCTCAAGGGTAAATTCTCAAGTACCTCAATTCTTTTCCCTAAACAGACTGGACGGGTCTCTAGGAATAGACGCTCTGGCACATCCTTGTAGGTTTTGCCTGTGCTTTGCGTTCCCCCCCGTTTCAGTTAATCCCTTTAGTTCTGAGGGAAAAGGTACCGTCATCTTGATTACCCAATACTGGCCCAAGAGAGCTTGGTACTCGACGGTCCTAGGAATGGCGACCAAGCCATGTTGGCATCTGCCTCTCAGGCAGGATCTATTAATACAGGGTCTTGTAAATCACCCAGATGTGCCCAGTCTCTCCTTTGCAGCCTGGTATCTGAGAGACAACTCTTAAAGACCATTTAGTTTCTACACTGCTAGAAAGCAGGAAGAAAGTGACGAGGGCCATATACACCAAGGTGTGGAAAGTGTATACTTCCTGGTGTAACTTATCTGGTCAAGATCCAAACAATCTTAGGTCCATTTTGGAGTTTTTGCAAGAGGGAGTAGATAAGGGTCTGGCAATCAGTACTTTAAAGGTATAGGTATCTGCTCTAGCAGTATTTCTGGTAAGATCCGTGCCCTCAGAACCACTAGTAGCTAGGTTCTTCAAAGCCCTTACAAGGTCTAGACCGGTTCAGAGCAAAGGTTTCCCGAAATGGAATATCTTGGTAGTTCTGCAATCCCTGGCATGAAAGCCATTTGAGCCTTTAGTAGACGCATCTCTTCGAGATCTTAAGTTAAAAACTCTATTCCTGGTCGCTATAACCTCAGCACACAGGATCAGTGAATTACATGCCCTGTCAATAAGTGAACCTTATTTATTGTTTTCAGATAGAATTGTTCTAAGAACAGATCCAAAATTTTGCCTAAGGTAGCATCAACAATTAATCTTTCCCAGGATATTGTGCTACCTACTTTCTGTGCAAATCCCTCTGGGGAAGTGTGCCTCGCTGTACCCGCACCACCAGAAAGTGTGCCTCGCTGTACCCGAACCACCAGAAAGTGTGCCTCGCTGTACCCGCACCACCAGAAAGTGTGCCTCGCTGTACCCGCACCACCAGAAAGTGTGCCTCGCTGTACCCGCACCACCAGAAAGTGTGCCTCGCTGTACCCGCACCACCAGAAAGTGTGCCTCGCTGTACCCGCACCACCAGAAAGTGTGCCTCGCTGTACCCGCACCACCAGAAAGTGTGCCTCGCTGTACCCGCACCACCAGAAAGTGTGCCTCGCTGTACCCGCACCACCAGAAAGTGTGCCTCGCTGTACCCGCACCACCAGAAAGTGTGCCTCGCTGTACCCGCACCACCAGAAAGTGTGCCTCGCTGTACCCGCACCACCAGAAAGTGTGCCTCGCTGTACCCGCACCACCAGAAAGTGTGCCTCGCTGTACCCGCACCACCAGAAAGTGTGCCTCGCTGTCCCCGCACCACCAGAAAGTGTGCCTCGCTGTCCCCGCACCACCAGAAAGTGTGCCTCGCTGTCCCCGCACCACCAGAAAGTGTGCCTCGCTGTACCCCGCACCACCAGAAAGTGTGCCGCGCTGTACCCCGCACCACCAGAAAGTGTGCCGCGCTGTACCCCGCACCACCAGAAAGTGTGCCACGCTGTCTTGTTCATGTCCTGTGTGTTGTGAGAGACACACGACTGGTCTGGAGCAATGGATGTTTATTTCAGTACAGGCTGTACACTGCAACATGCATCTCAGGACAGTACATCGTATCTGCTTCCTACATGTGCACACTCTAAGATGGCTGCTATGCCCCTTGACCCTTGTCATCACTGCTGGGTGGAGCCAGCCTTAAAGTGCCAGCACATGTGGAACCCTTCAGGTATAACACCTTCCATCCATCCCTCAAAAAAAAAACACAATAAAACAATAACAGGCACAAAACATTAACTGATAACTGTCCAATAACAGTCCTCCAAACACAGAATTACAGGACTTCAAGCTTCCAGGGACAGTTGCGGGGTTAATATGTCATTAAATCACTTCCTTCGGCCCCGTCGAAAGTCTCGTAACCGCTCTTGCAACTGAAACCGGTCAGGAGGGAGACAGTGTCGTTGAGGCCGAGCATCCAACGATTCGGGACCAGAGGAAATAGGGCTGGCCGGAATGGGGACCGGCAGGGCCAAGAAGGGATCCCCCAACTCAGAGGGTAAACGGACCTCCGGACCACAGCTGTAGGGCTCTGTTGGAGCTGAGTTTCAAAGTTCAGAGTCCCCACAATCATCAGTCTCTGTGCATCCTGATCCGCTGGGAGCAGATCCTTGAGACACTGGTGGTTCAGCCGGCATCAGGGATTTGGGCAGTTGAGAACGAGGACACAGTTGGTCCGCATGACGTCTGCAAATGGAACCATCTTCCAGACGGACCTTGTACATCTTGGGTCCCAAAGTCTCTGCAATGACGGCAGGAAGCCAACAGGTGTTGGAAGCCCCATAAGATTGGGCCCATACCTTTTGTTGGGCTGTGAATTGGGGGCGCTCATTGTGTTTGACCATCTTGTATTGGGACTGCAGTACATGTTCCTGGACTGTTTGAGGGCGGAGCATATCCAAAACGGTCCATGGCTGCCGACCCAGGAGTTCTGCTGGAGTTTTCCCAGTGGTTGCATGTGGTGTGTTTCTGTAAGCAGAAAGGAAGGAGTCCAGCTGCTGCGGTGACAGCAGCGTTGCACCGTTGTCCGTGACGATTTCTCTGGGGTATCCAAACGTAACAGCGAGATGTAACAGTATGGAAACCGTTGCCTTAGTCGTTGGCTGAGTAACAGGAATGACTTCAAGCCACTTTAAACGGGCATCCACTATGATCAAGGTGTGCCCTCTGATCGGGCCTGCAAAGTCCAAGTGTAGGCGAAACCAAGGAACCGTGGGCCAAATCCAGGGCTGGACGCACCCTCGAGGAGGGTCTCTTACCATTTGTGCACATCCAACACAAGCATTCACATATGTTGTGATATCTGAGTCTAGGTTTGGCCACCACACATAGCCTCTGGCCTTTTGTTTCATACGTGTGCCCCCGGGATGACCAGTATGTAGCGAGTCCAGAATGTGTCTCCGGAGGGTCTGTGGAATGTAAAAAAAAATCATAATAAGCGTTGATTGGTTTGCGCAAATATTATAGCGTTTACAAAATAGGGGGTAGTTTTATGGCATTTTTATTATTTTTTTTTACTAGTAATGGCGGCGATCAGCATTTTTTTTCAATTGGCATTTTTTTAGGGATCAATGCTATAAAAATGAATTGGATTACTATAAAAATGCCATTGGCAGTGAAGGGGTTAAGTGTGTTCCTGGGTGTGTTCTAGCTGTATGGGGGAGATGGCCTCACTAGGGCAAATCACTGATCTTCTGTTCATACAATGTATGAACAGAAGATCAGCGTTTCCCCCGCTGACTGGACCGGGAGCTTTGTGTTTGCACACATAGCTCCCGGTCCCCGCTCTGTAACGAGCGATCGCGTGTACCCGCCGGGCACACGCCCCCCTAGTGCCTGCTTAAATGCGGACGTATAGCTACTGACGGCAGGCGGGGCTGAAGCAGTTAAGGGTGGATAAGTTGCAAATAATTTTTGTATTTGTGTTTTTAGATACATTTTGAAAAGTCATTGCTCTAGCATAGCCTCCTTTCACAAGTTGCCTCCCTTTTTTCTTCTGCTTGTGTTAAATACTGTCTTGATCCAGCTGCTCTGCTCTTACCTACCAGAGTTTTCTTGAGCAATGAAACATTTCTACTTCTCAGATAAGTAACCACTGACACAAATTATATATTTATATATCTGTAATTGGGAATTCTTCCCACTGACCACAAATGTAAAGAGCATTTTTCCCACTGACCAATGATCTAAAGAGACATGCCTCCATTAACCACTAACATAAAGGGACTGACACCCATCGTAAGGAACATTTTTTTCCACTTGCAACCAAACGTAACAGTGTACAGGGTGATCTTTCCACAGACCTCCCAATGTATGGGAAAATCTTCCTACAGACCCGCCCCCCAGTAATCTGAAGATATAGTAATTTTTTATTTTTTTATTTTTCCATAAAGAAGTTTATTGAAGATGGAATGACGTACATAAATGAAAGACGCATGGATCAAAATTAACACAGGTTCAATATAAGGTCACACGGCCTATGCATAGTGCACAACAAAGATATATGTTGATTCCAGTGTGTCTGGTAAGAATCTAGAACCCTCGTCTGGGGGCAGTAGGATATGTCAATATAGCCAATAATCAAGGGTCTATTCCAGAGCGTGTGTGAGGATAGAGAGAAAAGGGAGAATAAGGAGCTAGGAGAGAGATAAAGAAAAGAAGAGAAAAAAAGAGAAAAATAAAATAAAACAGGGGGAGGGAGGGGGGTGGGTGAATAGGGGGATCCAGCAATGGGGGGCCGTCGGTGCCAGCGCCCCCCCGCACAGAGGGCAACTCCAGTCGAGCCTCGCAATTCCAGCACAATAGAGCTACATTCACCCAGGTCACTACTCAGGGACTATCGGCCTGGAAGCGCTGAGTTGTTTTAAAGTGGGTCCAACAGGCCCAGGTAGTCGTAAATTTTGTGATACGTTCTTGCGAGATATGAACTAGCTCTTCCATTTCCTCAATCCTAGAGATCCTATGAAACCATTCCCTAATCATCGCGTTCACCATGTGCATGGCCAAAGACTTAAAGTATTCAGGTCTGGTCAGATGTGTGTGGTGCAGGAGGTATTGTGCCGGGGAATAGTCCAGTGTGTAGGTAGTCACATGCGTGATAAGATCATGCACTGCTCTCCAGAAAGGCTGGAGGGAGTCACAGTCCCACCATATGTGGAGCATGGTCCTCTTACCCTTCCCACATCTCCAGCATGTCTCCGGGACCACCAGAGAGAATTTATGGAGAAGGGTTGGAGTCCTGTACCAGCACATTTGTATTTTAAAACAGGTTTCCTGGGTTGCAACATTGAGAGAGCCCTTGTGAGCATATTCATAGATACAAGTCCAATCGTCTTCGTCTAGGGGGACCTGAAGTTTTCCCATGCCGAGCGAGCAGAGTCGGGTGAGTTGGAGTTACCGTCCAAGAGAATCTGGTAAATACCCGATATTGGGTGTCTCTGTGGAGATGTCTGTGAACATAGATTCTCGAACAGCATCAATCGCCTTGTCCAGGTTACCGAGGTCGGCTGTGAGGATAAGAAATGTCTCACTTGTCTGTAGGTCCAGAATGGGAAGGACCCAGATGGGGATTCAGATACTAAGTCTTCGTAGGAACGAGGGGATCCGCGGGAGACGAAATGGCGTGCCTGCGCTCGATCATGTGGCCACACTTGTTTCAGAAAGGAAGAGGACAAGCCTGGTAGAAACTCAGGGTTTCCCCTCAAGGGGGTCAAAGGACCCGGGTTCGAGGAGAAAGAGGGAGACCTCGGCGCTCGGCCAAAGGCTCTAAGAGAATGTAGGATGAGAGGATGTGCCTTAAGTTTTGGAGGCCAGTGCTGCGGGGAGGTATAAGGAGAAGAGTCAAGGGGAAGCTGTGTGAAGGAGCTTTCGAATCCCACCCAGCTCTTCCTAGTCGCGTGTACTTTCCAGTCTACAAGTCCTGTGAGATGACTCGCCAGGTAGTAGAGGTATAGGTCAGGGAGACCAATACCGCCCTTGGCCTTCGGACGAGTAAGTCCCGTGTATTTGATACGGGGATGATAATTCTTCCATATAAACACTGAGGCAGTCAATTTGAAAGTTGCAAAAAAGGACGAGGGCAACCCGATCGGGATGCATTGCATCAGGTACAAACAACGCGGCAGGATCGTCATTTTCAGGAGGGCAGACCGGCCGAACCAGGAGATATTGAGAGCTCCCCAGTCTTTCAAGTCCTGTTGGGTCTTCTTAAGGGCAGTCAGGAAGTTGTCATAATAGAGGAGAGTCAGATCCGACGTGATCTGGATACCCAAATATGTAATGACCCTTTCACGCCATAGGAATGGAAAGGAACTACGACACGCCTCTACTTCACACCTCGGGAGTGATATATTCAGGGCATGGGATTTCGAGTAATTTATCTTGAGGTGGGACAGTTCCCTGAAGCTCTCTGTCTTTCAGCAGATTTGGCAAAGATATCCTCGGCAGTGACAGGGACAAAAGCACGTCGTCCCCAAAGGCTGCGACCTTATATTCCCTACCACCTACAGTTAGACCTTTAATGTCGGGATTGCAGCGCAGCCTATTCAGGAAGGGTTCCAAGTTTAAAACAAAAATTAGAGGAGATAGGGGGTAGCCCTGACAAGTACCATTGCTTATGGAGAAGGCGCTCGATAGGTGGCCATTGACTCGAACATTCGCACTGGGATGAGAATATAAAGCAGAAATATGTGCCAACATGCGGAGGTGAAGGCCAATTGTTTTCAGAACCTCCCGCATGTAATTCCAGGCCACTCTATCGAACGCCTTCTCCTCATCAAGGGACAGGAAAAAGCCTGGCGTCTTTGAAGTAGAAAGCCAATGGTGTAAATTCAAAGCCCTGATAGTGTTGTCCCTGGCCTCCCTGCCAGGGACAAACCTCACCTGGTCCTGAGAGACCAAGTCAGGAAGGAGTGGGGACAGCCGATTCGCTAGGATCTTCGCATAAAACTTAATGTCCACATTGAGAAGCGAAATCTGTCTGTAGTTCTGGACTAGCGAAGCATCTTTACCATCTTTCGGGATGACCGTTATGTGCGCCTCCAGAAGACGACCCGTCGGGGCAGAAGGGGATGCTAGAGCGTTGAAGGTGTCAATCATTCTAGAGGACAGGACAGGTAGGAAGGACTTATAATATTGCAACGTGAACCCATCGGGTCCTGGGCTCTTTCCTGGTTTCATTTGCTTCATCGCGGTTTGGAGTTCCCCTGGTGAGAGAGGCAAATCCAGCTCCACCACACGCGACTCCGAAACCTTCCTCGGAGAGTATTGGGAGAGACAATTTCTGATTGCCTCCATCCTCCGGGCCTCTAGGGCTGGGGTCTGACTCAAGGGCTTCAAGTTGTAGAGTTTCGCATAGTACTGTTCAAAGCATTTCGCTATGTCTTTGGTTTTAGATAAGGTAACACCCCGGTGGTCCCCGGATTTGGTGAACCGTATTAGAAGGTCTAGATGCCCGTATCGCCCTTGCCAGAAGTCTCCCACACTTGTTGCTTTGTTCATAGAACACTTTTTGGTGAAGAACGTAGCGTCGCCTAGTACGTTTACCCAGTTCCTCCAAGAGCAGCGAGCGGGTATGTGTGAGTTCCTGCAGCGCAGTGTGGGAGAGGGAGGCTTTATGCAAGGCTTCCAGCCTACTGATTTTACAGATCAGACCGGCTATCGCTTCCTGACAGACCTTCTTAAGTTTCGCTGCTTGGGCCAAAAGCTCCCCACGGGCCACACATTTGTGTGCCTCCCACAAAGTGGGAGGGGACATTTCCGGGTAAGCGTTCTCCGTGAAGTAATCGCGGATCGTAGATTCCAGACGCAGGGTAAAGTCTGCGTCCTTGAGCAGGGCTGAGTTCAGCCGCCATGTTTTGGTCCTGGAAATCAACTCGGGAAAGGTCAAAGTGACCGAAATGGGCTGGTGATCAGATAAGAACATCTACCCTCCGGGTCCACAAGAGAACCAGACATTTGGAAGGGGGGAGTGCTTAGAGATTAAGATGGAGACCCCTTTGGTCTTCGCGGAGGGATTCGTGGAGTGTAATGCAGTGGGGTAAAGGCCGTTGCGTAACTTGGGAACTGAGTCAGAGCGGAAATGGGTTTCCTGTAAAAAAATAAACTGGGCTTTCTGCTTGGAGAGAGCGGACCGGACCTGAGATCGCTTTTCCGGTACACTGAGGCCTTTCACATTGAGCGACACACACTTTAACGACAGGTGCCCACGAGGTTCCGGGGCCTTCTGCATGGATGAGCTTGGGGCAGGAAAACAACAATAGAGAAGGCGCCTCAGGTGGGAGCGTGTGCGGACAGCTAGAGGATCGTGTAGCACGGAGGGCAAGTCGACACCGACAGCAACCCAAGAGTGGACAACTCGGAAAGAGGGGGAGGGGAGGAGAGAGAGGGGAGAAAGGGAAAGAAAAAAGTAAAGATATAAAAAAAAAAGAGGGAAGAAGGGAAAAGGCGGTGAAATGAAAAGGATAGATAGAGGAGTGAGGGGGAACTCAACACGGAAACAGATACCGGAGGTGGGGTTAGAGAGTCTAACCCACCTTGAATTTACAGGGCTGGAACGTCAGCAGACTCTACAAGGTACTGCTGCTGTGGGGGCAGTAAGTTTGACTGGGAGCATGTGCTTCCATAGTACAGAGGAGCCAGCTAAAGATAAGTCAGTGGGGAACCTAAAGAAGAGGGAGCAGAGAGTGTAATAACAGGGCGTTATATTCAGAATCCATGGAAGTCATGGGACAACCAAACGTGCAGTTGTATAGACATGTGAGCGGAAGGCAATACAAGAACCTTCCTGTAAGTCCCAAACAATGTGCAAAACAGAAAGGGGATGTCAAAACAGAAAGGAGGTGTCCCCCTCCAAAATAACATTCTTCTGGTGCCATAAAACAATAATATATCCAACAACGATTCACCATTTTGCTCAATGTTGCTTTAACACACAGACCTTAAGGTCTCATGCATAGAAGTTTAAACCATGATAAATGTGACATCATCAAAACATGCAGTGGTGACAAAAAAATAAGCATACCACAAAGGGTATACAAAAAAAATGCAAGTGCAGGTGCACCCCCCCTGTCCCAGGAGCATCCAACGGACCGCCCACCACCACCAAACGGCACCCAAACAGGGGTGGCGGCAGCTCGCGGGACCCTCACACTTAACAGCAGAACGGGCCATATAGCCCCTATAGGTTCACCATAATTAGTCCCTGTATAGCCGCCACACCACAACACAGGACACCTTAGTGGCAGGTCTCCTGGGCCCCATAGGCATAGAGCACCACAGGCCCAAGAGATACCGCCAGCCACAGGAGGGGAAGGACATAAACTCCATCTCGACTCACAGCAAGTTAACCAGTGGGCTAATGGCTGGCTTCAGAGGTCCCAGCTGGCGAGGAGACAGGAAATCACACCCCACACCAGAAGGGGGAGGTCATCGTAGCTAATTTACCCCTAATATGGAGGGAGCAAACAGACTAACAAAACAAACACAAAAAAAATAACAATAATAACAATAATAAAAAAATAAAAAATACCATAATCGTGTATGTATCTAGGAATGGAGAGGGAGAGGAGGCAGTATAAAGAGAAAATAATCCAAAACAGAGGCACTTACGGGTA
Source organism: Rana kukunoris (assembly GCA_029574335.1). Classification (NCBI taxonomy): domain Eukaryota; kingdom Metazoa; phylum Chordata; class Amphibia; order Anura; family Ranidae; genus Rana; species Rana kukunoris. The sequence continues at coordinate 214,220,479 of CM056050.1, read as the reverse complement.
ACCCGACTCGGCAGGCTCATGGGACTCAGGTCTCCGGATGATCCGGGCAAGAATAGCGGGAGCAGGAAACTCAGGAGTCCTGTCAATCCCTCCGAGGGGTGGCGAGAGGGTCAGGGCTGTGGCGATCCTGCTCCTGGCGAGGTGCTTGAGCTCCGGATGAGGAACGGTCCGTCCTCCGCCGTCGGGACCGCTGCCTCTGGGCTTTCGGAGAGGGATTGAAATGCACCAGGGCTCCATAGGGAAGTGGAAGGAGCACCAGTCCGGCAGCTCCACCGTCGCGATGTCAAGCTGCTCACAGAAATGTTGCAGGTCGTCTGGGGAGCGTAGGAGGGCTGTACGCCCTCTAGCAGAAGCGGCTAGGCAGAACGGAAACTTCCACCGATATATGATGTTGCGATTACGCAAAACGTCTAGCAGGGGTCTCAGAGCTTGTCTGTTTTGCAGGGTGATCTGAGAGAGGTCTTGAAACCGCTTCACTTCACTGCCATTGTACAATATACGGCCCCTCTCCCTTGCCTTCCTCATAATTTCCTCCTTGAGCGGGAAGTTGCCGATACAACAAATCGCATCCCTCAGGGGGTCACCATCGCGGGGGGAGGTCTAAGGGCACGGTGCATTTGTTCCATCTCCACTGGGGAGTCCAACGGGCGGCCCAAAAGATCATTAAAGATGGCACAAATAGCCTGCGGCAGTACTTTTGTTTCGATCGCCTCAGGAACTCCCCGCACTCTAACATTGTGCCTGCGGCCCCTGTTATCGAGGTCCTCAACGTGGCAGTGGAGGTCAAACAAATACAATAGTTGGGCTTCATGGGCATGTTGTACTTGCCTGATGGCAGCCAAATTAAGTTGTGCCGTCTGCTCTACCTCCCCGAGGTGGGCTGCCACCACGCAAAACTCTGACTTCAAGTCTAGGATGGCTGCCGACAGGGTGTTGGTGATATCAGAGGCCACCCTATTAAGGTCGGCGATACTTCCCGATCTTCCGACTGCGAGTCTGATGCTGCAGTCGGGGATGTAGGCCCTGCAAGGCCACGTGTGAGTCAGAGCGGAGGGAGCGGAACAGCTCGGGGATGTTTCGGCCGAGCTGGGTTCCGGTCTCCTTCGGTGCCCGGGACGCTGAGGCACTCCGGTGTGACTTGCCCATGGCTGATGAGCTGTGTAGTTCCCCAAAAAGGCATATAATTATCCTCTGTCTGCAGGAGCAGTCCAACTAAGCGGCCATCTCCTTGCTCAGCCAGGCCACGTCCCCCGATATAGTAATTATTAGTAAGGTTTTTTTTTTTTTTAAGCTGGAATGTTTTTTAATGGTTCCTATGTGTTCAAATGGTTGAGAAAGGCTGCTATAAAGTGTCTATCAATTGACAGCTCTGAAACTACTGGGCTTTCTGACATAACATTCGAGTTAGCGGCTCCCAGCAGCAGTCTCTGGGTGTTTCGATGTCTAAACTAAGGATTCTTTTAGTGGTAAATAACATGCCTAAAATATGGTAAATACACTTTTAATCTTATGACAGATTGTTGAAATAAAAGGTCTGAGTCAAGTTCTCTTTAAGATGCTGTATTTTTCTATAACAAAGTTCAGGGGCGGAGTCCCCACCCCTGAAGGTGCCCGCAGCAGCGCAGATAAAAAAAAAAAACCTGTACCCCCAAGGAAGCAGTCCCATTGAACCAATAAATCCAGCCCGGTTCATGTGGCTGTATGAGCGGCTTGGTGGTATGAGCTGGCTGGGATGGATGGCTCATCAGAGCCTTGAACCGTGCGGGGATTTTTAGTGACAGGCGCTTTGGCCAGCTCTCCCCCTGGGGAATTCAGCTGAGGCGGCGGGGCCATAAGTCACTGCCATGGTGTACAGTCTGTGAAGGAGCTGGAGGCAGAGAGCACTGCACATAGAAAGGAACGGACTGAGACAGCTTGAAATTTCCAAACAACATCCACACTGACCTGCCTTGTGTGCAGCAGCAGGTCAGTGTGACAATGAAATCACTGCAGTTACGGTGTCTGTTATAAGAGCCATGCTGAGTGTTACTTACTGGTTCCTTCCTTCATGCCCTGTGCTGTGTGCCTATATACCAGATCAGGTGCTATTCACTAGTGCACACTGATATCTGGTACACTGAATGCCACTCAATGCACTCAGTGTATAGATATCAGTGTTGTATATATGGAATAGCACTTAGCCCTGGTTCACATTGGAGCAATTTGCCATGTGATTTGACATGTCAAATCGCATGGCAATGGCACTACATGAATCAGTGCGATGCCCCATTTGTGGTGCCACACCGATTCCCAAGCATAGTTTCTGTACACATTTTGCTGACTTTGGGGTGCAATTTCCATAGATATCTGTGCAGCAACCCACACAGATGTCTCTGAAATTGCCCGCCAAACTCACACTGACGTGGGTATGAAATCGTGCGAGTTTAGCTGAACTTGCAGGATTTCATTCCCACTGTCAGTGTGAACCTGGCTAAGTGAGTGTTATTCCCTATATATACATAATAAATACAAAATAAATACAAACTATATATATTCATTGAATATGCTTTTCCCTAAGTCCCCTTTCACACTGGGACGTTTTTCTTATGCTTTTGGGCTACAAATAGCGCCTGTAAAGCACCTGAATGTCTCGCCTGTAGTGTAAATGTGAAAGCCCAAGTACTTTCACACTGAGGCAATGCGCTGGCAGGACGTTAAAAATATCTTGCAAGCAGGGTCTTTGGAGTGGTGAAGGAGCGTGTACACCGCTCCCACCCATTGAAATGCAGCGGCGCTTTGCTGGTTGTTTTATCCCTTTTTTAGACATTAGCAAGGCTTAAAGGTGCCCCACTAGCCGCCAAATACTTCCACAAAAATTACGGTAAAGTGCCACTAGAAATAGTGGCACTTCCGCTAAAAATAGCGGTGCTTTACCCCAGTGTGAAAGCGGCTTAATACTGTAATCTGTACACTAAGAATGCACCTTACATTGGTGATCAGTGAGAAGAATGTTGCTTACATTGGTGATCAGTGGGAAGAATGTTGCTTACATTGGTGATCAGTGGGAAGAATGTCCCTTACATGAGTGATCAGTGGGAAGAATGTCCCTTACATGAGTGATCAGTGGGAAGAATGTCCCTTACATGGGTGATCAGTGGGAAGAATGTCCCTTACATGGGTGATCAGTGGGAAGAATTGAATTCATATAATAAACATTTATTTTGAACATCCTGTAGAGTAATTCTTTGAATGCATGCAATGTGGGCAGTGCAATATATAGGTGGGACTTTGTGTGGATGTAGCTTGAACGTGGGCAGGGACATCGGGGTCCCCATGATCTCCTTTTGTCCTGGGGCCCCATGAGCTGTCAGTGCGCCCCTGATAAAGTTACTTTTAAAAAAAATGTGACTTTTTTTTAGATTGTTTTGTGAATACTGTAGTCTGTTTTGAACTTAATATTGTATTAGGCTTTTCAATGGTGTGACTGGTAAAGTAGGTTGAATATGTCCTGTTTGTTTTTATTTAGAAACATACATTATTGGTCTGACAGATCTGTATATTCAAGGACTGATTTCTACTGATTTATATTGCGTTTCTTATGAAGTGGTATGGTTTTTTAGCAAATTGAACTTGGTTTCCCCGCGTTGGTTATTCAAAATAAAAACAGTCCATGCTACTGATGAGAACCCATTTTATCTTTCTTTTGTGTTTTTACAAAGAAAGATGTATTCAAAACACAAGAGTAAATCCAACAGGGCTGGTGGCAGTCGATGTGCAGGGTTTAAAATGTAAACCATATTGTGAAACATAGGTTACTAAAGAATAAATCAGTCTGCAGATGATCTACTTGTGTTTGATGTCACTTTTTAACTGTGAGACTGGTAGGCTTACTGTTAGATGTATGCAACCCCAAACCAATCTATAGTCAGGACATGCAGTATCTCTGATTACTTTAGCAGTGGTTATCTCCTGTTCTTAGAATACCTGTTGTGCAGCATCCTGTGCTGTTTTAGTTATCTTGCCACACATTTACTCTATCACCAATATATTTTAATCCAGAGTTTATCATTTCCCATAATTGCAAACTTCTACCCATGTCTGATATCTGGGCATTTATGTTTCTTCATTTACAGTGAATTATCCTGTAAAATCTTCCACACCCTTTAAGTGATCAGCCTGTGTATATTGACAATTTTATCCACATTTTTATTTTTTGTGTAGTTTGTGCAAAATTGATTATTCTATTGTGTTGAATCTGCAGTTGTTTCCATTAAGCTACTTCTCATGTGATTTTCAAGAAATTTGATGGAGTGCTGTCTGGATAAAGCTGCAGTAGCCTCATGGCTGACCTGTTTTTGGGACTAGCACAATGGAACCATTGATTTATTTATTTTTCCCCTGCTAAATTGAAGTTTGTAATGATAATGCATACAGGGCACACCAAAACTGTGGGGCGACACAGGGCAACCATGTATAATATAATAAATAACTATAAATAATTATAACAAATAATAATGTAATTATATAATAAAAATTATTAACTAATGTAATCAAATCAAAATCAATGAAATTTGCTCAGTTGCAGAATTGTCGTTGTTATTACTTTTATTTTTTTATGACGAATTTCCCCACAAATCGCTATCGCTCAATTCTGCAAGTGATTATCATTTATTATCACTGTTTTCTAGCTGCTCTAAAATCACTTTTGACATAAAGGGACACTTTTGGTTGCTATGGACAATCTACAGTTTGCAGGCACAAAAAAAATGTTTTTATTATGTAAAAGAACATGCAGGGCACTGGGCAGACCACTAGGGACAAGGGGGGTGTGTACTTTTTACATACAGTACTGTAATCTATAAGATTACAGTATTCTGTATGTAATGTGTTAGTTTACTTTTTTGAATTTGCCGCCGGTCTCCGCCCCCGTGCGCCGTTACGTCGCAGGGAACAGAGATCGGCGGCGCGCGGGCACTGTGTGAGTCGAATGGAGGACGCCACTCGCTCACACAGCGGGGATGCATCGCTGGATCCAGGGACAAGGTAAGTACAGTAACCCTGCCTGGATACAAGGTAAGCCAGCACGCTGCAGGCTCTGCATATTCACCCCGAGCGCGACTCGGGGATATCGATATTTACATAAAAAATCCACCCCGAGTCGCGCTCGGGGATACCGGCAGGGTGGTTAAAGGAGGAACATCAGCCAAGACCCGTGAGAGCCACTGATCAATCCTATGCTCACTGGCTTTTTCCTAATGCACAGAACCAGAATTATACAGTGAGGGAAAAAGTATTTGATTTGACTGTTCATGGGACCCATCCATCGTCCCTTTGATGTGGTGGAGTTGTCCTGTCCCCTTAGCAGAAAAACACCCGCAAAGCATAATGTTTCCATGTTTGACAATGGGCATGGTGTTCTTGGGGGTCATAGGCAGCATTCCTCCTCCTCCAAACATGGCTAGTTGAGTTGATGCCAACCAGCTAAATTTTGGTCTCATCTGACCACCCAGTTCTCCTCTAAATAATTCAGATGTTCATTAGCAAACTTTAGATGGGCCTGTACATGTGCTTTCTTGAGCAGGAGAACCTTGCAAGTGCTGCAGGATGTTGGTCCTTCACGGCATAGTTTGTTACCAGTTGTTTTTTAATGACTATGGTCCCAGCTGCCTTGAGATCATTGACAAGATTTTCCGGTCTAGTTCTGGGCTGAATCATCACTGTTCTCATGATCATTGAAAGTCCACTAGATAAGATCTTGCATGGAGCCCCAGACCGAGGGAGATTAACAGTTTAGTTTTTCTTCCATTTGCAAATAATCACAGCGACTGTTGTCACCCTCTCACCCTTGTGTAGGTACAATCTTGTCCTTGACATCCTTGGACAGCTCTTTGGTCTTGGCCATTGCGGAGAGATTGGAATCTTATTGCTTCTGTGGACAGGTGTATTTTATACAGGTAACAAGCTGAGCTTTGGCACACTCCCTTCAAGAGAATGCTCCTAATCTCAGCTTGTTACCTATAAGATACCTGGGAGCCATAAATCTTGCTGATTGATAGGAAATCAAATACCTATTTCATTCAATATAATGCAAATGCATTTTCCCCCCAAAAAAGTGCGCTTGTAAGACTGCTGCCCAAATACGGTGTTGCAACAACCACCATTTTATTCTCTAGGGTGTTAGAATAAAAAATATATATAAAGTTTGGGGGTTCTAATTAGAGTGAAGGAGATGGCAGTGAGAAAACACATTAGAAACTGCTGTTTTTTGCTTCTTATAATGTAATGTAACCTGTAATGCCAACGACCACCACAAGATGGCCACTCCTAGATTCTTTCTGCAGGCCTCAGCTTCCTTCTGTGAAGGCCGCAAAGCCGCAGCCTCAATTGCCGGCCGTGCCGCAGCTTTGCGGCCTTCTGCAGCCCTAAGCTTCCCCAGGTGTCGGGTCACAATTTCTTGTCACAATTGCGACCTTGCGCCCAGATTTTGTCGAGGCCTGGCTTATTTTGTTTGTTTTTACCAACAATATGTAGCATAATAAATATTGGCCTAAACTGATGAAAAAAAAGTTTATTCTTTCCGCAAAAAAACCCCACAGAGGTGATAAAATACCACCAACATAAAGCTCTATTTGTGGGGTAAAAAAAAAAAACATACATTTTGGCTACAACGTCGCACGTGCAATTGTCAGTTACTGTGCCATATCACCGGAAAATGGCCTGGTAATTAAGGGGGTAATGCCTTTCAGGGCTGAATCCAATACTAGTAACCCGTGACATTAATGCAGTGATCAGAAAGAAAAAAAAAATCTGTAGACTACTAATGACACTGTGAAAGGGTGATCAGGGGGTTAAAACTGTATTGGGGTATATGTGGCGGGACCCCAATGCTATATAAGGCTGTGTCACCCGTGACACTAATACATTGATCAGAAAAATAAAATCTGTACACTGTACTAATGACACTGTGACAGATTGTGAAAGGGTTAACTGGAAGTGATCAGGGGGTTGAAACTTTATTAGGGAATATATGGCAGGTACCCTGAACCTATCTGGGACTGCCACTAACTTCCTCTGATGCCAACGATTGTCTCCATTGACACTAATACAGTGATCAGTAAAAAATCTGTACAGTGTACTTGGTGACACTGTGACAGGGAGTGGAAGGGTCAAATGCACCACACTGTGTGTTGTGGTGTTAGTGTAGTGCTTGTACTCCCTGTAGATGCTCTCTCCTCACACTGGAACCAAAAAGGGGCTCCAGGAGAGGAGATTTCATCATTTCCTGTGCCTGTGTTTACATTATACAGGCATCGGACATGCAGCCATTAGTCAGAACCGATCAGCAGGTCCAGGCCATAAATCATTGGCCTGGATCTGATGACTGATCAGTTCTAAATCAAATCTGCTCGCCTCGGGCCGGCCTAGTCGGCGGTGCGAATCATCTGTGCGAATCATCTGTGCGAATCATCTGTGTGTGATTTTGCGCAGACGGAATGGAACATTTTGGGCATTTTTTATTGCTCCCATTCAAATTGACTTTTTTTTTATATTTGTATATATCCCCCAGGTCAGTGGCCGACTAAACCCCTCCTCTCCGTGCCATTTGTGTTTTATATCCCTAGCCTAATAGCCCAACAATTGCTATTATAGATTTTTATAGATTTATCTCCCTTTTGATTTCAATGGGGTTCAAATTTGGTATATGCACCTATCCAATGTTCGCCGAACCCTGCTCAAATCAAACCTACGTACATTTGCTTATCAGTATTGGTGATAAATACAGTTTATGAAAGTGCATCCCTCTAATGGGAAAACATACCAATAAAAACCTGAAACTCTCTAACCCCTCACTACTCTATACAAATAAAAAAAAAAAAACTATTAAATGTTGTAAGCACATTAACTACTTAAGGACCCGCTCATGTACATATACATCCTGTTTTTAAAGATGGATATCTAGGTAGCTGCTGCCACAACCAAGATATCCATCTTTTCTTTGAGCGGTCCTGTAAACGATAACGGTGGTCTCCGCGGTGGATTCGCTGTTATCGGCGCGGGAGAGGGGCCCCCCTCGTGCCGCTCTCCTGCACCCTCCGCCAATTAATGAAGCCGTCGGCAGTGGTGGAGGCAATCGGGTCCTCTCCCCTGCTCAACAGGGATACAAATGAGGGCAAGATAGCCCCCACCTGTCCCTATAGCAGGGCAGAAGCGACGTCAAAACGTCACTTCCGGCCATGCTTCTTAAAGCAATATTTTCTTGTTGTCATTTTTTTCAAATGACAATTTTTTATTTATTTTTTGCATTTTCTAAATATGAGATCTGAGGTCTTTTTGATCCCTGATCACATATTTAAGAGGACCTGCCATGTTTTTTTTATATTACAAGGGATGTTTACATTCCTTGTAATAGGAATAAAAGTGACCCTTTTTTTTTTTCAGTGTAAAAATTAATAAAATAAATAAAACAAACAAAAAAATAATAATACATAAAATAAAGCGCCCCGTCCCGACGAGCTAGCGCGCAGAAGTGAATGCATACGTGAAAACGGTGTTCAAACCACACAAGTGAGGTATCACCGTGATCGTTGGAGCGAGAGCAATAATTCTAGCCCTAGACCTCCTCTGATGCAACCTATAGATTTTTAAGGGTAAAAGTTTGACGCCATTCCAAGAGCAAGCACACTTTTGAAGCGTGACATGTTGGGTATCATTTTACTCGGCATAACATTATCTTTCACAATATATAAAAATTGGGCTAACTTTACTGTTGTCTTATTTTTTTATTCAAAAAAGTGATTTTTTTCCCCAAAAAATTGCGCTCGTAAGACCGCTGCACAAATACAGTGTGACCAAAAATATTGCAATGACCGCCATTTTATTCTCTAGGGTGTTAGACAAAATATATATATAATGTTTGGGGGTTTTAAGTAATTTTCTAGCAACATAAACTGTTTTAATCTTGTAAACGCCAAATCTGAAAAACAGCCAAGGTCCTTAAGTGGTTAAAGACATGATCAAATTCAGCATTTTTTTTTATTATTGGGAATCAATTATCAAAGTATAGACAAGCATGTTTACTAAGAGGAACAGTACCTTTGTTGGAAAATGAACTACGCTAAATTCTGAAGGTGCATATACAGCGCCTGCCGCCGAGAATGTGTTTATAGCACGACAGTATCGCGCTGATTCTTGGCGACAGGCTGCCGACATCTCGCACTCGCTGGAATAGTAAAAACACATTCCAGCGAGTGCGTCATAGAAGCGACGGGGATCCGACGCGGATTCCCGCCAATTCTACACGTGGGCGGAGTTTGTTATGAATCCTGAGAAGGAAGTCCCCGCCGGATTTTAAATAAAAATCCGGCATGGGTTCCCCCCTCAGGAGCATAACGGGCCCTTAGGTCTGGTATGGGTTGTAAGGAGACCCCCCTACGCCGAAAAAACGGCGTGGGGGTCCCCCCACAATCCATACCAGACCCGTATCCAAAGCACGCCGGCCGGCCGGTCAGGAGGGGAGTGGGGGGCGAGCGAGCGCCCCCCCCCTCCTGAGCCGTACCGGGCAGCATGCCCTCAACATGGGGGGGGTCAGGTGCTCTGGGGCAGGGGGTGCACTGCAGCCCCCCACCCCAGAGCACCCTGTCCCCATGTTGATGAGGACAGGGCCCCTTCCCGACAACCCTGGCCGTTGGTTGTCGGGGTATGCGGGCGGGAGGCTTATCGGAATCTGGAAGTCCCCTTTAATAAGGGGGCCCCCAGATACCGGCCCCCCACCCTAAGTGAATGAGTATGGGGTACATTGTACCCCTACCCATTCACCTGCAAGAAAAGTGTAAACACAAATAAACCACACAGTGTATTGAAATATTTTATTAGTTGGCCGCCGGGGGGGGGGTGTGTATGATCGCTTTTATAAAAGCGCCCCCCTCCGGCGGGCTTCTGGGGGGGGGGGGGTGGGTGCCGCTTTTCTTCACCGCCGTCTGGTTCTCTTCCGCCGCCGGGGGGGGCGCTTTGATAAAAGCGCCCACCACCCGGCGGGCTTCCTTCGACATCTTCGGCGGCGGGGGGGGTCTTCTCCTGCTCTCCGGGGTCTTCTCCTGCTCTCCGGGGTCTTCTCCTGCTCTCCGGGGTCTTCTCCTGCTCTCCGGGGTCTTCTCCGGCTCTCCGGGGGTCTTCTACGGCTCTCCGGGGGTCTTCTTCTTCAGGACTCGCCGCCGCTATCTTCGTGTGTTAGCTCAATTACTGGCGGCGGCGAGTCCCCTCTTCTGTGACGTCGTCTTCTTCTTCTTCTCCAGATGTTGACGCAACGCTTCCTTCCGCTGTTATGGCTGGCGCGCGGCTCGCAGCGAGTTATATAGGCCTGTCTTGTGACGTCGCAGTCCCATCATGCTCCGGTAGGTACCACATGCTACCTACCGGAGCATGATGGGACTGCGACGTCACAAGACAGGCCTATATAACTCGCTGTGAGCAGCGCGCCAGCCATAACAGCGGATTGAAGCGTCGCGTCAACATCTGGAGAAGAAGAAGAAGAAGACGTCACAGAAGAGGGGACTCGCCGCCGCCAGTAATTGAGGCGAGTCCTGAAGAAGACCCCCGGAGAGCCGTAGAAGACCCCCGGAGAGCCGTAGAAGACCCCCGGAGAGCCGTAGAAGACCCCCGGAGAGCCGTAGAAGACCCCCGGAGAGCCGTAGAAGACCCCCGGAGAGCCGTAGAAGACCCCCAGAGAGCGGGAGAAGACCCCGGAGAGTGGGAGAAGACCCCCCCGCCGCCGAAGATGTCAAAGGAAGCCCGCCGGGTGGTGGGCGCTTTTATCAAAGCGCCCCCCCCGGCGGCGGAAGAGAACCAGACGGCGGTGAAGAACAGCGGCACCCACCCCACCCCCCCCTCAGAAGCCCGCTGGAGGGGGGCGCTTTTATAAAAGCGATCATACACACCCCCCCCCCGGCGGCCAACTAATAAAATATTTCAATACACTGTGTGGTTTATTTGTGTTTACACTTTTCTTGCAGGTGAATGGGTAGGGGTACAATGTACCCCATACTCATTCACTTAGGGTGGGGGGCCGGTATCTGGGGGCCCCCTTATTAAAGGGGGCTTCCAGATTCCGATAAGCCTCCCGCCCGCATACCCCGACAACCAACGGCCAGGGTTGTCGGGAAGGGGCCCTGTCCTCATCAACATGGGGACAGGGTGCTCTGGGGTGGGGGGCTGCAGTGCGCCCCCTGCCCCAGAGCACCTGACCCCCCCATGTTGAGGGCATGCTGCCCGGTATGGCTCAGAAGGGGGGGGGGGGGGGGGCTCGCTCGCCCCCCACTCCCCTCCTGACCGGCCGGCCGGCGGCGTGCTTTGGATACGGGTCTGGTATGGATTGTGGGGGGACCCCCACGCCGTTTTTTCGGCGTAGGAGGGTCTCCTTACAACCCATACCAGACCTAAGGGCCCGGTATGCTCCTGAGGGGGGAACCCATGCCGGATTTTTATTTAAAATCCGGCGGGGACTTCCTTCTCAGGATTCATAACAAACTCCGCCCACGTGTAGAATTGGCGGGAATCCGCGTCGGATCCCCGTCGCTTCTATGACGGCTTTGTCTCAATCGCGGCAAGCCAGCTCGGCGCTGGCTCCCGCGATGGGGCTCGCAAGTGCTCAATCTCGCCGAGAAAGGGAGCGAGATTGACACAATATCGCGGTCAACCACTGTAGACATCACATTATAATGATAGGATGATGCTGGCTCAGCCAGGTTTGGGAGCACACAACAAGCACTGAGAAAACCTATTCATGTGCTGCCTAGAGTCTATGATACTCTGTCTATATAACCCTTTATTTGTGTTAAAAAAACATATGGTTACTAGTTCCAGTCACATTTCTTTTAAACTTAATGCTGCAGTTAGTTACAATTTTCATATTTTGGCATAAAATTGACATGGTTAATTATACTTCTAAAATCTGTTAAACAGTTCTCCTACACGTGCAAGCTATCTACAGGGATGTACTTACAGTATGTACACATACTTTGTGTGGAGAAGTGATCCAAGATTTTATGCTATACGGTTAGAGCAACTCCACATGCTAGCCATGACAGGGTCGTCTTCCACCTATTTTATTTTTATTTTCTGTTTTGAACTTACTATTAAACAGAAATGATTTGTCTATACAACTGAATGAAAGTGGGTGACCTTGATTGTTTTTTTTTTGTTTTTTTTTGGTTCTGCCTTTGTTCCGCCTTTGTTCCCTCTTAAAGGCTAACTTTAAAGTAGATGTAAACCCACTCTCGACCTTTCCAAACTACTGCCATATTGGTTGGCTACAAGGATATACATGCCTCCTGCATGTATCCTTACCTATAAGCAGAAAAGTATTCAGCGCTGAAACATATAGTGACAAATACAAACACATCTAGGATGCTAGCCAGCACATAATAATTCAAATAAAACATCCCAACAGAACTTGTGATAATAAAAAGTGCAGTGCAAACAATGAAATTGAAATTAAAAAAGTTAAATAAAGTCCATAAGTGAATAGGTGTGAGAAAAGAAATCCAATAATTCATAAATTGGTGCAAATCCAGAGAAGGTGACCAAAGAGAAGATCCTCCACCAGAGAATAAGGATGGCCTCTCACCTTATTAATTCGACCTAAGATAGGTCACAAAGCATGGTGTGCAAACACTCATCCTGATATCAGAGGGGCAACAGATGGTATGGCAACTGTGTGACAGCAACAAGACCCAGGGCATGGCAGCAGTATCAGGGCATATGCAACAAAGAGGAAAGAAATCTAGTGCTCTCTGTAGCAAAACCAGCATTTATTAACCACTTAAGGACCACCGCATGTACATTTACGTCGGCAGAATGACACCGACAGGCACATCAACGTATATATACGTTGGTGCCTTGAGGGGGTTCGCCCCCCCCCCTGTACATGCGGCGGTTCCTTTAGCTCCGGGAGCGATCCGGGATGAGGGGGTGGCTATTCGTTTTCAGCCACCCCCTCGCGATCGCTCCCAGCCAATGAGCGCCCCCCCCGCCTCTTCCTGTGCGAAGTGTAAACACAGGAAGAGGGAAGTGCTGTGTTCCTCCTCGTGTCGGTCTTTTCGTCCGACGCTGAGGAGAGAACACATCACACAGTAAGTTGCACCTAACAGTACACTGACACAGGTACACATAGGCGCACTTAACCCCTTCCTGTCACCGCCGATCACCCCCCCCCCCCCCCCAGTCCACTGTAACATTGTGTCACTAAATGCAGTAATCATTTATTTCTGATAACAGCATTTAGTGTCAGTGTTACAGTAAAAGTTTTTAGGGCAGTTAGTCTTAGACCCCTTTAGGTCTAGGGTAGCCCCCTACCCCCCTAATAAAGGTTTAACCCCTTGATCACTGCCCTAGTTAACCCTTTCACCCCCTATTGCCAGTGTCACTAAGCGATCGATTTTCTGATCGCTGTATTAGTGTCACTGTTGCCGCTAGGCAGTTAGTTTTTCCTTTTGAGGTTCGCCACCAGGTTCTATAGCGCTAGGTACCCCCATAAATAAAGTTTCTAACCCCTGATTGCCCCTAGAGTTAACCCCTTCACCAGTGATCACCATATAAGTGTCAGTGGTGACGCAGGTTAGCCAGTTAGTTATTTAGGTTTTTAGAAAGTGTTAGGTACCCCCATATATTACCTAATAAAGGTTTTTACCCCCTGATTGCCCCCTAGTTAACCATTTCACTAGTGATCACCGTATAAGTGTTACGGTTGACGCTGGTTAGTTAGTTTGCTGTTTATAGCATCAGGGCACCCACCGTATATAACCCAATAAAGGTTTAACCCCCTGATCGCCCGGCGGGTGATATAAATAAAATGTTTGCGTCAGTCAGGGTCTGCGTCGCCCCAGGCAGTGTTAGGTTAGTGCCAGTAACGCTTACACCCACTCGCAAAGCATACACCCCCCTTAGTGGTATAGTATCTGAACGGATCGATACCTGATCTGATCAGATCTATACTAGCGTACCCAGCAGTTTAGGGTACCCAAAAACGCATTGTTAGTGGAATCAGCCCAGATACCCGCTAGCACTTGTGTTTTGCCCCTCCGCCCAACCCACCCAAGTGCAGTATCGATCAATCACTGTCACTTCAAAAACACATCACACACAACTGCAGCGTTCGCAGAGACAGGCATGATCCCTGCGATCACTAACATTTTTTTTTTAAGCATTTTCTACATTTGCCTTTCTATAGCCAGGTGCTTTTTTTACCCGTGAATCATCACCAGTCTACGACTAAATTTAGAGCCCAAAATGGCAAAGCGAATGTACACTGGTGAAGAGGCTGTTTGGATCCTGAGCAGGTCAGATAGTGAAGAGGAGGTCACGCATCTGACAGATTCGGGCTCAGAATACGATCCTGTTTACGACAGCGGCTCCATGTCAGATAGCTCTGACACCGGAGTGAGGGTCCCTGCTAAGGCCAGGCATACCCGATCCCATTCTGAGGTTGTTGAGGAGCAAGAACCGCAGGACCCTTGTATGGAGCAGAGAGCCAGTACTAGCGCCGCTATTCCTTCTGGTGGATTGGCAAGCACCAGCGGCCTAGTACACCCTGGTCATTCATCCAGCACTGCAGTATCACGTGGTGACGTGGCGAGTCCCATAAGTGCAGTTCAAGCTGGCGAGGTGGCAAGCACAAGTAGTGTCCCGCTGCCACCAAGAATAAGAAAGTCAGGCCCGTCGTGCCCATAGTGCCCTTCCTGCAGAATTTGCCTATCCTGATTGGGTCCCCACCACTTCTGCAGAACACGTACTTCCCCCATTCACTGGCCAACCCACAATTCAGGTGGATACAGTGAATTTTACGCCACTTGATTTTTATTCGCTGTATTTCACGGAAGATCTCTATAGATCTATTGTGGACCAGAGTAATTTGTATGCTGGTACCTACATCGCCGCTAATCCCCAGACCCTCTTTGCCAAAGAATGGAGACCTCTTACAGTTTCCGAATTTAAGACCTTTCTGGCCCTCACCCTCAATATGGGCATACATTCATTTCCTCAATTGCGCATATATTGGTCCACACATCCAATTGACCAAATGCCCATATTCTCTGCTCACATGGCCAGGAAACGATACAAGATGATCCTGCGGTTCCTGCATTTCAGTGACAATGCACTTTGTCGTCCACGTAGAGACCCTGCATTTGACCGGCTCTACAAAATTCGGCCCCTCATAAACCATTTCAACGAACGTTATGCAGCCTTGTTTAATCCCCAGCAAGTTGTCTGCGTTGACGAGTCCCTGATTAAATTTGCTGGCCGCTTGTCTTTCAAGCAGCAAGCGTGCCAGATACAGGGTCAAGCTCCATAAGCTTTGTGACAGGGCAACAGGCTACACATGGAGCTTTAGGGTTTATGAGGGCAAAGATAGTGAGGTAGAGCTGGAAGGATGCCCAGATTACATGGGGAGCGCTGGCAAGATTGTTTGGGACTTGGTGTCACCCTTATTCGGAAAGGGGTACCACTTGTATGTGGACAATTATTACAGCAGCGTGCCACTTTTTTGTCACTTGTTTGATCATCAGATTGGAGCATGTGGCACCGTGCGACTTAATCGCCGGGGCTTTCCCCAGCAGCTTGTAGATGCCCGTCTTAAGCTGGGGGCGAGAGCCTGCTGCAGATGTAATAATTTGCTCGCTGTGAAGTGGCGGGACAATAAGAATGTTTTCATTCTTACCACCCTTCACGCAGACACGACAGTACAAATTAGTACGGCGACTGGTGTTGTGGAGAAACCCCTCTGTGTCCACAAATATAACCAAAATATGGGAGGGGTGGACCTCAACGACCAGTTGATGGCGCCATATCATATTGCCCGTAAATCGAGACGCTGGTACAAAAAAGTGTCTCTACATTTATTTCAATTGACTCTACTGAATGCTTTTGTCTTATACAAAGCTTCAGGACAGAACGGACCCTTCCTCCAATTCCAGAAGGATATCGTCACAGAACTCCTGTATCCAGGCGGTTCTGCACCTCACCATCCCCTACCAAATGCAGTAAGCCGACTGCATGAGAGGCATTTTATATATGCCCTCGAGAGTACCCCTACCCGAAAAGCCCACCAAAGATGATGTCGTGTCTGTAGCAAGCGCGGATTTAGGTGTGACACCCGTTATTTTTGTCCCCGATGTCCTGCCGATCCTGGTCTTTGTATTGGCAAATGTTTTGAACGCTTCCACACACTAGTGAAGTATTAGCATAGGGTAAAACATTTTACAGGCTAGGCACACGTACACAGGGTCTCCCAAGATGCAGTCGCATTTTGAGAGACCCAAACCTGGAACCGAAAAGTTGAACAGTTACAAAAAAAAAGTGTAAAAAAAAAAGTAAAAAAACACAATAAAAAAAAAAAATAGTTGTCATTTTATTGTTCTCTCCCTCTCTATTCTCGCTCTATTGTTCTGCTCTTTTTTACTCTGTTTTATTCTGCAAAGTTGTATTGTTATGTTTTTTCATGCTTGCTTTTCAGGTATTTAATTTACTTTACTATTTTCAGGTACGCCATTCAGCTGTTGCGCGGACTTATTTATCTTGACAGCAACAGCGTTTGCTCCCACAATATATAAAGCCGTGACTCCAGTGCTGTAGGAGGTGATTTCACCACCACAGTTAAAAAAAAAGAGCATATATGCCGAAGCATGGGGGCATTAGGGGCGGAGGAGCGATTTTGCTCCTAATGCCGCGTACATACGGTTGACATTCCTACGGAGGCTTTCCCGTGGAAAAGTCTGACCATGTGTACACGGCATAGAAAAGTCTGACCATGTGTACACGGCATAGAAAAGTCCAACCGTTTGTACGCGGCATAACTTTTTTGCGGGAGGATGCCCCCATGCTTCGGCATATATATATTAGGCACAGGTTGCGTTAACATTTTTTTTATTTTTTACTATGTTTTTTTTATTGGTATTTGCTTTGCAGGTATGGTATGATCTTACTGTTATACTGTAATGTTACTTTGTTTTAATGTTGGCCATCATTTGCTTAGCAGGTACGCCATTCAGTTGCAGCGCGGATTTATTTAGCGTGACAGCAACAGCGTTTGCTCCCACGATATATATAAAGCTGCGACTCCAACGCTGTAGGAGGGGATTTCACCACTACAGTCCAAAAAAGAGCATATATGCCGAAGCATGGGGGCATTAGGGGTGGAGGAGCAATTTTGTTCCTAATGCCGCGTACATACGGTTGACCGACCTACAGAGGCCTTACCCGTGGAAAAGTCTGACCATGTGTACACGGCATAGAAAAGTCTTACTGCGTGTGCGCGGCATAACTTTTTTGCGGGAGGATGCCCCCATGCTTCGGCATATATAAATGGTGCATGTATGCCCATCATTAGAAGTGGGTGGATGAAGGGAGGTATTCTAATGGTGGGCAAACCCACCGATCAATCCATATGTGGAATTACACCCCAAAATACATTCTGCTGCTTCTCCTGAGAACGGGGATACCACATGTGTGAGACCTTTTGGGAGCCTAGCCACGTACGGGACCCCAAAAACCAATCACCGCCTTCACTCTTTCTAATGGTGTACATTTTTGATTTCACTCCTCGCTACCTATCACAGTTTCGAAGGCCATAAAATGTCAAAATAGCACAAAAAAAAATGACCCAATTTTGGAAAGTAGACACCCCAAGGAAACTGCTGAGAGGCATGTTGAGTCCATATTTTTTATTTATTTTTTGTCCAAAGTGATTGAATGACAAAAAAAAAAAAAATCAAAAAGTTGTCACTAAATTATATATTGCTCACACATGCCATGGTTATATGTGGAGTTGCACCCCAAAATACATTCTGCTGCTTCTCCTGAGTATGGGGATACCACATGTTTGGGACTTTTTGGGAGCCTAGCCGCGTACCGGACCCCGAAAACCAAGCACCGCATTCAGCATTTCTAAGGGCGCAAATTTTTGATTTCACTCCTCACTACCTATCACATTTTCGAAGGCCATAAAATGCCAAAATGGCAAAAAAACAAACCAAATGACCCCATTTTGGAAAGTAGACACCCCAAGCTATTTGCTGAGAGGCATATTGAGTCCATGGAATATTTACATTTTTTTGCCGCAAGTGATTGAATAATGACAAAAAAAATTAAAAAAATAAAATGTACAAAACTTTGTCACTAAATGAAATATTTCTCACGCATGCCATGGTTATATGTGGAATTGCACCCCAAAATACATTCTGCTGCTTCTCCTGAGTACGGCGATACCACATGTGTGGGACTTTTTGGGAGCCTAGCCGCGTTTGAGACCCCGAAAACCGAGCACCGCCTTCAAGATTTCTAAGGACATAAATTTTTGATTTCACTCACACAAATCTTGAAGGCGGTGATTGGATTTCAGGGCCCCGTACGCGGCTAGGCTCCCAAAAAGTCCCACACATGTGGTATCCCCGTACTCAGGAGAAGCAGCAGAATGTATTTGGGGTGCAATTCCACATATAACCATGGCATGTGTGAGAAATATTTTATTTAGTGACAAAGTTTTGTAATTTTTTTTTTAGGTCATTATTCAATGACTTGGGGCAAAAAAATTAAATATTCCATGGACTCAACATGCCTCTCAGCAAATAGCTTGGGGTGTCTTCTTTCCAAAATGGGGTCATTTGGGGGGGGGGGAGGGTTTGTGCTATTTTCGCATTTTATGGCCTTCGAAACTGTGATAGGTAGTGAGGAGTGAAATAAAAAATTTGCACCCTTAGAAATGCTGAAGGCGGTGCTTGGTTTTTGGGGCCCCATACACGGCTAGGCTCCCAAAAAGTCCCAAACATGTGGTATTCCCGTACTCAGGAGAAGCAGCAAAATGTATTTTGGGGTGCAATTCCACATATAACCATGGCATGTGTGAGCAATATATCGTTTAGTGACAACTTTTTGTAAACTTTTTTTTTTTTGTCATTATTCAATCACTTGGGACCAAAAAAAAATAAAAAATATTCAATGGACTCAACATGCCTCTCAGCAGTTTCCTTGGGGTGTCTACTTTCTCACCTCAAGAAATGAGATAGGCAGCCATAAAATAAAAGCTGTGTAAATTCCAGAAAATGTACCCTAGTGTGTAGACGCTATAACTTTTGCGAAGACCAATAAATATACGCTTATTGCGATTTTTTTTTTTACTAAAGACATGCGGCTGAATACATTTTGGCCTAAATGTTTAACTAAAATTTAGTTTATTCAATATTTTTTACTTGTTATAAGAAAAAATCATTTTTTTTCAAAATTTTCGGTCTTTTTCCGTTTATATCGCAAAAAATAAAAATCGCAGAGGCAATCAAATACCATCAAAAGAAAGCTCTATTTGTGGGAAGAAAAGGACGCACGTTTCGTTTTGGTACAACATTGCATGACCGCGCAATTACCAGTTAAAGCGACGCAGTGCCAAATTGTAAAAACACCTTGGGTCTTTAGCCTGCATATTGGTCCGGGTCTTAAGTGGTTAAAACAGTAAAAAAGTAGTAACACTCACATTGTGTAGCACTCACAGCCGAGTGCTAAGCTTCAGGCAATAAGCAGAAATCAAGCTTCTACAGCCATAAACAACATGAAGCGGCAATCACGGGTGACATCACACATAGCTCCTCCCCCCTCGTACGCGTTAAGTCCCAGTGGGCGGGACTTCCTCAGCGTGGGGTAGAGAGATAATGTGGACGTCCCGCTGTCTCTGGAATATATAGTAATAACAACAATGTCATGGCAACCACCACAACAAAACAGTCAGAACTGCAGACATATGCAGCCTAATATAACCCACATCAATGATACAGGGTAACAGCCACTCTGCCAATTAAACCACCCAGTCTGGTCACTGACCTGATACCAACATCAGGCATTAATAAAATTTGCAGGCTGAATAAAACATATATTAATATCCATTTTGGCATATATTGGATACCAACAAATTTAATAATTAAATACATTAAAAATTAAAATCAAATGACGTTATCCGCGATCACCTCCTCAGTACAAATATATATTAAAAAAATAATACATATACCCCTAGGGCTAAACAGACAAGAAATAAAAGTTTAATTGGATTAGATTCCATCAGATATCCGATCGTGTGTACGGGACATTAGACTTTCAGGGACACACTTCTTCTGTTTTTAATACTACAGCTTTGCTCCACATAAGCTGTTATGTGATCACTCAACTTCTCTTGCACTAGTGTACACACTCTGCCAGATGATTAATCAGAAGTACAGTAATGGTAATTTGGTACGTAGGGAAGCTTACATTTTATTAGGGAAAAATAGGCAAATTTAGCCTTTAGCCCAGGTTCACACTGGGTACGATTTGAGATGCAATTTCACATGTCAAATCACATCTCAAATAGGCGGCAATTGTCGGCAATGACACCGTCCTAATCGGTGCGACACCACATCTGTGTCGCTGCTCCGAAAAGTAGTTCCTGTACTACTTTTTGCAATTTCAGGCCGCAATTTACATTGACATCTGTGCAGAAACCAGCACAGATGTCTCTTAAATCGCGGCCAAAATTGGGACTGCCAGCTGGAGTGAAATTGTGCGAGTTCAGCTGAACTCGCACGGCTTCACTCCCGCAGCCCAGTGTGAACCTGGGCTTGAAAGGTCACTGTGTCTAAAACCCCTCAGAACCAATCAGTTTCATTTTAAAAACAAACGCTGCCCTGTATTGGCTCTGTGTCTCTGTACTTCACAGAAGCATGAAACTAGATGAAAAACGAAACTGAAACTGCAGGCACATTATATGATTGATTTGTATCTCTTTTTAATCATTTTTAAAAGGAATCAGTTAACTATTATGTCTCTTTACCCTGTAAACAGTCATTTCAGCAAAAAAAAAAAACAAAAAAAAAATGTTGGCCTAGTACACACTATTACACAGGCTGAATGTCGGCTGGATTCTATTGAACCTACTGATGCCACCCAAACTTTGGCCTGTGTGTACTGGGCTTTACACAGAGACATGACACAAAAGGGGTGTACATACTGGGTTCACCCACCATTCACTGCCGTCCCATCCAACCTCTCCCCAGCTTTGACATCTTTTTGTCCACGCCCTCTTTTCTGTTTTATTCTATGCCATTTAAAAAATATTTTAAGTATTGGTTCTTTTGAGCATAAAGCTTTTTTACCCTTTCACCTCCATCCCCTACCCACTTTGGCAAGGATTTGGCACCCACTTTGGCAAGGATTTATTTATACACGTATACACTTTTAACAATGGACTGGCATTCACTGGATCAGATGTGAGACCACTAAGCTGGGTACACACACTTCTTTTTTTGTTTAAAAGCTAAATAGAAAAACAATATATAAAAAAAAAAAAAAAACTGACAGACCGCCATACTAACATAAGCAATATTTGTGTGACAATCTCCCCTGCTGTGCCTTTTGTATTCAAATATGTATTTTATGTCCAAATGTTGGATATTCTAATCGTGTGTACCCAGCTTTACTACCGTACTTTTATTTGTATGTGTCTCATGCTGCCTGTTTATACAGTTGTTGACCTTATTTCTTGTGTTTTGCTTTTTAGGTGTGACTCACAATATTCCTTTACTTCGTGAGGTGATCATTAATTCTCGTTTTATCAAAGGGGATATTACTACAAAATTTCTACCTGAAGTTTATCCAGATGGTTTTAAAGGTATTTTGTTTTGGTTTTAAATCCATAATTGCAGATTATTGGGTTTACCATTTTAAAAATATAATTTTTTTATATATTTAGATATATTTATGTATTTCTCTTTCGTTCATTGAAAGACAAAGTGCTCCATATTCAGAACTATAGGATTATATTGCCATCTACAGGAGAAGGACACTAGGCAGAAAAAACACTTGGCTATGTCTTTGAGCGGTCCTAGCTGGTATACATCCCCTTCTCTGTTATAGGCCTTCAGTTATTCTTTTTTTTTTTTTTTGCCTTGTCAGGAGAGGGGACATATATCCCTGTCCAGATCTTAGGTCCTGGCAATTTTTTTTTTCCTTTTTACATTTTTTTTTCCTGTGTGATCTACAATCAACTCCTGGACTGAGCGATGGGCTGGATAGCAAGATCTAGTGGTTCCCTCAGTCTGGCCAGGGAGCTCCATACTGGATCGGGCACAACATAAACCCACTAGACAGGGGCTGGCCTGTGAGGTTGCACATACAACCAGGTCTTGGCCCGAGTTGCAACATTCTCGCTGGCTAACAGCCCCCCCACCACATTTTGATGGAGAGGGGTCCAGTCTGGAGTGGTGCCCATCTGGTTCAGAGTTATGGTGAGTAGGATGTCCCCCTTTCTCCCCCAAATGGGGTGTGGGGTGGATGCAGGCACGCCCCTGGGATGGGCAGACATGCAGGCTCCCCCCAGCCCCCCCCCCTTCTGTTTAGTGTGGCCTCTATCTCTTTCCTGAAGGTCTTAGTTCACAATTGAGATTAAGAGATTAAGGAAATGATGTGGCCCGTGTGGGCGGAGTCTTGCACGGTCATGCTTTTTTCAAATAGTGACATGGATACAGAGAGAACATCCCTGTCCTGTTGCGGGGGGAAGGGGGCTGGGCTGTTAGTGGGAGGAAAGCTGCAGATGCTGGATCATGTTACATGTTCCTGGCTAAAAAACAGTGAAACGTGTAATATGTTTGAAGAGTGAACTTATCCTTTAAACCCCTTAACCACTTAAGGACCGCCTAAAGCCGATATACGTCGGCAGAATGGCACGGCTGGGCACAAACGCGTACCTGTACCTGATTGTTTAATGCCCAGCCATGGGTTGCGCACCCGCGACCCGGTCCGAAGCTCCGTGACCACGGCCGTGGGACCCGCAGACCCGATCGCCGTCGGAGTCTTGTGATCGGTCCCCAGAGCTAAAGAACAGGGAGAGGTGTGTGTAAACGCACCTTCCCTGTTCTTCGTTGTGGTGCTGTCATTGATCGACTGTTCCCTGATATAGGGAAAGACGATCAATGACGTCAAACATCCAGGCCCGACCCCTACAGTTAGAAACACATATGAGGTCACACTTAACCCCATCAGCGCCCCCTAGTGGTTAACTCCCAAGCTGAAATTGTCATTTTCACAGTAAACAATGCATTTTTAAATATTTTTTTTGCTGTGAAAATGACAATGGTCCCAAAAATGTGTCAAACTTGTCCGATGTGTCCGCCATAATGTCTCGGTCAAGAAAAAATCGCTGATCGCTGCCATTAGTAGTAAAACAAAATAAATAAATAATAAAAATGCAATAAAACAATCCCCTATTTTATAAACACTATACATTTTGCACAAACCAATCGATAAACGCTTGTTGCAATTTTTTTTTACCAAAAATAGATAGAAGAATACGTATCGGCCTAATCTGAGGGAAAAAATGTGTTTTTATATATTTTTGGGGGTATTTATTATAGCAAACAGTTAAAAATATTAAATTGTTTTCAAAATTCTCGCTCTATTTTTGTTTATAGAGCACAAAATAAAAACCGCAGATGTGATCAAATACCACCAAAAGAAACCTCTATTTGTAGGAAAAAAATATGCCAATTTTGTTTGGGAGCCACGTCGCACTACCGCACAATTGTCAGTTAAAGTGACGCAGTGCCAAATCGAAAAAAGGGGCCTGGTCCTTTACCTGCATTTTGGTCTGGGTCTTAACTGGTTAATGTACTCATTGAATATGTTCCTCTCTTCAATGATTCTGCTGATAGAAAGTTTGGGACACTCTTAGGCTTTATTCACACTTGTACAACTCCAAATTTGCATGATTTCCAGTGTTCATTTGGAGCAACTTTACAGCCTCTGGCACTAGGTTGCATAAAAATGGAGTGCAGGCACCTTAACCCCTTTATTCTATTGGTGTGGTTTGCCTATCTCTGTATTCTCTTTATCCTGAAGCCATTATGGGATTCTCTATCCAACTTGCCCATCCTCTTTCATATTTCTCTTCATACCCTCTGTTGCAGTATGTCTCCCAATACAATGGCAGATGTTTGCTTACTGGGTTTTTCCAATGTACCAACGAATACTATTGGCTTTCTGGCATAAAAGAGCAGCAGGCCCACCAGTGTTTTTTCCTATAGAGGTAATAATATTCCCTACTAATCGTAATAGGCAGATCTCTGCCTCTTGATCCAAAAAAAAATGATTTTACTATGGCGATTACTCTCAAGACCCCCCTCCAAAATACTACTATCTTCAGACAAGACCGAGATATGTGAATACAATTTCCAGGAATATCTGCACATCTCCAGCAATTTTATGGATTCAATGGGAATATTTTATATAGTTTATATGGTGTATAATAACTGTGTTATCTTGTATTTGTCTCAAAGTGATACTAATATCTGAAATGGAAATCTCCATATCTCCTCAAGTTCTGTGAAAGCTTGGTGATGGTAAACAAGTTCTTGCGCGCTAGCATGGTGTGCTGTGACAGGTCCGCAAACACTGAAATAGCCGAGTAAGGAGGGGGGAGGGGATGTTTTTTTCCTTGAAAAACGCATCAGATCATCCTTGATGTGGAACAAATGCACACAGGCTATCACATCTCTAGGGACTTTGTCAGGGAGGATCTTTGGTTTTGGGAGGCGGTGAGCCCTATCAACAATGATTTCATTACCTGAGGCCTCAGGCAACATGGCCGCTATGAAGTCCTGCACATAGTGCCGCAGCTCAGTCGGGGTCACCAATTCCTCCACTCCACGGGGTTTAATGTTGTTCCTGCGGGATCTAACTTCTATGTCCGCTAACTTCTCTCGCGTG
The DNA here is from genome assembly GCA_029574335.1 of Rana kukunoris. Classification (NCBI taxonomy): domain Eukaryota; kingdom Metazoa; phylum Chordata; class Amphibia; order Anura; family Ranidae; genus Rana; species Rana kukunoris. The sequence goes on along the minus strand of CM056050.1, from coordinate 214,195,729 downwards.
GCTTGGATGTCCCCCTCCGTATCATAATTTGCATCTACCAAGTCATTATGTGCGCCAGTGAACTCCCCCATCTTGTCCTCCAAATGGCTGACCCTGCCCCCCAAGGCCGAAACATCTCGCTTCATCTGCGATACACACATCATCATGTCCTTATGCAGGGAGCCCCTGGGAGTCACCAGCATATCCCTCATAATTGTGTCACTAAGGGGAACACCCAAAGTTGGGAACTCCTGAATCATTTTAATGAAATCTCTAGTGCTGTTTTGTGAATCATAGGATTCCTCCAGCTCACCTGCGTACGTGTGTCCTTACTACCGTTTTGGAGCAGATTTCTGTGGGCTGCTGCTGGGTGAAGAAACCGGAGTGGATCCTCCGCCGCCACCGTGGAGCCTCGGCCCCCCTGGGAACTGTGCAGGGCTGTGTACGTCTGTCCCATGCCGCGGACTGCGCTGCGATCCCGAGGCCTCGGCACCATTTTGTGGCCTAGATGTGCTTACAGACGGGTAGAAATCTGTGAGCGTTTTCGGGTTCTTGTCGTTTCTTCTCTTCCCCATAGCTCCCTCCACTCCTCCGGGCTATGCTGCAGCACTCTGGGTACGTTTTGAGGCTGGATTGTTGCTCGATGTTGCTGGATGCTGGTTCTAATCATGGAGCTCTCTCCTCACACAGCCATCCGCTCTGGCTGCCGGCCACGCCCCCCGACAAGTGTGCATATTATACATACACACTATGTAAATATTATTAATATTTGGAGTCAGTATCTGGGTCCTTCCTCAACATGCTGGTGGTGGCAGCAGGTGTTGGCACCTGGGATTCCCTCAGAGGTTTCGTTGTTAGTCCTGGACACGTTTGTGCCAGGGTTGGGAGTGGACTGCCAACAGGCGGTAAAAGTGTGCCCCCTTCCCCCATTATCCCCTGGGGAATGCTCTGTTATGGAGCCATGGACCAGGTACCTGGGTAGTAAAAAAAAAAAAAAAAAGCAGCAAGATAAGGCATTTATGGGTGCGCTTCTCACTGCTGCAAGACACTATCTTAAGCTGTATAGTGCAGCTGGGTTTCCGCTGAGGGCTTTGTCTTTTTTGGATCACACAAATCAGACCGCTCTGTGTAGGTTTTTTCCTTCTGTGCCATTCTTTGATAATTTCTAAGAGGCGGAATGAGAACAGCCGCTGAGGGCTTTTGTAGTCCCTCACCACCGGGCGGTTGAGTGCCCCTTTTGAGGAGAGCCTTTTCAAAAGGTGGGCTGCTTCTCCGTTGGTGGACCCTCCGGGTGTCATGTATAGGTGACCACTCTCCTTATTGCAGGAACCCCTGCTTGTATGGATCTAACTGATGGAAGATCCGAGCTACTGATCTGTTCCATGTTTACCATGCTGGGGTCTGACTTGTGGCCACTACTCTGGGGTCTCAGTCGGCACTGGCACCATTTTATGGGAGGTTTTTCAATTACATTGAAAACTCCTATTGGCGGCCATTTTGTCATAGCCACGCTATGGCGCAGCTTACATTGTGGTCGGCCATTTTCCTGTGGCCGCGTTCTGAACGCTCAGCGGCCATTTTGAATTAGTCCTGACCCCTAGTGCTGTATTCAATTCACAGAGTGAGCATTTTGCACCAGACAGTGGAGGAGCACCAACACTCTCCCAAAGTTATTAGGCTAGCGGACCAGCTGGTCCAGGGCCTCATATAGGTCTGTGATGCTTCATTGAATGCTGCACCCTTGTTATCCAGGGCTTCTGTTTTAGAATGGTTTTATGCACAGGTGGTGTAGTGGTTAACTCCATTACTTGGCAGCAAGAGAGTCATTGGTTTGAATCCGGACACTGACACCAATCTGCATTGAGCTTGCATTGTCGCTCCCTGTGTCTGCGTGGGTTCCTCTGGGTACTCTGGTTTCCTCCAAAGGCATGTGTGCATACACCTACATAATATACATACACACTAAGTGTGTGTATTATTTAGGGGCAGCCCTCCCAGGCTGTCAAAGGCCCAGCTGGGGGACTAATCCGTCCCTGGGTGCGTAAGCCGAACACACCGGCACCCAAATCCTGCCAATGTATGTAGCCTTCCCTCCCTGTCTCTAGGTGGGAGAGGCTGCTTGCAGGTTCACAATTCTGTGAAACCTCCCTGCTCTCCTACTAATGGGTCTGCGAGGTGGTCTCTTCGGAGTACTAGATAGGGTGTCTTTCTCTCCTGGCCCGTCGGTCTGCCTTGGGCAGTGTGGAACTTGCTAAGCTGCAGGGTAATTTTACCTTTCCTGCAGGACGAGAGGTTTGGAGTCTTCTATGGGCCTCAGGCCCTAAATACCTTTTGTGAATGTCAAGTAGTTCCGCATGGAATCCATTCGTTCGGTGGTAGCTGCGCTCCATCCGGGGGACGTCCTTGGACATCAGGGACGCATACATGCATGTCCTGTTTTGCGCATGTCAGTGTTGTTTTTTCTGTTCTTCGTGATGAGAGAGAATGTGGCCCTCCCTTTTGATCTGACGTCAGCACCATGGGTTTTCAGCTGGGAGCTCGCACTTATCAGAACTTTGTTGGGACAGCAAGGCTTTGCCTTTATTGGCTACTTGGATGACTTTCTTCTTAGAGCAGCTTCTGTCTCAGACCTAGTGGATGTGTTCCCATTCAGATCCTCCGAAGATTTTGGTGGGTGTTAAACATTTAGGCCAGAAGGTGTAGCTCAGTGGCAGCAAGCCTGCCCTCCATGTGTGCGACCTGGGGTTCAAATCCTGGGCATGCTAGGTTCTGACTCAGTGTTGGAGTATCTAGGGTTGATCCGGACTCCTCGGTGACGAAGGTCCTTCTTCCCCTGGATAAATTGCAGACTCTTCAGTCAGCGGTGAAGGTATTGGCATTACACAATCAGTCTTCTTTCCGGTTGCCTGATGGTCCGGGGCCTGTGTATGCCCAGTTTCACACTCTGGTTTTCCAGGGGAAATCTCTTGTCTCTGAAATCATCAGATTCCGGTATGCCACCTAGTCAGTCTTTCTGATTTGGTGACTGAGATCCCAGAAGTTGTTTCTTCCTTCCAGTGGTCGGTGTTTACCACAAATGCCAGCCTCACGGGTTGTGAACCTGGGGGGTCCACAGTCAAGTCGCTGGACTTGCGTGGACCTACGGCCACACATCCCTGAATGTGCCCGCTCTCGTCTGGTCTCGTTGGCTTCCCAGGGTCGGGCCTGGCTAGTGCCTGGGTGGGAGACCGCCTGGGAATACCAAGTGCTGTCTACCGTTCATTGTCCTACTATTTTAGGCGATCAGGCTATGCTTCTCCTCGTGGTCGGGGAGGTTGCAAGGTCGTCCGATCTGAATTTAGCCGGACAACGCCACAGCCGTGGCTTCGGTCTACCATCAGGTGGACTACTGGAGTCACCAGATGCTGGACCTGGGCGACTGGTCTTTGTGCTTGGAGTGTTTTGGCTCCCTTGCAGGAGGTGAGCCTCACAGGGCATTGATCTCCGGCCGCTCGTCTCCACAGCAAGGGTGTCAAAGTTAGTGGCCAGGTCTAGTGATCTGGTACAGACGCGCAAGTCACGCTGGTGGCACTGTGGGGTCTGTATCTGCGACTTTTTGCCGTTCCTCCATTGTAGTTGCTTCCTTGGCTGCTCCACAGAGTGGAGACTGAGGAGATCCCAATAATTCTAATCGCTCCAGATTGACCTTGGCGTCCTTGGTACGCTGATATCGGGCGCCTGGTAGCCAAGGGAACCCTGGCAGTTGCCAGGGCAGGAGGTCCCTCTGTCTCGAGGTCCCATACATCCTCCTGTTGTGCGGTCACTGACTTGCTCAACATGGCTATTGGAAGCCAAACTTTAAGTGACCGGGGTCTGTCCGACTCGCTAATCTCAACAATGCTGAGGGCACAGTAGTTATCTTCCTGAGGATTTACCGTCACACCTGTCAGGCATATATCTCTTGGTGCAAAGGGATGGAGTGACGTCCACGGACGTACTCGGTGTCCAGGGTCCTGCTGTTTTACAGCTTGGAGTGGATCTAAAAATTGCTTAAAGCACCGTTTGGGGGCAGATTTCAGCCTTGGCTGTGTTCTTTCAGTGGCCTTTTTGCGGCCCGTTCCCTGGTGGGCCCCTTTTTGTGTGCAGGGGGTTTGTCATATACTTTCCCCTCTTGGCCCATCTTTTCCCCCATGAGTTTTGACTTTGGTGCTCTGTTTTTCAGGAACCTTCCTTTTGGAAACATCAGAGAGATTTTTTCTTGACACTATCTCAGAAGGTGGCCAATTTAGTGGCCTTTACCTCTGGTAGAGGGGTTTCTGAGTTGGCGGTCTTGTCTTGCAAGCCTTCATGCTTGATCCTCCAAAAGGATTAGGTGGTGGTGTGCCCGCAACCTTCCCTTCTTCTGAAGTTTTTTTTGGCCTTTTGCCGGAATAAGGACATTGTTCTTCCATCCTTCTGTCCTCGGCCGGTGCATCCTACGGAGGTTGCCTTTGCGGGTGTACCCGCCTGCTGCGGTTCAGTTTCGGACTTCTGACTGTCTTTTGTGTCGGTGTCTGGTCCACAAAAGGGCCTGGCGGTCTTGACGACAACCATTTCTCGTTGGATCATCCAGGCTGTCATACAGGCCTATGCTCTTAAGGGGGTGCGGGCCCACCTTTCCGGTCACGGCACTTTCGACCAGGGCAATTGGTGCTTTTTTTTTTTTTCGACCTCATGCGTCGGTCTCGCAGGTGTGCGAGGCGGCGACTTGCTCTTCCATTCGCGCTTTTTCCAGAATTTACATGGTTGCTGTGAGTGCATCTTCTGATGCTTTTTTTGTCCGCTAGTTTTAGCCGGCGGCTGTTTAAAGTTGCACCACCTCCATTGAGGAGCTCTGCTTGTTTTGGGGCGAAGTTAAAATTGGTTTTACTGATATATTTCCCAACACTCAGTTTTTGACACTGCTTGGGGACGTCCCGCTTGTCAAGATTTAAGGAGCTGTGTCTGTCCATGGACAATAAGGGAACATATTTTTTTTTGTACTCACCATAAAATCCTTTCCTCTGAGTCATGGATGGACACAGCTCCCACCCCTCCTTTTTTTAGGTTTGTACTGCTTGTTACGAACTGAGGCTGCATGTTGCAGTGAGGAGGGTTATGTCTGGAGGGACCGCCCCCTGGGCGGGGCTGTTCGACTCTGTTAATGTAACATGTATTTAATTATCTAACATGTTTCTGCCTAGTCCTCTCCTGTAAACAGGGAACATAACCCACTTATCAAGATTTAAGGAGCTGTGTCCGTCCATGGATTTATAAAAAAAAAAAATACATGTTTTTTTTTTTCTTTTTTTCACCAGGTCCCGGATGCCTACCCCCTCCCCCCTTTTTTAATATATATCTTTATATATCTTATCTCTTTTTTTTTTTTTAAAAGCCCCCCCCCTCCCCCCGCTTCACGATTGCCGGCGGCAACCCCCCACTTCTCAATCCGCGACAGCCCCCCCGCTTCTCAATGTTCTCCAGGGGGCCCATGCCTGAAGCTGTGTAAGAAGCCCCATAATTCCTGATGGCGGCCCTAACTGTCGTTATCAAAGGGGTCAGGCCCCACCTAGATTTCAACCCACAAAATGACCTCTAACATTGTAGTGGGGTTGAATCCATCGGGGCTCAGCCATCTCACCAACGTCAACAGCTGTGTAGCTAGATAGTATTTATAAAGGTCTGGGAAGGCCAATCCCTGAGTGAGTGAGTGAGAAACTTATATAGCGCAACACATGCAAACTGAATCGCCTCTGAGCGCTTAGTATGCCTTCCTTTAGTAAGCCTCAGAAGAGGTGGGTTTTGATTTTCTTCTGAAGGCCAGGTGGTTTGCCTCCATCCGGATGCTGGTTGGTAGAGCGTTACATAATCTGGGTCCTTGGACTGCAAATCTCCATTCTCCTTTGGACTTGTAACTGGCTTTGGGTATCTAGAGTAGATTTTGATTGGTGGAACGCATAATGCGATTGGGGTTGTGAGCTTTTAGTTTTTCACATAGATATTGGGGGGCATTTCTTTGAACACACTTATGTGTTAGACAGAGTGCCTTGAAGGTAATTCTGTCTTTTACTGGCAACCAATGAAGGGATCTCAGTAAAGGTGAGATTGATTCCCATGTTTTTTTTCCAGTCACATGTCTAGCGGCCGTATTCTGAACGACTTGCAGACGAGCGACTTGGTATTTGGGGAGTCCGAGATACAGGGCATTTGCATAGTCAAGAGTTGATAATTGTTCCCACCACGACTGCTATATCTTCTTTTGGGATAAAGGGGGTAAGTCTGCGTAGTAGGCGCAGCAGATGATGCGATCCGCGGACTGCTGACCCTATTTGTGCATCCATTGTCATGTAAGTGTCAAAAATGACACAAGACTTTTAACTTTGGTGCTAGGGGTGATAGTTTTACCCAGAATGGGTGGGGGTGTCCATGTTGTGACGGGATGATTCTTTTGCTTGGCTTGAAACAGGAGAAGTTCTGTTTTCGAACCGTTGAGTCTTCTATCAAGATAAGACATTTCTCTAGTCTGAGATAATGATCCTTTTTTATTGCTGATGCGAAAATATAGTTGTGTGTCATCTGCATAAGAGTGGTACAGTAACTTCTGGTTACTGATGTTTTCAAAAAGAGGGTGGAGATAGATATTGAATAGAACAGGCGACACAGGGGATCCCTGAGGGACTCCGCATGACACCGTGCGTTTTTCAGAAGTGAAAGGCCCCAGTTTCACTATTTGTGATCAGTTTTCCAAGAAGGAGGAGAACCAAAATAAATCACCTTCTGCGACTCTGGCTACTTCAGCTAGCCGGGTCAGTAGTAAATCATGGTCCAAAGTATCAAATGCTGCGCTTAAATCCATCAGTACCAGAAGACAAGATTCTCCTTTGTCTTCTGCCTCAAGAGCGTCATCCCATATTTTGAGTAGTGCTGTTTCTGTCCTGTGACCAGGACGGAAACCCGATTAAAACGGATCAAGTAATTTATGGGTGTCTAAATGATGTTGCAACTGTTGTACAACTTTTTTCTCCATTATCTTGGAGAAGACATTTAGGCCTGTTATATGTCGACAATTGTTTGGGTCTTTGGGGTCAAGGGTGTTTTTTTTAGAATAGGTTTGATTATGCCTTGTTTCAGCAAGGTTGGCAGCATGCCCTCCTTGAATGACTGGTTTATGAGCTTCGTGATAGCTGGTGCCAAAATATCGTCAAATTCTTTCAGCAGTTTAGTGGGGATGATATCATTGGGTGCTGTGCTGTTTCGCAGAGTACTGATGATATTTTTTGTGAAAATGGGTTTTAGAGTGAAATTAGATGAGTGTGGCGGATTTATGTGGGTATTCCTCCCCCTTTTACCGCTGGTCGCATAAGCGTGCTTAATTTAATGCTAGCTGGTTTGTTTTTCCATATAAATGCGGAAAACATACCATGTAACAATGCAAAAAAAAACTTTTAGGCAACCATTGTGGAGAATTTCTAAATAAGTACAAACATTTTGTAAGAATCTTCATCTTTATTAAATGTATGCGTCCTGACAGCGACAAAGGCTGCACTTCCAATACCTTATTTTTTTTCCTAAACTCCTGTATTACTGGATACAAATTCAACTTTTAAAATGCTTCAACCTGTCAAGATATTATTATATAAATTCTGTTACCTGTTTTAGCGGCAGATTTGGGGCAGCTGTGTCCTGTGCTCCTTGGTCAATAGAGACTTACCCCAGTTTACTTTAAGCCCTGTAAATAATGTAAATTGTTATAATTCTAAAGCTCCCTCCAGTGATGAACCCGTGTCTATCAAAAACAGCATACCATTGGCATACAGGGCTACCCTCTCCTCCATCCCCCACCCACCCCCCACACAGGAGCCTTTGAATATTTGACAAAGTCCTAAGAGCCTTTGCCACTGGCTCTATTGCCATCGCCAAGAGTGCCGGAGAGAGAGGGCAGCCCTGCCTCGTGCTTCTGTATAACTGAACAAGGATGACCGCTTTCCTCCCAATTTAACCGCTGACATGGCTTTCTTATATATTTGTATCAATTAATGAATACTAATGGAAATCCCATCCTACTAAGTATTCCCCACAGAAAAGGCCATTCAATTGTATCAAAGTCTTTCTTTATGTTTAGGGAGACCACCATCCTAGACCTTTTATAAACACAGCGGGCCAGATTCTCATATATATTCGGCGGCATAGCGTAAGCCATTTACACTACGCTGCCGCTGCGTACTAGAGCAAGTGCTTTATTCTCAAAGCACTTGCTCCGTAGTTTTCGCCGGCGTCTCGTAAATCGTCAAGCGGAAACCCGCGCAATTCAAATGGGGCGGCTTGTATTTAAATTAAGCGCGCCCCCGCGTCGAACGAACTGCGCATGCGCCGGCCGGGGAAAAAGCCCAGTGCGCATGCTCCAAAGGACGTCACATTTTCTCAATGTAAACGACGTTATCGCAGCGTACGCCAGCCCCATTGAGAATCGACGTACGCAAACGACGTAAACGACGCACAACACGACGCAGTCCCGAGGCCATACTTAACATGGCATCCGACGGGACACGACGGCATCCAACGGGACCTCGTAAGGTTACTCCACATAGAAGCTGGGGTAACCTTACGCGAACGAAAACAACGTACGCAACGACGGGGCGGCGTAAAAGCGATCGAGAATCGGCGTACTACTTCATTTGCATATGCAAATGAAAAAACAACGTAAAGGCCACCTAGTGGCCGGAGTTGTCATTACACCTACGATCCGAAAGTGTAATGCTTTTACACTTGTCGGATGTAGAAGCGTATCTATGCAAAAGTGATGCTCAGCATCACGCGCATAGATACGAGACAAAAAAAAAGGCGATACGACGGGGTATCTGAGATACTCCGTCGTAACGCCTCTGAGAATCTGGCCCAGCGTGTATATTGGTATACAGTCTACATATATTGATATCTGTTCTCTGTATAAATCCTTGCTGGTCTGAATCTATATTTTTTAGTAAAGGTTGTAGTCTGTGTTAATACTTTTGTCAATATTTTAAAATCTATATTTAATAATGCTATCGGCCCAAATGAGGAACATCATTTTGGGTCTTTCATTTCTTTATATATTAAAGTTTTATGTGCCTTCCCCATTGAGTCTGGAAGGGTCCCTTTCAATAACACACTTGTAAGTACTTCTACTTTGGGGCTAGTAAAGCTCCATATTTTTCATAGAATTCCACAGGGATTCCATCTGGACCTGGTGCTTTCTCCCACTAGCTTCCACAGCGTGCTTGTTGAAGTCTAGATCTTGAGAGAACGAAAGGGTCTCAGTGTCTGTAATTTTCACATCGCTAATTTAAGGAAAGCTGCTTCCAGAAAGTTCTACTTGTGTATCATTAAATCATTCTTGCCTGTTGTAAAAACACTTTGACTTCAACCCAAGAGATTACTTTTTGCCTTGTCTTCTGACATTCCTACAATCAGAACTTGAGTAGAACCTAGCCTTAAGTTGTTGTTTTTTTTTTTTTTTTTTTAAACCTCTAGCTTCCCTTTCTCTTTTATCTTTCTTTGTAAATGACTTTATTCAAGGTGCCCTGCAGAAACCACTCTTTGAATCCTTCAAGGAACACCCCTTGGATGACCTCTCCTTCAAGGTAGCCTTCTTGGTGGCTAACAAGTCTGTCAGACATGTCTGAGTTAGTGGTTCTCCCTTGTAAGGAGCCATACCTCATTATTCACAAAGACAAAGTATTCTTATGCCCAGGACCTATATTTTCTTCCTAAGGTGGTGCCAGCCTTCCACCTCTATAAAGACACTGTCTGGACACGGTCAGAACCATCAGAGTGCTTTTGTCAGGAAGGCTGATTTCTATGTTTATTTTTTCTTGCCATAGAACCTCACAAGGGACATCCTGATTCATGGTCCACCATCGCTAGGTGGATGATGACTTCTCTCAAGAGCTACATTCTAAAGGACAAAGCACCTCCTGCACCAATACATATGCTCACTTAGGGTGACACCTGGTCGGTAGGTGTTTCCTGGACATTCAGACATCCAGGTTCTGTTGCCCAGCTTTTTAATGCCGCCGCTTGGTCTTCCGCTCATACCCTTTCAAACTTCTACCTGGAGGACATCCAATCATCTGTGGCCTCAGCTTTTAACCAAAAAATTCTGGTAGCAGATCTCAGAGTTGTCTTTGACCCTGGTTATTGTTGGGCCTGTTGTCACGGTTCTCTTTTCCTTGTCTCCCATCCTTTCTATTCATTGCTCGGAACGTCTGAGGGTCAGTGGATATCAATCAAGTCTTTGTTCTGCACTGTATAATTATATTAGGAACTTTTGGCTTGCCTGTTAATTCCATGTCTTGGAGTACAGTACAGGGCACAGGCTACCCCTCCACTCTGTATTTGTGTTACTCTGCATTGCTTGCTACTAAATTGATGTCTCGTAGGGTAGGGTTATAAGGTATACTCGGCTAGTGTCCTCCAAAAAGCTTTGCCAGTGGCCAGTCATCTGACAGCACCAGCCTATAACCCAGGGTCTATGAAAATCAAGCCTGTGTGCTGTATTGTACTCTGATATGGAATTTACACAATTCCTTTTTTAGTTAAAGTGGATGTCCGCTGAAAAAAAAAAATATTAAAAGCCAGTAGCTACAAATATTGCAGCTGCTGACTTTTAATATCAGCAGACATGTCCTCCATGTCCTGGAGTCCAGCGCCGTCCGCAGCAGAGGACGAGCGACCAATCATCACTCTGCTGCGCCCCCCCCCCCGCCATCTTCGGTGAGGGAACCATGAAGTGAATCGCTCCGGCTTCACTGCCCGGTCCCCTACGGTGCATGCATGAGTCGCGCTGCGCCTGCTGATTGGCTCCCGCTGTGATCTGGGAGCCGAGTGTTCGCAGAACACAATGGGGGGGGGTGACGTGACTTCCTGCCCACAGTCTACCCGCAGCCTGTATGGCTGGAAGTGGGTGCAAATATCTGTCCAGGTATCTGCACCCCCCTCCCCCTGAAAGGTGTCAAATGTGACACCGGAGGGGGGAGGGTTCCGATCAGTGGGAGTTCCACTTTAGGGTGGAGCTCTGCTTTAACCACTTTAGCCACGGTCCATATTGCTGTCCAAAGACCAGAGCACTTTTTGCGATTCGGCACTGCGTCGCTTTAACTGACAATTGCGCGGTTATGCGACGTGGCTCCCAAACAAAATTGGCGTCCTTTTTTTCCCCACAAATAGAGCTTTATTTTGGTGGTATTTGATCATCTCTGCGGTTTTTATTTTTTGCGCTATAAACAAAAACAGAGCGACTATTTTGAAAAAAATGCAATATTTTTTACTTTTTTCTGTAATAAATATCCCCCAAAAATATATATATATAAAAAAAAAAAAAAATTCTCAGTTTAGGCCGATACGTATTCTTCTACACATTTTTCGTTAAAAAAATCGCAATTAGCGTTTATTGTTTGGTTTGCGCAAAAGTTATAGCGTTTACAAAATAGGGGGTAGTTTTATGGCATTTTTATTATTATTATTTTTTTTACTATAATGGCGGCGATCAGCGTTTTTTTTTTTCAGTACTGCGACCTTATGGCGGACCCTTCGGACACTTTTGACACATTTTTGGGACCATTAGCATTTTTTTTAGCGATCAATGCTATAAAAATGCATTGGATTACTATAAAAATGCCATTGGCAGTGAAGGGGTTAACACTAGGGGGGCAGGGAAGGGGTTAAGTGTGTTCCTATTTGTGTTCTAACTGTATGGGGGGGTGGACTTACTAGGGGGAATCACTGATCTTCTGTTCATACATTGTATGAACAGAAAATCAGCGTTTCCCCCCGCTGACAGGAACGAAAGCTGTGTGTTTACACACACAGCTCCCGTTCCCCGCTCTCTAACGAGCAATCACGTGTGCCCGCCGGCGATCGTGCCCGCCGGGCACACGCACGGGACTCGGGGGCGAGCGGGGGGCGCGCGCGCGGGCCGCCGGCGGCGCGCACTCGCCCCCTAGTGGCCGTCGAAAGTGGCGACGTAGAGCTACGGGCTCTCGGGCAGCAGTGCCGACCTGCCGCCGTAATACTGCGGCGGCTGGTCGGCAAGCAGTTAAATATTTCATTATTTTCCAGAAAAAAAGCTATGCAACACAAACATGTAAATCCCAAATCCATGCCTTGGATAGAAATCTACCCAATGCTTGCACCCACCCCCCATCCCCCTTCTGTACTGCACAGATTAAAATTGTGTTATGCCTAAGGAGTACAGTATGGCATTTTACCATACACCACATCTACAGCCAGCTGTCACCAAAGTGGGATGGGTAAAGCCAAAACACTGTTTTCCATATTTTTATAGTGTTGAAATGTTAGAACCTCGGTCATGCTTTTATTGTACTTGTACTTGCTGGGCTCGTTTACCCTTGCAATTTGTTCTGGTTACCACTGTCAATGGAATGAAACTATTGGGATATACTAAATGTTAGTTGTTACTGGGTGAGAGTTAAGCCCTGTACACATGATCAGATATCTGATGGAATCTAATCTGATGGATTTTTTCATCGGATATCCGATGAAGCTGACTTTCATCGGTGTTGCCTACACACCATCGGTCAAAAATCTGACCGCGTCCAATGCGTTGACGTAAAACACTAAATTAAGTTCAATGATTTTTGACTGATGGACTTCCACACAGACAATCATTTTTTTTCCATCGGTTTTTTATCCATAGGAAAAAATGTAAAACATCTTTTATTTTTTTTCACAGATGGAAAACAAACCATCAGTCTGTTTACATTAGACAAACCGATCATGTGGACAGGGCTTAACTCTTTCAATGGTGAAACCTGACCCTAGTGACTGTTATCTATGAGAAATTTACTCTCCCTTTCTGTTGTTTCTGTTGTTTCTCTGGGACATGACCTGAAGGGTTTTATCCATTCACCGCTCTATCCAAAACTTAAAGCAGAACTGAACCCTCCTCCCTATCCATCCTAGGTCTTTTCAGAGCTTGGCATCATCTTTTTAGGTTATGCGTTATGATATTTTATTGTTAAGAAGAATTTGATTTAAACATTAATCTATGTAAATATGTAAATAAAGAGGGAATGCAAGATTAGTCCCCTAGTGAGCCTAAAGAAGTGTGGAAGGAAAGAAAATCGCTTGAGTCCCCCATCAACACTAACTATTTTGAATGCCTCCCACAGTACTATTGTCTGCTGGGAGGGCGGCACAGGGAGCCTCCCAGCTGGCAGAAGACAGTGGATACTGCTAGTGGCTATAGCCACCAACTGTACTTGCATAAAAAATTTGACAGGCAGGTTGTACCCATATTGATTGATTTGGGTATAACCAGTATGCCTATAGATGGATTGACTATCGTCTGGTCCCTGCTGAACCAGCTGGGATTTTATCGCTGGCTTAGGAACTTCATAGTTATCTGTTATGCATTCTTAAAGCTAGTAATACAATTGTATAATTGCCTTGACAGATTTTGGTAAGCATATAATATACAATATAATAAAACTAAGGTTATAATATAATAATTAAAACAAAAATACTTTATAAAATATCATTCATGACCACACTGTTGTAATTCATCATCCCCTTGCAAGTTTTGGGGCTGGAAGTGCATCCAAAAGCTCCAATAGGAGCACTCCGCTCCTGAATCGAGTGCCTCAGATCCTATGCTGGAGTTTGGGGAACCAGTCTTTGTTGTTCCTGGTTGTGTAATTACCAGGATCAGCCTTGAAAGGGTGACCACTTTTAGAAACATTGATATTTTGCTACTGTAAAAAAAAAAAAAAAAACTTGCTGTTTTCAATCATGCTATGATTGCACCCTGCTGGAAATAAAATAACAAACGTGTGTGATCCCAAATAATGTCATCGCCAATCAAGGGTTGTTGAACCACCAAGGTGCTGGCAATGCTAATGATAGCAAATTGAAGGACAAAAACTGGACTGCCGCACTCCGAAATTACTTAAAATAAGTAGTCTTTTATTTTTCAACTGTACACACAGTCACTGCAACCAACAAAATACAGTATGGCCGACGCGTTTCGCTCTTACAATGGCCATGACTAAGCACTGATTGTAAGTGCGAAACACGTCGGCCATACTGTATTTTGTTTGTTGCAGTGACTGTGTGTACAGTTGAAAAATAAAAGACTACTTATTTTAAGTGATTTTGGAGTGCGGCTGTCCAGTTTTCGTCCTTCAATTTGCTATCACCCCCCCCACCCTGCCAAAATAAAACCCCCCCCCCCCCCCCACTTGTTTAAAAAAATAAAATATGGCCTCAATCCTAATAAATGGCTAAACATCATATTAAGAATGATAGACACCTGAGTATTGCAGGGATTTACCTAGCTCATCTTTCTATTTGGTTTGCTTGTTTTTTTTTTTGTTTTTTTTTACTGAAAAGTAGTAGTCATCTGTCGCTCACAGAGAGTTCTGTCTGGAATCTTCTTTTGTGTAATAAACATCACTGACTACTAGGGTTGTCCCAATACCACTTTTTTAGACTGAGTACAAGTACCAATACTTTTTCTCTTTTGTTCATGGACGGACACAGCCTTAATCTTGACATAGCCTCCCTTTAGGCGTGAATAGGCAAAACGTGTTAACACTTCAAAGCTGAACAGCCCTGCCCAGGGTGCGGTCCTACTGACTATATCCCTTCAGCCTGCACCAAGCAGTTCAGTTTTTCCTGCCTAGTTAAGGAGAAGACATAGCTCCCTTCGGGCCCATAGGCTTGGAGGCTTTTAGTTCAAAATTATTTTTGGATTTTTTTATTTATTTCAGTTTTTAATTGTTCCTGTGATCCTCGACCAACTGCCGACTGGGTGACGGGCTGGATTCCAGATCGTTGTAGTCCCCCCAGTTTCGGCCATCGACCGTGTGCCGACCATGGCTACGCACAGGTGGCCAGTGAGCTATACGCTCCAGGGCTTGCATAGGACCGGTCTACAGGGCCGAGTCGCAGTAGCCTGGCCGACAGTCACCTCCGTTACCATGCGGGAGATGGTCTGTCTAGGATCCTTCCAGCATAAACCCACAGGAAGGGTAAGTAGTTACAACCTTGCTTCAGCAAGAAGACAGAGCTGGGCATCCCTGGAGAGGTGAGTAAAGGGCTCTATATTTCCCTTCTCGCCTCCCCCCTCCCTATGCTCCTTGAGCTAGCTGTTAGGGTGGGGGTTCCCCTGGGGAGCTTCACCTGGTGGGAACCAACTCCGTTCACTAAAATTGTGTATAAGTGCCAAAAGAGATTGCTTACTGTGTCCTGCTCCATGCTGTTGGTGGCCATGTTTGGTGTGTCCATGTTGCATTTCTTTACTTACACAATGTATAGAGCTGCATAAAAGATTATGCTTACTGTGTGTCCTGCTTCATGCTGTTGGCGACCATTTTCCCTGTGATCCATGCTGGATTGTTTGTATGCACTGGCGGCCATTTTCTTGTAGCTGCACTGTATTTGACCTCTATTGACGTTCGGCGGCCATACTTTTGGTGTTCTGCAGGTTTACTTCTTACACTGTCAGCCATTTTCTTGTAGCCACACTGTACTGGCTTGGGATTATTCATGGTTACTTCCTGGTGTTACATTGCATTGACTCTAGCGACCACCTCGGCAGCCATTTTGCCTAGGATTTCAGCGATGTTACACAGGGTTTGTAGGGCCGTACCACGTCGATCGGCCTCTTGGCGGCCTGTGCAGTAGACCCCAAGGACGGCACATAACAGTAGCATTTCTTGCAGCCCCTTACCACAAGGTCAGGGCCTTTAGCTGCCGTTCGGCGGCAATATTTTTGTAGCCTGATCCTATCTATTATAGATAACACTGGCAGCCATGCTTTTGGGGCCTCAGCGCTGTTGGCCTCTAGCGCCTGAGTGGCAGCCATCTTCAGATTTTAATCGGGAGCCAGACAGACATGCTGCTGACTAGCAAACAAGAGCCAATTAAAGCAGCAACCTTATTAATTAGCAGCCAGTACAGCAGACCGACAGACCCTAGATCTGTTATTATTCAGCAGACAAGAAGCAGCTCAGCTAAGAACAGCACCTGAATACTGGTTCCTGGGTGGTGAGCCCTCCTGGGGGGTGGGAACCCCTCATCTCTGCTGCAGTTAGGAGGGTGGGTTATTGTACCTTGTTGGGAAGTCCCTGTGTCAGGCGTGTGGACAGCATGGAGTCAGAAACAGACATCCCCCCCCCCCCCTGAGACACCCCAGCTGGCAGCTGATGCCCCTGCACCCGATGTATCGGTGGACGCTGTGTCGGCAATCCTAAATGCCTTTGTTGCCAAGGTGGAAACCGCGCGTGGGAGAATGGGGACTAGGAAGCGCCCCCACCATCTGCTGGGGACAACTCGGATGCGGAGCCGAGTCCAGCTGGTGCTCATGACCCTGACTATGAGGTATCTGACGATGTCGACCAAGATCGGACACAGGTCAGCATGCGGTAGTGCTCTAGTAAGTGACCTTATCACTGCAGTGCGAGATACTAAAAAAATAGAGGGGTCTGTAGAAGCAGCGGAAGTGCCGATTCCTTTTGGGTTCCGTAAGGCAACCGGCAATGCTAAATGGTCTCCTTGTGTGTCTTTTTTAGACAGACTTTTATACACAGAGTGGGATAAACCACAGAAGGTTTTTTTCAGTCCCTGAAAATCTAGCGGTGCGTTACCCTCTTGATGAGAGTTTCTTAAAAGGATGGACCTTGCCCCCCATAGTGGACCCTCCTGTGTCCAGATTAAACAAGCTAACCACCACTTTTTCTTGCAGGTGAATGGGTAGGGGTACAATGTACCCCATACTCATTCACTTAGGGTGGGGGGCCCCCTTATTAAAGGGGGCTCCCAGATTCCGATAAGCCTCCCACCCGCATACCCCGACAACCAACGGCCAGGGTTGTCGGGAAGGGGCCCTGTCCTCATCAACATGGGGACAAGGTGCTCTGAGGTGGGGGGGCCGTAGTGTGCCCCCCTGCCCCAGAGCACCTGACCCCCCCATGTTAAGGGAATGCTGCCCGGTACGGCTCAGGAGGGGGGGGGCACTCGCTTGCCCCCACTCCCCTCCTGACCGGCCGGCTGGCGTGCTTTGGATACAGGTCTGTTATGGATTGTGGGGGGACCCCCACGCTGTTTTTTTGGCGTAGGAGGGGTCTCCTTACAACCCATAACAGACCTAAGGGCCCGTTATGCTCCTGAGGGGGGACCCATGCCAGATTTTTTTTTAAATCTGGCGGGGACTTCCCCTTCAGGATTCATAACAAACGTTGGATCCCCGTCGCTTCTATGACGCGCTCGCTGGAATGTGCTTTTACTATTCCAGCGAGTGCGAGATGTCGGCACCCTGTCACCGAGAGTCAGCGCGATGTTGTCGCGCTAAAAACACATTCTCGGCGGCAGGCACTGTATTTACATGTCCCCATATGCACGATGCATCAGAGATATCTGCGTTTTGCGGTCGGGGAAGACCACTATCAATGGTGGCTCTCCCCTTTGGCCGGGCATCGGCACCAAGGGTGTTTGGTGCTTGCCCCAATTCTCACCCTGATAAAACAATGCGGCATCGCTATCGTGGGCACTTGGACAACCTGCTTCTGAGGGCTGCTTCGGCCTCAGAATTAGAGGTGAGCGTGTCTATAACCTGTGAGGCCCTCATACATTTTGGGTGGCAACTGAACATTCAGAAGCCAGTAATGGTACCGACTCAATGCCTAGTATATCTGGGATTGATTCTGGCCTCCTCAGAGGCAAAGGTTTCCTTCCCTGTGGAAAAGTTGCAGACCCTTCGGGCCTCGGTGCGGCAGTTGACATCCCAGAAATGGTCGTCACTCCGCTTTTGCATGCACGTCCTGGGCCTCATTGTGGCCTACTTCGAGGCGGTACCATATGCGCAATCTCACATGCGAGTGCTACAGAAGGAAATTCTGTCCAGATGGGACAAGTGTCCATCATTCCTGGATTATCAAATCTGGGTGAGCCATCTGGTCAGGGCCTCCCTAGTTTGGTGGCTGACCTCACCAGCACTTCTGTCCGGGAAGTCGTTCCTTCCTTATCACTGGACAGTCATCACGACGGATGCCAGCCTTACCGGTTAGGGGGGAGTCTGGGGGGGTTCAGTCGACCCAGGGTCGCTGGTCTCCAGAGGATTCCCATTTGCCGCTCAATGTCCTGGAACTTTGGGCGATCAGGCTGTGCCTCCACATGGTCTCAGAGGCTATGAGGGCATCCAGTCAGGATCCAGTCGGACAACGCCACAGCGGTGGCATATGTCAACCATCAAGGAGGAACAAGAAGTTCAGCTGCAGCGTCAGAAGTCGCTCACATCCCAAGGTGGGCAGAAAGGAGCATACCGGCCCTGTCGGCCATATACATTCCGGGTGTGGAAAACTGGTAGGTGGACTACCTGAGTCGCCAGATGCTGGACCAAGGAGAATGGTCTCTGCACCCGGTCTCTGCACCAGCTCCTTTGCCCAAGATGGGGCACACCAGACATAGATCTCCTGGCGTCTCGACTCAATCGATAGGTATTGAGGTTTGTGACCAGGTCAAGAGACCCATGGGCGGACGCGACAGATGCTTTAGTGGCGCCGTGGTGGAGTCAGTACTGGCTAATCTATGCTTTCCCTCCTCTAAAACTCCTGCCTCTTCTGCTTCGCAAAGGGGATTCCTATGATCCTAATTGCTCCGCATTGGCCTTGGCGTCCTTGGTACACCGATCTAGTGCGGCTAGTAGCAGACGTTCATTGGCGTCTACCGCTAAGAGAGGACCTGCTGTCACAAGGTCTCATACTGCATCCTGCTTTACAGTTGCTGGCTTTGGCATGGCTATTGAAAGCCAGGTACTAAGACCGGGGCCTATCAGATTCTGTGTTTCCTACCATGAGAAAGTCTAGGAAGCTATCCTCTAGAAGGATTTATTATTGCACTTGGAGAACTTACTAATTAAGTGGAATCCACAGACTTGTATAGTGTCCAGTTCTTACAGCACGGGATGGACCAAAAAGCTTGCTTTAAGCACGATTAAGGGGCAGATATCTGCCCTGGCTACTTTCTTTCAGCGACCCCTGGCGACTCACTCTCTAGTGAGAACATTGTACAGGGGGGTTGGCATGTGGCCCCTCAGGTCCGTCCTCAACTACCTTTGTGGTGATTTGAATAGCAGACACACCTTGGCGTCTACCACTACGAGAGGACCCCCTGTCGTAAGGTCCCATAGGTCATCCTGCTTAACAGTCAATGACTTTAACGGCATGACCTCTAGGTGCCTCAGAAACCACTGTTTGAGAACATTAGCAAAGTTCCTTTGCTGACACTTTCTCAGAAAGTGGTCCTTTTGGTGGCTGTTAGGTCAGTTAAGGTTCTGAGCTGGCAGCCTTGTCATTAAAGGCTCCCCAACTGATCTTCCACAAGGATAAGGTGGTGCTATGGCCGCAGCCTTCTTTTCTTGCTAAGGTAATATTTACCTTCCATCTCAAGGAATACATTGTACTGCCATTCTTGTGTCCTCATCCGTCGAATCCGAAGGAGACAATGTGGCATTCCTTGGACGTTGTCCGAGTTCCGAGAGTATACTTGTTTGTTACTGCTCTGTTCCAGAGTTCAGACTCACTGTTTGTTTCTGTGGCTGGTCCCAAGTAGGGCCCAGCGGTCTCATCGGCCACCATTTTGAGGTGGATCCGAAAGATCCTGATTAGGCTTGCGCCATAAAGGGTCGGGCACCTCCCTGCCACAATACATTCGACCAGGGCAATGGTGCCTCTTGGGCTTTCTGACATCAAGCGTCTGTTTCCAAGGTGTGTAAGGCGGTGACCTGGTCGCCCGGTCACACTTTAACTAAACTTTACAAGTTGATGTGAGTGCATCTTCGGATTGCTTCTTCGGCCGCAAAGTTTTGCAGGCGGCTGTTTAGAATTCCAACTGCTCAGTTGAGGAGCTCTGTTTTGTTTAGGTGTTGGAGTGAAGTTTAATTGTATGCGGTTCCCACCCCTCATTTTGACACTGCTTTGTGACGTCCCACTATGTCAAGATTCGGGCTGTGTCTGTCCATGAACGAAAAAGAAAATAGGATTTTATGCTCACCGTAAAATTTTCTCTGAGTTCATGGATGGACGCAGCACCCACCCCTCTTTTTAAAAGTTTGTACTGCTTACTACGAACTGAACTGCTTGGTGCATGCTGAGAGGATATAGTCAGTAGGACCACACCATGGGTGGGGCTGTTCAGCTTTCAAGTGTTAACACTTTCTGTCTAGTCACTCCTAAAGGCAGGCTATTTCCCACTATATCAAGATTAAGGCTGTGTCCGTCCATGAACTCTGAGAATTTTTTTTTTTTACCGTGAGCATAAAATCCTATTTTCTTTCTCGTACATCACGGGACACAGAGCAGCATATTCATTACTATATGGGTTATATGGAGTACCTTCAGGTGTGGACACTGGCAATCTCAAACAGGAAGTCCCCTCCCTATATAACCCCCTCCCATAGAGGAAGTACCTCAGTTTTTTCGCCAGTGTCTTAGGTGTTGGTCACGGAATAGCTTTGCCTCCACATCCTTGGGATTAAGGCGGGCTAACCGGATCTGTCCAAGGAGCCTCAGTGCCAAAGTGGACAGTACCCGGGCCCCAAACCGTGGGGTTTTGCCTATAATGCTCCTCTCTAGAGGGCTGGACCCTGGGCCCAGGACTTGGAGTTTTTTCTAAACCAAAAGATCCTGTTTGCCAGGGTGCTGTATAGGTCCAGGACAGTCGGTTCCTTCCAGGACCCCAGTGCCTGAAGGTCTACTACGCTACCCACGGAGATGGGAGAAGATTGGACCGTGTTTGCTATGCAAACGTCCTGCGGCATGGAGCAGGTAAGAGGGGAGCCTGCGGGACTTGGTTCGACAGCAGGCTCTCCAGGGAGATCTTAAGGGGGGTAGCCTGAGTATGCTCTGCATTGGCACCATGGTCACTATGTCTGATGGACAGGATGGCCTGAAATGTCCCCCCCCCCCCCCATCACTTGATCCCCCTACCTATCTATGTATGTTTGCTAGCTACCTGCTGCTCGCTGGTTGAAGGTCTTTTTGAAAAAAAAAAAAAAAAAAAGAGATCTGTCTCTAGGCTAAAGGGACTCCTTAGGGGCCTGTTTTAAGCCTTACCTAGCCGGGATTCAAATCTGCTGCCTGATGCGTCCTCCAGCCTGCATTCCTGGGCTCCAGAGTGCGTCTCCTCCTGGGCTCTCCTCCCCCGACAGTCGCGCGCGCGCGCATGCATATAGAAAACATTTTGCGCCGTTCGGGAAGGGGGGCGGGGGGGAGCGTGAATGCAGTGTAGAGTGGGCGTGCCTTAAATTGTTGTTATACACAGCAGGCGCGATCTTAGCTCGGATCAAAGCTGAGCTGGAAGAGAGAGGACGCAGAGCTGGCAGCACAGTGACTCCCGGTGGCAAGAAAGGGGTAGTACATGCTGAAATCAGCTCCAATGCTTTTTGTTAAGCCAAAAATCCCCTTGGCAACAGGTTGAATGCTGGCAAACATGTTGGGGGTGGGGCTGTATGTTGAGAAAAACAATAATATTATAAAGGAAAACATACTGAGCCCCACCGTTTTTGGGCATTAGTGATCCTATTGTCCCCTAAACCTTATTTTTTGTACTCCTGGCTATAACAGTCTGTTGTTGTAGGCGGAGTCCCTCGGTTTTGTATTATGACTTCCAAGGGTTCAGGATCAAAACACAAAAAAAAAGGGCAAAGACAAAGGGGTTCCTCCTCTGGTTCTGATGATATGCCAATACTTTCCCCACAGGTTATTCCTATAGGGGTCACCTTGGATAAGCCATTAAGGGGGTCTGGTGCTGAGGCTGGCCCAGATCGGCCCAACCCTGTGTTATCACAGAGGAGATGCTAGCCGTCACCCTAGGGGGGGGCTAGAGAAAAAAGTTAACAGCTATGATCGCTGGCTCTTTTTCTGGCAAGAAGCGGACTAGATCCCCATCGCCAAAAGGTGTATCCTCGGATGCTGAGATTCTCTCTCCGGAGGAATTCGAATTTCAGGAGGATCGGTTGGACCAGAACCTAGAGGAAGGATCTACCACTGAAGAATCGTTTTCAGCCTCCCAGACGGAGAGTCTGTGGGTCCAGTCTTTGACAGACATGGTCCGCTCGGCATTTAATTTGCCATTTCCAGAGCCTCAGGTTCCTGCGGTATCCTCTTGGGGTTCTTTTAAAGCGCCTTTAAGCAACGCAGCTTTTCCGGTCCATCCTCTGTTAGAGGAATTGGTTTTTCCAGGATTCGGACGACCGGACAGAACTTTTTCTGCCGCCTAAAGCTGACGATAGGGTAGTCTTTATGCACGTCTGCCAGGAAATACTTGTGCTTTCAGGCACTCTTTCCCCTGACCAATTGCTCTTTAAAAGGGCCCGGATGGCTCAGTCGGTAGAGCATCGGACTTTTGGTCTGGGGGTCCAGGGTTCAAGTCCCGGTTCGGGCGCTGCTTTTCAACTACCCGTGAGGTCCTTGAGGCCACATCACCCTGAAAGCGCCCGATCTCGTCTGATCTCGGAGGCTAAGCAGGGTCGGGCCTGGTTAGTGCCTGGATGGGAGACCGCCTGGAAGGTTTTCTGTTATTTACCCTATGGAAAAGACATTTTTCTAAGAAAGGGGCGCTCCCAACTGTGGACGCAGCCATCTCATGGGTGAATAAATCATTAACTGGCCTGAGGGGAAACATACAAATGTTTAAGGTCCCGGTCGATAAACGTTTAGAGACACTTTTTCTAGCATCCTTTGCTACGGCAGGAGCAGTGGTACAGCCAGCAGTGGCTGCAATTGGAGTTTGTCAGGCGTTAAAAGACCAGACAAAACAGATGCTTAAAGACATCCCTGCCCAATAGGCAGAGGAGTTATTGGATATTCCCAGAGCTCTGTGCTTTGCGGTAGAGGCTATAAAAGACTCCATCCAGCAGGCGTCTCGTTTGTCACTATTTTTAGTGCATATGAGAAGGCTCTTATGGTTGAAGAACTGGGCGGCCGAGCCCCATGCAAAAGACTACTGGCAGGTTTTCCCTTCCATGGAAAGATCTGGATAAATACATTCAGACTGTTTCAAGTGGCAAAAGTACCCTTTTACCAGTCAAAAGAAGTTCCGGGGTCCTGCGTTTAAAAGGCAGCTCCCCCCTGTTCCGGGGCCCTCAAATTCCAGGCAGTATCGGACCTCCTGCGCGATCAAACTTTTAACAATGGATCGCAAGGACAGGCCTCTGGGGGCAAGGGGCCATGGTATCGATCCCCGACAGAGGGGGTCCGATCACCTGTGGCCACAGGCTACAGATTAGAATTTCTAAAGTTTCCTCCACAAGGAAGGCCTCAATGTGGGCGGCATTGGATCATCTGCTTTACCAGGGCATAATGGTAGAGGTACCAGCCCAAGAACAGGGGCTAGGTTTCTATTCCAATCTGTTTGTCATACCACAGCCCATCGGCGATGTCAGACCAATTTTGGACCTAAAAGGTTTAAATGCTTACCTAAGGGTTCGCTCTTTCCTGATGTAATCCGTTCGGTCAGCAGCCGCCACACTCCAGAAGGATCTGGCTTCTATAGACAATAAAGGATGGTTACCTTCATGTACCAATCTTTCAGCCACATCAAATATATATATATTTTTTTTTACGCTTCGCAGTGGTACAGCGTCACTTCCAATTCGTGGCGCTCCCCTTCGGGCTGGCTACGGCCCCCGGGTATTCACGAAGGTCCTAGCTCCAATTCTAGTCAGTCTAAGGATCCAAGGGGTCTCGGTCCTAGCATACCTGGACGACCTCTTAATCATAGATCACTCGCTTCCTTGGTGGAATGCGCAGTAGCCCTCATGGTTCAGTACCTCGAGAGGTTCGGCTGGGTCCTAAACCGGGGAAAGATCAGCATTTCAACTTATAAAGCAGTTGGAATATCTCGGCATGAGATTAGACACAGAACAGAAAATGGGTGTTCCTGCCCCTGGTAAAGGTCGAGGCTATCAAAAGATTGATTCAGTTGGTTCTAAGCAAAAGAGAACCAACTATTCGCCTATGTATGCGATTACTAGGCAAACTAATGGCCATGTTCGAGGCGATACCGCACGCTTCCACACTCGCGTCCTACAGACAGCAATTCTAGCAGCTTGGAGCAAGGGAGCAAAGGCCTTGGAGTTTCCTTTGATGCCGTCATTAAAGGTCCGGCATAGTCTATGCTGGTGGTTAAACCCTCAGAACCTTCTGAAGGGGAGTCTTTCTGCCCAGTGGTCTGGAAGGCTGGAGAGCGGTCTTGAACGGGTTCACTCGCCAAGGAACTTGGGCAGAGGCGGAGAGGCAGCTGCCCATCATTGTCTGGGAGATCAGAGCGGCTCGGCTAGCCCTCCTGGCATAGACATCCAGATTACAGGGGTCCTCGGTGAGAAGTCATTCAGACAATGCCACAGCGGTGGCATATATGTGAACCACCAAGGGGGAACCAAGAGTCAAGCCACTCAGAGAGAGATGAGCTTGGTTTTTCGGTGGGCAGAGGTTTATGTACCCTGCATATCGGCGACATTCATTCCCGGGGTGGACAACCTGCAGGCGTACTTCCTAAGTCGCCAAACCCTGTCGCCGGGGGAGTGGTCTCTGCATCCACAGGTTTTTCAGACAATCTGCCAGAAGTGGGGAGTGCCAGACGTGGATGTCATGGCATCAGGATTCAACAAGAAGCTAGACAGGTTCATGTCTCGAACGAGGGACCCTATGGCCTGCGGAACCGATGTGTTGGTTTGCCCGTGGCATCAATCATAACTTCTATATGCATTTCCCCCGCTGCAGTTACTACCCCGCCTGTTGCGCAGGATCATAGCACAGGCCGGTTATCCTGGTAGCCCCAGCTTGGTACCGGAGGGCATGGTACTCACTAGTCCTGAAATTGGCAGCGGGAGGCCCTTGGACTCTTCCTCTATGGCCAGACCTACTCTCACAAGGCCCGATCCTCCACCCTGCATTACGGCGTCTAAATTTGACGGCCTGGCGGCTGAATCCCTGATTCTCAGGGGTAGAGGTCTGTCTAGGCAGGTAATCCCTACCCTCATTAAGGCTAGAAAGCCGGCCTCCATGGTAATTTGTTACAGGGTTTGGAGGGCCTACGTAGGCTGGTGTGAGGCTAAGAGATGGTTTTCCCGCAAGTATACCATTGATAGAGTATTACGTTTTCTCCAGCTAGGAGTGGATAAAGGCCTGGCATTAAGCACGATCTAGGGACAGATTTCAGCCTTATCAGTGTGGTTTCAGAGGCCGCTGGCCGCCCACTCGCTGGTTAAGATCTTCATACAGGGAGTCTTACGTGTTAATCCTCCGGTCAAATCACCACTTTGTCCATGGGACTTAAATCTTGTTCTGTCAACTCTACAGAAACAACCCTTTGAGCCGTTGGCTGAGGTAAGTTTGGTTTTACTGACTAGAAAGTCGGTATTTCTGATCGCCATAGTTTCGGCCAGGAGAGTATCGGAATTGGCAGCCTTATCTTGTAAGGAACCATATCTCATTTTACATAAGGATAGGGCGGGTTTCCGTCCTCATCCTTCCTTTCTACCAAAGGTTATATCCAGTTTCCACCTGAACCAGGATGTGGTACTTCCATCCTTCTTTCCAAAACCCACCTCTAGAAAGGAGGGGTTGCTGCATACGTTGGATATTGTCAGGGCCATAAAGGCCTATCTTAAAGCTACAGAGAAGGTTCAGAAAACAGATGTGGTGTTCGTTTTACCGGAGGAGCCCAAGATGGGTCAGGCAGCTGCTAGATCCACCATCGCAAGATGGATTAAACAATTAATCATTCAGGCCTGCGGTTTGAAGAGGTTGCCTCCTCCTTTGTCGGTAAAGGCTCATTCTACCAGGGCCATGGGCACCTCCTGGGCAGCACATCATCAAGATCTCTATGGCTCAAATATGCAAGGCAGCAACGTGGTCGTCAGTCCACACGTTTACAATTTATTTTTTTATTTTTATCAATTGGACATAAGAAGGAATGCGGATACAGCCTTTGGGCAGGCAGTACTGCAGGCCGCGATTCAAGCTCCTCAGGATCTGAGGGGGCTCCCTTGATTTAGATTTCAGATTTACATTCTTGACTAAGTTGGATTTATTATTATTTGAGTATACCTCTAAATTAAATCCTTTTTTGGAAGATGTCTCCCTCCCCTCATTAACCACTTAAGGACCGCCTCCTGCAGATTTACGTCGGCAGAATGGCACGGCTGGGCACATCAACGTATATATACGTTGGTTATAGTACCCAGCCGTGGGTCGCGGGCGCGCGCCCGCGACCCGGTCCGAAGCTCCAGGACCGGGACCGCGGGATTCGCGGACCCGATCGCCGCTGCAGTGCGGCGATCCGTCCCTGGAGCGGAAGAACGGGGAGAGCCGTGTGTACACACGGCTTCCCCGTGCTTCTCTGTGGCCGGAGCATCGATCGCGTCATCCCTGTAATAGGGGGACGCGATCGATGACGTCACACCTACAGCCACACCCCCCTACAGTAGTAAACACACACATTAGGTACACATTCCCTACAGCGCCACCTGTGGTTAACTCCCAAACTGCAACTGTCATTTCCACAGTAAACAATGCAATTTAAATGCATTTTTTGCTGTGAAAATGACAATTGTCCCAAAAATGTGTAAAAATTGTCCGAAGTGTCCGCCATATTGTCGCAGTCACGAAAAAAATCGCTGATCGCCGCTATTAGTAGTAAAAAAAAAAATTAATAAAAATGCAATAAAACTATCCCTTATTTTGTAAACGCTATAAATTTTGCGAAAACCAACCGATTAACGCTTATTGCGATTTTTTTTACCAAAAATATGTAGAAGAATACGTATCGGCCTTAACTGAGGAAAAAAAATGTTTTTTTATATATTTTTGGGGGATATTTATTATAGCAAAAAGTAAAAAATATTGCATTTTTTTTTAAATTGTCGCTCTATTTTTGTTTATAGCGCAAAAAATAAAAACCGCAGAGGTGATCAAATACCACCAAAAGAAAGCTCTATTTGTGGGAAAAAAAAGGACGCAAATTTTGTTTGGGAGCCACGTCGCACGACCGCGCAATTGTCAAAGCGACGCAGTGCCGAATCGCAAAAACCCCTTGGGTCATTTGCCAGCGTATTGGTCCGGGTCTTAAGTGGTTAAAGCACTGCTTTCGGACATCCCATATAGTAATGAATATGCTGCTCTGTGTCCCGTGATGTACGAGAAAGAAAAAGAGATTTTTTAATACAGCTTACCTGTAAAATCTTTTTCTTGGAGTACATGACGGGACACAGAGCTCCCACCCCTCTTTTTGGGGAACATTTTTGGGAGGCATACTGCTTGCTACAAAACTGAGGTACTTCCTCTATGGGAGGGGGTTATATAGGGAGGGGACTTCCTGTTTGAGATTGCCAGTGTCCACACCTGAAGGTACTCCATATAACCCATATAGTAATGAATATGCTACTCTGTGTCCCGTGATGTACTCCAAGAAAAAGATTTTACAGGTAAGCTGTATTAAAAAATCTCTTTTTTCCAAGTACTCGCCGATTACTTTTTTTTTTTCCAATGTCATGTGACAGTTTGATAGGTGGCACTGACAGGTGGCTGGCACTGATAGGTGGCACTTATGGGCATTGACTGGTGCTGATGGGCACTAATAGGTGACACTCATAGGTGGCACTTGTGGGCACTGATTGCACTCATAGGTGGCACTTGTGGGCACTGATGGCATGGATAGGTGGCACTTATGGGCACTGATAAGTGGCACTTGTGGGCACTGGTAAATGGCACTGATTTCACTAACAGTGCAATCACAAGTCCCTGCCAACTTGCCACTGCAGGTGATGACTCACTCTCCGCCTCCATACCGGCGACTGACTCGTTCTCTGCCCACATAACGTCCACCAACACAGACTCTGCCCGCCCCCTCTAGCCAACCCTGTCTTCCCCAGCCACTGACTCCTCCCGCCCTCTCCGGCCACTGTACTCTAAAAAATAAATAAAAGTATCGGGTGAGCATTTGCGCGAGTACTGATACCAATACTAGTATTGGGACAACCCTACTGACTACTGAAACTGCTCATTACTCCTCTTGTGTATGCCTTGATTGCCACAAATAATACACAATTTTATATATATATATATATATATATATATATATATATATATATATATATATATATATATATATATCCATAAATATATATATTTATCCAAAAAATAAGACAACAATAAATTTGGCCCAATTTTTTTATATATTGTGATAGATAATGTTACGCCGAGTAAAATGATACCCAACATGTCACGCTTAAAAATTGCGCCTGCTCGTGGCATGGCGTCAAACTTTTACCCTTAAAAATCTCGATACAGGTCACATTTTTTGAGATACAGAGGAGGTCTAGGGCTAGAATTATTGCTCTCGCTCTAACGATCGCGGCAATACCTCACTTGTGTGGTTTGAACACCGTTTTCATATGCGGGCGCTACTCGCATATGCGTTCGCTTCTGCGCGCGAGCTCGTCGAGATTTTTTTTTTTTGTTTTCTTATTTATTTTAAATTAGTTTATAATTTTATACACCGAAATAAATAAAAAATAAAAATTATCACTTTTATTCCTATTACAAGGAATGTAAACATCCCTTGTAATAGAAAAAAGCATGACAGGTCCTCTTAAATATGAGATCTGGGGTCAAAAAGACCTCAGATCTCATATTTAGGCTTAAATGCAAAAAAAGAAAAAAAAAATGTCATTTTTCAAATCTCAGAAAAAAATGTTTCTTTAAGACGCTGGGCGGGACTGACGTTTTGACGTCACTTCCGCCCAGCAGAGCTATGGGGGACGGGTGGGGGCGATTTTTCCCTCACTCGTATCCCAACACAGCCAGCAAGAGGACCCGATCGCCTCCGCCGCTACCGACGGCTCCGGTAAGCGGCGGAGGGCGCGGGAGAGCTGCGGGAGGGGGGGGGGCCCTCTCCCGCCACCCATAACGGCGATCTCGCAGTGAATCCGCCGCGGAGACCGCCATTATCGTGTACAGCACTGCCCACGGAAAAGATGGATATCTCGGTTGTGGCAGCAGCTGCTGCCGTTACCGAGATATCCATCTTTAAAATCATGACGTATTTTTCCTATGACACCGTGGGCAAGTGGATATACACACACATACATAATATAGCCCCCTTGGCTTTTTACCTATTTTGTTACATTACAGTTTTTAGTTCAATGTTTTTTTTTTTTTATTATTATTATTATTATTATTATTATTATTATCTGAATTGATGTATCACACAATAGTCTGTTGGTGAAGTAAAATTAGAACAATAAATACATACAACTATTTTTCAGAAATAAAAAAAAAAATAATTGGCATGTGCGTATGTATTCACCCCCTTAGTTATAAAGCCCATAAAAAGCTCTGATGCAACCAATTACCTTCAGAAGTTACAGAATTAGTGGGAATGATGTCCACATGTGTGCAATCTAAGTGTCACCTGATCTTTTATTACATATACAGTGCCTGCCGCCGAGAATGTGTTTATAGCACGACAGCATCGCGCTGATTCTCGGCGACAGGCTGCCGACATCTCGCACTCGCTGGAATAGTAAAAGCACATTCCAGCGAGTGCGTCATAGAAGCGACGGGGATCCGACGCGGATTCCCGCCAATTCTACACGTGGGCGGAGTTTGTTATGAATCCTGAGAAGGAAGTCCCCGCCGGATTTTAAATAAAAATCCGGCATGGGTTCCCCCCTCAGGAGCATAACGGGCCCTTAGGTCTGGTATGGGTTGTAAGGAGTCCCCCCCTATGCCGAAAAAACCGCGTGGGGGTCCCCCCACAATCCATACCAGACCCGTATCCAAAGCACGCCGGCCAGCCGGTCAGGAGGGGAGTGGGGGGCGAGCGAGCGCCCCCCCCCCCTCCTGAGCCGTACCGGGCAGCATGCCCTCAACATGGGGGGGGTCAGGTGCTCTGGGGCAGGGGGCGCACTGCGTCCCCCCACCCCAGAGCACCCTGTCCCCATGTTGATGAGGACAGGGCCCCTTCCCGACAACCCTGGCCGTTGGTTGTCGGGGTATGCGGGCGGGAGGCTTATCGGAATCTGGAAGCCCCCTTTAATAAGGGGGCCCCCAGATACTGGCCCCCCACCCTAAGTGAATGAGTATGGGGTACATTGTACCCCTACCCATTCACCTGCAAGAAAAGTGTAAACACAAATAAACCACACAGTGTATTGAAATATTTTATTAGTTGGCTGCCGGGTGGGGGGTGTGTATGATCACTTTTATAAAAGCGCCCCCCTCCGGCGGGCTTCTGCGGGGGGGTGGGTGCCGCTGTTCTTCACCGCCGTCTGGTTCTCTTCCGCCGCCGGGGGGGGTGCTTTGATAAAAGCGCCCACCACCCGGCGGGCTTCCTTCGACATCTTCGGCAGCGGGGGGTCTTCTCCCACTCTCCGGGGTCTTCTCCCACTCTCCGGCGGTCTTCTCCGCTCTCCGGGGGTCTTCTTCTTCAGGACTCGCCGCCGCTATGTTCGTGTTAGCTCAATTACTGGCGGCGGCGAGTCCCCTCTTCTGTGACATCTTCTTTTTCTCTTCTCCAGATGTTGACGCGACGCTTCCTTCCGCTGTTATGGCTGGCGCGCGGCTCGCAGCGAGTTATATAGGCCTGTCTTATGACGTCGCAGTCCCATCATGCTCCGGTAGGTAGCACGTGGTACCTACCGGAGCATGATGGGACTGCGACGTCACAAGACAGGCCTATATAACTCGCTGCGAGCCGCGCGCCAGCCATAACAGCGGAAGGAAGCGTCGCGTCAACATCTGGAGAAGAGAAGAAGACGTCACAGAAGAGGGGACTCGCCGCCGCCAGTAATTGAGCTAACACGAAGATAGCGGCGGCGAGTCCTGAAGAAGAAGAAGACCCCCGGAGAGTTGGAGAAGACCCCCGGAGAGTTGGAGAAGACCCCCGGAGAGTTGGAGAAGACCCCCGGAGAGTTGGAGAAGACCCCCGGAGAGTTGGAGAAGACCCCCGGAGAGTTGGAGAAGACCCCCGGAGAGTGGAAGAAGACCCCCGGAGAGTGGGAGAAGACCCCCCCGCCGAAGATGTCGAAGGAAGCCCGCTGGGTGGTGGGTGCTTTTATCAAAGCACCCCCCCCCCCCGTCGGCGGAAGAGAACCAGACGGCGGTGAAGAACAGCGGCACCCACCCCCCCGCAGAAGCCCATACTCATTCACTTAGGGTGGGGGGCCGGTATCTGGGGGCCCCCTTATTAAAGGGGGCTTCCAGATTCCGATAAGCCTCCCGCCCGCATACCCCGACAACCAACGGCCAGGGTTGTCGGGAAGGGGCCCTGTCCTCATCAACATGGGGACAGGGTGCTCTGGGGTGGGGGGCCGCAGTGCGCCCCCTGCCCCAGAGCACCTGACCCCCCCCATGTTGAGGGCATGCTGCCCGGTACGGCTCAGGAGGGGGACGCTCGCTCGCCCCCCACTCCCCTCCTGACCGGCCGGCCGGCGTGCTTTGGATACGGGTCTGGTATGGATTGTGGGGGGACCCCCACGCCATTTTTTCGGCGTAGAGGGGGTCTCCTTACAACCCATACCAGACCTAAGGGCCCGTTATGCTCCTGAGGGGGGAACCCATGCGGGATTTTTATTTAAAATCCGGCGGGGACTTCCTTCTCAGGATTCATAACAAACTCCGACCACGTGTAGAATTGGCGGGAATCCGCGTCGGATCCCCATCGCTTCTATGACGGCTTTGTCTCCATCGCGGCAAGCCAGCTTGGCGCTGGCTCCCGCGATGGGGCTCGCAAGTGCTCAATCTCGCCGAGAAAGGGAGCGAGATTGACACAATATCGTGGGCAACCACTGTACACACCTTTTTGAAAGCGGCTGCAACACCTAAGCAAGAGACACCACTAACCAAACGCTGCCATTAAAACCAAGAAACTCCCCAAAGTAATGGACAATGTTGTTGAGAAGTACAAGTCAGGGTTAGATTATAAAATATATATATACACATATATACAATTATTTGATGAGCCCTAGGAGCACCATCAAATCTATCATAACCAAATGGAAAAAACATGGCACAACAGCAAACCTGCCAAGAGATGGGCACACACCAAAACTCACGGACCGGGCAAGGAGGGCATTAATCAGAGAGGCAACACAGAGACCTAAGGTAACCCTGGAGGAGCTGCAGAGTTCCACAGTAGAGACTGGAATATCTTTACATAGAGATAGGAAGACAATAAGCTGTACGCTCCATAGAGTTGGGCTTTATGGCAGAGTGGCCAGAAGAAAGCCATTGCTTTCAACAAAAAACAAAATGGCTTGTTTTAAATTTTGTAAAAAGGCATGTGGGGGTTTTCCAAAATGCATGGAGGAAGGTGCTGTGGTCTGCTGAGACTAAAATTAACCACTTACCTACTGTGCACCTACACCCCCTTCCTGCCCAGACAAAATATAAGCTTCCGGCACTGCGTCGCTTTAACTGACAATTGCGCGGTCGTGCGACGTGGCTCCCAAACAAAATTGGCGTCCTTTTTTTCCCACAAATAGAGCTTTCTTTTAGTGGTATTTGATCACCTCTGCGGTTTTTATTTTTTGCGCTATAAACAAAAATAGAGCTTCAATTTTTTTTAAAAATTCAATATTTTTTCCTTTTTGCTATAATAAATAACCCAAAAAATATATAAAAAAATATTTTTTCCCTCAGTTTAGGCCGATACGTATTCTACATATTTTTGGTAAAAAAAAAATGCAATAAGCGTTTATCGATTGGTTTGCGCAAAATTTATAGCGTTTACAAAATAGGGGATAGTTTATGGCATTTTTTTTTTTTTTTTTACTATTAATGGCGGCGATCTGCCATTTTTTTATTGGGACTGCGACGTTATGGCGGACATTTCGGACACTTTTCTGACATTTTTGGGACCATTTACATTTATACAGTGAAAAATGCTATAAATATGCATTGATTACTGTATAAATGTGACTGGCAGTGAAGGGGTTAACCACTAGGGGGCGGGGAAGGGGTTAAATGTGTGTCCTATGAGTGTTCTAACTGTAGGGGGAGGGGGGGGTGACTGGGGGAGGTGACCGATTGTGTCCCTATGTACAAAGGACACAACCGCTCTCCTCTCTCCCTGACAGGGACGTGCAGCTCTGTGTTTACACACAGAGCTGCACGTCCCAGCTCAGTTACTGAGCAATCGCGTGTGCCCGGCGGCGATCGTTGCCGCCGGGCACTCGCACGGGATCCCGCAGAGCGGCGGGTGCGCGTGCGCGCCCGCCCGCGGCTTTAAAGGGACATCACGTCATATGACGTGATGTCAGAACAATGGAGTCGTCTGCCCGCCGTCATTTGACGGTGGGCAGATGACAAGTGGTTAAACTTGTTGAAACATGGTGGTGGCAGCATCATGCTGTGGGGATGTTTTTCGAGCAGTCAGGACTGGGAAACTGGGAGTTGAGGGAAAGATGGATGGTGCCAAATACAGGGATATTCTTGAGCAAAACTTGTACCACTGTGTGTGTGTGTGTGTGTGTGTGTGTGATTTGAGGCTAGGACAGAAGTTCACCTTCCAGCAGAACAGTGACCCCAAACACACTACTATAGCAACACTTGAGTGGTTTAAAGGGAAACGTGTACATGTGTTGGAATGGCCTAGTCAAAGTCCAAACCTCAATCCAATAGAAAATATGTGGTCAGACTTAAATATTTCTATTCACAAGGTCAAACCATCCCACTTGAAGGAGCTGTAACAGTTTTGCAAGGAGGAATGGGCAAAAAAATCAGTGGTAAGATGTGGCAAGCTCATAGAGACTTATCACAAAGCAACTTGAAGCTGTGATAGCCGCAAAAGGTGGCTTTACAGAGTATTGACTTTAGATGGGTGAATACGTATGCACATTGACATTTTCTGTTATTTTGTCCAATGTGTTTGCTTCACAATAAAAAAAAAAAAAAAAAAAAAAAAAAACTTTTAAGTTGTGGGCATGTTCTGTAAATTAAATGATGCAAGTCCTCAGAAAATCAAAATTCAAGGTTTTATGGCAACAAAACATGGAAAATGTCAAGGGGGTGTATACTTTTGCAAAGCACTGTATAGTACTCTGTGCTACTCAGATTGCTGGTTTACACCAGATTTTTTGGAGAAGCAGACATGCTGATTGCATAGCTGTGTGCTGGTTTATTAGTTGTGACCTGACTATGGCTCAGGGCTCCACCCAACTGACAGGAGGTGTTTTATGGGAGGCAGATGGACTCCCATCCTCTCCAGGAGTTAGAGAGGCTGCATGGGGTAGCCAGAGCATGGCATGTCTGCAGGAGGCAGGTTTAGTCTGTGACAACACAGCAAGGAGCTGACCGTGAGTAAGCTAGGAGAAAGCTTCACTCTTAAGGAAGTCTTTTGGTCTAAAAAGAAGGCTTGAGGCTTGTAGCAGCCGTGTGGCATGAAAGTAAGCCAGGAGGCTAAAGAATTCTGATTATGCAAGCTACAGTAATGGTGGAACCTTCTGCATGAGCTACTGATGTCTTTTGTGAACTTTTCCGTTCTTTTAAAATAAGACTGGCACACTCATTGAAAGTGCACACACTGCTTAAGTCTGATCTCCCCAATTGTACTATTATTATTATTATTGTACAATATTTATATAGTGCCAACCGGTTGCACAGCGCTTTACAACATGAGGACAGACAGTACAGTTGCAATACAAATCAATACAGGAGGGATCAGAGGGCCCTGCTTGTTAGAGCTTACAATCTAGAAGGGAGGGTCAAATGGAACAAAAGTAAATGACTCTGGGGGATGATCAGATGGAGAAAATTAAAATATAGTTGTTAGGCGTGGGTCGGATAGGTTTCTCTGAAGACGGGAGGGTTTTCAGGGATCGTCTAAAAGCTAATAGAGAAGGAGATAAACGGACAGATTGGGGTTAGGCATTCCATAGGATTGGAGAGGTTTGGGAAAAGTCCTGGAGGCAAGCATTGGAGGAGGCAACAAGGGAGCTAGAGGGCAGGTGATCTTCAGAGGAATGAAGAGAACGAGTAGGTTGCTATTTGGAGACTAGGCTAGTGATGGCATATATTGATTAGTTATAGCGTCTACAAAATGGGGATGGATTAATGGCATTTTCCCCCCTCACCTTCCAGCACAGCTACTTAAGATGATTGGCTCTGCCCTCTACAGGAGACACAAATCAGATACAATTTAAAAGGCCCCTCCCTTTCCTCTGACCTTCAGTTGTTTTGTGTTTCCAGAACCTCCAGGAGCACGACATGTTTTTTGTTTTTCCTTAGGTGTGGTAACTGTGGTTTGCGGACCCCCCTTCTTTGGCAGCATCCAGTACTGGTTGTGGCTGAGTCCTGGATGCATTCAGTCCCCGTTTCTGGCCAGAAGGGTTCCCCGTTGTTGAAGGTTCCTTGCCTCACCTGCAGGGTAAAATGGCAACTTTCTCTGCTGGTGGAAACCTGGTCTTCCTCTGCTTCACCGAGGTGTACCAAGATGGCGTCGGAGGACTTCCGGTAACGTGGCAAGATGGAACCGTAAGTCGTGTGACGCATCTTTCAGTGCCGTGTTCATAAGGCTATGGCACAGTACACTGACATGCTGCCTGGGACAGCAGCCTTTTCTCTTTGGCCGTTCACCACTCACCAATGGAGCTTAAAGATAGCCCTTCGGAGGGAGCCAGCGGCAGCCTCCGGTTCCCATACTGCCTCCAAGGATAGACAGATGAAAGAGAAATGCGGAAACTGTAGAGCCAGGCTGCCTGGTGGATATTAAAACATTTTTTTGTAAAGATTGTTTTCCATCTAGGGCTAGTTCAAAGACTACCTCTTTTCTTTTAAAGAGCTATTGTCTTCTATGAAGGAGGTAGTAGCCTCCTTCCGGTCTTTCAGTGACAGGGCAGCAGGTCTGGGACCTTCTTCCTCTGGGCCCGGCACCCCAGTACCGTCAGTTAGACTCTTTTCGGTGCAAGATCAGTGATTCTCACCATGCCTCAGATCCGGAAGAAGGGGATAACCCCAGCTCCTCATCTGATGGGGATTCTGCATCAGTGGGGGAGGCAGGTAACCCTAAGTTTATTTTTCCAGCTGAGGAAATTGATGAGCCTTTTTTTTTTCCAAAAACTTTTTATTAATGTCAAGAAAGAAAAAAGTACAAAACATCAAAAGAGAAAGGCAGGAGAGCAATGCAAAGAAATAAAACAAAACATAAGCATTTTACACATGCACCTGACATTATCTGACTCAGCATGA
This sequence comes from Rana kukunoris, assembly GCA_029574335.1. Taxonomy (NCBI): domain Eukaryota; kingdom Metazoa; phylum Chordata; class Amphibia; order Anura; family Ranidae; genus Rana; species Rana kukunoris. Next base: position 214,159,505 of record CM056050.1, on the reverse strand, counting down.
GTCTTAAGGAGTAAGAATAAGTAGAGAACATGGAAAAGAGAGGGTATAGCATAGAGATAAGAGAGGAGAAGCCAGGATGAGAGCCTTAAAGGAGTTGCAAGAATTCTGAGGCCGCATACACACGACCGAGAAATTCGACGGGCGAAACACATTGTTTTCCCCATCGAGTTCCTTGTTCGGCAATCAAACTCGTCGAGCCAAATTTTCCCATTGCCCATCGAGGAAATGGAGAACATGCTCTTTTTGGCTCGACGAGTTCCTCGGCGGGTTTCTCGGCGAAAAGTGTACACACGACCGGTTTCCTCGGCAGAATACGTCTCCCATCGAGTTTCTTGCTGAATTCTGCCGAGGAAACCGGTCGTGTGTATGCGGCCACAGAGTGTGTGCAGCATAAGAGATACAGAACCCAAACACGACCTACGGGCACAAAATTCCACACATCCATAATAATCGACCAAAAGGGCAGTAGTCCAAATACCATATGGGAAAAAAATGTAATGTCCACTACTCAAGACGGATCAGTCATAACAGAGAGAACAATTCTAGTATAATTTCTGTTACAAAGAAAAAATAAAAGGGAAGGGAGAGCAGTTTTTGCTTTTCGAGTTCGGATAGACTATGTTCAATAAAGGGTAACCATTTCTTGTCGAACTTGGCCCTATTGTTGCTGCTAGAGATGGGGGGGTAGACAAGATCCAGTGATTCAGGATAGTTCTACGAGCTACAAGCAAGGTAAGAGGAATCCAGTGGTATGCATCCTAAGGGAACAGGTTAGGAGCCACAACCAACCCTGTACTTTGTGGTGGGTAGCCAAACAATAGAAGCATGAGATCCCTGTCAGGCAAGAAGCCCGTTACGCTGTGTATAAATTGCAGGATTGTAGTCCAGAAAGCATCCACAGAAGGACAGGTCCAGAGACAATGCAATAAAGTTGGCTTATGCACCAGGCACCACGGGCAGGCAGGGCCTATGTCCGGAGAGAGCGACATAGAAAATTGATAGTAGGCTCTGTGCATCAATTTAAATTGTGTCTCTCTCCAAGTTTCACGTGTTGTGATGCCTCTAGTCACCTTGTATCCCTGGACAATGTCCTTCAAGTCGAATTGGTCCGGCAAATCCCTATTCCCGGATGACAAGGAAGTACAACATAATGGACGATAAATATCCGAAATAGAGTGACGTTGTCAGATAACAGCTTGCCCATGAACGAGGCTTGAAACCTAATGGATTTCTTTGAACACGTTTTGCTAATGAAATCCACATATTGTAAGGCAGAAAGAAAGTGATGTGAAGGTAATGAGAATTTGTCCGACAACTGTGAAAAAGATTTAGGATTCCCAAACGACTCTTGAAATAGAGAGCACACTTTTATGAGACCTTTATCTCTCCATTTCATATTGAAAACTAGGAGTAAACATAGGGTTACCATAAGTTGGAAGATACCTAGAGACATGAGGAGATAGACCCAACCTTTTTCTCACCTCTCTCCAGGCCACAACTGTGTCCCTGAAAAGCAAATTCTGTTTAATGGGCTTAGGAAGTCTTTGAAGCGAACTATGTAAGAGAGCCACCAAGTCCACTGGATTGACCATAGCTGATTCTAGGTCATAGTTGGAATATCGGGATGACCACAATATCCAATCCAGACCTATTCTTAAGACAGGCTAAATTGCACAACCTAATATTTGGCAGACTCGCTCCATCTTCGCCCTTCGGAGATGCATCTTAGACAAAGCAATCCTCGGCATGCCGTTTTTCCAAATGAATTTGGTAATAGCTTTATTCAAAGTTTGAATGTCTTTATGTTTTAAAAGCAAGGGTGAGGTTTGAAGTGGATAGAGTAAACGGGCAAAACCTATAATCTTGAAAAGCGCACATCTCCCAAAGAGCGAAAGCGGCAGATTCGTCCAAGCACACATCTCACCCACCAATTTCTCAATCAGAAGCGGATAATTAAGATAATATAGAGAGGATGGTTCCTTGCCAATGTTCAACCCCAAATAAGTAATGTGAGTTTTCGCAATGCAAAAGGAGGAGGACGACGGAAGATACGAGTGTGTACGGCCTATACTGAGAGGAAGGATTTTGCTTTTACTAAAGTTAATTTTTAGTCTAGAGCATTTACGAAAAGACTCAACGATCATTTGAATAACAGGAATATCTGTGTGAGGAGAAGAGGAGAATATCAGGATGTTGTCAGCAAAGAGAGCCACTCTCATGTCCTCCTGGCCAAATGGTAGCCCATGAAGGGAGGAGGCATTGAGAAGACAAAATAGAGGCTCTATGGCTAGATTAAAAAGCAAGGGGGAAAGGGGGCAACCTTGTCTCGTACCTTTTGTGTAACCTAAAGGGAGGTGACTGTATCCCCACCGCTGTAACTGTAGCCGACGGAGCGAATTACATACTATGAATAAAATCACAGAAGGGACCTGTTAAACCAAACCTTTGCATCACCATCGACAACCACTGGAAGCTAACATTATCAAATGCTTTTTCTGCATCAAGCGTAACTATCACTGCATCACTCAAAGGGTTTGTTTTAGCATATTCTAGGGCCGCTAGAACCTTACTTTTGCGGACGCCGACCTGCCTTTAGTGAAGCCCGATTGTGCGTGGTGTATAAGCGAGGGCATTATATCCACGAGCCTAGAGGCCACTATCTTTAAAAGTATTTTGAAATCTACATTAAGTAGGGAAATAGGCAGGTATGAGCCAGGATCTTGTGGGTCCTTACCTTTCTTAGCAATGAGTTTGATATTGGCTAAGTGACCAGTCAAAAGGTATGGCCCACCCTCCCAGATGTGATTATACATTGCCAACAATGCAGGGGAGACCTCTGATTGCAACATTTAAAAAAAAAATTGGGTGTGTAGTCATCTGGGCCCGGGGATTTGCCATTGGAGAGACCGCCAATAGCACCCCTGAGTTCCTCCAGGATAATGGAGGCATTCAAACGTGACAGGTGAGTCGGATCTACCATGGGTAAAGCGACTCTGTCCAGCCAATCATGCGCTAGATTGGAATCAATCGGTTCTTGAGAATAAAGAGTCTTGTAAAAGTTTTGTAATGTTCTGTTAATGTCTTTGGGCGACATGGACAGTGAACCGTCTGGATTGTATACAGCAGTGATGTGTGTGGGGAAGAAAGTACCCTTAGTGAGTCTCGCAAGTAACTTTCCTGCTTTATTGCCATATTTGTGATAATGCAATTGTGTTGAAGACAGCTTCATCTGTTTAACCTTCTCCGCACAGGTATCAAAGATATCCTTGGCCTCTAACCAAGCAGCAATATTTTCAGCAGAGGCGGTGACAGTAAGAAGAGATTGAGCTGTTTTAACACAATTGCTGGCTTCTAAATATTGTTTTTGAGCGTTTTTTTTTATAGGCCGACGTAAATGAAATAATTTGTTCCCTCAGATAAGACTTGCCCGCCTCCCAAAATAAAGTTGGGGCTACTCGGTGTTGTTTATTTTGTGTGTAGTCTAGCCAAGCATCAGTAAGCATTGCCAGAAAACTATCATTTTGAGTTAAATAAGCCGGGAACCTCCAGAGCCTAATTTCTGGGTTGATCTGCAAATTGTTTAACAAAACTGAAATAGAGTGGTCAGAGATCACTAAATCATGTATGTGCGTATCTTTAATCTTTAAAAGCAGAGAGTGAGTACAGAGAAAATAGTTTAATCTTGCAAAGGATTTATGTACATGGGGAAAAAAAGTAAAATCTTTATCTACAGCATGTTGTAACCGCCACATATCTATCAGATTGAGGGCCCAAAACCATGTTAGAGAAGTGAGCGGGTCTATCCGCATTAGATGAGACTGGTAGTTTCTGAGTATTGGACCTATCCTCCCGATCACATAAGGTGGAATTGAAATCGCCCCCTACAAGGTGTGGGACATCACCATCAGCAGACAATTGAGACGCCATTCTGGCAAAGTAAGGTTAATCGGTAGAATTAGGTGCATACACATTGGAAACTCTAATGTCATCTGACAAAAGTTTAAGATGTACAGAAATCCATCGACTTTCCTCATCTCTGTCTAGAGATAATAAATCATAAACTAGATTTTTATGTATAAGAATAAGTGTACCTGCCTTACGCCCTTTGGAGGCTGAGCCCAAAACCTTCCCTACCCCGTAAGCCGACCGCTGTCGCAAATAAAAAGTGTGTCGCACCTCGTGGTCGAATGTAACAATGACGGAACCATCCTCTCAGTAAGAAAGCAGAAACAGTGAGGGGGAAGTAAAGGGACAGGAAGAGAATTAGTAACAAAAAAAAATTCGGGACTTCACTTTTTTCCGCATGCAATCCCACCACCGGACGTACTGCTGGACCGCATAGACAAAATGCATGAATACCAGCATCGCTTCAAACACGAAGCAGCCTCCCCAATGTACAAGACCAAACAGGCATAACTAAATAAGGTCCCCCTAGGACAGCCCTGCAGTGAGATTGCATGGAACCTTACTGGTAATAGAGAACACACATTAATAACTGCGCAGGAGAGAAAAACAATAGAACAATAATGCATATGCAATCAAACTCAGGCCAACAGTAGAATAGACCAATACAAATAATATGCACGGAAGTCCATAGCAAATAAACACAAGATGTATAATCAAGGTCAAAGGCCTAGATGCCATTTTAGACTGGGCTATTAAAGGCCCAGAGAAAAAAAAAACGGGAGGCTAAACAAGCCAAGTCATTCCCCCCCCCCCCCCCTAAATTAGCACATCATTGCCTCGGGATAGCTCAGCCGGATTCCTGATGAGCAAGTGCAGCTGAAGGTTTCAGGCAATTAGGTGGGTCTTTCCTCGGACTCCTTTGATCTCTCGGGCCGTGTTTTACCTTATCAGCATAAGTGTCCGACTAAGCCCTATCAGCCGTAATTGAATGGAGAAAGGCATGTGCTTTGTCCACGGAATGCAGTGTAATTTGTTCCCCGTCAGGGGCTTGCACACTTAGGATAGCAGGATATGCCAGCGTAAATCGAATGCCCCGCTTGTAAAGCTCAGCGCAAATCGGCTGAAATTCCTTACGTTTACGAGACACCTCCGTGGAATTGTCTGTGAACAGGAGCTTGTGACCCTCAACCTCCACTGAGCGAGCTTTACAGAAACCTTGCAGAATATCAGTACGGTCAGCATAATTTAAATACTTGGCTATTACAGGTCTGGGGCGAGTCTGTTCCTCCGACATGGCACCTATCCTATGGGCTCTTTCCACGACACATCTGTGACTGATGCCCAATGCTTCAGGAAGGGCTGTAGAACAAATGTCCATCAGAGATCTAGGCTTGCAGGATTCTGGGAGGCCAATGATCCTTAAATTATTCCTCCTGGAGCGATTCTCGAGGTCTTCCATGCGATCATGTAAATGTTGTTGGTCTTGCACGAATCGCTCCACGGCACCATTCATACTTTACTGATCATCCTCCACCAAGGATATACGCTGCTCAGCATTTGTCAGTCTCTGAGAGTGCTCCCCAATTTCCATCCGCAGCTGCTGAATCCTCTCAACAACTGTTCTCTCCCCAGCAGCAGTGATGGTGGGTGAGAGCAGCGCCACCACGGCCTTGGCTTTTCTCTCATGCATGTTGTCCTGCTCCAGGCACTTAACTGTCAGTGTCCATATCCTCGGTTGGCGTGTTGCTAGTTGTAGGGCTACCATGGGACACCGGTGGCTGGACGCAGTGTGAGGGAGAGGTGCCTCGTGGTGCGGCGGCCATGTTGGAGAGAGCCGTGTTCTCTGCCGGGATATCGTTCGCTCCGGGGCCTGGGAGTGCCCGCGGCTGTGTTAAGTAGCGCTCCATCGAGCGGGAGCCGAGAACGCGGCAAACCAAAGTAATACCGGGGTTTTACAAGCAGATTACTGCGGGGACCGCTTCTTCTACATGCAGCGCCGGAACCAGAATCCTTGATGAGCTTTTGAAATCAATTTATGCATCAGAGCAGATTGAAATGCCGCAGCAAATCCAATCTGTGCAGGATAAAATGTATAGGGGGCTTCAGGGGCAGATGTCAAGGACTTTACCGGTCCACCAGTCTCTTAAGGATATTATTCTGTCAGAATGGAAAGATCCGGAAAGGAGTATGTTCCAATTTAAAGGGCACAAAATATTTATTTTTTCAATCTGAAAATGAGTAAATTTTCTTTAAATGTCCTAAACTAGATGCCCCTATGTGTCGGGTTTCTAAAAAGTCAGACCTGTCTTTAGGAGATTCAGGGGTCCTGAAGGAGCATATGGATAGGAAGGCCAAGTCTTTCATACCTAAGGCCTGGGATGCTTCAGCTTTATCCTTGGGTTCAGCTGTAGCATCCACCTGTGTGGCTAGGAAACTAGATGTATGGGTTCAGCGTCTGGACGAGCTCCTTTCATCTGACACCCCCAACGAGGAGATGAGGTAGTGCCTCCCACTCATTGCTAAAGCAGTAGCCTTCTTGGCTGATGCAGCTGCAGCTTTTGTGAAAGCTACAACAAGGTCTTCTGCTCTCATTAAATCAGATAGACAAGCAATCTGGCTTAAGGCTTGGGAGGATGACCTAGTCTCCAAGAACAAGTTCTGTGGCATTCCCTTTGAAGGAAAGCTCTTATTTGGTTCCTCCTTGGAGCAGGTCCTAGCTTGTTTCTCTGAGAAGAGTAAATGTGTTCCTTCTCTAAAGAATAAGCCACACAATAAGAAGACTTTTTGTGGTTTCCAAAACAAAGCTAATTTTGGAACCAACAGGCGAAGAAAAAGTGGTCTTTTAACAAAGATAAGCAGAAGAAGGGAATTCTCTTTATTGCTTCAGCCCATTCCAAAACTCCCCAGTGATGCCAAGATAGGGGTAGGGGGAAGGTTGCCCCACTTTGTCAATGCCCTCCCTTTTGGTCTCTCGGCAGCGGCCAGAATTTTTACTAAGATCATGGCCAAAGTCATGGCAAGAACACCTGCAGGGAGGGAAGAACTGGGCGCAACATGCTCCAGTGAAGGTTTCCAACAGGCGCCAGTCTGTGGGGCTGGGGTGCGCATTCTCAGGGCTGGCCCAAGGAGCTTGGTCGCCGGAGGAGGCAGACCGTTCTTCAAATTCTTAGGGAACTACTAGCTGTAGAGTAAGCTCTCTTGGCTCTGCAGGAGAAGCTCATTTCAAAAGACCTGTTGGTGTTTTCAGACAATTCCACAACAGTGACATACCTGAACAAGCAAGGGGCCCTCGTTAGGAGTCACTCCTAACATTATCACAGCAGATACTTTCCCGGGTGGAAATTAATGTCACCTCGATCAGGGCAGACCACATTAGAGGTTCGGACAACATGCTGGCAGACTATCTGAGCAGGGTAAGCCTAAGTTCCAGCTGTTGGGAGTTACATGAAAGCATGTTACAGGAGATTGTGCTAAGATGGGGTCTTCCTGCAGTGGATATTTTTTGCCTCCAGTCTCAACAGGAAACTGCCAGGTTTTTACTAACTGGAGAGGGAGACAGAGTCCTTAGGGACAGATGCTCTCTCCTTCCCGTGGGATTTCGCTCTTCCCTCCTTTTCTTTTCTTGCCTCTCTTAGTTCGGAAAATTATTCAGGATCGGGCAGAAGTGGCCCTGATTGCCCCCTGGTGGCCCAGGAGGAGTTGGTTCTCCTCTCTGAAGACCCGCTCTGTGGAGCAAGCACATTTTACAGTTGAAAGGGTATTCAGAGACAGTTTTTCAAACTATCTTCGACAGACGTAAATTGGTAACTAGAAGAATCTATGGGAAAGTTTGGAAAACGTTTTATTCCTGGCAAAGAAAATCTGGTTTGGATTATTTCTCTTCCATTCATGGACGGACACAACAGCATTGACCTTAAGGTTATATCACCTTCCTTCCAGAAGAGACTAGGCAGAAAACAGCACTTCAAGTGTTAAAAACACTTCTGCAGTACAGCTCCTCCCAGGGGGCGTGGCTCCCTGGGTATATAACCCCCACTCTGACTGAACAGCTCCAGTTTTTTTCTGCCTAGCATCAGGAGTAGACTGGCCTCTCTGAGTCCATGTATTCTGGATATTTTTTTTGCGTTTTTTTTCCGCTTTTATTGTTTTGGTTCCTGCATTTTTGGATCCTGGATTCTACTATCTACTGCCGACTGGGTGACAGGCTGGATCCTCAATCCTTGTAGTCCCCCCATGTTCAGCCATTGAGCGTGTGCCGGCCCTCAGCTCAGCTCTGGGTCGTCCACGACATGCCCCATTGCTCTAGGGGTGGCGGTAGAACTACATGTTCTAGGGCACACATATGACCGGTCTTTATGGCCTTGTCACAGTGTAGGGTAGGCCCCTTGCCTCGACAAGGTGGTATGGCTGGGGCTTACCTGGGGAGGTTGACTGAGGGTACGCCCTGCTTTCCTCTCTCCCTTACTCTCCCTCCTTCCCCATACTGGGAGGCAGCTGTTGGGGGGGGGGGGGGGGGCTCCTGGCGTTCTGTCACTGCCGGGCTCTGTGTTCTGTGGGGAGCAGTTGGTTTGGTGTGGGGAGTGCTGCTGTGTGACTTTCTGCTGCGTCATACTTTACACTCGCGTGTGTGGCCACCATTTTTCCTGTGGTCCGCATGCTGTTTTCTGGCATATGGCGGCCATTTTGGAAGTAGTCTTGGCCTCTTGTGCCTGACATACCGCAGCAAAAGCCCGCAAATCGCTTCCTGAAGGACAGCGCAACACATCCAGCTTTCTTGGCACTTATCAGAGCTTCTACCACAGCTACAAGTGGGTCGGGTGGTTAGTTCCCTATGGGGTCCCCTGCTCTGTATTTACAGCCAGGAGGGCGGCCGGTGGGTGTCTGCCTTTCAGTGCTAGGGTGGCATAAGTGTTGGTCAACATATAGTCTGAACCAGAGGCTTCCACCCCAACCTTGCTGGAGTTGACCTTTAGTGCCCCTGCGTTCTCTGTGGAGGCTATGACGGCAGTCCTGGAGGCTTTTCTCGCCAGTATTGAAGCGACTAGTGGCCAGAAGGGGGTTAAAAAAACACCCCCTCCCTGCGCCAGCTTCTGGGGATGGCTCTGACGCGGAACCAGACCGTGCTACTGGCTCTGGTTCTGTCATGTCAGATGATGCAGGCTTGTGGGGATGAAATGCTTTGCGGTCCGATATCCTTTTGAGGAGGACTTTTTAAAAGTGTGTCTCTCCTCCCTCAGTGGACCCTCCGGTGTCCAGACTGAGTAAAGCTACCACCTTACCTGTGGAAGGGGCTCCCGCATTTACGGACCCCACAGATAGTAGAGCTGAGGCTGTGGCCTGCTCCATGTTCACAGTAGTGGGTTTGGCTGTGAGACCGGTTTTGGCCGGGGCTCTGGTGTCTCAAGTGAGACACAAAATGTTTGAGACCTTTGTGGACCTGGCCGACCAGTTGGTACAAGGTCTAAAATTTGTCTGTGAGTCGGCCCTGGATACGCTCCCCTTGCTTTCTAGGGCCTCCACGGTGATAATGCGACGCCTGCTGTGGCTGAAGTGTTGGTCTGCGGACCAGTCTTCAAAAAAGGCTTTGATAGATTTACCCTTTAAGAGTGAACCCTTTAAGAGGAAAAAGCACACTGCTCCCACAGTCTGGGAATGGTAAGGAGCCTTGCCATAAGCAAGGGCCCTCCTTTACTGCCCCCAAGAGGTTTTTTTCGCCCGCCAAGTGCGGCAGAAAACAATTCTCAAGGTGCTAAGGCGCCCGCTACAGGGCAAAAGCGCACCTGGTACCGCAAGCCTGTGGACAAGCCTGCTTCCGCATGAAGGTCTGCCCCCGCCCGTGTCTCGGGTGGGGGGCCAAATTCGGAAATTTGCGGCTCGGTGGAATTCTCTTCTAGCCGACTGTTGGGTTTGCGAGGTAGTTTCCTCAGGGTACACGATAGTTTCTCTCTTGTCCGCCAAACAGATTTTTTCCTTCCAACCTCCAGCTTCCTCCGGTTTGCCGGAAGGCTCTGTCAGGGGCTGTCCAGAATCTACTGGTCAGGGGAGTGAATGTACCGGTTCCTTCAGGGGAACAGTTTCAGGGGTTTTACTCCAATCTGTTTGTAGTCCCCAAAAAGTAAGGAGTTTGTCCAATCTTGGACCTCAAGGCCCTCAAATGTTTTGTCAAAGTGCAAAACTTCAAAATGAAGTCGATTCGCTCGGTGGTGGCAGCGCTCCATCAGGGGGATTTCATGGCCTCCTTGGACTTCATGGATGTGTACCTGCATGTCCCCATATGTACAAAGCATCAGATTTCTGCGCTTTGCGATCAGAGAGGACCACTTTCAATTTGTGGCCCTCCCATTCGGTCTGGCCTCGGCACCGTAAGTATTCACCAAGGTGCTCACTCTGATCCTAGCCCTGCTGAGGCAGCGCATGATCGCTATCGTGGTCTACCTGGACGACCTTCTCTTGAGAGCGAGAAGAGGACGTCTCCATTACCTGCCAAACCTTACAGGAATTTGGCTGGCTTCTGAACACCTGGAAGTCAATGTTGGTACCGTCTCATTGGTTGGAATACCTGGGGCTAATTCTGGATTCCTCGGAGGCGAGAGTCTTTCTCCCAATGGAGAAATTTTCAGACACTACAGTCTGGGTCATTAACCACTGTACCACAGAAGTGGTCGTCACTCCGGTTCTGCATGAGGGTCCTGGGTCTGATGGTGGCCTCTTCCGAGGCAGTTCCGTATGCCCAATTCCACACCAGGGTGCTACAGAAAGAACATTCTGTCACGTTGGGGCACTCCAGACGTAGATCTTTTGGCATCCCGTATCAATCGGAAGGTGTCACGGGTTGGTGGCCAGGTCAAGAGACCCGTGGGTAGATGCATTGGTGGCTACATGGGGTCACTATCGCCTAATCTACGCCTTCCCTCCTCTGAAACTTCTTCCTCGCCTGCTACGCAGAGTGGAAGCCAAAGGCATACCAACGATCCTGATTGCCCCAGATTGGTTGCGTCGCCCCTGGTATGCGGACCTGGTGCGTCTGGTGGCAGACGTCCCCTGGCATCTGCCCCTGAGAGAAGATCTCCTGTCACAAGGACCAATCTTTCACCCTGCTTTACAGTCGCTGGCTTTAACGGCGTGGCTGTTGAAAGACCACGGTCCGTCAGAACCTGGCTATCAGGCCCAGTGATCTCTACCATGCTACAAGCACGGAAGACTACTTCACGTAAGATCTATCATTGTACGTGGAAGGCCTACATCTCTATGTGTGAGGAGATGAGATGGCACCCCCGTACATACGTGCTGTCCCAGATTCTACTTTTTTTACAACATGGAGTGGATCAGGCTCTCGCCTTAAGTAGGGTTAAGAGTCAGATCTCGGCTCTAGCCGTTTACTTTCAGCGACCCTTAGAGGCACACTCTCTGGTGCGTACGTTTGTACAGGGGGTCTGGCATGTGGCCCCTCCTGTGCGCCCTTCACTGCCTCCATGAGACTTGAATTTGGTCCTCTCGGCGCTCCAAGACGCTCTGTTTGAGGACATTCAAAAGATTCCTCTTTGTCTCAGAAGGTGGTTTTTCTGGTAGCAATTACCTTGGTCAGGCGACTTAAAAATAGTGCCTGTTTATTCCAGTCAAAAAACTAGCTATGACTAAGCATCGGTTGTCGATGCGAAACATGTCAGCTTTTGTTACCCCACTGTTTGCTGTTTTTGCAGTTTTTTAGTTTTTTGACTGGAATAAACAGGCACTATTTTTAAGTCTTTTCATCCATTGGAGTGCGGCTGTCCATTTTTCTTTGCTTTATATTTCACCACGCATTGCCTGCACCCATTTGGGTTTTTGAACTTTACTCACCACTGAAGAGTGTCGTCTTAAGCGGTGGTTTTCCCTTTATCTTACCTTGGTCAGACGGGTGTCTGAACTGTCGGCTTTTCACATTAATGCGGACATTGTGTTACCGTCCTTATGTCCTCAGCCAAAGAACCAGAAGGAGGCAGCTTTGCATTCCTTGGATGTGGATCGGACTCACTGTTTGTGTCGGTTACTGGTCCTAAAAAAGGGTCTGGTGGTCTCATCGGCCACCATTTCTAGGTGGATCAGACAGGTCGTGCTTCAGGCCTATGCCCTAAAAGGGCGGGCGCCCCCCCTTTCAGGTTACGGCGCATTCGACCAGGGTGATTGAGGCCTCTTGGGCTTTCCGTCATCAAACCTCTGTTTTACAGGTCTGTAAGGCGGCGATCTGGTCGTCCATCCACACCTTCTCTAAGTTTTACAAGGTGGATGTGAGTACATCTTCAGATACCTTCTTTGGCCGCACGGTTTTACAGGTGGCAGTTTAAGGTTGGAGTTCCTCCGTTGAGAAACTCTGTATTTGTTTTTTTTGTTTGGGGTGAACCCTGGTTTGCTGTGTGTTTTTCCCACCCTCTCGGAATTTTGACACTGCTTCGGGACGTCCCTAAGGTCAATGATGCTGTGTCCGTCCATGAACGGAAGATAAAATAGTATTTTTGTACTCACCGTAAAATCCATTTCTCTGAGTTCCTAGATGGACACATCACCCACCCCTCCTTTTGGTTTTTACTGCTTGTTACTAACTGGAGCTGTTCAGTTAGAGTGGGGGTTATATACCTGGGGAGCCATGCCCCCAGGGAGGAGCTGTACTGCAAAAGGGTTTTTAACACTTGAAGTGCTGTTTTGTGCCTAGTCTGTCCTGGAAGGAAGGTGATATAACCCTAAGGTCAATGCTGCTGTGTCCATCCATGAACTCAGAGAAATGGATTTTACGGTGAGTACAAGAATCCTATTTTTTCTACTCCCAGTGTTCTAGATTTTTTTTTACACAAGGGAGTGGAGAAAGGTCTTTTTGCAAACACCCTTAGGCCTCGTACACACGAGCAGACAGATTTGTTCAAATCTGTCTGTCCGACAGATTTGAACAAATCTGTCTGTTGGGATTTTGGTTTGCTCGCGTGTACACACAAGCAAACCAAAATCCCCGCCAGCAGACAGCACGCTGATGTGTCGGTGACGTGGCGGTGACGTTGACGTCGCCACGTCACCGCACCAGGAAGTAAAACACTTCCGCGCATGCGCCAAATCCATTCGGCGGCGGTGCGGGACGACATGTCTGCTGGTAAGTGTACTAACCAGCAGACATGTCGGGCGGACGGATTCCCACCCGATAGATTTCAAAGCATGCTTTGAAATCTGTCGGGTGGCCAAATCCGTCGGCTCGGCCGTACACACGATCAAATTTGTCTGCTGAAACGGTCCAGCAGACCGTTTCCAGCGGACATATTTGATCGTGTGTACGAGGCCTTAGGGTTCAGGTTGCGGCCCTGTCTGTATTTTCAGACAAGAGGCTAGCTGAGGATCCTTTAGTCAGGAGGTTCCTTTCAGCTAGATCTAGACATGCTCCCAGGATCGTCAAACATGTACCTCCTTAGTATCTGTCAATAGTGCTTAATGCTCCAACAAGGGCTCTGTTTAAGCCTTTGCATGAAGCTTCCCTGAAATGTATTTCTTTGAAGATTTCCTTCCTTTTGGCTGTTATGTCAGGGAGAAGGATTTCTGATCTGCAGTCCCTTTCCTGTAAATATCCCTGAGGATGTTAGCGGACAGGGTAGTGATCAAGCCTGATCCTTTCTATTTGCCCAAAGTTTCTTCTAACTTTCATAGGTCCCAGGAAGTAGTCTTTCCTAGTTTTTTTTTTTTTTTCCCTCTCCCAAAAATGCAGAAGAGGAAAGATTTAGTTTTTTAGACGTAAAGAGATGTCTTCTGCTTTACTTAAATAAATCCAGTGGGTTTAGGAGTTGCACCCAACTGTTAGCATTGTTCATTGGCCCCAAAAAGGGATCCAAAGCGTCCAAAAACTCTATCGCTAGATGGATTAGGGAAGCTATTTGTGAAGCTTACAAAGCATTGGGTTGTAGTCCTCCTTCTAGAAATAGGGCTCATTCAACAAGATCCATGGCTAAGTCATGGGCAGCAAGAGCGGGGGCATCATGGGAAGAAATTTCTAAAGATGCCGTCTGGTCCACCTCTCATGCATTTGTCAAACATAGAGTTTAGATGCTTTCCAGCCAGGACTCCTTTGGTCGGAAAGTGCTTCAGGCTGTTGTCCCTCCCTAAGTTATAGTATCTTGCTTATCCTCTCAAGTAGCTGTCCTGGAAGATGAAGGGGGGAAATCCCTGTTAGACTTATTGATAACCGTATATCCAGGAACCTTCCAGGACAGCGTCTATTTTCCCACCTTGTTTTTCTTTTCACCTGATGGTGGTGTGTTTTTTCTGTGTTTTTCCTCTGGCGAGTGCACTTTGGTGAAGATTTACTTGAGCTTCTAAACAACTGAAGGTCAGAGGAAAGGGAGGGGCATTTTCAATTGTATCTGATTTGTGTTTCCTGTAGAGGGCGGAGCCAATTATCTCAAGTAGCTGTCCTGGACGATAAGTCTAACAAGGATTTTTATAATTGTTTTTACTAGTTTGACACTGTTTTTGGGACCATTGGCATTTATACAGTGATACAGAGCTTAAAAAAGCCAACAATTACTGTATAACTGTCACTGGCAGGGAAGGGGTTAACACTAGGGACAATCGAGGGGTTAATTGTGTTCCCTAAATGTGTTCTAACTGTAGGGGAAATGTGTCTTACTTGAGGAGGAGACAGATCATTGTTCCTACTCAGTAGGAACACACAATCTGTCTCCTCTCCCCTGACAGACACACACATTGGCTACAGGGACATTCTGTGGGCACACGGTTGCCATAGCTTCTTAAGAGCCGACCTACAGCTACAACGGCTTACCCTGGGGAGCCATCCTGCCGAAGTGTAACAGCGGCGGCTGGTCGGGAAGGGGTTAAACAATGTATGACATTCCCTGAGCAGGACATACACTGTCACAAGTATTGTGTAGAGCAGCAGACTATGATTTGTCCTCAGGTGGCTGCTCGAACAGGATCCACTGTGATCTCCTCTCCAGCATATCTGACAGAAATTTGCAACATACAGTATACTGTAAATTCAAATACTTTTTCCTGTAGAACTAGTATCAATCGCTGCCCACAAGTTGTATAATCTGTGTGTGTAATACATTTTTCCACTGGGTCAGAAATTGTATATCTTTTGTAAAGTCCAGTACAGTGGCATAACTAGAACCTTAAGGGCCCCAATGCAAGAAACCATGACCCCCAAGACAGGGCTCTTATCTCCGAGCTCGATGGTGGAACAACAGGACCCGGTCGCAAGTGGGTGGCTGCATATAAAAGGAACCAATGTCTTCATTCCCCCTGCTTCTCCCCCTTTCCCTCCTGCAGACATTCAGCTGCTGCAGGAGGAAAAGGAGAGATTGGCTCCTCTAAGCCAGTGTTTCTCAATATTTTTCAAGCCAGGGCACCCTGGGGTGCCAAGGTTCATCATCACTGCCCTAGGTGAATGGGGTTTCACTGCAACCACCCTGCAACTGTGTGCATTGCATGCAGTTGCAGCATAGCGATGATGCATTTAAGGGGGTAAAACAGGCGGTCAGGAGGCAACATATTGCCTCTTTACCGACTGTCAAAATGCCTGTGAAAAGCGATCTGAGCATGGATCGTTTTTTAGTGGAACAGCATTTTTTTGCTGGTTCTATGAACAATTGGTTCTGATTGTATACATATAGGGGGTTGTGTAAACACACACACACACATTTATATATATTATATATATATATATATATATATATATATTATATATATATTTATATATATTTATATATATATATACCAGTGGTGGCTGGTGCTTTTTCTTTCTCGTACATCACGGGACACAGAGCGGCATATTCATTACTATGTGGGTTATATGGAGTACCTTCAGGTGTGGACACTGGCAATCTCAAACAGGAAGTCCCCTCCCTATATAACCCCCTCCCCTAGAGGGAGTCCCTCAGTTTTTTCGCCAGTGTCTTAGGTGTTGGTCACGGAATAGCTTTGCTCCACATCCTTGGGATTAAGGGCGGGCTAACCGGATCTGTCCAAGGAGCCTCAGTGCCAAAGTGGACAGTACCCGGGCCCCAAACCGTGGGGTTTTGCCTATAATGCTCCTCTTTGGAGGGCTGGACCCTGGGCCCAGGACTTGGAGTTTGTAAAAACCATAAGTTCCTGTTTGCCAGGGTGCTATATAGGTCCAGGACAGTGGGTACCTTCATAGGACCCCAGGGCCTGAAGGTCTACTACGCTACCCACGGAGATGGGAGAAGATTGGATCAGTTTGCTGGACAAACATCCTGCAGCATGGAGCAGGTAAGGGGGAGCCTGCGGGACTTGGTTCGACAGCAGGCTCTCTGGGGTAACCTAAAAGGGGGGATAGCCTAAGTATGCTCTGCATGGGCAACCTTGCTCACTATGTCTGAGAGAGACAGGATGACACCTTTTTCCCCCATCACTAGGTTCCCCTGTCTAAGAATGTGTTGCTAGCTAACCTGCTGCTTTCTTCCTAGGACTAGTAAAGATCCCTAGGGGCCTTTTTTGAGAGTCCTACCTGGCCGGGGGTTTGAATCTGCCGCCTGTTTCTGCAGTCCTGGGTCTCCAGCAGCGCGGCTCCTCCATGTTCCTCCTGTTCCGGCATACGCGCGCGCGCGCGCACGTCTTATAGACGTTGTTCGCGCCGTTCAGACAGGAGGGCGGGGGGGGGCGTGCCTGCGGCGTCATACAGGGGCGCGCCTTGTGCTGTTATAGATCAGCAGGCATTGTCAGTGCTCAGTCTGAGGCTGATTTCAGAAGGAGAGGACGCAGAGCGGCAGAACAGTGACTCCCGGTGGCGGAAGAGGGGTAGTACATGCTGGACTTTGTTCCAATGCCTTTTTTGTTAAGCCAAGAAATCCCCCTTTTTGCAGCAGGTTGGAGGCTGGCAAACTAAGTTTGGGGTCACTGTATGTTTTAAAAAAGAAAATATATATAATATATATTTAAAAAAAAAAAAAAAAGAGAAAAACATACGGGATCCCATCAGTTTTTGGGCATTAGTGATCTATTGTCCCCTAAGCTCTGGTTTTGTACTCCTGGCCACTACAGTCTGTTGTGTGGGCGGAGTCCCTCGATTTTGTATTATGGCTTCCAAAGGTTCGGGGTCAAAGGGTACAAAAAAGACCAAAAAACAAAGGGGTTCCCCTTCTGATTCTGATGATATGCCGATACTTTCCCCGCAACTTATTAACATAAAGGGCGCCTTGGATGAGCCATTAGGGAGATCTGGTGCGGAGGCTGGCCCAGATCAACCCAGCCCTGTGTTTATCACAGAGGAGATGCTAGCCGTATCCCTAGGGGGGCTAGAAGAGAGAATAGCAGCATTGATCGCTAGAGCTATTCCTGGTAAGAAACGGGTTAGATCCCCATCACCAAGAGGTGTATCCTCAGATGCTGAGAGTCTCTCTCCGGAGGAATTGGAATCACAGGAGGATCAACTAGACCTGAACCAAGAGGGTTCAGGGATTGAGGGATCTGCCTCTGAGGAACCATTTTCAGACTCCCAGACAGAAAGACTGTGGGTACAGTCTTTAACGGACATGGTCCGCTCGGCATTTAGTTTACCATTGCCAGAGCCTCAGGTTCCTCCGGTGTCCTCTCTGGGCTCTTTGAAAGCTCCGTTAAGCAACGCAGTTTTTCCGGTCCATCCTCTCTTGGAGGAATTGATCTTTCGGGATTGGGTACGGCCGGACAGGATTTTTCTGCCACCGAAAAGATTTGCGGTCATTTACCCCATGGAGGAAAAATTATCCAAGAGGTGGAGGCTCCCAGTAGTGGATGCAGCCATCTCATGTGTGAATAAATCACTAACTTGCCCGGTGGAAAACATACATATGTTTAAAGATCCGGTTGATAAAAGGTTAGAGACACTTTTAAAAGCATCCTTTGCTACGGCAGGAGCAGTGGTACAGCCAGCTGTGGCTGCGATTGGTGTTTGTCAGGCGTTAAAAGACCAGACAAAAGAAATGTTAAAGGACATGCCTACCCAACAAGCAGAAGAGTTTTCTGACATTCCCAGAGCTCTGTGTTTTGCTGTAGATGCTATAAAAGATTCCATCCAGCAGGCCTCTCGTTTATCACTATTTTTAGTGCACATGAGAAGGCTCTTATGGTTGAAGAACTGGGCGGCGGCGGAGCCCCCATGCAAAAGCTTCTGGCAGGGTTTCCCTTCCATGGAGGACGACTCTTCGGAGAGGATCTGGATAAATATATTCAGACTATTTCAAATGGCAAGAGTACCCTTTTACCGGTCAAAAAGACATTCCGGGGTCCTACATTTAAAAGGCAGCTCTTTCCTGTCTCGGGGCCTCAAATTCCAGGCAGCAGTATCGACGGCCGCCTGCACGATCCAACGTTAACAGTAGATCGCAGGGACAGGCCCCTGGGGGTAAGAGGCCATGGTATCGCAAGCCGACAAAGACAGCCCCTAAGTCTGCCTTATGAAGGGGCGCCCCCACTCTCGCGGGTGGGGGGAAGGCTTCGTTTCTTCTCAGAAGTTTGGGAAGCCAAGATCCCCGACAAATGGGTCCGGGCATCTGTAACCACAGGCTACAGACTGGAGTTTCTAAGGTATCATCCGCCTCATTTTCAAGAATCAAGGCTACCAAGGGATCCAGCAAGGAAGGCCTCATTGCTGGCAGCTTTGGATCACCTGCTCTGCCAGGACGTAATAATAGAGGTGCCAGCCCAAGAGCAAGGGCTAGGTTTCTATTCCAATCTCTTTGTCATACCAAAGCCCAACGGCGATGTCAGGCCAATCTTGGACCTAAAGAGGTTAAACGGTTACCTAAGGGTTCGTTCCTTCCGGATGGAATCCATCCGGTCAGCAGCCGCCGCGCTTCAGAAGGACGATTTTCTGGCCTCCATAGACATAAAGGATGCTTACCTTCATGTACCAATCTTTCAGTCGCATCAAAGATTTTTACGCTTCGCGGTAGGGCAGCGACACTTCCAATTCAGGGCGCTCCCCTTCGGGCTGGCCACGGCCCCCGGGTATTCACGAAGATCCTAGCCCCAGTTCTGGCCAATTTAAGGATCCAAGGGGTCACAGTCCTAGCATACTTGGACGACCTTTTAATCATAGATCACTCACGGCCGGGTCTGCAAAAGGCAGTAAACCTCACGGTTCGGTACCTCGAAGAATTCGGCTGGGTCCTAAACCGGGGAAAGTCAGCGTCCCAGCCTACAAAGCAGTTGGAATACCTCGGCATAAGGTTAGACACAGAACAGCAAAGGGTGTTCCTGCCCCTGGTAAAGATCGAGGCTATCAAGGGGTTGGTTCAGTTGGTTCTAAACAAGAAAAAACCAACTATTCGCCTGTGTATGCGAGTACTAGGCAAGCTAGTGGCCACGTTCGAGGCAGTACCATACGCTCAGATCCACACTCGCGTCCTACAGGCAGCCATTCTAGCAGCCTGGGGCAAGAGGGCACATGCCTTAGAGTCCCCTTTGACACTATCATCAAGGGTCCGACAAAGCCTGGCCTGGTGGTTGAACCCCCAGAATCTTCTAAAGGGAAAATCCTTCAGCCCTGTTGTCTGGAAGGTAGTTACCACAGACGCCAGCCTGGCAGGCTGGGGGGCGGTCTTCGAGGGGTTCTCTCGCCAGGGAACTTGGGTGAAAGCAGAGAGGCAGCTCCCCATCAATATCTTGGAGATCAGAGCTGCTCGCCTAGCCCTTCTGGCATGGACCTCCAGATTAAAGGGGTTCCCGGTGAGAATCCAGTCAGACAATGCCACGGCGGTGGCATACATAAACCACCAAGGGGGAACCAGGAGTCGGGCCGCTCAGAGGGAGGTGAGCTTGATTTTTCAGTGGGCAGAGGTTCATGTACCCTGCATTTCAGCGATATTCATTCCCGGAGTGGACAACCTGCAGGCAGACTTCTTAAGTCGCCAGAGTCTGTTGCCAGGGGAGTGGTCTCTGCATCCCCAGGTCTTTCAGACAATCTGCCAGAGGTGGGGAATGCCAGACGTAGATATAATGGCATCCAGGTTCAACAAGAAACTAGACAGGTTCGTGTCTCGAGCGAGGGATCCTATGGCCTGCGGAACCGATGCCTTGGCATCAATTCAAACTTCTATATGCATTCCCTCCGCTACAGTTACTCCCTCGCCTGTTGCGCAAGATCAGAGTGGAGCACAAGCCAGTCATTCTAGTAGCTCCGGCTTGGCCCCGGAGGACTTGGTACTCACTAGTCCTGAAGATGGCAGTGGGAGACCCTTGGACTCTTCCTCTACAACCAGACCTACTCTCACAAGGCCCGATCCTCCACCCTACATTACAGCGTCTAAATTTGACGGCCTGTAGGCTGAATCCCTGATTCTCAGGGGTAGAGGTCTGTCTAGGCAGGTAATTCCTACCCTGATTAGGGCTAGAAAGCCGGTCTCCAGGGTGATTTATTACAGGGTGTGGAGGAACTACGTAGGCTGGTGTGAATCCAAAAGATGGAATTCCCGCAAATATACTATTGATAGGGTGTTAAGTTTTCTCCAGCTAGGAGTGGATAAAGGCCTGGCACTAAGCACAATCAAGGGACAGATCTCAGCTCTGTCAGTGTGGTTTCAGAGGCCGCTGGCCACCCACTCGCTGGTAAAGACCTTCTTACAGGGGGTCTTGCGTATTAATCCTCCTGTCAAGTCACCAATTTGTCCATGGGACTTAAATCTTGTCCTGTCCACTTTACAGAAACAACCCTTTGAGCCGTTGGCTGAGATTCCTTTAGTCTTACTGACAAGAAAGTTGGTTTTCTTGGTCGCCATAGTTTCGGCCAGGAGAGTGTCAGAATTAGCAGCCTTATCGTGTAGGGAACCATATCTCGTTCTGCATAAGGACATGGCAGTTCTCCGGCCCCATCCTTCCTTTCTACCAAAGGTTATATCCAAATTTCACTTGAACCAGGATTTGGTACTTCCATCCTTCTTTCCAAAACCCACATCTAGAAAGGAGGGGTTGCTGCATACCTTGGATATTGTCCGGGCCATGAAGGCCTATCTTAAAGCTACAGAAAAGATCCGGAAAACAGATGTGTTGTTCGTTCTACCAGATGGCCCCAAGAAGGGGCAGGCAGCTGCAAAATCCACCATCTCGAGATGGATTAGACAATTAATCATTCAAGCCTACGGTTTGAAGAGGTTGCCTCCTCCTTTGTCGGTAAAGGCCCATTCTACCAGGGCCATGGGCGCCTCCTGGGCAGCACACCATCAGATCTCTATGGCTCAGATATGCAAGGCAGCGACGTGGTCATCAGTCCACACGTTTACAAAATTTTATCAACTAGACGTGAGAAGGAATGCAGATTCTGCCTTTGGACAGGCAGTACTACAGGCTGCAGTTTGAGATCCTCGGGATCAGAAGCACCCTTGGTTGTAAAAAGAAAAAAAAAAAAAGAAGAAAAAGTTTTTTCTTGACTAAAGTTGGAATTATTATTATTATTTGAGTTTACCTCTAAATTGAATCCTTCTTTGGAAGATGTCTCCCTCCCCTCATTAAAGCATTGCTTTCGGACATCCCACATAGTAATGAATATGCCGCTCTGTGTCCCGTGATGTACGAGAAAGAAAAAGGGATTTTTAAATACAGCTTACCTGTAAAATCCTTTTCTTGGAGTACATCACGGGACACAGAGCTCCCACCCCTCTTTTGGGTGACCATTTTGGGAGGCATACTGCTTGCTACAAAACTGAGGGACTCCCTCTAGGGGAGGGGGTTATATAGGGAGGGGACTTCCTGTTTGAGATTGCCAGTGTCCACACCTGAAGGTACTCCATATAACCCACATAGTAATGAATATGCCGCTCTGTGTCCCGTGATGTACTCCAAGAAAAGGATTTTACAGGTAAGCTGTATTTAAAAATCCCTTTTTTTTTTTGGGGGGGGGGTGCAAGAAAAATTCTGAATGTGAAACTGAAAAACAATTGCAGTCTCTTGTGCCCATCAAAAGCAGCCACTGTGCCCTCAAATGCAGCCACTGTGCCTATCAAACGCAGCCGCTGTGCCTATCAAACGCAGCCGCTGTGCCTATCAAACGCAGCCGCTGTGCCTATCAAACGCAGCCGCTGTGCCCATCAAACGCAGCCGCTGTGCCCATCAAACACAGCCACTGTGCCCATCAAACACAGCCACTGTGCCCATCAAATGTGAATTCTAAATATAATTGCTGCAGCTGCAGACTGTGTACAATATTGTCTGTCTACAGCTCGAATCAGGAAGTAATTATCGCAGGACACAACATTTGACTGACACGCTGTTACCCGGTCTCAGACTATACCAATTAGATGCCACACTGACACTTTTACACATCAGACTTTCTGAGACTGTACCTTCTTCTCAGCTCCAGCCTGAGCCTCCACTAAACAGGGCAGACCGTGTGGGAAAGCCAGCCAAGGCACCACGCGGGATCCTCTGCTCCATTGTGGGTGGGACTGGACTGGAGGAGGGAACAACGTCACGATAATGTGGGCGGCACACCGTGCCCGCATTCAGCACCTTATTGGCTGTCATGGCACCTGTCCTGGCCACACAGTGCCAGCCAGGAAACAGCCTAAATGTAATTGTGGTGGGCATTGGCGGGCAGCGGTGTCACCTCCTAGCCAATTGGCAGAACACATGCAGCGCTGGCTGGTCGTACCATGATGCCTGCACTGTCAGCACCAATGCTCAGAATCAGGACACACAGATACAGCACTATGCCGCTGAGCCCCGCGGACTGACATGCCACGCTCGCATATTGATCCATCCGGGCCGGCCTGCATCCTCCCAGGCTAGGCAGCAGTGTGCCCTAGCCGGCCACGTAGCTGGAGCGCTGGACCTGCAAGTTCTGTACTACTCCACAGGGCCCCCTGCAGCAAGGGGCCCGGTCGCCATGGCGACCCCTATAATTCCGCCACAGGTCCAGTACTTATCAGATAACAGGTAATTAAAATGATTGGATAATGAACTAATTAAGGTTCCAGTTAATGTAAATGTAGGTTAAGTTGCTAGGTATTTGATTACTTGGTTAATATTTATTAAATCCTAACTCTGGGTTCAACACTTATCCCTTCAGGGGGCCCCTTCCCCCCAGCATGTATACACTCCCCCCCAAATGTCTTCTCCTGCCCAGAGTGTCTGAATGTTAATGAGTGGTACTGATGTGATGTCAGCCCTGTTCTCCACTTCTAATAATTTTGAATGATGGGTGCAGTGAGCCAGGACACCTATTCATTCATAGTATAATACTATGAGGGGCTGCTTTAGATGAAAGGTGAGTATTGCAGTCTGAGTTTTTTTTGTTTTCTTTATTTTCTAAGACGGCAGGGGAGCTCATTTACAGCAAAACACAAAAATAGCCTTGCATTCAGCTAATTTACCTCTAACACCTCAATGATTAAATGTTAATCTTTTTTAAAAATTCAGAAAACTTCAGTGTGCCAATTATATCATATACCTCTTGTTAATATAGACCTTTTTTTCATGTTAAAGAAAATGCTGTTTTGCAACATTGCCCTGGATTAAGATACTTGTCATATTGGCAGCATTGCCCTGGATTCAGATACCTGCTGTATTGGTTCTCCTCTGTAATTGGAAGCCAACTGTTGCTTAGTTTTGGCCAGCCTTTGATCATCCACACCAGCTACATAATCTGGCCACTGTGTGACCCTACTCCAGCAGCTTCCTGGGATGTGTGGTTATCCCAGGAGGTTAAAGCTGGGTACCAGGGCTGTCTTAATGAGAGGGCACATCTGGGCACTGCCCAGGGGCCGCAGCTGCATGGGGGCCCTACACTTTCCCAAAACCAGCTGGTATTTGAGTCCACGCTGCTTCAAAATTGTGGGCCCTATGATGGCACTCAGAGTGATTAATACACAGTGGAGGCAGGCTGGCAGCGGTGCACCATGCTGTGCGGAACGATACCTATTTCACAGCCAGCAGGCAGGGGCAGTGCCAGAAAGCCAGTGATACTCTGACCCCCCCCCCCCCCATGCAGCTTGAATGCTTGGGACTCGAAGGCTGGGTAGGAGCTGCAATGGGAGCTGCTGAGTTGGCAGTACTAAGAGCCCACTTGCGGAAGCATCATTGTGGATGGTGTCATGGTGAGCCCAGCTGTCCAGCAATGTTTGCACTGTAAGGATTGGAATGCCCGGAGGGATGCTCCCTCCTTCTGCCTGCCTGATTGGTATAGGTGAGTGCAGTGCTGGAGGTGGGCACAAAGGCAAAAGTTTACATGTAATGTATCTACACTGGAACAGGGGGTACTACATGGATGGAATCATGGTGCTGGTTGATATCAAGGGTGTATGGGAAAAACAATGCTGAGGGGGATATGGGGTGTATAGGGGGCAGCACTGCTTGAGGTAGCTTTGATGTCTATAGTGCTAGAGGTATTAGGGATATAGAGAGGCCACAGTGTAGGGGGTATCAGGAATGTAGTGGAGTCACAATACAAGGGGTATCTTATGGTATATGGTTACAATGCTGGGGGGATATCTGGGGTGTAGAGGGGTCAGAGTGCTGGGTAGACATCATTCTAGTAGATATATTATATGCACAGGACAGCTTTGTTACTTTATGGATGTAGGGCCAGATTCAGGATGGCGAGCGGTTCTTTTGGCCGGCGTAACATTTCTCATTTAGGTTACGCCGCCGCAACTTTACGCGCAAGTGCTGTATTCACAAAGCACTTGTTCCTAAAGTTGCGGCAGCGCAGCGTAAATGGGCCGGCATAATTCAAATTTGGCGGGTAGGGGACGTGCAGTATTTAAAATAGGCGCTATCCCGCACCGAACGTACTGCCCATGCGCCGGCCGTCAATGTATCCCAGTGCGCATGCTCCAAATTATGACAGTGTTTTTGACGTGAACGTCAATCCCCATTCACGGACGAGTTACGCAAACGACGTAAACAATTTCAAATTCGACGCGGTCACGACGTCCATACTTAACATAGGATGCGCCTGCTTTTTGGTGCTTTATCTTTACGCCAGGAAACCCCTTACAGAAACGCCGTAAAGTCATTGCGTCGGGCGAGCGTGCGTTTGGGAATTGGCGTATTTCGCTGATTTACATATTCCCTGTGTAAATCAGCGGTAACGGCCCTAGCGGCCATTTTAAAATTGCAGTCAAGATACAACGGCATAATACAATTACGCCACTCATATCTTACCTGCAACCCGGCGTATCTTGTTTTCTGAATACAGAAAACAAGATATGCCGGCGCAGATTCTGAGTTATGCCGGCGTATGACTGATACGCCGGCGTAACTGATACTGAATCTGGCCCGTAGTATTTTCCCACTGTTTCTTTGCTGTACAGAATGATTGTTCATGTAGTTAATGCAGAGCTCCATTTAAAAGGGGAAGCTTCATTTGTCTGCCTCCTACCTACTTGATGTCTGTTTACCTTCACTGTCTCCATTGTAGGGGCCCCAGATCATTAACTTTGCCCAGGGGCCCATGATGCTATTAAGGCGGCCCTGCTGGGTACACATGATCCAGACATTCAGACAGTGTGTACAGCTGCCTGTGCAACAGAAGCCAGTCTCACAACCGACTTCTGTTGAATGGTCTTGCTGGAAAACTGGGGGGTCAGTCCTCCTGTCAGAATACAAAGGCACAGTGGAGAGAGTGCCACACCAACATTGCTTGTGCTTTATGTTCATAGGCCTTTCAGCACTGGGCCTCAATTGGGTCTGCAATGCTCCCCTCTGTTCTGATCAAGTTTGCCAAGTTTTATCAGGTAGATGTTCAAGCCTTGCTGAACACTGGCATAGATTGAAAAGTTCTTCAGATGGCCCTGTAAGGGTCCTTAGTTTCATCTTAATAGACTTTTTTTGTTGGTCATTTAAGCTTTTGTTTGTGTTGCCAATCTCTCATTGGATTGCTTTAAGACATCCCAATAGTCAATAAAATAATAGGGTATCCTAATCCTGCAGTACAGGTCACAAACCTGTTTTCATAAACTAGTGTTTTAGGCTCGCAACGTGAGGCAATTGAATCCTGGCAAGCTTTCTACGACATGACCCTCTCTTATAACTCTTCCCCATCCCCGTGAGTCCTTGGTTTTTCGCTGGTGTCTATAGGTGATGGACCTCTTCTCTTTTCCAGAAAAATCAGCTTGCTAGTTTAATATTTTGCTTTATTATTTTCTTAAATGTTCAATCAAATTTACTGCTTTTTAATGCCTACACAGATGCAGTGTATCTTGATGGATGCAAACTTGGCAAAACCTTGGTTGCTGTATGGGGACATCCTGTAATGTTGCTTAAGGGCAACTTAAATCCTGTTTCTGTGTCTCCCCTGCAGCTGCATTTGTCACAAGCAGCTACAGAGGAAACACTGTTTGTTTTGCCAGGGAGAGAGCGGTACTAAAGGATAAAACAAGGAGTAGGGGAGGGTCTATGCTTGACTGTGATTGGCTTGTAGCTCTCTGCCCCCAATGCCGCTCCACCCTTTAGCACCTGTATAAAGCCAATCACAGTGCCAGCCTTTACTACCCACACCCTCGCTGGAATAAACAATACATGTTTCTTCTGTTGCTGCCTGTGACAAGCACAACTGCAGGCGAGACACTGAGGCAAATTAACAGAGCTGAGTGCCGGAGCATGTTGCGGTACTGGCCTCTGGGATTCAGCCTGGATTGGAAAGACACTGGGATTCAAATTCAAATCTTGGGATGATCCCACCTAAAGCTTCACGATTCTGGCCAAAATGAGAATCACAATTTGTTTGCTTAGGATGAAGATCACGATTCTGACGGCGTAAAATCTTTTACATTTATACAAAAAAAGAAAAAAAAAAGGCTAACTTTACTGGCTAGCTTTTTTTTATTTTTTATTCAATAAAGTAATTTTTTCCAAAAAAAAAAAATGCATTTAAAAAGACTGCTGCACAAATACAGTGCAACATAAAATATTGCAACAACCGCCATTTTATTCTCCAGAGTCTTTACTAAAAAGTTATATAATCTTTGGGGGTTCTAAGTAATTTTCTAGCAAAAAAAAAATAATGATTTTAACTTGAAAAGAGCTATCAGAAAAAAGTTTTGGTGTTTAAGTGGTTAAACATTCCTAATTTACATACAGAAGAAGTTTATTCCTTTGAAGAGATACAATGTTTTCAAAACTTGGCAGGCTGCCCAGACCTGGCAGATTGCCCAGACTGACTTTTGGCTGAGAGCAGACAGAAAATTCTTTGCATACCAAAGTGCAGAGAGAAAATTATATTCATGTCAAAGATCGTGAAACCCTGTATCAAGAATTGCAATGTGAAAAAAGTTTCCGATAACAATTCTTGACGATTAATCATGCAGCTTTAATCCCACCCAATCCAGGGCAGTTAAGAGGTACATACAGAGTGATTAAATTGTGCCCAGGCGTGCCTATGCACGTGAACTGCTATATATTAATGTGTGTTTTTATCTTAGTTTATTTTTATTATTATTTGTATTTTTCCTTTATTATTATAGGACACAACTTGACATCTCAAGAGAAAAATGAACTTCTTGCTACAACAGCATCATTATATGTGGCTGTACAAATCAGGTCACACCACTTTCTAAATAACACAAGGTATGTTTTAACCCACAAGTGTGTGTGCCATTCACTAGAACTTTATATCCACTAATCAGATTTTAATTTTGATGGGTCCACTAATATCAGCACATCAATACTACTTACAAGGTGTGCAGTTTCTGGTTTTGGAACTGCTGAAAAAAGGTACAAATAGAATTTAAAATAAGTACCCTCAAGGTAGCTGCATACTATAACTAAAGAAGATACAACATAAAAGTATCACAATTCAATATCCCTACTGAACCCAATTATCTATGCAGCCAGTTTGTTGTACCATTGTATACATGCCCAGTCTGTAATAAAATCATAACTATATTGCACATGAAACTACATTCACAAAATTCTGTCTCAACATAAATCAACAAGTGATAAACCAGGTGTGTCCAGCCTGGGAGAACACACCGCTTGGAATTTATTCTGGCCTCCCCCATTCTGAAAGATGTATTTCTCTTTTGTTCATGGGCAGACACAGCCTTAATCTTGGCAAAGTGGGGATTAGCCTTCCTTTAGGAGTGACTAAGCAGAAAGTGTTAACAACTTCAAAGCTGAACAGCCCCGCCCAGGGGGTGGTCCTACTGGCTATATCCCCTCAGCCTGCACTAATCAACTCAGTTTTTTTTCTGCCTAGTTAAGAAGAAGACATGGCTCCCTTCGGGCCCATAGGCCTGGAGGTTTTATTTCAAATGTATTTTTGTTTTTATTTTGTTTGTTCCTGTGATCTTCAATCAACTGCCGACTGGGCAACAGGCTGGATCCCAGATCCTTGTAGTCCCCCCAGTTTTGGCCATTCAACCATCCACGACAGGCCTCTACAGGTAGCCAGTGAGCTATACGCTCCAGAGCATGCATATGACCGGTCTATAGGGCCAAGTCGCAGCAGCCGGGCCAACAGTCACCTATGTCACCATGGGTCTGTCTGGGATGCTTCCAGCACAATCCCAAAGGAAGGGTAAGTAGTAATCCCCTACTTCGGCAGAAAGACAGAGCTGGGCATTCCTGGAAAGGTGAGTAAAGGGTTCTATTCTTTATTTCTCCCCTCCCTCTTCCCTAGGCTGTCTGCGCTAGCTGCTGGGGTTCCCCTGGGGAGAGCTTCACCTGTGGGGAACCGTGAGATACTTCTGCTAAATCGGTGTTATAAGCTGCCATAAGATTTTGCTTACCTGTTGGCAGCCATTTTTGCTGTGATCTATGCTGTATTGCTCTATTTGCACTGCCAGCCATGTTCTTGTGGCATATGTCAATCATCAAGGAGGAACAAGAAGCTCGGCAGCAGCGTCAGAAGTTGCTCACATTCTGAGGTGGTCAGAAAGGAGTGTACCGGCCCTGACGGCCGTATACATTCCGGGCGGGCGTGGAAAATTGGCAGGCAGACTACCTAAGTCGCCAGATGCTGGACCAAGGACAATGGTGTCTGCACCCGGATGTGTTTCAGCTCCTTTGCTAAAGATGGGACAGACCAGACATGGATCTCCTGGCGTCTCGACTCAATCGGAAGGTATTGAGATTTGTGGCCAGGTCAAGAGACCCATGGGCAGACGCGACAGATGCGTTAGTGGCACAGTGGAGTTCAGTACCAGCTAATCTATGCCTTCCCTCCTTTAAGGCTTTTTCCTCATCCATTTCGCAGCAGAAGTGGAGGCAGATGGGATTCCAATGATTTTAACTGGTCCGGATTGGCCTTGGCACCCTTGGTACGCCGATCTAGTGCGTCTAGTAGCAGACGTTCTTTGGCGTCTACCACTGAGAGAGGACCTACTTTTACAAGTTATCCTCTAGTAGGATTTACCTTCGCACTTGGAACACACTTGGCGGTGGAATCCGTGGACTTATTTTGTTTCCAGAGTCCTGCTGTTCTGACAGCGCGGGGTGGGACAAAAAGCTTGCTTTAAGTTCTATTAAGGGACAGATATCTGCTCTAGCTGTTTTTTTTTTTGTTTGTTTTTTTCAGCGACCCCTGGCGGCTCACTCTCTAGTGAGAACATTTATACAGGGGGTTCGGCATGTGGCCCCTCCGGTCCATCGTCCGCTACCTCTGTGGGACTTGAAGCTGGTCCTCTCGGTGCTTCAGAAAACCCCTTTTGAAGAGATTAGGGAGATTCCCTTGTTGACACTTTCTCAGAAAGTCTTTTTGGTGGCTGTTACATCAGTTAGACGAGTTTCTGAGCTGGCAGCCTTGTCATGCAAGGCTCCTTATCTGATCCTCCACAAGGATAAGGTGGTGCTGCGTCCGCAGCCTTCTTTTCTTCCCAAGGTCATTTCGACCTTCCATCTCAAGAAAGTCCTTGTACTGCCATCCTTGTGTCCTCATCCAAATCCTAAGGAGACGTTGTCCGAGCTCCAAGAGTATACTTGTCTGTTACTGCTTTGTTTCAGAGTTCAGACTCGCTGTTTCGGTGGCTGGTCCCAAGAGTGCCCAGCGGTCTCATCGGTCACCATTTTGAGGTGGATCTGACAGATTGTGATCAGGCTTATGCCATAAATGGTTGGGCGCCTCTCTGTCACGATGTGTTCGACCAGGGCAATCGGTGCATCTGTTTCCCAAGCGTGCAAGGCAGGGACCTACTGTAGGTGACCACAATATTGTGTCAATCTCGCTTCCTTTCTCAGCGAGATTGACCACCTACGAGCCCCATCGCGGGAGCCAGCGCCAAGCTGGCCTGCCGCAATAGAGACAAAGCCGTCATAGAAGCGGTGGTTAAACACATGAAAAATTCATGTTTAAAAAATTCAAAACGTACCTGAAAAATGCATCAACTGCATAGTTTTCAACCCAGCCTCGGTGGCTATCATGCCTGTTGGACAAGTCTCTAAACTAGCATTGTAGTTATTTCTAATCTTTGCCCATGGTAGTATCTAACTTCCAACTTAATGAAGACATGCTCCTTCCCTTGTTGTGCCCTGCTCCTAATTACCCCAAAGAGATTACTCGTCATTGTATAGATGTTTTCGGAACTGTTAGTTTATCTAAAAGCACAGCTACTGTAGAAAAGATGGGAAGCCTCTTCTTGTTGGGGCCTTGCAAAGGACATCCTTCTTCAAAACCTAATATTTTTGGGTAGATAAGACCGCTAATATCAAGAAACTTGCATTCTAAAGCATAAGACACCTCCAGCAATTATACGTGCATACTCCAACAAATCAGTGGTTATTTTCTGGGCATTTGGCCATCAAGCCTTTGTTGCCCAGCTTTGCCAGACTGCCAACTGATCTTTAGTTTATATGTTCTTTCATTTCTGCCAGGTGGATGTCCATGCTTCTGCAGATGTAGCTTTTGGCTAGAAGGTTCTTGCAGCAGCACTCTGAATTGAGCTGGTTGACCCCTGTTATTGTTGAGCCTGTAGGAACAGTTTTGCCTTGTTGCCCACCTTTCCTGTTATTTTTTTTTTAAGAACATCCCAGGGTCTATAAATATCCAGCCTGTATCCTGTACACTGATTAGAATAATAGGAACTATTTATAAATTCATATACTGCATATAATACCCCACTTCGCTCATCTACACTTAAACAAAGCATTAAACAAATATATATAGTACACAGCTGCTGTATAAAGAATCCTGAAATATGAAAGAGCACAACCAATTGAACACTAAATACAGCACTAATAGCATGAACATATGAAGTACAACAGTTAGTAATATTCAAAATTACTGTCATAACTTCAAAATAGTGTGTAAATTATTCCCTAGGCATCTTTCAGGACAGCACCTTGAGATATCATGACTCCTCCCACTCTTTCAGGAAACACCTTCTTCCAATCTTTTAAAAGGGAGGCCCCTCCTTACACTAGTCAGTTTTTGTTTCCTCCTCAGGAAGGGACATCTTCTGGGGAAGGAGTCTGATATCTCAGGAGCTCCTGGAAGATGGACTCTTTCCTACCTTTCTTTTTTTGTGGCGTTTCGCCGTGGAGACTGTTCGTTCTCCCGTACCACCCGCGCGGCGGTGATGGCAGTTGGGCTCCCCTCTCCTCCAGGTGCTCAGAGGAGCCAGCAGCCTTCGGCGTTCTGGTCTCGCGTGTGCGCGAGGTGCCGCCATTTTGGCGTAGCCTGGTCGCCGGAGAGGCGCGTCATTTCCAGCGCGTCAGAAGGGAGGGGTAGGACGAACGCTGGGCCTACTTCCTTTCCTGGTCCTGTGCAGTGGCGCTATGGGACTCCGGGAAACGCTCCGCGTGCCACAGAGTAGCGCTGTCCTGCAATGGAGACTGCAGAGGCATCAGCGGTGGGGACAGGCACGGGCACCAGCAGGACCTTGGCGGGAAGCAGTAATGTGAGTCTGCTTTTTTCCTTAGGGGTGAGGGGGTCTCTCTCTGTCTTCTTGTTTTTTTTTATCCCCCCCAGTGGCATGGGGGCCTGTCGGGGCACGGGTTGTTGACACTCTCTTGCTTCCTGGTGCACCTAGGTGAGGGGGGTTCCATCTGTTTGAGACCGGGTCTCATTCTGGATTACCTTGTTTTTCTTCTCTCCCCTCTTCTCTATAGGTCAAGCCTGATACAAAGAGAAAGTGTCCTTCATGCAGGGCCAACATGGGGGAAAGTTGGAAGAAACCATTGTGCAATGCTTGTATTTCGGCCTTCGTACAGGAGGAATCAACCTCAGAGAATAATTAGTTGCTTCCGTTAAGAACGAGCTATGGACCACGTTACAGTCTGTCCGGGACTCTCTAACTCCTACTACTACTTGGCCCTCCACCTCACAGTCTTCCCAGGAGTCAGTGGTTGTACCAGCTTCTGCGCCCTCGGTTAGCGAAGAGGCCCTGACCCCATTGTCTGGGTTTAGGGATAGCCAGCCTCAGGCCCCCACTAGTGAGGAGTCAGAGACCAAGGAAGAGATGGGGTCTTCCTCAAAAATCAAGTTATCCCTGGAGGAGGTGGATGGTCTTCTCAATGCCATCTATGCTACCTTAGGCCTTAGTGAGGAGAAGAAAGACTTAAGTTTGCACGACCGCATGTACGCTGGTCTCTGCGAACCCAAGGGGCGTACCTTCCCAGTCCATTCAGTCATCTCTGAAACTATCTTAAGGGAGTGGCAGGATCCGGAGAAAAAAAACATATTTTTTCTAAATACCACAAAAGGCGTTTTCTTTTCGAAAAAGATCCATCAGCAGTTTGGAACAATGTGCCTAAGTTGGATGCAGCGTTTTCCCAGGTATCTCGATCCACTGACCTATCCTTCGAGGATATGGGTACCCTGAGGGAGCCTATGGATAAACGCATGGATCTTCTCCTTAAGAAAGCTTGGCAGTCCTTTCTTATTACCTTGAAGCCTGCTATGGCTACCACAACTACTGCAACTTAGAATTTTGGGTAGATCAACTAAAGTCACATATTGTGGCGGATTCCCCGAAACAAGATATTTTGGATTTTTTTTCAACCATATCCGCAGCCGTAGCCTATATTGCGGATGCCTCAACCGAGGCGATTAAAATGTCTGCTAGATCTGCAGCATTAGCTAACTCAGCCAGGAGGGCTCTGTGGCTCAAAACCTGGCCGGGCGATACAGCTTCTATAAATAAGCTGTGTGGGATCCCATTTTCAGGTGATCTTCTCTTTGGGCCTGAACTGGATAGTATCCTGGACAGGGCGGCAGATAAAAAGAAAACCTTCCCGGTGAAGGGGAAAAAATCCCCTCACAGGCGGCTTTTTCGGGCCCATAAGCAGCAGGACAAGGGGAAAAGACCGCAGGGAAAGAGAAATTGGTCGGCACAGAAGGGCAAAGGAAAGGAAGTCATTTTCCATCCTCCTGCGCAAACCAGTAAGCCCCAATGACTTGGCCCTAAGGGTAGGCGGAAGGTTACAGAATTTCCTTCCGCAGTGGTCAGCAGTATCAAACAAACAGTACATACTGACCACTCTAGCCCAAGGCTATGTGCAAAAACAGTGTAGCGCTGTGAAAAATGTACAAAAACAGTGTAGCGCTGTGAAAAATGTGCAAAAACAGTGTAGCGCTGTGAAAAAATGTGCAAAAACAGTGTAGCGCTGAGAAAAATGTGCAAAAACAGTGTAGCGCTGGAAAAATGTGCAAAAACAGTGTAGCGCTGGAAAAATGTGCAAAAACAGGCTATGCCATAGAATTCTCGAAGGCTCCGCCAAAAAGATTATTGGTTACTCAGGCACCAAAAGATCCAGTAAAGTCCTTGGCCATGAGGTCCTCTGACAGAAATTCTACAACATGGATTACTGGTTCGGGTTCCCCTAGCAGAACAGGGCCGGGGGTTTTATTCCCATGTCTTCTGGATTTTAAACCTTCAGAAATCCTCCCTAGTCCCTTCTCAGGAAATTTTGTTTTCTGGGGTACCAGGTGAATTCGTGAAGCCAAAGAGTTTTTCTCCCTTTAGAGAAAACAGCCAAAGTCCTGGATGATGTTCGGCTGCTGCAAGCCCATCGGCCCCTGATTGTAAGGCAGGTGATTTTTGAATTTTGACTTCGACCATGCCGGCCGTCCAGTGGGCAAGAATGCATTTCAGGCCCCTGCAGGCATTTTTCCTAAGAACATGGGATCACAGGCCCAGCTCACTGGATTCCCAGCTGAGGGTTCCAACCAGGGTAAAAAGATCCCTTTACTGGTGGAAGGACCAGCGAGTGCTTGCAGAGGGTCTGGAATGGTCATTCCCAGTAGGAAAGAGGCTTACCATGGATGCCAGCACTTGGGGGTGGGGAGCCCACTTAGAGGGGAAGTTCGCCCATGGAACGTGGCCAAAGGAGGAATCCCTACATTCCACAAATTGGAGGGAATTGAGGACGGTTGCCCTGGCCCTGTTCAGGTCCTGATGGACAATGCTACTACCGTAGGATATTTAAACAGACAGGGACAGTCAGTTACCGTAGGCCTCGATGCGACCAAGAACAACAATACAGCAACAACCAAAAAAACACACAGGCAGCGGAACAGATCAAATTTTAAAATGGTTAGCAGATCAAAGAACTATAAACCTATGTGTGTCCATAGGCTTGACTTAAAAAGCTCAGTTTTTAGAAGCTTCCTGAACTTAATTTTAGAGGCAGAGGGTTCCAAAACGGTGCTCCCTGAACTGTCCTGGGCAGAAAGCAATTTACTATCCTTGACAACCTTACATCTAAAGGGATCCTTGAACAGGGTGGCAGACTATTTGAGCAGACACCAGATTCGGGAATCAGAATGGTCCCTAAATACGGAGGTCTCCAGCAGGTGGGGTCGTCTCCCAGGTAGGGCAATTCTTTTCTCTGAGCCGGGGGGATGGGTCCCTAGGGGTAGATGCTCTGAAGCACCCCTGGGAATTTCGCCTCTGCTTTGCCTTCCCCCCTGTTTCAGTTAATTCCCCTAGTTTTGAGGAAAGTTCAAAGAGAAAGGGTTCCGGTCATTCTCATTGCACCATTTTGGCCCAAGAGGGCATGGTTTGCCACGCTCCTGGCTATGTCAGCCGAACCATGTTGGCTCCTGCCCCTCGGGCAGGATCTTTCTAACACAAGGCCCGATTTCTCATCCAGAAGTGGCCCGGCTCTCCTTGGCAGCGTGGCTTCTGAATGATAAATCCTGAGGGGGAAGGGGTTCTCGGACCGCCTGGTATATACCTTGCTTAACAGTAGAAGAAAAGTAACCAGAGCCATCTGCACTAAGGTGTGGAAGGTTTTTTCTACCTGGTGTAGTTCATCAAATCAGGACCCTAAAGAACTGAAGTCCATCTTGGAATTTTTGCAGGAGGTGGCTGATAAGGGTTTAGCTACCGGCACCCTAAAGGTACAGGTTTCCGCGCTTGCAGTGTTTTTGGAGAGTTCTGTGGCCACAAAGCCTTTGGTGGTTAGGTTTTTTAGATCCCTCTTGAGATCTAGACCACCAAGGCTGAAGGGTTTCCCAAGATGGGATCTCTCAGTGGTGCTTAGATCTCTGTCAAGCAAACCGTTCGAGCCCTTAACCTCTTTCCCACCGCGCCATAGGCATTTTACTGCTACGGCGCGGTGGAGTTATTTTGGGACGACATCCCTGGGATGTCGTCCTTCACTTCCGTGATTGCGCGTCCCCTGGGACGGGCTCGCGGAAGTGTCCGTGCTCGTTGGGTCTAGAAGACCCGGCGGATCACGGTAAATTGCCGCTGATAGCAGCCGTTTACCACGTGATTGCGCCGTCAAATAACGGCACGATCACTTGTAAACAAACCGGCGTCATTTGATGATGCCGGTTCCTCCCTCTCCTGAGTCTCCTCTTTGTACCGTTCGGTACAGTGTGCGAGGAGAGGGGGGGAGCGGGGTGTCAGCAGCTGCGCTGTGGCTGGATCTGTGACAAATGCAGTCACAGATCCAGCCATCCCTCCATCCATCCCAGCTCTGAAATACCCCAGTACCATGCAGTACCCCAATACTCTTCAGTACCCCAATACTCTTCAGTACCCCAATACTCTTCAGTACCCCAGTACTCTGCAATACCCCAGTACTCTGCAGTACCCCGGTACT
Source organism: Rana kukunoris (assembly GCA_029574335.1). Taxonomy (NCBI): domain Eukaryota; kingdom Metazoa; phylum Chordata; class Amphibia; order Anura; family Ranidae; genus Rana; species Rana kukunoris. The sequence goes on along the minus strand of CM056050.1, from coordinate 214,123,643 downwards.
ATGCAGTACTCTGCAGTACCCCAGTACCCTGCAGTACACCAATACTCTGCAGTACCCCAGTACTCCTGCAGTACCCCAGTACTCCTGCAATACCCCAGTACTCTGCAATACCCCAGTACTCTGCAATACCCCAGTACTCTGCAATACCCCAGTACCCTGCAGTACTCTGCAGTGCCCCAATACTGTGCAATATGCCAATACCTTGTGCAATACCCTGCAGTACCCCAATACCCTGCAGTACCCCAATACCCTGCAGTACCCCAATACCCTGCAGTACCCCAATACTCTGCAATACCCCAAAACCCTGCGGGATACTTTGCAATACCCCAATACTCTGCAATACCCACATACTCTGCAATACCCATTTTTAAAGCATTCCTGTCTCTGTGTGCTCGCATGCAGAAGCGACATAAGTCCCACCCACATATGAAAACGGTGTTCAAGCTACACATGTGAGGTATCTCTGCGAACGTTAGAGCGAGAGCAATCCTCCTCTGTAACTAAAAACATGTAACCAATAAAAGTAATTAAAGTGTCGCCTATATGGATTTTTAAGTAGCACAATTTGGCGCCATTCCATGAGTGTGCGCAATTTTGAAGTGTGACATGTTGGGTATCTATTTACTTGGCGTAACATCATCTTTCACATTATGAAAAAAAAATTGGGCTAACTTTACTGTTAAATACCATGCAAGATAAAAAGTTGTAACCACTGCCATTGTATTTTCTAGGGTCTTTGCTAAAAAAGCATATATAATGTTTTGGGGTTCTATGTAATTTTCTAGCAAATAAATTATGATTTTTCCATGTAGGAGAGGAATGTCAGAATTGGTCTGGGTGTTCCAGAACGCCTGATGGCGTTCCCTGCATGTTGGGCCTCTGTATGTGGCCACGCTGTGTAAAAGTCTCACACATGTGGTATTGCCATACTCGGGAGAAATGGCAGAATGTGTTTTGGGGTGTAATTTGTGGTATGCATATGCTGTGAGTGAGAAATAACCCGCTAATATGACAGATTTTTTTTAGTTTTTACAGAATTTTCATTTGTTTTTCTTTTATAGCGCAAAAAAAAAAAAAAACAGAGGTGATCAAATACCACCAAAAGAAAGCTATTTGTGTGGAAAAAAAGGACAACAAATTCAAATGGGTACAATGTTGTATGACTGAGTAATTGTCATTCAAATTGTGAGAGCACCGAAAGCTGAAAATTGGTCTGGTTAGGAAGGGGGTTTAAGTGCCCAGTGGTCAAGTGGTTAAGGGAAGCATCATTTAGAAATCTTACCTTTAAAACATTATTTTTAGTCGCTATAACCTCAGCACGTATGATCAGCGAGTTGCAGGCCCTGTCAATTAAGGAGCCTTATTTATGTTTATTTTCGGATAGGGTAGTGCTTAAAACTGACCCAAAGTTTTTGCCCGAGGTAGCTTCAACTGCCAACCATGTTCAGGACATTGTGCTACCCACGTTTTGTTCAAATCTGTTGGGAGAAAACATTTTTTTTTTCACACGTTAGATGTCAGAAGATCCTTGTTATGCTACCTGGAAATAACAAGCCCGTTCAGACATTCAGATTTATTATTTGTCCTAGATAGGGGGTAACAAGAGAGGTCACCAAGCATCTAGGCGGACCTTAGCTAGATGGCTAAAGCTAGCTATCCGGGAGGCTTATTTGCAGGCAGGCCTGATCCCACCAGTAGGGATCTGCGCCCATTCGACCAGAGCTCTCGCAACTTCATGGGCAGAAAGAGCTGGTGCCACGCCGGAGCAAATCTGCAGGGCAGCGACATGGTCAAGCTTTCACACGTTTGTGCGACACTATAGGTTGGACCTCACCTCGGCCAGCGACCAGGCTTTTGGCAGGAAGGTCTTACAATCTGTCGTCCCGCCCTAAGGTAGTAAGTCTTTGTTATCCTCTGAAGGTGCTGTCCTGAAAGAAGCCTAGGGAAAATTCAAGTTAGACTTACCGGTAACTTGTTTTTGAAAAGTCATTTAGGACAGCAGCGACCCGCCCTATCAATTTTGGATGTAATATGCTGTGACTAACTGGGCCGGAGGTTTCTCTATGACAACTGACTAGTGTAAGGAGGAGGGGCCTCCCTTTTTAAAAGATTGGAGGAAGGTGTTAACTGAAGGAGTGGGAGGAGTCATGATATCTCAAGGTGCTGTCCTGAAAGACTTCTGGAAAACAAGTTACCGGTAAGTCTAACTTTATTTTATGCTTCCTGGATAGCATGCTGGTCGAGAGAAATAAGAAGTTAAGAGGATTCTACTACTGAGAGGCAGCTGGGCCTGACCAATTCGAGAAAAAGCAGGCCAAGTTATGTTCTCCCTGTTGTTCCCTGTTCTGTCTCTTGGTTTTCTCTCGTGTCTACCTCTTCCTCTCCCTAATTTGATTTACCTATCTCCGTTATGTCTCCTGCGCTTAGACACTGCCCTGACGGGTCAGTATTTGGCACATTATAAATCCATTAAACCAATCAATTAATTAGAGAGTTTTAAGCTGTATGTGCCGATATTGGAAAACAATGTGACTGTCCAATTTGTGGTAAAGACGATCAGATATTGGTTGTATACATATATTTCCTGTCCAGAAGAAACAGTGGAGACTTTGTATTTTTGTGGAAAGATTGTTGTTTTGATGTTTGGAACTTTTTTTGTGAAAAACAGAAGGACTAACATATTGCACAATATCTTTATTTATATTTTAACTTCATCATTGTGCAACACTGTTATTTTATTTGATTGTTTTACACAAGTAGGTGAAGTGTGTGGGATGCAGTGCCTTGAAAAAGTATTCATACCTCATGACATTTTTTTTTCCATTTTGTCACGTTACAACCAAATTGGGATTTTATGTGATAGACCAACAAAAAGTGGCACATATTTGTGAAGTGGAAGGAATATGATAAATGGTTTTAAATTATTTTCTTTATTTTTTTACAAGTATCTGAAAAGTAGTGTGGCATGCATTTGTATTCAGTTCTCTTTTTACTCTGATACCCCTAAATAAAATCCAGTGGAACCAATTGCCTTCAGAAGTCCCATAATTGGTAAATAGAGTCCATCTGTGTATAATTTAATTTCATTGTACAGTTGTTCTGTGAAGCCCTCGGATGTTTTGATAGAGAATCTGGGTGAGCACCATGGAGGCCAATGAACACATCAGACAGGTCAAGGATAACATTGTGGAGAAGTGTAAAGCAGGGTTAGGTTATAAAAAAAAAAAGTATCCCAAACTTTAAACATCCCACAAATCACTGTTCAATCCATCATCCGAAAATAGAAAGAGTATGGCACACCTGCAAACCTACCAAGACATGGCTGTCCACCTAAACTGACAGGCTGAGCAAGCAGAACATTAATCAGAAAATCAGCCAAGAGGCCCATGGACAATCTGCAGAGATCCACAATGCAGGTGTGAGAATCTGTCTGCTTAGCAACCATTAGTCGTGCACTGCACAAACCTGGCCTTTATGGAACAGTGGCAAGAAGAAGGCCATTGTTGAAAGGAAGCCATAAGACGTTCAGTTTGTGAGAAGCCATGTGGGAGACACAGCAAACATGTGCAAGAATGTGCTTTGGTCAGATGAAACTTTACATTTTTTACCTAAATGCAAAATGCTGTGTGGCAGGAAAACAAACATTGCACATCACCCTGAACACACCATCCCCACTGTGAAACATGATGGTGGCAGTATCATGTTGTAGTGATAGTTTTCTTTAGCAGAGACAGGGGATTGATGGATGGCGCCAAATACAGGGCACTCGTGGAAGAAAGCCTGTTGGAGTCTGCAAAAGACTTGAGATTGGGGTGGAGGTTCACCTTCTAGCAGTATGAGGATCCTAAACATACAGCCAAAGCTACAATGAAATGGTTTAGATCAGTGGTCTCCAAACTGCGGCCCGGGGGCCGGATGTGGCCCTTTGCTTGCTTTTATGTGGCCCTTGGGGTGCTATTTGATTCACTGACAACAATAAAGGGCAGAATTCATACAAGTGACATCAACGGTGGATAACAGTTCCTCCCAAGGACACAAATGATGGGACCCAATGACACCAATGATTTGGCACATTTCCTCTCAATGACACCCACAATGGGACCCAATGACACGTATGATGGGGCACAATTCCTCTCAATAACACCAATGATGGGGCCCAGTGACATCAATGATGAGGCACAATTCCTTCCAATACCAACGCTGCGGCCCAATGACACCAATGATGAGGAACAATTCCTCCCAATACCAACAATGGGGTCCAATGACACCAATGATGGGGCACAATTCCTCCCACTGACACCAATGATGAGGGATTGTTTATTCCACTGATGCTGGGACATTTTGTACTCCCAATGGCCACAGTCTGGCCCCCCTAAAGTCTGAAGGACAATAAATTGGCCCTTTGTTTAGAAAGTTTGGAGACCCCTGGTTTAGATCAAAGCATATTCATGTGTTGGAGACCTAAATCCAATTGAGAATATGTGGCAAAACTTGAAATTTGCTGTTCGCAGACGCTTGCCAGCCAATCTGACAGAGCTTGAGCTTTTTTGCAAAGAAGAATGGGCACAAATGTAACACTCCTAGATGTGCAAAGCTGTTCAAGACATACCCAAAATGATGTGAAGCTTTAATTGCAGAGAAAGATGGTTCTACAAAGTATTGACTCGGGGGGAGCTCAATGCATGCCAGACTTTTTATATATTTATTTGGTAAGGATTTTTTAAAACATTTATAATTTTCCTTCTACTTCACACTTATGTGCCACTTTGTTTTGGGTTATCACATGACAAAATGATGTATGAATAACTTTTTTAAGGCACTGTAAAAAAAAAAACGGTCTTAGTTTTTTTTTTTTCCAATGAAGTAATTTAAATTCTATAAGCATTAGGGCTGCAACATTACAAACCACATTACATGCTTTTCTGCAGCTTCTCCATTAAAGTATATTGAAAAAAAAAAAATGGCACCGTTTTGCGTTAAAAAGTTCTTGCACTTTCCAAATATGCAGCAGCCGAAAAAAAAATCATGGATGTGAATGTGTCCCATAGGAAAACATGTAAATGAACTGTAGTGCAGTGGTCAACAACTCCTGTCCTCGGGGCCCACTAACAGGCCAGGTTTGCAAGATAACTGAAATTCATCACAGGTGATATAATTTGCTGCTCAGTGATTGCAGTATTCTAGTCTGCATCTCCCCAATGTAATACATAAAATCTGGCCTGTTAGTGGGCCCTGAGGACAGGGTTGATGACCACTGTTGTAGTGTATTTCTACAAAAAGCACAAAAAAACAGAGGTGTGACCCCAGGCCTGAGATGTTTAGTAACATAATGGGGTTAAAAAAACTAAAATAAGTACAAAAAGAGCAAATAATCGCTACTGTAAGGGTTCTTTTTTTTTTTTTATAATAAAGGGCTTTTTTTTTTTAACCCCATTATGTTACTGGCCGATTAATTGATTATGAAAATTGTAATCAATTAATTTCATAATCGATTAGTTGTCGATTAATCGATTAGTTGTTTCTAATAAGCATGCAGTTGCAAAATACCATGGTAACAGATGAAAAAAGAGCAAATGCTTGTTTCCTGGTTGCTGACATTTTTGGCTAACTGAAAATAATATATATACATACCGGTGTATATATACGGTATATATGCATGTAAATGGGGAGGATAGCATTAAATGTAGGAAAAATGCGTGGCTCATTGTTCAGTTTTGTTCACATGGTTTACTGATAATGAAACAGAGTGAAACATGTTGCTATTACACCCCCTATGAAGAGATGTTTCCATGATCTGAAATGGAATTATTATGGAATAAAACATTCTTTGGCAAAACTAATTTCATGCTTGCTTGATGCTGAGTTACCTATAAAAAAAGCAGCCTTAGGACAGCAAGTTTACACAACAGGGAGTGCAGACTTATTAGGCAAGTTGTATTTTGACCACATCATCCTCTTTATGCATGTTGTCTTACTCCAAGCTGTATAGGCTCAAAAGCCTACTACCAATTTAGCATATTAGGTGATGTGCATCTCTGTAATGAGAAGGGGTGTGGTCTAATGACATCAACACCCTATATCAGGTGTTCATAATTATTAGGCAACTTCCTTTCCTTTGGCAAAATGGGTCAAAAGAAGGACTTGACAGGCTGAGAAAAGTCAAAAATAGTGAGATATCTTGCAGAGGGATGCAGCACTCCTAAAATTGCAAAGCTTCTGAAGCGTAATCATCGAACAATCAATCGTTTCATTCAAAATTGTCAACAGGGTCGCAAGAAGTGTGTGGAAAAACCAAGGCGCAAAATAACTGCCCATGAACTGAGAAAAGTCGAGCGTGCAGCTGCCAAGATGCCACTTGCCACCAGTTTGGCCATATTTCAGAGCTGCAACATCACTGGAGTGCCCAAAAGCACAAGGTGTGCAATACTCAGAGACATATCCAAGGTAAGAAAGGCTGAAAGACGACCACCACTCAACAAGACACACAAGCTGAAACGTCAGGACTGGGCCAAGAAATATCTCAAGACTGAGGTTTTATGGACTGATGAAATGAGAGTGAGTCTTGATGGGCCAGACGGATGGGCCCGTGGCTGGATTGGTAAAGGGCAGAGGGCTCCAGTCCGACTCAGATGCCAGCAAGGTGGAGGTGAAGTACTGGTTTGGGCTGGTATCATCAAAGATGAGCTTGTGGGGCCTTTTCGGGTTGAGGATGGAATCAAGCTCAACTCCCAGTCCTACTGCCAGTTTCTGGAAGACACCTTCTTCAAGCAGTGGTACAGGAAGAAGTCTGCATCCTTCAAGAAAAACATGATTTTCATGCAGGACAATGCTCCATCACACGCGTCCAAGTACTCCACAGCGTGGCTGGCAAGAAAGGGTATAAAAGAAGAAAAACTAATGACATGGCCTCCTTGTTCACCTGATCTAAACCTCATTGAGAACCTGTGGTCCATCATCAAATGTGAGATTTACAAGGAGGGAAAACAGTACACCTCTCTGAACAGTGTCTGGGAGGCTGTGGTTGCTGCTGCAAGCAATGTTTATGGTGAACAGATCAAAACACTGACATAATCCATGGATGGCAGGCTTTTGAGTGTCCTTGCAAAGAAAGGTGGCTATATTGGTCACTGATTTGTTTTTGTTTTGTTTTTGAATGTCAGAAATGTATATTTGTGAATGTTGAGATGGTATATTGGTTTCACTGGTAAAAATAAATACAACTAAAAACTACTTCCAAAAATATTCAGCTTTGATATTAATGAGTTTTTTGGGTTCATTGAGAACATGGTTGTTGTTCAATAATAAAATTAATCCTCAAAAATACAACTTGCCTAATAATTCTGCACTCCCTGTATTTTGGCTTGAACCAGTTTTCATTACAGGCTTAGTGGGTATAATCCTTTTGACTTTACAGGTATGGCTACATCATTCTATCTCACGGGCCCACTAATGCAATTTTTACTTTTCCTAATCCAATTACCAACAAAACTTCCCATACACAGCTTGTATTTGGTTATGACCTTTATTTTCCTATTTTTAATTTTTTCAGGGGATTTCTCTTTTTATTAGACCTGGTAAAATGTATCCATGTTATTTAAAAAGTAATAGTCACACTCCAAATTATTTAAATATAATGTGTGAAAAGTAAGTTTGTGTATATATATATATATAAGGGTTTCCTTCCCAAAGGAATGGGTACTTTTTAATACCAGTAAAAACATTTCAGCTGCTTTTTAAAAACTGGAGAGAAAAATAGAGTATGTAATGCACAGATCACATATGCCTTTATTTGAAAGCCATCTATAGGCATATACAACCCCTCCTTTAACCACTTAAGACCCGGACCAAAATGCAGGTAAAGGACCTTGCCGCTTTTTGCGATTTGGCACTGCGTCATTTTAACTGACAATTGCGCGGTTGTGCGACGTGGCTCCCAAACAAAATTGGCGTCCTTTTTTCCCCACAAATAGAGCTTTCTTTTGGTGGTATTTGATCACCTCTGCGGTTTTTATTTTTTGCGCTATAAACAAAAATAGAGCGACAATTTAAAAAAAAAATGCAATATTTTTTTTACTTTTTGCTATAATAAATATCCCCCAAAAATATATAAAAAAAACATTTTTTTTTTTCCTCAGTTTAGGCCGATACGTATTCTTCTACGTATTTTTGGTAAAAAAAAATCACAATAAGCGTTTATCGGTTGGTTTTCGCAAAATTTATAGCGTTTACAAAATAAGGGATAGTTTTATTGCATTTTTATAATTTTTTTTTTTTTTTACTACTAATAGCGGCGATCAGCAATTTTTTTCCGTGACTGCGACAATATTGCGGACACTTCGGACAATTTTGACACATTTTTGGGACAATTGTCATTTTCACAGCAAAAAATGCGTTTAAATTGCATTGTTTACTGTGGAAATGACAGTTGCAGTTTGGGAGTTAACCACAGGTGGCGTTGTAACTTTCGCTGTGACTGTGTGTGTGTTTACAACTGTAGGGGGGTGTGGCTGTAGGTGTGACGTCATTGATCGCGTACCCCTATTACAGGGATGACGCGATCGATGCTGCGGCCACAGAGAAGCACGGGGAAGCCGTGTTTACACACGGCTCTCCCCGTTCTTCCGCTCCAGGGACGGATCGCCGCACTGCAGCGGCGATCGGGTCCGCGAATCCCGCGGTCCCGCTCCTGGAGCTTCGGACCGGGTCACGGGAGCGCGCGCCCGTTACCCACGGCTGGGTACTAAAATCACCGTATATATATGTTGATGTGCCCAGCCGTGCCATTCTGCCGACGTAAATGAGCAGTAGGCGGTCCTTAAGTGGTTAAACCACCTGTAACCCGAGTTTTACTCACTTTGGTCTGCCCTCTATGTCCTTTACTAATACCTTTTCCTGGATATGCAGCCTGAAAATTCAGCAATGTACTCTGTGCCCATGAGGACTGTTCATCACACCATGCACACTTCCAGAACCTGAGTGAACCTACCATTAGACAAGCCAATAGGAAGTATCTATATCCCCCAAAAAGAGGGGGGATAGGGTTGGGACTTTAGATGAGGCATATGCAGATACTACTATAGGCCTCCATCCCTGTAAATAAATGAAAAAAGGGGGGAGGTTGGGACTTTATATGAGATGCGTTTTTAGCAGTATTCAATTAAATATAAACATGGAATATATTTTTTTTTTTCCATATTGGCCAGGCTCAAACTTGTCAACCAAAAAGCACTAAACCAAATTAATCTAACTGATGCAAGTAAAAACAGAGGTTTAGTTGCAAGCATTTGCAAATACCTGGGAAGCTGTAGCACCAGCGACAAGGCACTCTCTCTGTCCTGACTATGAATTTAAGAACTCCTGAAAAGGCCTATGGAAGTATCTTCATATGCCTTATCTAAATGGAAACATTTTTTTTTATATTCCATGTTTATATTTAATTGCACACTGCTAAAAATGCATCTCATATAAATTCCCAACCCCCCCCCCCCTTTTTTTTTGTATCTATATCCCCCAGTCCATCTCTCTATTAACCCCTTCTATACAGGGCATTTTCACCCCCTTTCTGCCCAGACCAATGTTTAGTTTTCAGCGCTGTTGCACTTTGACATTTGGGTGGTCATGCAACGTACCCAAATTAAATCTGTAACCCCCCCCACAAATAGAGCTTTAGTTTGGTGGTTTTTGATAATCTCTGCGTTTATTTTTTATTTTTTGCGCTATAAACAAAAGAAGAGCAACAATTAAAAACAAATATTTTTTACTTTTTGAATTAATAAATATCACATTAAAAAAAAAACATGTTTTCCTCAGTTTAGACCATGGGTCTTCAAACTATGGCCCCCCAGTTGTTCAGGAACTACAATTCCCATCATGCTTAGTCATGTCTGTGAATGTCAGAGTTTTACAATGCCTCATGGAAAGTGTAGTTCTGCAACAACTGGAGGGCCGTAGTTTGAGGATCCATGGTTTAGACCGATACGTATTCTTCTACGTATTTTTGGTTAAAAAAAACGCAATAAGCGTATATTGATTGGTTTGCACAAAAGTTATAGCGTCTACAAAATAGGTGATAGATTTATGGCATTTTTATTTATTTTTTTACTAGTAATGGCGGTGATCTGCAATTTTTATTGTGACCGTGACATTGCAGCGGACACATCAGACACTTGACACGTTTTTGGGACCATTCACATTTATACAGCGATTAGTGCTCTAAAACTGCACTGATTACTGTGTAAATGTGACTGGCAGGGAAGGAGTTAACACTAGGGGGTGCTGAAAGGGTTAATATGTTCCCTAAAGTGTGTTCTAACTGTAGGGGGGAGGGGACTCACAAAGGGAGACCACTGATGTGTGTTTCTCTGTACTGGGAACACACATCAGTCTCCTCACCTCTGACAGGAGGTGGATCTGTGTTTACACATACAGATCCACACTCCTGTGATCACAGGCAATTGCGGCCGCCCGGTGTTCATTGCGGTCGCCGGGCACACGCACCAGGTCACGAGCAGTGCTGCGGGTGCGCACCCTAGATTGCCGGGAAGAAAAGATGTCACATGACGTCCACCCAGATCGAGAGAGGGTTCCTGCCGGCATCATTTTATAATGGCCCAGTAAGGAAGGGGTTAAGGGAAAAATAGAAGATTTTGGTCCCAGTACACCACATGACCACACATAAAGGTAAATAAACATATCTTTTCACATTTTTTTTTTTATTTAAAGCAATAAATTATATTAAAATAATACAAAACCATTGCATTCCCTAATACACAAAAATGCCTGCTTATCTAAATCTACAATAGATTTATGTTTCAAATGTTTTATTGAATTTTGGATAATGGTTACAAAGTACAATTAAGCATTGCACGTCGGGCAATGACATTGAACATTATGATAGATTATGATAGTAGCTATATGTAACCACTAACATTTTGCATATGATCGAAACAGAAGGTGGAGAACATAAACTAATGATATACAAATAACGGTCGAGCCCCCTCCCCTAGTGTGGCACCCCAAGTGGGATCTGTTTTGTGCCACAGGAGTGGAGAGGCTTCACTGTGTATTCTCCGCCTAAGGGTAGACTAGTTCCCAGCAGCCTGTATGAATACTTCTAGAAATTTATGAAATCAAGTAACACATGGTTAATACAAGAACATTGCTCGCTCAAGAAAGACATAACACTGAATTAAAATAAATGATAGTCGCAGCGTCAGTCCAGTCTGTCCAAGGTTGCCACAGTGTGCTGAATTTTGCGACCTGACCAGTGCTGACGGCCATCATTGTCTCATAGCTGAAGTGTAAGGTTACTAAGTCAATAGTTTGAGCAACGGTCAGGGTGTCATCAAACTTCCATTGTCTCGTTAAGTTGAGCTTGGAGGCTAAAAGTATGTGGGTTACGTGCCTCCCCAGTATTTTTGTGGATGTAGGAGCACTTCCAAAAGATATGATACATGGCTCCTTTTTTAGATTTACATCTCCAATAGGTATTGGGGGTTTGAGGGCTGAATGATGCAATTCTAGCTGGCATCATGTACCAGCGTAATAATATTTTCTGGGTAAGTTCCCATAGAGCTGAGCATTTGGTGGCTTTGTATATGGTCTTGATATTGTATTCCCTTTGGGTATCGGTGTAGTCATGTGCTAGGTCAGTCTCCCATCGGAGATGAGGGGTCAGCTTGCTGAAGGTGTGTTTTGGGTGAAGGAGGTTATAGAAATAGGAAATGCTCTTTTAGAGGTTTGGTTTGTAAGATAGCCCCAAGTCTTTGGATGGATGTTGTAATTGTGAGAAGGATTTGAGATGCATACCATGTAGTCGGTTTTGAAGGAAATGAATCCCTTTAGTGGTCCATTGTGACAGCAGTATGTCTGCAGTTAAGTAGTGATGGGTCTCTAATGGAATAGAAAATCGTGATGAGGGTGGGGTATAATCGGGGAGGGCGGTCAGTGTTTTCCAGGCATAGACTGATGCCTTCATGGTAGGGAGATAGAGGTCAGGACAAGGGCACCTAAAGGGGTACTCAACAACCATTTTTTTAGATCAGGTTGGACGAGTGAGTTTCTCTAGTCGCCCCCAAGGAGATTTTGGGATGGGTTGGAAACAAGCAGGTAGTTGAACCAGGATGGTTGCTAAGTAAGCACAAGAAACAAAAAGTACCTAATGGGAAACCTCAAGGTATTGGCATCCCGTAGGTAACAAGGGACTACTATAGGTAAGGAAGGACTATACTCATGGTTAAGAACATATACAAAGTTATTTATTATTGAAAAAAGTTGCTACAAAACATGATTTTAATAACAATAACATTTGCATACTTAAAGGCGTCTGCAAGTGTATGTGCAGGTGATAGAACTAAACAAGTGAACAATTATGCACTAGTATAAATAATATGTACAGATATAAGACAAACATGAAAGACAGTGACGAACATACAACATATATAGACAAAACAGTCCGGACGGGAAAATGATCACAGTTGCTGTAATTTACGGTCGGAAAAAACGAAATAGTGATAGTGATTACAAGGGGATTAGTTACCAATATTATCTCCAGAACAAAACAACAGGTGTGATCATGCGGGGAAGGAAGCAGAGAGCTGGTATCATGGGGAACAAGGAAAGGACATAATTGCCACAGATGTGGATGTAAAAAAGTGGACAAACTAGAGGAACCCACCCAACAGGGTGAATTATGCTCTATATTAGTGTTCCATTGTCCTGTTTGATGGCATATGAATGTTCCCCAATGGTAGTTGAAAGTGGAACCACTGTAAAAGGAAAAATGTATCCAATACAAAAATTGATGAAAAAATAAATTGATCAATAGTGTCTGTGAGTCTAAGTGATTTCACAAAGCGACCATGGCCATGGGTAATTGCATTTGAGCAGTTCTAATGGAGATGGTTTTCTCCTCAATTGAATGTGGGTATACAGCCAGATAAGCAATAAAACATCAAAGATGTAATTTCAGAACAGTCTTACCATGTCCATGGTTCAAATCTTGGGGACATTGGCATCCAGCAGATATAAGATAAACTACTCCTGATATATGAAAGGTAATGTCAGCCTTATCCGATTAGGAAATCAAGACCGGACGTGTGCGAGATTCGAGTGTGTGTAGTCACATGCACTCTGTGTCTTTCCGATTCAAGTGTCTTTCCTTTGGATTTCACTAAGGCTAGCGTGCTGACATGCTGCAAGGTTATGCCATATTGTTGTACCATTCAACATACTTCCGTACTTCCGTCTTCCGACCCCAGCTGACAGGGGGTGTGTCAGACGTCCAGGTGCTGTGACGTCAACACGTTTCGCAACACGGTCACGTAGCTTCGTCTGGACGTTGGAGAGGGGGCCGTGCATCACTCCTTTTATGTCATTCAGTGCATGCCCACCTCTCCAGACTATACAGTCTCCATCTTGAGTGTGAGTGTTGTTGATTCGATTGTATACTCACAATGTTGTCTAATCAGTCACTTTGGGGCATTTTAGCAAATGGCCGTATTTAAAGTCCTCAGATTAAAAACTGTTTTGATGTAAAAAATGTATATATTAACATGTTTTAACTCAATTTCTTGTATATGTGTCAATTAACCATCAAAAATACACGCAACATTAAACTGACAAGTGAGGCTGGACAGACAGACATGGAACAGAAACAGATCATTTTAATTATTATCCTCAATAAACAAAGGAAGGGGAATTTGATGCAATGGCAATGTTATGGATATTAGAAACATAAATACCGGTGTAGGGGTTACAAAGTAATCTTTAACCACTTGCCTACTGTGCACCTACACCCCCTTCCTGCCCAGACAAAATTTAAGCTTCCAGCACTGCGTCACTTTAACTGACAATTGCGCGGTCGTGCGACGTGACTCCCAAACAAAATTGGCGTCCTTTTTTTCCCACAAATAGAGCTTTCTTTTGGTGGTATTTGATCACCTCTGTGGTTTTTATTTTTTGCGCTATAAACAAAAATAGAGCATCAATTTTGAAAAAAATGCAATATTTTTTACTTTTTGCTATAATAAATAACCCAACAAATATATTAAAAAAAAATGTATTTTTTTCCTCAGTTTAGGCCGATACGTATTCTTCATATTTTTGGTAAACTATTTTTTTTTTTTTTACTATTAATGGCGGCGATCTGCGATTTTTTTTTTTTTTTATTATTGGGACTGTGACATTATGGCGGACACTTTTCTGACATTTTTGGGACCATTTACATGTATACAGTGAACAATGCTATAAATATGCATTGATTACTGTATAAATGTGACTGGCAGTGAAGGGGTTAACCACTAGGGGGCGGGGAAGGGGTTAAATGTGTGTCCTATGAGTGTTCTAACTGTAGGGGGAGGGGGTGACTGGGGGAGGTGACAGATTGTGTCCCTATGTACAAGGGACACAGCATCCACGTCCCCACTTAGTTACTGGGCAATCGCGTGTGCCCGGTGGCGATCGTTGCCGCCGGGCACTCGCACCGGGATCCCAGCAGAGCGGCGGGTGCACGCGCCGCTAGCGGCGCGCTCGCGCCCGCCCGCGGCTTTAAAAAGACAATGGAGTCCTCCGCCCGCCATCATTTGACGGTGGGCAGGGGAAAAGTGGTTAAAGTTTATGGAGCCTGTGCCTCCAGCTAATCTGTGTTTGATCAACTGTAGGTGTGCGCACCTGGGTCTTTTACTGTTCCAAAGGTATTTGTTAAAAATGGTTTGGATTTTAAAGGCTGCCAGCCTCCCTGACCAGGAAATTTCATGTTTTGCTATTTGTTGTGATTCCATTTGGATTTTATGAAGGAGTGGAAGACAATTAGAGTAAAGATGTTTAAGAGAATGTGGGAGCTGGATCCCTAGATATGAGATGTTCTTATCTGCCCATGCGAAGGGGTATTGTAGTTGCAGAAGGTTTTTAGTTGTGGCGTCCAGATTTAGGTCTAGCATGTATTATTTGGTTGTGTATAACATGATACATTACTGAACCAGGTTAGTATAGTCTGTACTTCTGCCAGGGAGGAAGTCGGATTATTTCAGAATGACATCAGCAAAAAGGCTGTTTTTGTAGGAGTCGCCGCCAATCTGTAGGCCCAAGATATTAGAGTTGGTGCGGATGTGCTCCGCCAAAGGTTCCATGAGCATATTAAAAATGAGTGGGGATAATGGGCACTCTTGTTGCGTGCCATTGGTAATGGTGAATGGGCGAGAGAGCATGCCCTCCGTGAACACTAGGGCCGAAGGGTTAGAATATAGTGTCATAATAGTGTTAAAAATTACACCATTAAACCCACATTTTTTGAGAACCGAGTTGGAGGTATGACCAATGGACCCTGTCGAATGCCCTCTCTGCATCCAAAGAGGAGCAGAGAAAGGCGTTCCACTGACTTCTGCAAGATGCATTAGGTTGATCATCCTTCTGGTGGCATCAGACACCTGTCTCCCTTTAGTGAATCACATCTGGTCGCTGTGCATGAGGGTGGGCATGATGTCATGCAATCTCGTTGCAATAGCTTTAGAGTACATTTTGAGATCCAGATTAAGTGGGGATATTGGGTGGAAAGTTTGGGGGACATTTGACTCCTTCCCTGGTTTTGGTATCATTATAATCCGTGCTTTTAGATATTCATTTGGGAAGGTAGAAGAGGAGGCATTGTTAAAAACTTTAGTGAGGCATTAGACAATCTGGGCCTGGTGCTTTCCCATCGAAAAAGTCCTGAGACAAAACTGGTCTGGGAATGGTTACACGGCATTCCATTACGTCCGGACCACCGAGTGTGCAGTGCTTTGAAGTGAAAAGGAGAACGGAGCGGGGGTGAGACTTATGGTTAAACTTTGTGTCTGCCGAGACCATAATACATCAGGGTTTTCCCGCAAGTTTGTCTCTGGTTTTGGAGCCCACTGCTGAGTTTACTGTTAAAGTGCCCCTGTTTGTTTTAATAGATGTGAGTGCAATGTGTGAAGGCCTCTTGTGCTGTTTTTAATAAATAGTTTTGATATACTTCACTATTGGAGCCATTTTTACATGTGGAGCAACATGCAGGTATTGAACACTGGTGGAGTCGTTTAATGCCTTTGGAGACTTTGCTATATTGCCAAGCATGTCAGTGCGAGGCATGTCCTATTGGTAAGCGCAATTCCTTAGGGTGTGGAGTCACTGAGCACTTATGGTGTGGTGGAAGGTCTTAAGCAAGATTGTTCAAGAAGACTAAGGCCGCGTACACACGAGGGGATATGTCCGCTGAAAACGGTCCGATGGACCGTTTCAGCAGACATCTCCGCTCGTGTGTATGGGCTAGCGGACAGATTTCTCCACCCGACAGATTTCAAAGCATGCTTTGAAATCTATCCGGTGGGGATCTGTCCGCCCGACATGTCTGCTGGTTAGTACACTTACCAGCAGACATGTCGGCCCCCACCGCCGCCGCGCCGCTGCCGAATGGATTCGGCGCAAGCGCGGAAGTGTTTTACTTCCTGGTGCGGTGACGTTGCGGTGTCGCGGCGGCGTCAACGTCACCGCCGCGTCACCGCCACGTCACCGCGCCTTCCGGCGGCGGGGAATTTGATCCGATGGTGTGTACACGCCATCGGATCAAACTCCCGATCGGACATATCCGATGGAAATGGTCCGCGGACCGTTTTCATCGGATATATCCGATCGTGTGTACGCCGCCTAAGGCCGCGTACACACGGAGGGACATATCCGATGGAAACGATCCTCGGACCGTTTTCATCGGATATGTCCGCCGGGATATTTTGGTCTGATGGCGTGTACACACCATCGGATCAAAATCCCTGCCGGCAGACAGCGCGGTGACGTTGACGCTGCCACGTCACCGCACCAGGAAGTAAACAATTTCCACACATGCGTCACATCCATACGACGCTTGTGCGGGCAGATATGTCCGCTGGTGAGTGTACTGACCAGCGGGACATATCCGACGGACATGTCTCCGGCGGACAAATTTTAAAGCATGTTTTAAAATTTGTCCGCCGGTCAGACATGTCCGCTAGCCCATACACACGATCGGATTTGTCCTCTGAACTGGTCCGTCGGACCAGTTTGAGCGGACAAATTTGATCGTGCGTACGCGGCCTAAGTGGACACTTAAAAGTTCAATCACTTGAAATTTAATCACTAATGGACTTGGCTTGTCACTACTTATTTTTGACCACTGAGTGAACGTTTTGAACATTCGATTATATTTATTCAACTATTTTAGTTTTATATTTGTGTGTGTGTGTGTGTGTGTATGTGTGTGTATGTGTGTATATATATATATATATATATACACACACACACACACACAGTGTATGTGGTCGACTTGGTGAAAAACATTATTTTATGCAGAAGAAAAAATCAACAACCTGATAGAAGTTTTCTATCTTCTACTACCTTTATGAATGCAGCCATCCCTGAGGTACTCTGGGCTCAGTTGCACACAAGTCCAAAGCAAAACTTTCTCTTGTCTGTCTGGGACAGGGAACAAGAGTTGCTAGATCTACAAGTGACAGTCCCAGAGCAGATGAAAGAATCAGTGCATTACATGTTAATGCTGCTTACAGTTCAGCTTGTACCCTGTGTACTTTTAAAAAAAAGAATCAGTGCATTGGTGTATAAGCCCATAAAATGTATTATAAGGGTCTTTTCGGAACAAACCCAACTTTATTAAGGATAATGATAAGTGTCATGGAAAGTAGGCTGTACGCAGAGCGTACAGCCAAATCTCCTGTCTCTAATAAGCACACATTCTGTCTAATGATATAATACATCTTACCCATCATTCTATTTCCCGTATATCCCAAACCCACTCATCCAAGTAAACAGACATGACCATACCTTGCGTCCTCGTCTCGACATAACTGCCAGATACCTCTTTTATTCGTAAAAGACAAAATAAATAAACAGGAAGTCCTGTCTCCAACAGCCTATCACCTCTTACACAGGATGTGACCTCACATGATATGACCAAATAGGGATTTGACAACGCAGAATGTGACAAAACAGGATTAGTTAATACAAATAACATCAATACTGTCTAAAGTCTTATGGGCATGCCTGGGCAGGGAAAGCGGGTGTGAATGTTTTTAACAGAAGCCACCTGGCTTTCAAACATGGACGTTCTCCCTGAACATAACCATTTACAATCTCCTGTATTACCGCTGATAGGAATCCTTATCCTGCGCTGTTCCAGAGAACAACGCATATCCAGATTATACTACTGTTCCTGGGGATGGAAGGTTATCTGCAGGTGTGCGCTGTAAATCCCAAACATGCTGATCAGACACAGCAAAGACGCCTATAACCAATTATGTCCTTGCAGAGCGAACACATCCCCTCAGACGATCGTCTGTGCAATGCACAGGGGCCCTTCGGCGGACATATCCCCACTCTGCAAACGTCTCTCTCCAACCTCAAAAGGGTTTTCCACTACCAGACGGAACTCAACCAACGTCAGTCTGCCCCAGCCAGATCTTTAGAGCGGGCTGTGAGAGTACCAACACTGGGTGACACTATGACAATCCATATTAGATACATCTTAATAAAATTTCCACAGCAGCTCCTCTTTGTCATATGCTGCCATGTGTCCCTCGATGAATCTTAATCTTCTTGTGCCTTCTCTTGTGCCCTCAGATTCTCACAATTGGCTGTGACATAGGATGCTTGGACGAGTTTCACCAGCACGCACGAACCTCTTGCATTAGAGGGAATTACCTTATAAGATGTAGATCAGCATAAGCACCAAACTGAATTTGGAACACACTTGTGGGCTACCTAGTTGTCCTGATACCCAAACCGGCAAGAGGCAGAGCTATTAAAACTATAACCAATTTTACCATCTAGAAATGTATTGTTAAATTCCATTGGCAAGTTTCTGTTTGGAGTCTTTACTAGTTTGTCAAAAACTCCTCGTACCAATATTAACATCATAAATAGCATGTATTGCTGTCCTCGCTGAGGACTAAAGCTAGGTGGAGATTCAGTCACTTTCTTAGCTAGTCGGAGAATACACTTTAAATAATAAGTTGTAATGCTTTTCATCGTTACCCTTGCTAAAATGTACTAAACTGTACTAACTGTACTAAAAAATATAAATATACTCCTAAATTATTTGGTGTGGTTGAGCCGCTATTTACAGTGGCTGGCATGGTCTCATGCCTCAAGCTTCTTTACGATGACCCAGTCACCTGGTTGGAATGAATGTACTGGTTATTGTGTCAGGGTCCAGGAGGGACTCATAAACACTGTGGTGGACCTTTTGAAGTTCTTGTTACAGTGACTGCACCTACCCCATCAACTGAGAATGTAGATGACAACTAAAGAGGAAAGTACAACTCTGGTTTTGGTTGACCTCCAAACAAACCTCATATAACAATAACCGGACATGTGGGACTGTGGTCACTGCATAACCTGTGCATGGCTTACCATCTGGGGTGTAATACCTGGAACCATTGACAAAAAGGTTCTTAGCAACTGTGATGGGAGCCTCCTTCACCAGACTGCTGCTTGCTGATTCAAATTCCATCAAAGAAAGACAGTCTTGGCACAAACATGGTTAGAATTAAGTTAGTATTATGAGCTTGAAAAACTGTCATTCTTACATTTATCTCCCAATTTTCTTTCTCATTACAAACTGAAGGAAGAAATGCAGGAAGTGGTACAGCAAACAAGAAACAATGAAATGACTTATGATACTTTTACCTCAATGTGTACAGCTGTCTACATACACCTGCTTTCTATGTACATACACTTTCATAAACTCATTAGACCCGAAAAAAAAAAAATACAAGCAAAAATTGTCTGTCTTATAACAAAAACAGATTGCATTCATATAAAATCTTAATATCAGCTTTTCTCATTATTCATATAACATAATCTTTTTGGTGTTAAAAACATTTATTTGATTGCTTTCCCACTCCCCCCTCCCTCCCTCTTTTAAGCTATCAAGGTTTATATATATATATATATATATATATATATATATATATACACATATATATATATTATATTACTTTCCTTTATATGGGATAACCCATGTTTTCCAGCCAGGGGTTCCACATTTCACCAAATTCCTTGATGTTCCTTCTCTTGGTATATACTGCCTTCTCCTTCCATATTGTTTTGGTTACCACAGTGCTCCACTCTTACTGTTGGGGGATTCACTGCCTGCCATTTTTGGGCAATTAGTTTTCTGGCCTGAAATAGGCATCTTAGTACTGCTTTTACTATGCTGGGTACTCTACTGATTTCTTCTCCCAGACCCAAGATACGCATTCTGGGGTCCATCTCCAGCTTCGTTCCATATGTCTGGTTAAGAACATTAATAATCCCTTGCCATTACCTAAACAATTTCGGGCACCTCCATAACATATGTATCAGATTCCCTGTGTCTTGACATCTAGGACATCTCGCCTCTACTCTCCACCCAGTTTTGGTGTATAGTACATCCTGTATATCATCTTCAAGAAAGACATTTTTTGTGCGGGCAAAACTGTTGCTATATGTCCTCTCTCCAATATCTTCCTCCATTGTCTATCTGTTATGGTCCCCAGATCTTCCTTCCATGTATCTCTACTTTTAAGTTGTTCTGGACTCTCAATGCTTCCCTCACATAAATATGGGTATATTCCTGAGATGTACCCCTTCATCTCACCCCTGCCGCCAAGTTTATGGGGGTCCTATCCCACAATGGTCCTACTCTATCAAACTGGACATTTAAAGCATGTCTAATTTGGAGAGATCTATAGAATGTATAGTTGGGTATATCATATTTCTGTCTTAAGGTTGCATACACTTTTAAGGTTCTTCCTTCATATAGCTGAGCCAGTCTGACTATCCTCTTAACTGCCCATTCCCTGATTTCCCTGACTGACTCCAGCTCCTGGAGGTTCCTATTATTCCACAACAGTGCATATTCTGTTATACCTCCCTGTCCTCCCAGTAACCTTACTGCTTTCCATACTTTAATGGACATTTTAACTGTGGGGGTTCCAATGACAAATGAATTTGCTTCCAAGACCTCTACTACTGTTTTATGGGGTGCGCCCAAGGTCATCAAGCCTCTATTTATATCTACTCCTGACTCTGTTCTTACTCCTATATGCTGCAGTTGTGCTGCCAGGAAATAGCAGTGTGTGTGCGGTATCGCCATTCCCCCCTCTCGTATTGGTAGTTGTAGGGTTTTGCAACCTGATTCTAGCTTGTCCTCCTTTCCATATCAGTGCTCTAAACATGGTATCTAATTTCCTGAACCATTTTTTATTAATCCATATGGGTGCATTATGCAACCCATATAATAATTGTGGCATCCACAGCATTTTAATCAAATTACATCTCCCAGCAACCAACAGTGGAAGATTCCGCCAAATTTGGATTTTATTTTAAAATTTGGCCATTAGGGGACTAAGTTATTCCCTATATATTTATTAAGATCATGTGTTATATATATTCCTAAGTATTTAATTCATCCCACTATCTCAAACTGTGGGATTCCTACCAATGTCTGGGTCCTCATTGGGTCTACCGGCATTAATGCTGATTTTTCCCAATTTATGACCAATCCTGAAAGTCTTCCAAACTCTCCGAAAAAAGTCATTGTCTGTTTAATGGAATGATCCGTGTCGCCAAGGAAGAGGACGACATTGTCCGCATAGAGAGCAATCCTCTCCTCCCCAATCGGTCTCACAAATCCCCTCATTTTTATATCTGTTCTCATTGCTGTGGCCAATGGTTCCATTGCTAAGGTAAATAGCAGGGGTGACAATGGACACCCCTGCCTTGTGCCCCTCTCCAACAGAGCCTTAGTTGAGTAGTCATTGACTCTGATTCTCGCACTAGGACTACTGTACATTAACTCAACTTTACAATTAAAATTTTGGCCCAAACCCAAAGACTTCCAAGACATGCCAGATATACCCCCATTCTAGGCTGTCAAAAGCTTTGACTACATCTAGGGACATTACTGCTCTTGTACCTCCATTCTCTATTGGCGTTTGTAGGTTAAGAAATACCCTCCTGATGTTCAAACTAGTTGATCTACTTGATATGAATCCAGTTTGGTCCTGATGTATAAGTCTTGCAACAATTTTATTCAACCTACCCGCCATTATTTTAGCCAATATTTTAGCATCTGCACAAAGAAGGAAAATAGGCCGATATAATGCTGTATCAAGCGGATCTTTCCCCTCCTTGTGCAGTACTATTATTGTAGCTTCAGTCATAGAAATGTGGAGCTTCCCCCTTTCCATTGCCCAGTTAAATACTTTAAGGATTTCTGGGAGTAACACTTTCCCATAATATTTTGTAGATTTCCACCGGAAGTCCATCCGGTCCGGGGGACTTCTGGTTGGCCATCTCAGTGACAGCTGATTGAACCTCCTCCAAGGTTATTGGGACCATTAGCTCTTTTACTGATTCCATGAGAGTCGGTAATTCCAAGTTCTTAAAGTCTTTCATTTCCTCCGCTCCCGCCGTCCCTTGTGATCTATATAACTTCTCATAATCTCTAAATGTATCTGTGATCACAGAAACCTGTGTAGAAATGTCTCTATTAGGTTTATTTATCGTGGGTACAGCGGACGGGGAGGAATTGGTTCTTACTAAATGAGCCAGCATTCTCCCAACACTTTCCCCCTCCCCAAAAGCCAGTTGCTTTTGGAATAATCTCTTATTTTCTGACACCCCAAATTAGGTCAGTACCCCTCAGTGTATGTATACACAATTGTTTTTTGTTGTACGCCCATACACTGTGTCGTTAGACTAAACTACACAGAACACTTACACCCGCTTTCTCTACAGAACATTGTGGCTTCTCTCTGTATCTAAATGTTACAACAATAACTTGGATGCCTTACTATTTACTCTCTACACAAAACTGTATTACAGTATGACTTAATTAAATTTAAAAACCAAAATGTTTTCCATTGTCCTTTGCTCACTTTTCAGAAAACCAAGCCCCTCCCACCAACTTCCTGCTGCATGTTTAGCTCTTAAAAAAACATCAAACTGGTTTATTTACATGTCAATGTACAGGAATGGGGGGGGGGGAGCCTAGCTTCCTCACTATGTCGACCAAGACCATCTACGGCTAACATCATGTAGGAAACGCCAACAAATAAAAAAAAAAACTTGTCAAGGAAAGGGTGGAATTAACCCCCATATTGCAAATGGGAGGGAATCCCTCTTGACTCACATATCCCCTGGGAAGTCAACCTACAAGTTTTGAGACCAAAATACCACACAACAGTGCAACAAGCCAAAACTGAAACTCCTGCAAAAAGATGGCTCAATGAGGTCAATCAAAGCCCCTCTCCTCCTTTTGCAGGCTATACAATACAAGCCTCAAAACAATAAATTGTCCTCTGAGAAACTCCCAAACATTTAGGCCTCATGCACACTGGACGTTAAAATACGGTTATAAAAAACGCCAGTAGCTTTGCAGTGAGTTTTTTCAGCTTTTTTTTTGTTGCGTTTTTCTGAGTTGGCATTTTTTAGCAGGTTTTTTTTTTTGTTGAATAAAACATGCTGGTGCGTGACGTTTTTGATCGTTTTATCAGCATTAGAGCGTTTTTACAGCTGAAAAACGTCTCTCTGAACCCACTATTTTTTATTTATTTTTACTGCTCAAAAATGCCTCTGCCCAAAACTAACAGCCTGTGTGTGCATGGACACATAGGATAACATGATGAAGCTTTTATTGACTATAGAAAAAAAATGTCGTCTGGCTAAAACAGCTGCTGTAAAATTGTCTAGTTAGGCTTTAAAAATAACACACACACCGCTGTGCACAAAAACTCAGTTAAAGATAGTTTCACTATCCACTGAAACCCAATGCAATGCAGAGACCCCAAAACCGAAAACCAATACAGAAATCTCTACTCTTTTATACTGAAAAGTTGACAAAAAGCACAAACACAGCCACAACTAAAAAGATTGCATTCACTCAAAGGAAAACAACAAATACAAGACTGCATGGTTTCCCACACACAAAGGAAAACAAAAATGGTGTCCACCAGATTCCAACACAGAAAAGACTGCACTACTAAACTCGCACCAAATGTCA
Organism: Rana kukunoris; assembly: GCA_029574335.1. NCBI lineage: Eukaryota > Metazoa > Chordata > Amphibia > Anura > Ranidae > Rana > Rana kukunoris. The sequence goes on along the minus strand of CM056050.1, from coordinate 214,099,591 downwards.
AATTCTGCCCCAAAGGCTGAGACATTCCACCAGCACCAAAACACAGCAGACACAAAAATGGAAATTGCAACAAACGAATGTCAAACCACGACAAAATGGGCTATGAAAGCCAGACCACGACCACATGGTAGATAAAATCAGGACTACAGCAAGATGGCTGACGTAAGCCACAGCACAGTCACATGGTAACAATCAACAAAATAAATTGTCAGATGAATGCCAGGCCACGACAAAATGGTGCCATTAACGGATGCAAAGTAGTTCCCGCCAAAACCAGCACACATTTCCCTCCTAGCCATTACTTCTCCCCGCAAAAACTGACAAAACATTGACATCGAACATTAACACTTAACGTGTAGAAAAATTACTTCGACTAGGACCCTTGGCCAACCAAACGGCACATATAAAATTGTTAATTACATGAAATGGCCCAACTTAAAACATACACTCTTGCCCCCCCCCCCCCCCCCCACACCTACAGTCATACATCCCAACTGTCCCGGATTTCGCAGGAATGTCCCGCGATACGCGTTAAATCCTGCGGTCCCGCGGCCAGGGCTGGAGTCCCACCGTAAACCCCCCCCGCGCACGATTACTGCATTGCACAGTAAATCCAGTGACCCCCCCCCCCCCCCCGCTCAACAGCTCCGAGCTCCGATCCGAGGAACCCCCCCCCCCCCCCCCCCCCCACACACAACAGCCAGTTTCAAACCAAAAGCTTTTCTATTTTAAGCGATGAAAACAGCTATGCCTGGCTGCTCATTACATCACACAAAAGTAACTTTTCCAAACCACTTCAGTCACACACAACACAGTCTCCATTTCTCATTCAGTTACTTACACAACTTCAATATAGTCAGTTAACCGCTTGCTGCACGCAGATATTAGTCTGCAGCATGGCATGGGCAGGCAAAATGATGTATTTATATGTCCCCTTTAAGAAGCCGTCTTTGTGACTCAGACTGTGGTGCATGCCCATGATTATGTCACATGAGAAAGAAGGGGGGGGGGGGTTCTTATGTAAACAAGCATTTCCCCAGTCTGTCTAGTGACAGGAAGTGGTGATCAATGTCCTGTCACACATAGCCTATCCCCCCTACAGTTAGAAGCACTCTTTAGGGCACACTTAACTCCTACATCGCCACCTAGTGGTTTACCCCTTCACTGCCAGTGTCATTTTCACAGTAATCAATGCATTTTTATAACACTGATCATTGTAAAAAATGACAATGGTCCCACAATTGTGTCAACAGTTTCTGCCATAATGCTGCAGTCACGATAAAGATCGCTGTCATTACTAGTAAAAAAAAAAAAAATATTAATAAAAATGCCATAAAACTATCCCCTATTTTGTAGACCTTATAATGTTTGCGCAAACTGATCAATAAACACTTATTTTTTTTTAATATATTTTTGGGGGTATTTATTATAACATAAAGTAAACAAAAAAATATTGCATTTTTTTTTCAAAATTGTCGCTCTATTTTTGTTTTATAGCGCAAAAAATAAAAACCGCAGAGGTGATCAAATACCACCAAAAGAAAGCTCTATTTGTGGGAAAAAGGACATCAATTTTGTTTGGGAGCCACGTCGCACAATTGCGCAATTGTCAGTTAAAGCTACGCATTGTCTGTAAACACAGTTTGCTGTGCTATTCAGAAATGCAAGGTAACGCTCCATTATGCAAATCTGAATGAGATGCAGATCTGGGTGAAAGATGAACTAACATCCTCCACCATAAATAGATACTAGACACCAGATGATATTATGTGGAGCATCCACTTCTCTTGACGCAAAAATTTGATATACAAGATGGTTCCACACTGTTATACACAAAAAGCATAAATTAAGTGTACAATAATTATAATCAAAATACATAACTTAATAACCAGTTTGTTATTAGTTATGTATTTTGATTATAATTATTGTACATTTTTTTTTGTTTTTCCGTAGATCGTTTTCTGACATAATGTACTCCTGAAGAAGTGTAGAGTTTGCAACTGAAAGATTATTTTCTGTGTATAACAGTGCGGAACCATCTTGTATAACAAATGGTTTCCATTTTTGCGTCAGAGAAGTGGATGCTCCACATATAATAGCATCTGATGTCTAGTATCTATTTATGGTTTTATGATGTATTTTTGTATAATAAATGTATTTATTTTTTGTAATCTTGCTGTGTAAGTTCATACTCATAAAAGTCCACATTGCCTCCACAGCATTCCAATTTATTATCTAGTAATAGGACAAAGCTACATTATTTTTTTCTCATCAAGTACCATCCTACACCAGCTGCCATTAAATGGCGGCCCACCGTCCAGACGCGGTGCAAGCGATGCTCCTTTCCTGACCGTCAAACCGACAGTGTTTTGCCGTATTTAGGATGGACAGTGATGTCGCGTGTGCAACCCGTCCCTGGTTGCTGGGACACCATCTCGTGTATGACCCACCACTTGCTGCTTACCGCAGCTCTCGCTCCCGGCTGGGCCGTGAGTTGGGGAGTGATTTAGGTGCGCGCCCCACCCCTCTGCTGCTCAGGTCCTCGCAGCTTCCACACCCGGCAGATTACCACTGAGCAGATTCCTGGTATGTACAGACTCCCTGGCATGGGTACGCTTCCTGGCATTATGGGCAGACTCCTGGCAGCACATTTTTGTTGAGGGACATGCTGATGGCCATATTTTTTAAACGGGCACTCTGCAAGAAACAAAATTTGCCCATCAGCATGTCCCTTAACATAAATGTACCCATCAGAGATTCCCTTTACATACTGGGGGCATGCTGATGGGCACATTTTATGTTAAGTGGCACACTAAAGGACACCTGATGTAAAGGGGGCACTCTGATGGGGACACCTGATGTAATGTGGTACTGTGATTGAGACACTTGATGTAAAGGGGCACTCTGATGTGGACAAATGATGCATGTGGCACACTGATGGGAGACACCAGATGTAAGGGGGGACCTTCTGATGAAACCCGATGTAAGTAGGCACTCTGATGGAAATACCTGATGTAAATGGGTTCTCTGATGGGAATAACTGATGTAAGTGTGCACTCTGATTGGGACACCTGATTTATGGGGTAGTCTGATGGGGGCACCCAATGTAATGAATTACTCTGGTAGGCACACTTAATGTAAGTGGGGACACTATTGGGGACATTTACAATTACAGAGTATTGCCAGAGTAAGTGGAGGAAACAGTAAGAAAAGCCCCATAGAGTATGGCTTGTGCAAACAAAAACAACAAAGAAAAGACGTGTATACAATCTTTTATGGCACAAACTTATGATTCGGACCTCGGCCGGAAATTGTTTTTAGTGACCAGACTTTCTTGAATTTTAATTCACTACCCATGTCCTACACCAACCACACTGACCCCCCCCCCCCCCCATCCGATCCCTCTGCACTTGCCTCCATGGGTGATTTCTCAGCCCAAGCAGTCGGGTGCAGCGGTCCTGGGGTTATTCTTCCTCCTCTTTCCCTGGAGATGCCAGGATGGATCGGAGCAGTTATGATTATTCAGCAATGATCACATGGCATTACTGGCCAATCAGAACCATTCAAATGTGTCCCAGCTTCCCTAGGGAAATAAGAGGAAGATGATCACAATTTTTAAACCCCAGGACCACTTCACCGGGTTGTGTGGACAGTGAAACTTTACCACTCATGAAGGTAAGTGGAGGGATGTAGGGTGTTTTTTTTTTTTCTTCTGAACTAGGTAAACTTACCCTTAATCATCTAGATCAGTGTTTTTCCAACTCCAGTCCTCAAGGCACACCAACAGGTCAAGTTTTCAGGATTTCCCTCAGATGAAAATGGCTGTGGTGATTACTAAGGCAGTGAAACTGATCAAATCACCTGTGCAAAATAATGGAAAGCCTGAAAACATGACCTGTTGGTGTGCCTTGTGGACTGGAGTTGAAAAACACTGATCTAGATTGTGCAATCTTTAGGACCTTGTATTTGATGGGTTTTGGGCCAATGGACTGATGCCTTTTGCTTCCAGATCTCATGCATTTTTATCAGTTTGAGTTGCTTCTGAGATTACTTATAATCTATGGCAGGTGCGTTTGACCTCATCCTGACCTCCATTGTCCCTTTTTTAAAGCTACAGCGACCTGTTTTGAGTTTCTTTTGCATTTGTATTTGTATAAGGAGAGAAACAGTGGGGGAAATTACTAAAACTGCAGTGCAAAATTTGGTGCAGGTCTGCATAGAAACCAATTGGCTTCCAGTTTTTTTTTGTTTTTTGTTTTTTGTCAAAGCTTAATTGAATAAACTGAAGTTAGAAGCCGAATGGCTACCATGCACAGCTGCACCAGATTTTGCACCCTTCAGTTTAAGTAAATCAGCCCTAGTTTTGAAAAGAACAACAATCCATGGACACAGGCCCCTAGGTAGATGGATGACTGAATTATGGTGGATGGGATTGCACATATAAAAGGGGCATGATTATATAATATGGAGTTTATTTGCTGCATATATTTACCAGCATTTAAAGACTGTATGACTGCACACAAGTATAAACATTTATCAAAAGCATACAAAAAATAATGTCCAATTTGGCCTATATTTTTAAATACTTTTACATATAAACTGTTGACCTATTCATCCCAGTATATTTATTGAGGAGCATTAATCACTACATTGCACCAGAAGGCTTCTCCCATGTAGTGCTCACGGATTGTGATTTATACTGTAGCATGCTAGGCAGAAGCTGTTTTAATGGCAGCAGCCTGCTGAACACTCCTGACTGCTGTCTATAGTACAAGTTTTATTTTTCATTGCAATTTGCCTTTATCGTTCCGTAATCATCCAAACAATAAAAACATGTACATCATCTTAGCTGTATTGTTAAGGTTATCACTAAGGCATTTTGCTAAATGCACATTATTTTTGCATTTTAGGAAAAGGAAAGGTGTTTCTTTGTTTTAAGGAGAATATTTTACATTTATGTTTGTCACTGAGTTTTCAGCATCCTCTGTTCTTTGAACCTGCAACAGGAGCTGGATGGGATCTAGAATAGAATAGGCTCATTATTGCCAGAGTTTTTTTTCCCCCTGTTCCCTGCAATGATTCCAAATGCTCTTGCACACTTCATCAGTATTATTGTAATTCTTTGGCTGCAGGATATTTGGCAGCTGTTGCACCCCACTGGCAAATCCTATTCATGCTTATTTTCCATTCATGATTGCCATTGGAAAATTGATTTCTCTCTCTCTCTCTCTCTCTCTCTCTCTCTCTCTCTCTCGCGCTCTCTCTGGCTCTCTCTCGCTCTAACCTTTCCTCATCCATTTTGGATTGTTCAACTTGAAACATTTTAATTTCATATTGTACATCTATTCGAGTCACATTTGTTTATCTTGTTCTACTTTGTATTAACGTATCACCAGGGTAACAGTAAAGTGTGATTACTTTTTTTTTTTTTTCATGGTATGGTAATCAATTTTTTTTTTTCCTTTTCACATGCTTATTATAGATGTCCATCTTTATACTTTTATTTCTTACTGGTGTTCTAGTATTTTATGGGAATGCAAGTGGAGGTAAATTCCTGGTGTGTTTTTTTTTTTCTGTTGATCTGTGCTTTAATTACAAATTTTTAGGTGTCACGCACACTGGACATTTTTCAATTGCTCCTAGGGGCATCTGGCATTTTTTTTTGCCTCTCAGTGCCCCTGCATGTTAGCCTCTGTGCCCATGCGCACATAGGCATATAGAGGAGTTTAGTGACTGAGGTGTCTAGAGGCAGGGAAAAAAGCCCACTGCTGGTGCATTCAGGAGCAGCAGAGTTTTGCCAGAGAAAAAGCTTGACACTTCTAAACATGTGTTAACTTTTGGAGTGATTAGCGTTTGATTGTTAATGTATCTCAATGGGCAGAATAAATTATTATTTTGGCCAACTAAATTAATTCATGTCCAAGCACTGAAAATGCGCCTAAATGTGTTGCCCACCATTACAAGCATTAGGCATTTTTTTTGCTGCTAAAACTTTGCTGCCAGATGGAATGGCTTCACAAAAAAACACAAATGTGCAAGTCCTCAGCCCCTGCCCCAAATTCTTTACTAGACTATTTGGGTCTATTGTAGCTTTTAGGGAGAACCCCACGCTAAAATCTACGAAAAAAAAATCTGGGACTATTCATTGATGACACGGTGCCCATCAAAATCAACATTGCACTCTTGACTAGCTTTCTTGACAGTATTTAAACTGTACCTTTTATCACTCAGTAGCACCAGGTATTCACCCAACTACTTTTGACACTTTCAAATGATGTCCTAAAGAAACATCTTACAGTTGAATTGCCAACAAGAAGATAACACACTTGCCTGCTTTGTAAAACATCAGATAGAAAATGTTCTATTGGCAAAGCATTTTTTCTCAGGGACATGTATCCTATGCACAAAAGGATTGCCATTCTCACAAACAACTGTTTGACCCCTTTGTACAGTGCACCCGGAAAGTATTCATGATGCTTCACTTTTTACACATTTTGCCATGTTACAGCCTTATTTCAAAATAAATTTAATTATTTTCCTCAAAATTCTACAAACAATACCCCACAATGTCAACCTGAAAGAAGTTTATTGGAAATCTTTGCAAATTTATGAAAAAAATACTCAATACTTTTTGGAAATACCTTTGGCACCAAGTACAGCCTAAACACTTTGAATATGATGCTACAAGCTTGGCACACCTTTTTTTTGGGCAGTTTTTCCCATTCTTTTTTTTGCAGGACCTCTAAAACTCATTCAGGTTGGATTAGGAGCGTTGGTGTACAGCCGTTTTCCGATCTCTCCAGAGATGTTCAATTGGGTTTAAGTCTGGGCTCTGGCTGGGCCATTTAAGGACATTGACAAAGTTGTCCTGTAGCCACTCCTTTGTTATCTTAGCTGTGTGCTTTGGGTTGTTGTCCTGTTGGAAAATAAACCATCACCCCAGTTTGAGGTCCATGTGCGCTGGAGCAGGTTTTCTTTAAGGATTTCTATGTACATGCATCCTTCCCTCTATCCTGACTAGCCTCCCAGTCCTTGTGGCTGAAAAACATCCCCACAGCATCATGCTGCCACCACCATGCTTTACTGTAGGGGTGGTATTGGCTAGGTGATTAGCAGTGCCTGGTTTCCTCCAGACATGACACTTGTCATTCAGACTAAAGAGTTCAATCTTTGTTTCATCAGACCAGATAATTTTGTTTCTCATGACCTGAGAGTCTTTCAGGTGCCTTTTGGCAAACTCCAGGCAGGCTGTCATGTGCCCTTTACTATGTAGTGTCTTCTGTCTGGCCACTCTACCATACAGGCCTGATTGGTGGAGTATTGCAGAGATTGTTCTTCTTCTGGAAGGTTCTCTTCTCTCAACAGAGAAACTCTGGTGTTCTGTCAGTGTCCATCGTGTTCTTGATCATCTCCCTGACTTGGTCATCTCACTTCTCCCCGATCGAGGAAGAGTCTTGGTGGTTCCAAACTTCGAATTACGGATGATGGAGGCCATTATGCTCATTAGGACCTTCAATGCAGCAGAATTTGTTCTGTACCTTTCCCCAGATCTGTGCCTCAAGGCAATCTTGTCTCTGAGGTCTAAAGACAATTTGTTGGACTTCATGGCTTGATTTGTGCTCTGAAATGCACTGTTAACTGTGGGACCTTGTATAGACAGGTGTGTGCTTTTCCAAATCATGTCCAATCAACTGAATTTACCACAGGTGGACTCCAATCAAGTTGTAGAAACATCTCAAGAATGATCAGTGGAAACAGAATGCACCTGAGCTCAATTTTAAATTCCATGGCAAAGCCCAGGTTCACACTGGGTACGATTTAGTTCGATTTGAGATGTGATTTCACATGTGAGATCGCATCTCAAATTGGCGGCAATTGCCGGCAATGACACCGTCCTAATCGGTGCGACTCCGCATCTGCGGCGCTGCACCGATTTCAAAAAGTAGTTCCTGTACTACTTTTTGCGATTTCAGGACGCGATTTACATTGATATTTGTGCAGAACCCTGCACAAATGTCTCCTAAATCGCGCCAAAATCGGAACTGCCAGAGGGAGTGAAATCGCGCGAGTTCAGCTGAAATCGCGCGATTTCACTCCCGCAGCCCAGTGTGAACCAGGGCAAAGGCTGTGATGTGCATGTCGTGTTTTTTTTTTTTTAAATTTGCAATGATTTCAAACAAACTTTGTTCACATTGTCTTTATGGGGTGATGTGCAGCCATTTCTTCTTCATTCTGGTACAACCACTTGAAGCCAAAGACGTACAGGTATGTGATTTGATGGCATGTGCTTAAAAATAAAACATGTTATACTTTCCTGCTCTGTGCAGTGGCTTTGCACAGAGCAGCCCTGATACTCTTCTTTAGCTCCCCACCATCACCCCTGGCTCCCCTCTCCTACCCCAGAGCATGCATTTTGCTCTGGAGGCACCGGAGCAGCCTTGCTTCTGAGCCTCTGCTCTGTGTCCATTTACACACACAGCCGTCGCTCAGCCCCACCCCCTCTCTCTCTCCTCATTGGCTCACTGGCTGAAATTTACAGCATCAGGCTCCAATGGTGCCCGCTGCTGTCTCGGCCAATGAGGAGGGAGAATCCTCGGAGAGCCAAGGCTCGGTGTTCCGGTTAGTACAAGACACCATATAGGCCATGCAAGTATTTCTGGGGATTCCTTGTGGAGTTGTCAGGACCAAAACTGTGACAGTTTATTTGTCCCAGTCTCTGTGTTGTGACCGGCTAACAAGCCATGGGCTGTGTTGGATCTTGCTCCCCCTTTTTTTTTTAAATGCAAGGTTGTGTATGGCATTTCTTAGAGAAGCCAATTTTATCTGCCAGTGTAAACAGGGGAAGGTAAAAATATTTTCTTACTGTGCTTTTCTGTGTACTATTATAGGATTGCATTCTAGATTTTGTTTAGGAATTATGGCATTTCATTGGTGCTGCTGGGGGCTAATCAGTTTAGGCTCAGCTACTATATTAAAATTTCCACCGTTGTCTCCACTATTGGAGCATTGAAGGTTTTAGAAGAATTTACTGATATCTTGTCTCAGTGAGGTTGAGAGCCTATTCCCAGTGGATTTTTGTTGCAATACTACTGTTCCCACAGTTGACCCACCACTGTCTCACCTCAGTAAAGCTCTAAAGTCATTCCAATGAAGATGCTCCATCCTATTAAGACCCTACTGACAAGACGTTGGAAGTAATTTTTCAATCCCTTTAACCCATTATTTCCTCCACACCTATCACACAGACTATTGCTTGCTGGTCTAAACTGCTAAATTAGGCTTTTATGACCTATGGAGTTAAAACACAATTTGATTGCGTTGACCAGATAATCACTGCATTAAACTTTATGTACGATGCGGTGTGCTGGCTGGTTTATATTTTTGTTATCCCTCCAGATCTGGAGGGCCAGCCAGCTTAAAGCATTACTAAACTCTGGACCCTGCATTCACTATATCTGGTCTCCTGCAGTACAGATTACATGTAAATGCAATTATTTTAGTAAATATAAACTGCTAAATACCTTTTCTTTTCAGCAGTATTTACCTGTCTTGTGACGTCTTTCTGTGTGTGAAAAAGCTGGTAGGAGTTTTCATTCTGCTCTCACTGTCCTATTAAACTTCATGACCCTTGACCCTCTGTCTAGACAGAGCTGATTGGCCATGTGCTGATCACATGCATGTTCCTAAGACAAAAAAAAAACTCTCTAGCAATACACATCAAACTAAGCATGTGCAGCCTGCCTCATTCCATTTATAATATGCAGAGAGGATTTGGAGACACTGAAAGAAGGCGATGATCAGGGGAGACATGATCAAACAGCCTTTTTACACATTGCAGAGGATTAACCCCTTAGTTTCCACAGTAAGCATAACAAGCATGCTTTACTGCATATACAGACCGTTTTTACTGTTGTGGTTTTAGTAATACTTTAAGTGCAGGTTGTTAAGGCAATAGTTTTTTAAGAATGCATTTTTTTTAATACCCTTTGTGGGAGACTCTGTCTTTTTTTTTTTTTTTTCAGGTTTCTGTTCCCGGTAGGGTTACCACCTCATCCCTTTAAACCCAAACACCTATCAATTTGAGGCTAATTTAATGCCGATAAGGCACAAGTGGGTTTAATTACCACCCTAATTAGCCACAGAACCTGTGTAATTTATATGTGTTTGGTTTTAAAGGGATGAGGTGGCAACCCTAGTTCCCGGGCCCTCAAGTGTTTTTAACATTCTTGGCAAACTCAGGGGTTTCAGGCCTGCAAATAAACTGTAGAATGCAGATCTTCTGCTACCAACATCAGAGAGGGGGGGAGGTATTAGGGGGCTTTAGTGAAGATTTGAGAGACACTTGCCTAGCTGGCAAATGTGTACAGAATATAGTATTTAGAGGTTACAAAATAGAATTGTGCCTCTGTCTACCACCTAGATTTCAGGTTTGGTGTCTCCTGTTGTTAGCAGCATTGGCTGGGCCTTCTTTTAGCCATTCAGGGATTATTGAACCTTGGGATTAATTTGTGTGCATCCAATCAAAAGATTTCAATATTTTTTCAAACCTTTTTACAGTTTTGAAACACAAAGGCATTAATTCCATCATGTAAAGGCTCTCGGTGGCTTTGTGCATCCTTAAATGTTTTGGATGGATGTTGGCACTTTCCTTCATCTTGGAGACACCTTATCCTTCACTGGTTGGCCTCGGTACACTGACTTTTTTGTTTGTTAGCCAATACTCTGTGGCTTCTACTAGATTTGTCACCTCAAGGGTTAATCTTCCACACTGTGTATTTGCTGGCTTTGATGGCCTTAAGCCACGTACACACGATCGGTCAAACCAATGAGAACAGTCTGAAGGACAGTTGTATGAAGCTGACTGATGGTCTGATGTTCCTACACACCATCAGTTAAAAAAACGATCATATCAGAACGGGGTTGACGTAAAACACAACAATGTGCTGAAAAAAATTAAGTTCAATGCTTCCAATCTTACGTCAGCTTGATTCTGAGCATGCACAGGTTTTTAACCAATGGTTTTGCATACGAACAATCGGTTTTGACCTATCGGTTAGCAATCCATTTACTGTTACAAAACTCTGGTTCTGCGAGACAGGGTTCGCTTCCATGTTTAACCACTTCAATACCGGGCCATTGTTATATGATGTCCACAAAGGGGATCTCCCATCCCGCGTGGACGTCATATGATGTCCTGGACTTTAGGGGGAGATATCTGAATGATGCCTGCAGCGAGAGGCATCATCCAGATATCCATCTCTTCTGCTGGTGATTCTGCACAACATGAGAACGATCATAGCGGCGGTTCCACCGCTTGATCGTTCTTATAGGCGGCCGGAGGGGACACCCCCCTCCCGCCACCATCCGGTGCTTCTCCGGGCTCTCCCGTGCCATCGGTGGCCCGGAGAATAAATTGTCCGGCGCTTGCAGAAAGCATAAAGGTGACTGGTGACCAGATGGTCACCAGTTATCTCTATGACCGTCGGCGATCGCGGCTACTAAGCAACAGTATTCATGCGATCGGTGAATTTTTTTTTTTTCACTGATCTCATGGTTTCCAGCCTGAAGGAGAGATGTGGGGTCTTATTGACCCCGCATTTCTCCATAAAGAGGACCTGTCAAACACATTCCTATTACAAGGGATGTTTGCGTTCCTTGTAATAGGAATAAAAGTGATAAAAAAAAAAATATATATATATATATATGTAAAAAAATTAAAATAAAACGCCTCTGTCCCCGGTAGCTTGCGCGCAGAAGCGAACGCACACGCAAGTCCCGCTGACATATGTAAACACCGTTTAAACCACATATGTGAGGTATCGCCATGTGCGTTAGAGTGCCAGCAACAATTCTAGCACTAGATCTCCTCTGTAAATCTAAACTAGTAACCTGTAAAAAAAATCAAAGTGTTGCCTATGGAGATTTTTAAGTACCGAAGTTTGGTGCCATTCCATGAGTTTGCACAATTTTGAAGTGTGACATGTTAGGTATTTATTTACTCAGTGTAACATAATCTTTCATATTTTACAAAAAAAAATGGGCTTACTTTACTGTTTTTGTTATTTTGTTAATTCATGAAGCAAATTTTTTTCCCCAAAAAAGGCGTTTGAAAAATTATTGCGCAAATACCGTGCAAGATAAAATGTTGCAATGAGCGTTGTTTTATTACCTAGGGCAGTGATGGCGAACCTCGGCACCCCAGATGTTTTAGAACTACATTTCCCATGATACTTATGCACTAAAAAAAACATATATAATGTTTGGGGGTACTGCGTAATTTTCTAGCAAAAAAATTGATTTGTACATGTAGGAGAGAAGTGCCAGAATAGGCCCGGTATGGAGGTGTGTATAAAAGCCTGGTATTGAAGGGGTTAAAACATGCAAGTCTTCCTGTATAATTTATCATTAAAGGAACACTAAAGGTTCGTTTTCTATTAGATCCATTGATTGCTGTAAGCTAGAGCATTTAAATATCACTTACCTTGTTTTTCCTTTTGACCTCCAAAACACAGTAATCCAGGTTTGAAAATGCCATTTCCTGTCTCTCCTCTTCTTGCTTTCCACCAGCATCTGAAACGTTTTGCATGGTGGAAAGCAGAATGTGCTCACTCCCTCCCTATGAATACAGCCCTGCGTGAAGATGTTCTCTTATCCCTCACAGGCATGGAGGCTAAGCCTAATGGGAACTGTAGTTCCCATTAGGCCGTGATGTAGCAAGAATGAATGCGCACCGCAAACCAGGAAGTCAATGAGAATAGCGGTTCAGGAGTGACAGAGGTGAATAAAACTGCTCGATTTCAACAGGTATCAAACTAGTTATAATGCAAAACATTACTTTTTACGTTATCAGCTACTGTCAGACCTTAATTTAAGAGGAAAATATTTTTGTCTTTACAACCCCTTTAAACATGGAAGACTTTTACTTGCATGCCTTTTTTTTTTTTTGGTGGAATGTGTCCATTCGGCATAAGTTACCTGTGACGGGTCTAGGGAAATTGCAGCAACTGTGAGAACAGTAATAGAATGTCCAAGCAAAGGTTGACGTTTTCTTAATGCTTTATTCCTCGGTCAAACATGACCAACATCAACAGGAGATAGACAGGACAGGTTGATGAAGTAAAGGAACCTTGCAGTATCAGGCTTGGATAAACATGAAAGCAAGCCTGCTTTCAGTAGAAATAGTCACTGTTCGTCGACACTCTAGCCAGAGTGGGTGAAGTGCCCTCGGACAGACCTCTGCCACAAGTCTGGCAGCCAAAGTGTTACTTTAGATGGCTGGGAGGAAAACAGGCCCCTGCCACGGACCTGGCTCTATGGATGCCTCTGCCACAGGCCTAGTACTTTGTAGTTTCTAATTGAGCAGATCCTCCCAGTAAATCACAGCTGGGTGACCGCCTGACAGTGGAAGTGTGCCTGTCACTAGATCCCTGATGGTTCGTCCAAGTCTCTCAGATCTCCTGCCTCTGGGTTCTCTATGAGCCGATCCCCCACCATACAGCCCTCAGCTTAGGATCTCTTTAGTATAGCTGGGGACCCGCTTGGAACTCTGTGTAGCGTGTGGCCCCAGCCTGGAAGGCCATATCGCCGGGCCCGTTGGATGCGCACACCCTAAAGGTGGGTGCCACACCTGGAACCCGCGAAGAACCAAAGAAAATGGCGTCCGCCACAGATATACCCTCCCCCAGCATGCCCCACGAGGGAAAACTCCTCTGATCGGCTGCTGGGGAAAAGTGGCTCTGTCAGAACCCCTCTAGCGCCACCTGCCGCCCAGGAGTGGGGGACCATCACCCCTGGAGCGCAGACTGGCCTATAGGACAGTTCGGAAATGACATCAGCCCAAACTTTAACACAATTATGAATGGGAGCAAAATAAGTCTCCCATTCTCCACTAACTTTAGGGTAGTGCCCATACTGAAAGTAAAGGGGAGTTACATACCCCCCCCCCACTTAAATTGAGACTGTGCCCAGTGTCCTAAAGCATTCAAGCCTGAATGCTAGCCTGATACCTGCTAAATGACAGAAGAGTAGGAAAAGATGAAACATAATTTGTAACATTAAATTACAAAATTAACAAATTTAAATAACACATGACATACAAACATTCACAAGCCTAGCTATCTATGCTGCCCATTCTCTGCAGTGTTGATAGTAGATGGGTCCAGTAACCTGGATAGGAAATATAGTGTAGACAGAAAAAATAGCAGCAAAAAGGAAGCAGAGATACAACAGTTATTTCGCTGAATCTTCTGATGCTACATAGAAGTTGGCAAGGCCCCACTCTCTAACTGACTGAACCCAACCCCTCCCAGAGTTCTGCACAAAAACACCCATGTGGATCTGGAGGAGCAGGGGGGAAGGGGAAAACAGGAAAGAAACAACTTGAGTGGGGGCAAATCCCCTTGTCCAAAACCTCTTCAAAGTTAGTAGGCCATACAAAGCCGACATGTATTTTACTTATAAAATCCGGGGTCAGGCAAAATAACAGTAGTGCCATCTGTAGTCTTTGTGACCGAAAACACCCAATCCTCTCTCCCAGGAGACTTCAGCACAACTCAGTCACTGTAAACGTGGCGCCTGTAACTCCAGTCATGGTGGCAGGCTTCAAATTTAGAGTTCAGGTAAGACAATCTGAGATCCCAGCCCTCCAAAACGTGGGTTATCTTTAGGTGTGCTCGGATAGCCTCTTGGCACCAAGCTTCCCATTCCTGGTCAACTTGTTTCAACAGAGAAAAAAGGCATGTATGGGTATTCGTACCTGTATTCAGTGGCAACCTTCTAAACCACCACACGCTGTAGTCTGGCCAAACCTGGCAATGTACGTGGGTCCCCGGGCCCTGGCAGCACCAAAGCGGCTGGCGCCCTCCTTTAAAATGGGAGCAACTAGGGGCGCGGGGGTGGTGAGTGTAACGAGGGACACAAGATTTGACTCACCGACTCCCAAGGTAGCTGTGGGACATCCATAGACGGCTGTCTGGACCCACGAGATGCGCTCCGGCCAGAGCGTTTCTTCCTCCTCCGAGTACCGTACAAGGCATGGGATCCCCCAAAACCCTGCGACTCGGGAAACTGCGGCTCAAACAAGTAGTCCGGGAGATCATCTCCTCCTGAATGGGACATTCTAGTCCGAAGGGTTTAACTCCTCAGCCGGTAGATAATTGTAGACCTTGGATGTTTTTTTTGGGCCAGTCCGGTAGGGACCGCTGGGGCGGTAGGCCTCGACCGTGGCTGCGGAAGGCTGGAGTAGGTCCTACTCCAACAGAGGCACGCCACACAGAGATCACTGTAGATGTGATGGTCCCCAACATGGTTTCGGCCTGAGCACTAGTCACATCAGTTTGGCTGTTCACACTAGTTAGGTCATCTTCGGTCATCAGGCTTACCTCCAAAGAGCAGGGTGGTGGGGTAGCCGAACGTAGGGTCAAGGTTAAGGTGACCGAGATGACTTCATTGTTGGGAGCCTCCAGCTTTACGATCTCCACTGATGGGGAGGTCTCTGGCCTTGTGGTTTCCTCCTCCGCGGTGACGGCAGCTGTGATAAAGTTCACCCTGTACTCCATCGGAGTCTTAACAGGCGATGCAGCGACAAAAAGATAGGCCCGGCATTGCGGACATCAGGCAAATGGTTGGATCCGGACCGATAGCTGCTCGCAACAAGGGCAAATCAGTCCCAGCATCTCGGTGCCTCCGCTCGACAGGAGGGCAAACTGTCTTTCAGTGGACATATAAACTCCAGTGTCCATCACTGACACTCCAGGCGGGGAAAACATGTTGGAGACCCCTGGTGAGATGGGGGGTGTCTCAATCGCTGAGTGGTAACACCGGTTGCAGGAAGGCAGACATCTCCACATGGTACTTCTCTCTCTAGCGCACTGCAACTGGTGGTTTGGCGCAAAGATGGGCGTTACCTTCCTTACTTGGCGCACAACTTTATCTCACGTCTCACTCAGGGGTGGGTGACTCCTCCCACTTGAAGAACTTGTCTGGACACGATGTAGGCGCGTGCCGCACTGCAGGTACGCCCAGGCTTAGAGGCCTAGTGGTTAACCCTCTGGATGCCGGACAGTTCAAAACACAACACTTTTTCTGCTCTCAATAATAAAGTACTCACAGTCTGTTGCTATAGTTAACAGCCGAATCCCGGACGAGCCCCCACGTGTAGCGATACTCCCTCAGGAGCCGCTGGTTAGATATGGGATCGGCATAAGTTAAGTTACCTTTGACGAGTCTAGAGAAATTGATTATAGCAACTGTGAGAGCAGTAATAGAATGTCCAAGCAAAGGTTTGTTGTTTTCTTAAAGGATCAGTAAAGGATTTTTTTTTTTAATGCTAAATAGCTTGCTTTACCTTATAGCAGTTCTGCTTTCATGTCATCCATGTCTGTTTTTGCTTAGAAGTTGCTGTAATCCCTTGCTAAACTCCACACTTCCTGCTTGTCTGGCTCCTTATGAAAAAACTCATGGTAGCTTTTCATTGTGGTCCATGATCAAGAAGATGTGATTACTATGTGTCTAAAACTCCTCAGAACCAATCAGATTCATTTTAAAAACAAACACTGCACTGTGTTTGTTTTTGTTCTGTGTCTTTGTACACACAGAACAAACAAACTAGTCTAAAAACGAAACTAAGCTGCAGGCACATTATATGATTGATTTTTATATTTTTTTAATCATTTTTGAAAGGAATCAGTTAACTATTATGTCTCTATACCCTGTAAACAGTCATTTCAGCAAAAAAAAGTTTTCCTTTACTACACCTTTAATGCTTTATTCCTCGGTCAAACACGACCAACTTTAACAGGAGATAAACAGGACAGGTTGATGAAGTAAAGGAACCTTGCAGTATCAGGCTTGGATAAACATGAAAGCAAGCCTTCTTTCAGTAGAAATAGTCACTGTTCGTCGCCACTCTAGCCAGAGTGGGTGAAGTGCCCCCAGACAGACCTCTGCCACAAGTCTGGCAGCCAAAGTGTCACTTTCAGATGGCTGGGAGGAAAACAGGCCCTTGCCACGGACCTGGCTCTAAGGATGCCTCTGCCACAGGCCTAGTACTTTGTAGTTTCTAATTGAGTGAGCAGATCCTCCCAGTAAATCACAGCTGGGTGACCGGCTGACAGTGGAAGTGTGCCTGTCAGTGAGCCGGTCACTAGATCCCCAATGGTTCGTCCAAGTCTCTCAGATCACCTGCCTCAGGGTTCTCTTTGAGCCGATCCCCTATTGTACAGCCCTCAGCTTAGGATCTCTTTAGTATAGCTGAGAACCCAGTAAGTCATCCACTTAGCATGTGGCCCCGGCCTGGAAGGCCAGATCGCCGGGGGCCGGTTGGATGCGCACACCCTAAAGGTGGGTGCTGCACCTGGAACCCGCGAAGAACCAAAGAAAATGGCATCCGCCACATATATACCATCCTGCAGCGTGCCCCACAAGGGAAAACTCCTCTGATTGGCTGCTGGGGAAAAGTGGCTCTGTCAGAACCCCTCTAGCGCCACCTGCCGCCCAGGGGTGGGGACATCACTCCTGGAGCGCAGACTGACCTATAGGACAGTTTGGAAATGACATCAGCCCAAACTTTAACAAAATTATGAATGGGAGCAAAATAACTCTCCCATTCCCCACTAACTTTAGCGTAGTGCCCATACTGAAAGTAAGGGGGCGCTATATATATATATATATATATATATATATATATATATATATATATATATATATATATATATATATATATTTTTTTTTTTTTTTTTTTTTTAAGCCTCCAATATAACCAATAATCTTTTACTGTCATGTTCTAATGACAATTTCTTGATGTAATTATTATACAGGACTTGCCTAAACTGTTGGCACTATACAACACTTTACAATATAAAAGGTAGACCATACAGTTATAATACAATAAAATACAAGATAATTAATTGGGCCCTGCTCAGAAGAACTTACAAAATAATAAGTAATCCCATATGTTGGCCTTTTTGTAGCCATCATTTTGGCCAAACAAGTTTCTAACCTGTCATTGCCCTCCTTTAGGAAGCCCCATTTGGACTTACATGGTTGTTTTGAGACAAATGACCCAATTTCTGTCCAAAGCAGTCTCTACCATTTACCTTAATGAGGATATTTTGCTTAGGTCTGGCTCTGGTTGGATTTCTCTCCATTGCCGTGATGTAGTGAAGGCCATCAGGGTTTACCTTTCTGACTTTGCTTCTTTTAGGTAGACTAATTCCCTTTTTGTCATTACAGAAAGTTTTAAGAGGTTCTCTAAATTTTGGTAAGTGGATTTGACAGTTTATTGGTCAGGCATATACGTTGAGAGATAGTGCTCCAGTTTTCTTGCTAAAGCCTATAACACTAGAGCAGTATGTTTTTTTTTTTTTTCTTTTGGGGGGGGGGGGGGGGGGGGGCGGCTTTTTGTCACCAGGCCTCTGTGTCAGACTTGTAAGACTTTAACCTAGACCTATGCACATACTTTCTTTAACCACTTTAATGCTGGGAACTTTTGCCCCTTTCCTTCCCAGGCCAATTTTTAGATCATAATGAACATATGTGTGCAGATGATCATTTGGACATGTAATTTTACTGTTGCATATGTGGGGACAGGTGTTTTTACTGTGTGAGGACGTGTGTGGTGACAGTGTTTTGGGGACATTGTGTGGGGACAATAGGCTGGTGATAAGTGTGTAAAAAGCTGTAAAAAAAAAAAAAAAACAGCTCATACTCGCTGATCATCGGATGGCTGCAGAGATCTGCGGTTCTCACTGACCACTTCCATGTGAGGAGAGCAGAGCCGATCGTCTAGCAATTGGCTCCCGAATTACGTCACATGATGGATTTGATTGGACAGAGTCATCGTGATCAGGATGGTCAATCACAGAGTCCTCTTCCCGATCGGAGATGGGCCAGGTGACGCGTGCGCGCTATTCCCCTTCTTCTCAGGGACATTCCTGAATGTCCATTCAGAAGGAGGAAGCGCCCACCCGGCTGTATATGTGCAGTGGCCGGGTGGGAGGTGGTTAAAGTTGAAGTCAAGGTTTATTGTGACTGTAAATAGTTCAAACAATTTTCTTTACTAACAGATACACCCACTGGGAGTTCTGTATAAACTGTATGTAGCATAAGCTACATGTAATATACAGTGCTGTGTTCCAACAACATGATGGGGACTTCTCATCCTGCTTCTGGAACAAAATTGAGTTGAGTTCAGTGTTGCCCAGCCAGCCATTCACAGAAAGCATTATATGTAATATGTAACATTGTTACTAAACCTGCAGCAGTATAATTAGTTTGTATATGCAGTAAAGCATGCTTGTTATACTCACTGTGAAACCTAAGGTGTTTTTCCTCTGCATTGTGTATAAAGGCTGTTTGATCCCATCTTCTCTGATCCTTTGTTTCTTTGCGGATCAAGCAGAGCCTTGGAAGCAATCTGTACAGGCTCAGTTTGGTGTGTTTTGTTGTTTGTTTGTTTTTGGTGCATGTGAAAAGCACACAGCAAATTAACACTGTCCAGGCAGAGGGTCAGGGGTCATGCAGCCTCATAGGACAATCAGAGGAGAATTAAAACGTATCCTTTAAGCTTTAAGACCTCTTTAGGACTGGAGGATTTTTTCAGGTGCTTTAGCGCTAAAAATAGTGCCTGTAAAATGCCTCATCTGCAATCCCAGTTTGAAAGGCTGGGTGCTTTCAAACTGGACCACTGTGTTGGCAGAATTCTAAAAAAATGTCCAGCAAGCAGCATCTTTGTGGAGCTTTAGGCACGGTGTATACACCGCACCCAAAGCGCTCCTGCCCATTGAAGTCAATGAGCAGGGCCGCCAAAGTGCCTGCAAAGCACCTCAGTAGCAGCGTTTTGCAGGTTCTTTTATTTCTTTATTCGGCCTCTAGTGGGGGTCAAAAAGCGCTTTGCTAGCGCCCGAAAAGTCCCCTGCTAGCGCCCATTACGCCTCTAAAATAAAAGTAAAGCATTGTTAAAACTAGTGTTGCTTTACCGCTGACACCCCGTGCTGTCAATGTGAAAGTGCCCTAGCCGGTGTTCAACCAGACACTGGTAGAAATCGCAAGACTGTTATATACTGCTGATGAGAAAAGGTATTTAGCAGTTTATAATTACTAAAATAATTGCATTTCCGTGTGTCCCCTCTGCCTGCCTCCTCACCTCCAGACAACCAGAATAAGCTCTAATGAAATACAAGGCTTCCTGTGAGTGGCCGAGCAGCACTCAGTCTGACTTGATTATTTTCCGGGAGTGGGACAGGAAGTTGCGCACCCCCTCTGCCAAAGCATGACAGTGTATGTAGGTGATGCTCAGTTTATACAAAGCTCTCAGTGGATGTATCTGTTAGTGAAGCAGATACTTTGAACTATCTTGGTTCAAATAAACAACTTAGTCACAGGAAACCTATAGTTAGGCTAGCATCAGTTCTTCAAGCAGCTCTTTAATGCCCTTGTTTACTTTTTTTTATTCTTATTTTTTTATTGTTTTCCTGGTTTGCCTATGGTTTGCTGGTATGCTTTATGATAGGTTACTTAATTATCAGACTGTGTCCCTCAGTGGATGATAAAGACAATAGTATTTTTGTAGTTACAGTAAAATACTTTTCTTGAAATCTGTTGAGGGACACATCTCCCTCTCCTCATATGTTGTCATTCTGTCTTTGGACTACTGCTACAACTTAGCAGGTGTGAGGTGGTTGATGTTAAAGCCTCAAGGGGGACTCCTGGTGCCGCATGGAGTAGCTGCTCTTCTCCTCGGCTCCCGCAGCACGACCTAACAAACCGGCATATTAAACCAGCCTGAGAAGCCCCACGGACTCCCCTCCTCCTCTGGGCACGGCTCCCCGCTTCATGGACCGGTTCGTCGAAAAGACGGGCTCCCGCACCCAAATGGCCCAGGCGGCGCATCCGCAAATTGAGGCCGCGGTCTCGGCCTACTCTGTCGCGTCCGCACCAGCAATCTCGGCGGCGATGGAGGTAAGTGGCAGCATTTCCCCCCCCCCCTTCTCCACATCTGCCCACTCCACAGCCAATGGGGGATGACACCACCTATCGCATTTCTCAGGCCGTGGCAGCTCTGCTGAACCCCATGATAGCCGCGTCAGTGGAGAAGGCTGTGAATGCAGGGATGGCTCAAATCAAGGCCCAGCTCAGAGAACATGGGACCAGACTGAATGAACTGGAGCATCATTTCTCTAATGTTGAGGAGGAACTTTACCAGGTGCAGGCTACTGAACAGGCCCAAGAAAAAAACAACCAATACATCCTACAAAAGCTGGATGATTTTAAAGAACAGATCCAGGAGTAGTAACCTGAGGTTTGTGGGGGTCCCGGAATCCCTCCAGGCATCTGCACTCTCGGTATTCTGCGCGGTCCGCATACCGGAGGCCATGGGCCTCCCAGGTCCCTGCACGGTGGGAAGGGCCCATCGCATAGGTGCCTTTTAACTCAGACCGTAAATCACCCAGACCAATTATAGCCAAGTACCTTAACTACTCTGACAAGTCCCTTATACTGCAAAAGTTCAGACAAACACGCCAATTTCAGATCGATGGAACAAGGATCTTGGTCTTGGCAGACTACTCAGTCGAGGTCTCCAAAAAGAGGAAAGCCTTTCAGCAGGTCTGTTCCGAAATTTTTTAGTCAGCAAATCAAAATCACTTTGGCTTTTCTGGCCATCCTCCGCCTCAAAGCTCCTAATGGTGACCAGTTATCTTTCCAGGATCCTTCTGAAGCAGAGGCTTGTCTACGGTCACGACACGCTGATACACTTCCCCAAACCCCTTCTAAAGCTCAATCCTCTCAACCGTTCCTTGGACCAAAGGAGCCCGCGGAAGGACTCCCCCAAACGTTTCAGATCAGTGTTTCCTGATTCCTCCCGATCAACCCCGATATGATCATTTACTTCACTTGCCCTCTACCTCCCCTTAGGCTCCCGCCTATGCCTGCCTTTTCTCAACACCTCTGGACTCCTTGCTCCCCCCGAGCATGCAAGCTCCCTTATTTCCTCCGGGTCAAGGTAGACGCTTTGTTTTGTTTTTTACCACTGTAATCTTTCATGCCTGGTTTACCTACACCACTTGACTGCTCATGCTATGTTGCCGTGTATATCTCTGTTAACAATGTGTTTAGTTAACAATGTGTTTATTTGTGCATTTGCCATGTTCTCGCCATCTGTCCACTGCTCGTGGCCCCTCCTCATTCACCTCCGCATACCAGCTGCGTGACGCCTTGCCCCCTATTCTGGGTTCCTGGCTCTCTTACCTCCTGGGTCGTGCTTGGGGGTCGGCTCTTGCAGTCTACTCATGCGGGAAAAAGCGAAGTGCTTGCATTTGGTTTTGATGTTTTTTTGTTCAATGTTTTTGTGTCAGATTCCTCCACTGATCTCCTTTCCCTTACCTGTTCCCCCCAACCTATAGGCACCGCAGTACCCCTACGGGCTCTGCCACTAGTACTTTGTGTCAACCACGACACACACACCCCCCCCCCCCAACCCCAAGGAACCCCAGGCATATATCACTAAGCGGTGACTTCGCTCCTTCTGTAACATCTTCTCAGATCCTCTTCCCTAGCCCTATTACATGAAGATAGTTTCCTGGAATGTAAAGGGACTTAAACCCCCTAACAAGAGAATGAAGGTCCTCCGACACCTCAAAAGACTTGAAACGGACATTGCACTGCTTAAAGAGACCCATTTGTTGTCTCCTGACTATGTGTGCATGCAAAAACTTTGGGTAGGCACGGTCCTGGGTTCTGCAGCCATTGGCCCCAAAGCAGGAGTTCTCCTCCTGATCCACAAGAACCTCCTGTGCTCGATCCTCGCGGTAAACTCAGACACCCAAGGAAGGCTTTTATCTGTGCATCTTAAAATAGGATCCACAGAATTGGTTATCTCTAACGTGTATGCCCCAAACAGTCCCGGTAAATCCTTTTACAGTGAACTCTCCTCTTGGTTACTCCAAAACACTCTCCTCCCCAATCTAGTTGGCGGTGACTTCTATGATACCTTGCACCAGATAGATGACAGGTCCTCCCATAAACACCTTAAATTGAACCATGACCCCCACAGCCCCTCCATTTTTGCATCCACTATGGACTCCCTCCATCTTTGAGACCTATGGTGCCTGAACCACCCTACAGACAGGGAGTTTACCTTTTATTCCAAACCCCCATGCCATTTTCACTAGGATCGACAATTTTTTTCGGCTGTGACAACTTGATCCTCTATTGTCCGGCGCTGACATCCTCGATATTTCCGTCTCTGACCACGCTCCGGTGCTGGTCCAACTCGACAATCTTGACTTACTCCCCCAACCTAAGATCTGGCGTTTCCCCTCCTAACTGCACAACAGTGCTGACTTTCAACTCTTCATGGAAAAAGGTGTGGCTAGAATACTCCTCGGCCGATGACCCAAACCTCTTCTGGGCACACTTTAACCAACTACAAACTAGCCAGTTCCCGACTACACCAGGTACAAAGGGCCCTATACTCCTCTGACTCCCCTGGTACCAGAGACGAGTGGCATGCTGCCAAGAGATCTTTTGATACTTGGGCAGACACCCTAGAAACTGTCAAAAGAGCTAATTTTAGATGCCTCCCTCCACAAATTTGGAAATGCATTAGGCAAATTACTCGCTAAACTCTGTAAGGGTTCGTTCCGCCCCACTCGCATCACGTCCCTGAGAGACTCCAACGGTACCGCAAATTCTACACCTCTAGCGATAAATAAGGCTATGCTTCATTACTACTCGGCTTTGTACGCCCCAGATCCCATTGACAGACACACAGCAGATGCTTTTTTAGCAAACCTAATCCTTCCCAAAGTCACCCCATCCCAATTAGAGGCGCTTAACACTCCCATCTCCATATCCAAGATATCAGACACCATCCGCTGTCTCGCCCCGTTCAAAGCCCCCGGTCCCGATGGATTCACGGGTGAATTTTATAGAACCCTGCAAAACTTAGTGGAACTCACCCTTCATAAAGTCTATAGCAGTGTGTGGTCTGGTGGCCCCTACCTTCCGTCTGGAAACCAGGCCATTATCAAGCTACTCTGCAAAAAGGGCAAGGACCCCCTCGACCCCGGTTCGTATAGGCCAATTTCCCTACTGAACCTAGATATTAAAATTCTATCCAAAATCGTTGCAAATAGGTTGTCGGTCATTATCCTCTCCCTGATCCACCCAGCGCAATCTGGCTTTGTGAAGGGAAGGACAGCTACTCTAAACATACGCAAGGTAATGATGGCCTTAGAGCATGCTAAGCAGCACCCTGACGGAGACTTTGCCATCATCTCCCTAGATGTGGAGAAAGCCTTCGACAATCTCAGCTTAGAATGGCTCTCCCTAGCTATGGAAAAAAATGGGTTTCTCCGGCCCCTTTTGCCACCTAGTAATTGCCATGTACACCACCCTATCGGCTCAACTGGTAGCTGCAGGTCTTCTCTCGGACACCTTTCGTCTTCATAAAGGCACACGTCAGGGGTGCACCCTCTCCCCACTCCTCTTCAATATTGCCCTAGAACCCCTTTCTAGACATCTTGTTCAGACTGCCCCCCTCCACGGTATTCGGATAGGTTCACACAACCTGCGCTCCTCTCTTTTTGCAGACGATGTTCTCATTTTCTCGCCGGACCCCTCCTCTGATATGTCCACCATCAAGGAAGTGTTTGATAAATTTCGTTCCTGTTCTGGCCTCCGGATAAACTATAGCAAAAGTGAAATCCTCCCCCTGGGTGCCCTGCCCGTCCTCCTCTGGACCTGCCACTCCATTTTCTCTGTAGCTAAATCTCATATCACGTACCTCGGCATCAAAATTGGGAAAATGCCCTCCTCTTTCTATCACTTAAATTATACCCCTTTGATCGTTAAGATATCCCAGGATCTGGTGAACTGGTTGGATCTCCCCCTCTCGCTTCTGGGCAGATGTCACCTGGTCAAAATAGTCCGCTTTGCCCAACTTTTGTACCCGATGCAAACCATTTCTCTGCTCCTCCGCCATAAAGACGTGAAACTTATTGAATCGGCTATTGCCAAATTTATATGGCAGGGCAAGAGACCTCGCATAGCTTTAAGGAAATTATTTCTTCCCATGAGCGAAGGGGGTGCAAATCTCCCCGGTGTTAGAACTTAGAATTTAGCATGCTTGCTTAGAACCGGCCTAGATTGGATCTCGCAGTCATTGAGGCATTCAAACTATTTATTGGAATCTGCTATGTCATACCCCTTCTCTTTGATGGCCCTACTGCACTGCAAGTGAACATCGATCACCCCCCACTCCAGCACAACCTACTACTCGGAGACACAGTCATCGCCTTGAGGGAAATCAGGAAGAGCCTCAAACTATCCCCTTTCATGTCAAGACACCTCCCGATACAAGGAAACCTGTGCTTCACCTCGGGTCTGGACCATTGGTCCTTTCAAATCTGGCAGGACAAAGGCCTTACTCGGTTTGCCCCTCTGTGTGAAGTCTCGACTGGTCGGCCTTTACCTTTCTCAACTGTTGCTTCAGCCTTCTCGCTACCCCAATCTCATGCCTTTCATTTCTGGCAGTGCATCAACTATCTGAAAGCCACATGCTACGAGGCTGCTAAACGATTTACATGCAACTTCACCGACCAACTACTTATGGATGGCTCCTACAAAATTTTGGATATTTACAAACCTTTGATTCTGAAGACTAGCCCCCCCCCCTCCCCTCTGGCAAATTCATCCGCTGCCAACTGGGGAAAGGACTTCCCAGATGATGACCTGATAGACCAGATGCTGCAGGGCTTGAACAAGGTACATCGTTTGATCCCAAACAAAATCTGGAGAGAAACCCAACTAAAAATCTTGCATCGCGCTCATATACCTTTTCTCTGTTCCACCACCAACCAAAACGGATCTGAATGTCCCTTGTGTGACCAACCGAAACCATCTTTGACTCATCGCTTTTGGTCGTGCTCCTTTATTTCTACTTTTTGGGATCAGGTTTTAGCCTACATATTCACTACTACCCTGCTGAAATTGCCCAAAGACCCATTGCTTATCATTTTCGGATACTGGGACCCTACTACTTCCATGGTCTCGAAAAGCTGATTCAACCACATCTACTACCCCAAACCCCCCACCTCCTGCCCACAAGGACTGGCCCCTGCTCTGCCTTCTGGTCGCATGAAGAGCTATCTTGAAGAACTGGACCTCTTTGCGCCCCCCCCCCCCCCCTCTGTCACCCAAATCCAACAAGAGCTCCTTCTATTCAAAGAATGTCCCAATACAGATTTTAAACATACGACTTCCAGAACCCGCTTTCTCTCCATTTGGGAACCTTTTATGAGCTCAACCCTATCTCGGGAAGACTTGGATAACTTCGAACATTTCTCCTTCTATTACTTTAAACCCCTCACATCTGCATACTCAGGAGAAGAAGCCTCACTTGATCTCCAACTGGTCACTCCTGACTAACGCCTGGATTATGATTATCTTTATCATTATTATTGGTATTAGTATTATCATTATCAGATGCCACCCTATTATATACCTTTCCCTGTCCTTGGTGCCTCCCCCCCCCCCCCCCCCTTTCCCCTCTCCTTTTAGTTGTTACTCATGTGCTCCTGGTCGGTGTTTATTTCCTGTTACACTACTGTTATTATTTTGTAGCCTCCTTTACGCTCTCAGGAGCCTAGGTTTGTGGCAGCTCTCGAAATCCTACCAGTTATCCCCATTCACTTTAATGCCTGGCCTGGGCTAGACGCTGGTGGGTTCTGCAATAACCGCTGCCAACACTAATGTTCTATGTATATTTACCAAGTAGCTTAATTTACCTTTACTCTACTTGGTAGTGCAACAAGATTGATGTTCAAACAATTGTCTCCTCTAACCTTGTTCTGCCCTTTGTACTTCTGTGTTGTACATCGTTTATCCTTTGTATGCCTCTTTAAATTCAATAAATACTTTTTTGAAAAAAAAAGCCTCAAGGGAGCTGAATTGTATTTTATTTTTTGTATATGGCTAGTGTATTTTTCCTCTGTTTGGCAGCAGTACAGCCCTAGTTTGCTCATGTATGCTCAAGCTGTGTCCCTCAATGGTCTTTGAGAAAATAATTTTAGGGTTGGTGCAAAATATTCTAAAGACCCAGATACATTGAGTTCATTAGATATAGAACTGTCACTGATTTTCCTTTGGAGTTTGATCATTTTGCAAAGATCACAACATAAGTGTGCAGTTCTGATGAAGGTAAAAAAAAAAAAAAAAACTCCAGGTTAACAAAATTACCTAGAGCTGTGGTGGCTCAACACGATTGGCACTGCGCTGACAAGCCATTCACCTCTGCAGCCAAGGGTTTGGATCCTGGCCTCGGCTACATGTGAATTGAGTTTGGTGGTCTCGGCCCGGCTCCCGGTGGGTGTGCTATGCAAGGTACGCCTGTGCTTAGTACGCCCACCCCCCCCCCACAAAAACCACCACCACACTTAACATGCGCGCACTTTGGCCATGTAGTCTCCTAAAAAAAGAGAGGCGAAGGACCTACGGGGCTGGCTGGGTGGGCTAGGCCTCCTCACTCCCTCAATGGGGGAGTCCCTCTGCCCCGTTGGGGTCCTGTTGGGCCCCAGTTGGGCTCCCAAGTGGAGCAGGTAGGGCGGGGTGAGTGGGAGGCCCCCCTCACACCTGCCATTGCCACCCGGGGGCATGGAGAAAGATGGCAGATTGCCTCTGGGGGGAGTCTGCCTATTTCTAACTCCTGCAGTCTGGCTCCCCTCTCTCGAGTTCACGCACAAAAATACACTTTAGAAAAAAAAAATACCTATAAAATGGGCAAATTCTCTGTTCATTTATTAATAGGAAAAACACTAAACAATAATGATGTTTTTGAAAGGATTCTATTGGGGAAACAATTGCTTTTCAAAACGACTTTAATGCAACCAGTTTTAAAATAAAATAAATGGCTTACACAATGCTTCTGGGATACAGTTCTATGGATACATTAACTTTTTGGCAGAAAAAAATAGTATGTGAAAATATTTTCATCCCCAATGTTACATAGAAGTTGAGGTTGACACAAGTCCAACCTGTGCATGTGATTATATGTCAGTATTACATTGTATATCCCTGTATGTTGTGGTCCTTCAGGTGCTCATCTAATAGTTTATTTTTAAACTATTGATGCTCCCCTCTGAAACCACTGCCTGTGGAAGCGAATTCCACATCCTTGCCGCTCTTACAGTAAAGAACCCTCTATACAGTTTAAGTTGAGCCTGTTTTCTTTCAATTTTAATGAGTGGCCACATGTCTTATTAAACTCCTTTCCGTGAAAAAGTTTTATCCCTATTGTGTGATCACCAGTATGGTATTTGTAAATTGAAATTGTATCCCCTTTCAAGCGTCTCTTCTCCAGAGAGAATAAGTTCAGTGCTTGTAACCTTTCTTCATAACTAATATCCTCCAGTCCCTTTTTATTAGCTGTGTTGCCCTTCTCTGTACTCACTTCATTTACATTACATCCTTCCTGAGGGCTGGTGCCCAGAACTGGACAGCATACTCCAGGTGAGACCAGACCAGAGTCTTGTAAAGTGGGGGAATTTTTTGCTTTATATTTTGAGTTAACTTCCTTTTTAATGCATGGCAATATTTTGTTTTCTTTGTTAGCAGCAGCTTGGCATTGCATGCCATTGCTGGGCCTATTCTCTACTAGAATCCCCAGGTCCTTTTCCATCCTTGATTCCCCCAGAGGGAATGTAGTTGCCCACCTCAAAAATGTGTCCAGATCTTATTGCAAGGTTTCCACATCCTGCAGAAAAGTTTTTGCCCTGCTTAGCTTAGTATTGTCTGCAAATGTACACATTAAATAGGATTGGTCCCAGCACAGAACCCTGGGGGCCACCACTTTCTACCCAGACCATTCCAATTTCTCCTCATTTATCACCACCCTCTGAACTCGCCCTTGTAGCCTTTTTTCAGTCCATGTACTCACCCTATGGTACATGCCAACGGATATTACTTTGTACAGTAAACATTTATGGGGAACTGTGTCAAATGCTTTTACAAAATCCAGATACACCATGTCTACCTTCCTTTATCTAGATGACAGCTCACCTCCTCATAAAAGGATAATAGATTGGTTTGACAAGAACGATTCTTCATGAATCAATGCTGATTACTGCTAATGATACTGTTTTTATTACTAAAATCTTGTATATAGTCCCTTATTCCCCTTATTCCCTTTAAGAGCTTGCAACCATGTTAAATGCATTGTCATGTTTTGGACCTGCCCTAATGCCTCAAGGCATGGACAATTTGGTATTGAAGAATTAAGGAGTTTGAAATGTGAAGAATCAAGAGATGTCAGGGGGGGGCGTGGCTTGCGCGCGAGCGAGATGGCTGCATAGAACCAGAGCTCCTGCCAGCCGGTATTGAAGCGACGATCAACAGGCAGATTACCCGGCCCATCGACGGACCAGACCGCCGCTCGACCTTCCCAGGACCACGGACGAAAGATGTCCCACAAGCGGAAGGAGGATCGCTACATCCAAAGGCTTACAGCCTTCTCCTTCCAACCGGCGCGACGAGGCCTTGCTCAAAATGGCGCCGACGGATCCACAATGTGGCAGCCTGCGGCCTACACGGATCTCCCCGATGACGCTCCAGGAGGCTCTGAGAGAGGTCTGTCCTCCTCTCCCTCCGCCGGCAACCCGCCACTATCTCCAGGCACCCGGAGCCCCGCAAAAGCGCGGCTGCGCTTGGACACTGAACAGGCCGGAACCGTGAGTAACTCCCTACACAATGCAGATGCCATATCTTCCCTGCAATCCTCCATCGCGGCCTTTCCTACGTCCGGTCAGCCTGTCCTGGATACGACCATGAAGGACATGTTAGTCCTTCTACAGTCTTCCCTAATGTACAATCTGTCCTCCCTAATTCAGAAGTTCTCTTCTGACATGCAGCATATGGGGGACAGGGTGTCTTATATGGAGGAGAAAATGGAGGAGTGCACAGTCATTGTGAATGACCTAGTGGATGCTAGTGAGACTCAGAGAGAGGACACTGCCTGGATCAAAACAAAATTAGCAGACCTCGAGGACAGATCCAGGCGCAATAACATTGAAATTAGAGGGGTACCAGAGACTGTCCTCCCTGCGGACCTTCGCAACTTTGCAAGTACCCTGTTTTCTACACTCCTGCCTGATCTGACCCCTATCAAATTAACGATTGACCGCATCCATAGGATACCTAAGCCACCCCATTTAGCGGAATCTGTCTCGAGGGATGTCCTACTACGCGTCCATTTTTATCAAGCAAAAGAGCAAATTCTGTTTAAGGCCCGTACACTCCAAACCCTTCCTACTCCCTATGCTGACATCCAAATGTACGCAGACCTATCACAACATACACTCCAGCTGCGGAGGCAGCTAAAGACCGTAACCAAAGCCTTATCAAACCATAAAATCATCTACAAATGGTGTCACCCGGCTACTATTCTGGTGACCCACAACGGTGTCCCACATACCATCTCTACCATAGAAGGGGGCACTAAGTTACTATTGTCGTGGGGAATTATTCCGGAACCTCCGAAGGCCTACGCTGATCCTCAAGAGAATTCCCCCCTACCCCACAGGAACCCTCGCCATGCAATGAACCAGGACTTTCACTCTCCCACCTAGTCGCGGTGTCTATTTGTGCATGTACCTGCCTAATCCACTGCTACAGTTGTGCCGGTTGGCAGCTCATTCTGTTGCTCTTGTTTACACTTGCATGTTGAGCCAGAACTTTACCCCACACTTGCTCAGCTACCGACAACAACCTGGTGAGATGATTTGTGTTACATTTATTTGAATCCTTGCGTTTTACATTGTCGTTTTTTTTTTTTTTTTCTTGTTTCTCCATTTGTTTTTTGCATCAGCACTGCAGTTACTTTGTGGATCCAGAACTTGCACCATAGCTCTCAGAGGCACCTGCATATCCAGTGACTACACTTCTTCACTCACCTGCCACTCAGCCCTCTCCCGGACGGGAGCCTTGAGAATCTGTCTCCAAACAACCTCTTCAGCAGTTCTAGCTTCTCCCCTGCAGCCGCATCCTGGTCTTTCACTGATCTCCCCATCGGTCCTTCCATCTAGCAACAGCGTGAGTGGTCTCTGATCCTCCCAACTGTAAGTCTTTTTGTACCTTACCTTGCTGCACCTCACGCTCAAGATGCCAATCACCATCCTATCATTGAATGCAAACGGGCTTAACCACCCAGCTAAACAACACTCACTTTGGAAATCCATTACGGCCTTTCACAGTGACATTGTCTTCATCCAGGAGACACACCTCCTTCAAGCGGATACTCCTTCAAGCGGATACTCGTTTATGCAACAACCCTAACTTTCCCCATGTATATCACTCCTGCCACACCACCAAATCCAGAGGTACAATGATTGCGATTCATGCCTCTACTGATTTCCAACCCCTTGATGTGCACGTAGACCCAGAAGGCCGTTACACCATTTTGGTCTGTACCATCGACAGAGCGGATTACACTCTAGTCAACCTGTATGCCCCAAACTCCCACCAGAAGAAATTTCTCCACAAAGTGCTACGCAAGGTCAGAGCCGTTCAAAGGGGTTATGTACTCCTAGGAGGGGACTTTAACCTCGCCCCTGACCTCCTTATGGACTCCACATCATGGATCTGAAAAATACTTCACCTTCTTCTCCCCTAGACATAATTCATACTCAAATTGATCTGTTCCTAACGGACACAACTCTCTTGCAGCAAATTTCCGCCTCGGCGATCCACACTGCCACATGGTCGGATCATGCCCCAATAACGATTACCATAGAAAACACCACACGCCCCCGCAACACCTTGATATGGAGGGCAAATATGTATATACTGCAACACGAAGACTACACACTAGAGATTGCTGATCATATCAAAAACTACTTTGCGATTAATGTAGGCTCGGTACCTGACCATGGGGTAGTGTGGAGAGCTCACAAGGCATACGTGCGTGGTGTGTTGATGAAGATAGGCTCTATGCATAAAAAAAGGAGGACGCAGCACCTTGATGAGTTAACATCTCAAATAGCATCCTTGGAATCCCAACACAAAACTGACCCCCGCACACCAATACTGGACCAACTGATGTCCCTTAGACGAGAACTTAGAACACTTCTCCTTCATTCCTATGAATATCTTCAGAGGAAAGTGAAGGCCACAGCCTACTCCACATCCAACAAGGCTGGTAAAAGACTCGCACAACACATTAAGGCCAGACGCACCAAGACTAACATTCCTAAGCTTTTCCACCCACACACCAATACTCCCCTGACGAACCCTCAAGACATAGCCAATGCCTTTAGCGACTACTATAAAGATCTATATAACCTGAATCAAGACCCCCAAACTCCACAGCCCTCACAAGATGACATTAACGACTTCCTACGACACATTCGACTGCCCACTCTAACGACTGACCAACTCTCGTTCCTGAATGCACCGCTGACGGCCCAGGAAATTTTACTGTCTATTAAATCGCTCCCCTCAGGTAAAGCTCCTGGACCAGATGGTCTACCGGGGGAATACTATAAACAATTCTCCGACCATTTAATCCCACACATGACCGCATTGTTCAACGGCGCTGCCTCCTCCCATTTTGCACCTGAATCTTTAAATGCTCTTGTTGTAACGATACCGAAACCAGGGAAGGAGCCGACAGCACCCCAAAATTTCCGGCTGATATCACTTCTTAATTTAGACTTAAAATTGTACGCTAAAACCATAGCAAATAGACTGAAAGAAATAATGCCCTCCCTCATACATGGAGATCAGACTGGTTTTACTGTAGGCAGACAGGCATCGGATGCCACGAGAAGATTGATAAACCTGATCCACCTAGCAGAATCAACCGGAACGCCTTCTCCGCTCCTCTCTTTGGACGCAGAGAAGGCGTTCGAC
This sequence comes from Rana kukunoris, assembly GCA_029574335.1. Lineage (NCBI taxonomy): Eukaryota > Metazoa > Chordata > Amphibia > Anura > Ranidae > Rana > Rana kukunoris. Next base: position 214,066,690 of record CM056050.1, on the reverse strand, counting down.
AGGGTCCACTGGTCCTATCTTAGATCAGTGCTCCAACGTTTTGGCTTCCACGGGTTCATCTTTAACGCCATTATGGCACTTTATTCGGCCCCTACTGCTCAGGTATTCTCAGCTAATATGACTTCCCGCCCATTCCCCATCACAAATGGCACACGTCAGGGGTGCCCCTTATCCCCTCTAATCTTCAACCTGATTATGGAACCCCTTGCTACTCATGTTAAAGCCAACCCCTCCATTACAGGTATACAATTTGGAGGTACCTCACATAAAATTAGTCTATTTGCAGACGACGTCATCCTAATTCTTACGAACCCGGCTTCTTCCCTGGCAGAGGTACAAAAACTGCTCACTTGGTTCAGCAATGTGTCTTATTACAAAGTGAACACGACCAAATCGTTAATTCTCGACATCAACCTTGACGCGACTACTAAGAACCTTTTACAACTCCAACATCAGTTCCAATGGGCAGACAGAGAGTTGTCGTATCTAGGGATAAAATTGACGCGCACCCTCAGACATATTTTCTCCGCCAATTTCCAACCCCTCCTACTAAAAATCCGTGCGGACTCTCAGCTCATTACAAGACATGTGATTTCCTGGTCGGGCAGGCTGGCAGCATTTAAAATGCTCTGCCTTCCGCAGATACTGTATTACTTTAGGACGCTCCCCATACCAGTCCCCACCTCCCTCTTCAGATCCCTACAAAATATCCTTAACCAACATCTCTGGAAAGGTAAAAAGCCTCGATGTGCACATTCCAAACTTGTTAAACACAAACTAGCAGGGGGCGTGGGCTCCATAGACTTTGAAGACTATTACTTAGCCTCTATCCTCACCCAATTGCCAGACTGGTTCCGTGACCGCCCTATTACCCCGTGGGGACAAATGGAACGCCTCTCCCTGACCCGTCCTCCCCTTAAACACTGGATCCTGTGTATACCGCTGGGGGCGACAATTCCGCCCTCGTTTCCACCCACCATGAGAGCCACCGCTAATGCATGGGCCAAACTGATTAAACACTCCACACACAAATCATCTGTACCATTAGACCAAATCCCCCTTGAATCACTCCACTATCTTTCACCGGAGCTACCCTTGACCCACTGGTCCCATAAGGGCATTTGCTTCCTCCATCAGCTTTTCCAAGGAAATAGTCCTAAACCCTTCTCCCAACTCCAGAAGGAGTTTGATCTATCTACCACAGAATTTTTTAACTACATGATGATTCGTCACTGTTTACTATCAATACCCTCACCCATCTATACAATTTCCCCAAAGACCTGGAAATTCCTAACAGACCCCGTACCTAGCATCAAAGGCATCTCTCACTTCTACACCTCGCTCCACCTCAAAACTCAATTCTCTAAGTCTCACTCCCACCTGATGTGGGAAGCTGATCTACAGCGTAGCTACTCCAGTGACCAATGGAGATATGCTTTTTAATACATTTTTTTACACATTGTTTTACATTTGGAATCACTTGGCAACATACAATTCATCTTTTCAGCGCTACACTCATTGTATCTATATTTTGTTGTGGCTTCTAGGTTATAGTGTTTAACAGAAGAATCCATCATAGACACATTTATTCATTTATACAAATTTTTCACCTAGCACAATTTGTTTTTATTTTTACCAAATAAGTAGAGTCCATTTGTGTGTAATTTAATTTTAGTATAAATACAACTGTTCTGTGAAGCTCTCAGAGGTTTGGTAACCACTTCCATACAGGGCAGTTATACACCTTCCCGCCCAGACCAATTTTTAGCTTTCAGCGCTGTTGCCCTTTGAATGACAATTGCTCGGTCATGCTACACTGTACCCAAACAAAATTGTTATCATTATGTACCCACAAATAGAGCTTTCTTTTGGTGGTATTTGATCACCTCTGGGATTTTTATTTTCTGCAAAAATAAATAAAAAATTGACTGAAAATTTAGGGGGAAAAAAATGTTTTTCTTGTTTCCGTTATAAAACATTGTAAATAAGTAAGTTTTCTCCTAAACTAATGGGCACTGATGGTACTGCACTGACTGGCACTGATAAGGTGGCACTGATGGGCACCAATATTGTGCACTGATAGGCGGCACAGATAGGTGGCACGGATGGGCACAGATAGGTGGCACGGATGGTCACGGATTAGTGGCACGGATGGTCACGGATTGGCGGCACAGATGGGCAAGGATAGGCCGCACGGATGGGCAGGGATAGACGGCACGGATGGGCAGGGATAGGCGGTACGGATGGGCAGGGATAGGCGGCCACGGATGGGCAGGGATAGACAGCACGGATGGGCATAGATGGGCACTAACTAATGTGTTGTACTAATGAATGCCAATCAGTGCCAAACAATGCCTACCAATCAGTGATGCCCATTGTGGGCACTGATTGACATCCATTGTGGCACTGATTGATATCCATTATGTGTCATCCCTGGTGGTCTAGGGTGGCATACCTGTGTTTTAAATACCTGGTGATCTAGTGGAATCCCTGGTGGTCCAGTGGGCATCCCTGGTGGTCCAGTGGCCATCCTCAGGGGGGGCTGTGCTGATAATCGATCAGCACAAACCCCCCAGTCAGAGGAGCAGCCAATCGGCTCTCCTCTACTCGCGTCTGACAAAGCGAGTGAGGAAAAGCCGATTACCGGCTTTTCCTGTTTACATCGTGATCAGCCGTGATTGGACACAGCTGATCACGTGGTAAAGTGTCTCGGTGAGAGACACTTCACCTAGATCGGTGTTGCGGGGTGTCAGACTGACACCCTGCAACAACGATCCTCGCGATGCACGCCCCCGGGGGCGCGCAGCGGCTCAATATCCGTCATATGATATCCAGTCAGGATTTAGCAACCACTTTGCCACCGTCAATCTGTCATTGGCGGGCGGCAAGTAGTTAAAGAACCTTAGTCAACAAACCGCATCAAAGAAGGCCAAGGAACACACGAAACAGCTTGGGATAAAAAAATATCCCAAGCTTCGAACATCTCATAAAGCACTGTTCAATCTATCATCTGAAAATGGAAAGAGCATGGTACAACTGCAAACCTACCAAGACATGGCCGTCCACCTAAACTTACATGGCCGGTCAAGAAAAGCATCAGAGACGTAGCAACGAGTCCCATGGTAACTCAGGAGGAGCTGCAGAGATTCACAGTTCAGGTGGTAGAATCTGTCCACAGGACAACTATGTGTGGCAAGAAGAAAGCCATTGTTAAAAGAAAGCCATAAGAAGCCAGGTTAACAGTTTGTGAGAAGCCATGTGGGGGACACAGCAAACATGTAGAAGAAGATGCTCTGGTCAGATGAGGCCAGAATTGAACTTTGTGGCCTAAAAGCAAAATGCTATTTGTGGCAGAAAACTAACTGCACATCACCCTGAACACACCATGCCCAGCATCATGTTTTGTGGATGTTTGTCTTCAGCAGGGACAGGGAAGCTGGTCAGAGTTGATGCAAAAATTAATGGAGCAACATACAGGACATTCTTAACCACTTCAATACCCAGCCATAGACAATTGACGGCCTGGGATGGGATTTACCATCCTAAGTGGCCGTCAATTGACGGCCTGGGTATTGCAGGCGAATATATGGACGATGCCTGCAGCCAGAGGCATCATCCAGATATCCATCTCTTCAGCCTGGCGATTCTGCACAAAGTAAGAACGATCATAGCGGCGGTTCCGCCGCTTGATCGTTCTTACAGGCCGCGGGAGGGGACATCCCCCCCCTCCCGCCTCCATCCGGTGCTTCTCCGGGCTTACCTGTACCTTCGGGGGCCCGGAGAACGAATCGTCGGCGGCGGCAGGAAGCATAGAGATGACTGGTGACCAGATGGTCACCAGTCATCTCTATGACCGTCGGAGGACCCGGGCGCGATCTGATGACGTCACGCCCGGGTCCCCGTATGTAAACAAAGCCGCGATTGCGGCTGTAAGTCACCATTCATGAGATCGGTGAATTTTTTTTCACCGATCTCATGGTTTCCAGCCTGGAGGTGAGATGTGAGGTCTTATTGACCCCACATCTCTCCATAAAGAGGACCTGTCACACACATTTCCTATTACAAGGGATGTTTACATTCCTTGTAATAGGAATAAAAGTGGAAAAAAAAATGAAAAAAAGTGTAAAAATAAATAAAATATAAGTAAAAAAAAATAATAAAAGATAAAAAAAAAATGAAAACGCCCCTGTCCCCGATAGCTCGCGTGCAGAAGCGAACGCACACGCAAGTCCCGCCGACATATGTAAACGCCGTTTAAACCACACATGTGAGGTATCGCCGCGTGCGTTAGAGTGCCAGCAACTAATCTAGCACTAGATCTCCTCTGTAAAACTAAACTGTAACCTGTAAAAAATAAATAAAGCGTTGCCTATGGAGATTTTTAAGTACCGAAGTTTGGCGCCATTCCATGAGTGTGCGCATAATTAAAGCGTGACATGTTGGGTCTCTATTTACTCGGTGTAACATAATCTTTCACATAATACAAAAAAATTGGGCTTACTTTAGTGTTTTGTTATTTTTTTAATTCATAAAACAATTTTTTTTACAAAAAAAAGCGTTTGAAAAATAATTGCGTAAATACCGTGCAAGATAAAACTTTGGAATGACCGTCATTTTATTCCCTAGGGTGTCTGCTAAAAAAAACATATATAATGTTTGGGGGTACTGTGTAATTTTCTAGCAAAAGAATGATGATTATTACATGTAGGAGAGAAGTGTCAGAATAGGCCCGGTATGGAGGTGGTATAAAAGCCTAGTATTGAAGCGGTTAAAAGTAAACCGGCTAGATTTTGCAAAAGACTTGAGACTGGGGCGGAGGTTCACCTTCCAGCAGGACAACAACCGTAAACCTACAGACAGGGCTAAAATGGAACGGTTTGTATCAAAGCATATTCATGTGTTAGAATGACCCAAAGTCCAGACCTAAATTCAATTAAGAATCTGTGGAAACACTAGAAAATTTGGGGGGGGGGGGGGGGCTGAATATAAATGCACACCACACTTTTCAGATAACTGGAAGACGTGTGAAAGCCATTTTTCATTTTCCTTCCACTTCACAATTATGTGCCACTTTGTATTGATCTAGCACATAAAATACATTTACATTTTTGGTTGTAACATGACAAAATGTGGAAAATTGTAGTTGCATAGCAGGGTCCAAAACCCAAGAAGCACCTTTGGGCTTTCAAAGAGTATAAATTATGCATCTGACTACCTAACACATTTTGGAGGCCCTGGAGCACCAGGACAGCAGAAACACCTATAAAATGAAACCATTTTGGAAGACAACCACTCTAAGGTATTTTCTGAAAGGAATAGGGGGTCTTTCGAAAAAATAAGAAAATGGAAAATAGTTTTTGGAAAATTCAGGCATTTTACATACAGTTGCCAATTAATAATATAATTTCAACACACAACATAGGCATGCCTACAATTACACTCCAAAACACATTCTGCTACTCCTCTGTTGTATGGCAATACCATGTTTGAGACTTTTCCCACAGTCCAGCCACATAGAGGGGCCCAAAATCCAAGCAGCACCTTTAGGAGTTCTAAGGGTGTAAATTATGCATCTAATTTCCCAACTACCCATCACATTTTTGGAAGCTCTGGAGCACCAGGACAGTAGAAACATCAACAAAATGGGAGAAGATCCAAAGGGAGGAGCTGTAGTTGGAAACCTAGCAAGTAATTTGGTCTCGAGCAGAAAAAAAGCTCCCTCTGCACTCTTTGCAAGGGAGATTCCTATACATTTTTATATTGTCAGTATCTCACTCTGGACCTTCCACACACTATACACCCTGAAGCCAGCGATCATTGTTGGAGATGCCAACAAGATTGTGGATCTTTCATTCACTTATTCTGGCACGGCTTCACTATGTAACCTTATTGGAACCATGTGCACCATTTGTTTCAACACTTATTGTATTCCACAATCCCTTTCACTCCTAAATTGTTCTCATTTCTAGACTGCTCTAACTCTTTTGCTCCCTCCTGATTCCAATCAGAAGGGATCAACTTCCGTCCTTTCAAGGTAAGATAATCAGATTTATCTGGGGTAAGACGGGTTAACCCTTCTCGCAACAAACTTTGTTTAGCCTTAGATCCCGAGGAGGACTAGGGCTCCAAAATGTGATATGGTATTACCATGTGGCAAAGCTTGCACAGCTGTCCACTGTTTTGTTCTCGATTGGAAAAGCCTGCCTGAGTTCATATAGAGACAAGCTCTTCCCTCATACACGCTGGACTCTTTTGGTGTCCTCTGAAACGCCAACCCCCGAATATGTCCCTCACTTTATTCCAGTCTATTTTTTAGTGGGATAAGCTTAAAAATCTCATTCTCTAAACTCTGACACCCAGCCCTTAACTCATATTTTTCATAACCCAATGTTCAATCCAGGATTGAATATCGGGGCTTTAAAAAGGTGGCTAGATAAGGGAATGTACTGCATTGGCCATTTTTTTTTTTTTTCTTAGCTCAGTGGGCCGATTCCTTTACACAAACACTGAATTAACAAACTGGATCCACCAGATTTTGAGGAATTTTGATTACATCAAATCTCACACATTGTGCATACCTTATGGACAAGCAAACCTGAGCCCCAGAAATTTTCGGCATACAAGCAATGTTGTGGCGGAACAAAAAGGGGCATGTCTCTCAATCTACTTGTCACTGGCAATAACCTCTGCTAAACTCTCATGTATGATGGCATGGGAGAGTGACTTTCAAGAACACCAGGACTTGGAGGAATCGCATAGAGCCTTCTCCAGATTCTACAGGAATCTATAATAAATCCCTATTAAAAGTGACTCATGAGGCGCTTACAAGATGGTATCTGGTCCCAACAATACTAGCCAATATTTTTCATTCTTCCTCTCCTCTATGCTTTAGAGGTTGCCATATGTTGGGCTCGATGATGCACGTATGGTGGGACTGCCTGAAACGTATGTTTTTGGAAAAATATTTTTTATCTCATCCATAATGTCATGGGTTCTTTTATTCCCAAATCCCCATCAGTGGCTCTTCTGAACTCCCCTGTTCCGAAGGTCCCAAAATATAACCAGAGGCTAGTCATCTTTATTTTGTTGTCAAATTATCCATAGCTAAGGCCTGGAAACAACCCAGAGTTTCAATTCTAGCAATCAAGAGGAAAATCTATTGGATAATGTCACAAGAGAAGATGGTAAGCACCCTACTAGATTCAGTTAAAATGTTTGAGGCGGCATGGGAACCATGGGCGCAACACATGGGTATACTTATAATTCCGTGACTCAATCAGTATTGAGCGGGGGGGGGGCTGAGTCTGGGTGGTTGGCTAACCTAAATATACAGTATTTTATTTACTTTCCTTTCTTTGCAGATTTTGTTCTTTCATTTATACTTTATTTCTCTAAAACATAACTTGAAATATGATTCTGGCCTTAAGGCTTTGAGAAGCTCTTTTGTTGACAATTTCAATTGGGTGAATGGTTTATTGCATACTATGTTCAAGTTGGACTAGTTACAAGTTTACAAACGTAATAAGGTGCTCAGAGTCTCTTGGCTTAAACAATTCACTTTTTTCCATTTGCTTTTACTCCTCTTAGCCCTACGATTTTCTGATATAATATTTTTGAATTGATTTAAGTGAAGAGAACATTAACTCAAATTTTATGTAGATGAATAGTCTCCATGTCTCTTTAATACAACTTCTATGATAAAGAACTTTGATTAACACTATGGATAATTTCAATGCAACTCTTTAGATGTGGGAAATTTGAGGTTGGCAGTGTTTCCCATTAACCTAGAGACTTGTATCCAATTGGGGTGTCAGGGTGGAGGTAAATACCTTGTTAGAAGAAATCAGACAGTTGTCTCTTTAATGTTCCAACTATTGTTATATTATACCTCTACGTATGACTAGAAATTTCATTGTCATACCTATTTCGGAATTATATTTTTCAGATGAAAACAAATCTTTTGAACGTTAAACAGAATACAATACATTTTAGTTTTTAGATGTAACATGACAAAAAGTACAGTATATTCCATAGTTTGTAGACTCTACTTTTAACACAGACTAAATAATATACACTGATTTAGTTGTATTTATTATTATTTTTTTTACCAAAGAAATGTATCAGAATACATTTTTGCCTAAATTTATGAAGGATGATTTATTTGCAAAATTTTATAACGGAAAAAAAAAGATTTTTTTTTTATTTTTTTTCAGTATTCTTTTTTGCATTTTTATAACAAAAAAGGTAAGAAAAAAGAAAGCTCTACATGTCTCAAAAAAATAATGATACAAGTTTAATTTGGGTACAGCGTGAGCACTGAAAATTGACCTGGGCAGGAATGGGTGTCCAGTATTAAGGTGGTTAAGGCACTGTGACTGTTATGTAACTATAATTTTAAAATGTCATTGGACTGGAAATAACTTAACTTTTTTTTATTTACTGTTTCTGGTGTGTTGCTTCTTGAATTGAGCTTAAATATGGTGATGGGTCATGATTATTGTTGTGTTTGATTGCTGTGCCTAGTTGTAGAATGACCAAGGAATTGCTTTTTTTTTTGTCCAGACTAGTCCACCCATTGATGCAAAAATGTATCATTTCTAGAGCTTTTATATTTCAGGAATAAAGTTCAGGAGAGGTTTAGGCCTGATTCACACTTGTGTGGATTGCAGTTTGCATATTGCAGGTGCGTTTTACCTTTTTTCAAGACACATCTTTAAACCATTGAAGTCTATGGAACCAAAAAAAGAAAGAAACCCTGGCCCTTTCCATAAAATGCACATCTGTGAACTATGTCAATAGGAAACCATGTTAAATGGACTAGTGTGTTTCTGCAAAACTGCAAATGCACTAAAAAATACATGCATGTGAACCAGGTTTAAAGTTGAAGTAAAGCTTAAACAAAAAATTGTCAGCAGGTAGGGTCAAATTATGGTCGTCAACTACCATGGTTTGCTTCTAATGTATGAACAGAGATTTTTAATTTCCCCAAGTCAGTCCCACCCCCCCTTCAGTTAGAACACACCCAGGGAACATGATTAACCCCTTTCTCACCCCCTAGTGTTAACCCCTTCACTGCCGGTGGCATTTTTATAGTAATCAATGCATTTTTATAGCACTGATCAATAAAAAAATGGCAATGTTCCCAAAAATGTGTCAAAAGTGTCTGCCATAATGTCAAAGTACCAAAAAAAATTGCTGATCGCCGCCATTACTAGTAAAAAAAAAAAAAATAATAAAAATGCCATAAAACTATCCAGTTTTGTAAACGCTATAACTTTTGTGCAAACCAATCAATAGCCGCTTATTGCAATTTTTTTTTTTAACGAAAAATATGTAGACAAATACATATCGGCCTAAACTGAGGAAAAAATATCTCCCAACAATTATTTATATATTTATATATATTTTATAGCAAAAAGTAAAAAATATTATTTTTCAAAATTGTCGCTTTATTTTTGTTTATAGCGCACAAACTAAAAAACGCAGAGGTGATGAAATACCACCAAAAGAAAGCTCTATTTGTGGGGAAAAAAAAGGACGCCCATTTTGTTTGGGAACCACGTGCAATTGTCAGTTAAAGCGACGCAGTGCCGAATCGCAAAAAGTGGCCTGGTCTTTGATCAGCAATATGGTCCGGGGGTTAAGTGGTTATCCTGATGTTTATTAAAGCAGGGGTCTCCAAACTTTCTAAAGAAAGGTCCAGTTTACTATCCTTCAGACTTTAGGGAGGCCGAACTGTAGCCTTTTGGGAGTCAAACATGTGAAGGTGTCCAGTGGGAGTAAACAATACCAATACTTTGGTGTCAGTGGGAGGACTAGTGCCCCATAGTTGGTGTCAATGCAAGGAATTGCACCCTTTTGATAGTTTCAGTTGGAGGAATATTGTCCCACTGTTGGTGTCAGCAACATAAGTGATTCCCCATTGTTGGTGTCAGTGGATGGAATAGTGCCCCGAGGGCCGGATAAGGGCAAGCAAAGGGACACATCCGGCCACAGTTTGGAGACCCCTGGGATAAAGTAACATACCTTCCAAGACGACAGAAACAACTAGATATACCGTATTTATCGGGGTATACCGCGTATAACGCGCACCCCGAGCTTAGAAAGGTAAAAAAAAAAACGTACATTTTTACCCTGCGCCCATTGGCGGCCTTGTCCGGCGTCCCTCCGAGGCCTTGTGGGTGTCCGTCTGCAGCTTCCTTGCGCGGGGTCCATTTGTGGTGGTCAAAAATTGTACACATCCACTGTACCAGTGAAGCAATTTTACAATTGCACCATTAGGGGTTTTACCACTGTTGTAATGAAATTACATTTTTAGATGTGAAGGACGTCCTGCGTGACCATACACCATTTCTGAAATTATTTTGCATTTATTTTCTTAGATTTAGCATTTGAATGATTGTATGAATTCTAAGTCTTTATCCTTTATTCTGATAAATTATATTTTATGTTGTGACTGCTTTGCTAGTGCAGCTAATTGTGTTTGTGTGCCCAATTTATTTTGAATATGTAGAATGGCTTTAATCTACCAGTTGCTTGTTTTGTATTCATACATTTAGTTGAAGGGTGTCTGAAATTGTTCTTTTCGTTATTATTTTCTTTACTTTTTCAGTTTTATTACATGCCTTTTTGTGTGTCTTTAAGATTTAGGGTGGAGTTGGGACGAAATAGGAGCAAATCAGAAGTTTCATTAAATTTGCTTATGCCCTATTTCAGACTTTTTGAGTGGGCCATCTGTCTAAACATTCCCCCCTCATCTCCTGACCATTTCCTTGACTTATTCATGAACCATGGGAGGGCTGCTTTGTAGTCTCCATGTAGTTTGCTTCAGTATATCCCAACTGAATACATCTAATACATCTATGTGCTTGCATAACATATATTCCACAGTGCTAGAAATTCTCTGAACTAAGTTCAGAAGAATGGCCCTTACTCAAGGTCCCCCCCCCCCCCCCTGTCTTTATTCTTACAAAGATTTCTATGTGAAACTGACCTCACTTGCCACTGAACCCTCTACATTATTCTTGATCATTTTACATGCCACCTGCTGCTAGTGCTGTGATGATATATTTCTTAATGACCGATTCATTCTTGGCCATTGTTTTAAGGCAATAGTTTGCTTTCATGACTGCATTTTAATTGCCTTACTTTTATAAAATTCATAATTTGTCTTTTTTGTTTTGGTAATGCATATTTAAATAAATTCCACCAAACTAATACATCAATTTGTATGTATTAAAACAGGGCAGATCATTTTCACCCTACGGGGTTTGTTTTTCACCATGGTATTAGTGTTAAAGGCTATTTAAAATTATTTTGTAGTTTTTATTTATGTCATTTTTTTTTATTGAAATATTTGCATACATTAGCCAGCTGGAACTACTGTATCGGTAAAAAGCAGAAATACAAAGCTGTGCGTGTTTGTCTGTTGCTTAACCACTTAAGCCCCGGACCAATATGCTGCTAAATGCCCAAAGGCGTTTTTACAATTCGGCACTGCGTCGCTTTAACAGACAATTGCGCGGTCGTGTGACGTGGCTCCCAAACAAAATTGGCGTCCTTTTTTTCCCACAAATAGAGCTTTCTTTTGGTGGTATTTGATCACCTCTGCGGTTTTTATTTTTTGCGATTTAAACAAAAATAGAGCGACAATTTTTTTGAAAAAAGTGCAATATTATTTACTTTTTGCTATAATAAATATCCCCCAAAATCCCCCAAAAACATATATATATATTTTTCCCCTCAGTTTAGGCCGATACGTATTCTTCTACCTATTTGTGGTTAGAAAAAAACCTGCAATAAGCATTTATCGATTGGTTTGCGCAAGATTTATAGCATTTACAAAATAGGGGATAGTTTTATTGCATTTGTATTATTTATTTATTTTTATTACTAATGGCGCCGATCAGCGATTTTTTTTCGTGACTGCGACATTATGGCGGACACTTCGGACAATTTTGACACATTTTTGGGACCATTGTAATTTTCACACCAAAAAATGCATTTAAATTGCATTGTTTATTGTGAAAATGACAGTTGCAGTTTGAGTTAACAACAAGGGGGCGCTATAGGGGTTATGTGTTCCCTGTGTGTGTTTACAACTGTAGGGGGGTGTGGCTGTAGGTCTGACGTCATCGATCGAGTCCCCCTATAAAAGGGATCACTCGATCGATGCAGCCGTCACAGTGAAACACGGGGAAGCTGTGTTTACATACGGCTCTCCCCGTTCTTCAGCTCCGGGGAGCGATCACAAGAGGGCTAATAGCCATGCCTTTGTCCCGGAACGCTCCCCACGGGTTTCCGAGCGCCACATGTAGCGGGGGGTCCCGATCGGACCCCCTACCCGCGCAAAATGCAGGGACATATATATATACGTCCATCTGCCTGTATGTGCTGTTCTGTGGACGTATAAACGGTTAATGAGGTATGCAAAAAGCAGTAACCCCCTAAAAGCCAAATGGATTGTTTGCTTTCCTTTTGAATTGTCAGGTTTCAATTACTGTATTTATCTGGGTATACCGCGCGCCGGCATATAGCGCGCACACCAAGTTTAGCCAGGTAGTTTATGGGGGGGGGGGGACATACCTTTTGTATGCTCGTCCGGCGTCCATCTGTGGTCTTGCGCGGGGGTCCGTCCAGCCTTGTGGGTGTCCAGGTGTCCATCTGCACCTTGCCCGGGGTCGCAGCGGTGTTTGGATTTTGCGCCTCGCTGTGCAGAGCCGGATTTCCTGTTTGTTCGGCTCCTCTCTTCCTGTTTGTTCGACTTCTCTCGGCCAAACTTGGCTTCCATCGCGTGGCTGCGGTCAGAGCCGAGCGTAGCCGAGTGGAGCCTAAAGTGACCGAGCGGAGCAGTGTCGATTAGCCGAGTGCGCTGTACACTCTGCTTGGCTTGGCTCTAGGCACCGGCGGTCAGAGACGGTGGGGATCGGCATATAATGCACACCCACGATTTTCCCCTGATTTTGGGGGGGAAAAATTGCACGTTCTACGCCGATAAATACGGTAACTCACTCAATGTGGACCTAGCATAAGATATATTTGTGTTCATGCCTGCTAAGCAGTGTATAGAAGTAGCATTTGAACATACTACCTCTTAGGCCTCGTACACACCATCGGACTTATCCGATGAAAACGGTCCGCGGACCATTTCCATCGGATATGTCCGATCGGGAGTTTGATCCGATGGCGTGTACACACCATCGGATCAAATTCCCCGCCGCCGGACGGCGCGGTGCCGCGGCGGTGACGTTGACGCTGCCACGTCACCGCTACGTCACCGCACCAGGAAGTAAAACACTTCCGCGCATGCGCCGAATACATTCGGCGGCGGTGGGGGACGACATGTCTGCTGGTAAGTGTACTAACCAGCAGACATGTCGGGCGGACAGATTCCCACCGGATAGATTTCAAAGCATGCTTTGAAATCTGTCGGGTGGAGAAATCTGTCCGCTAGCCCATACACACGAGCGGAGATGTCTGCTGAAACGGTCCATCGGACCGTTTTCAGCGGACATTTCCCCTCGTGTGTACGAGGCCTTAAAGAGATCACAATGCTTCTAATGCGGCCTTATACTTTTCTCCCCATAAAACCTCCACAATCTTTGTTCAGGCATCATCCAAGGTCAAGATATACTTTCTGGATTGAAATTGTTCCCATAGGAGGCAAAATTTGGTACATTTAGAAGCCTGCTGTCAGTGGGCAACATGGAGTCAGTGGCTGACCTTTCTTCCCCAAACACTCCTGAGGCAGCAACCGGTGCCCCTGCACCTGCGGTTCCCTTGCTCTGACTCGGATTCGGGCCTGGCTGCGGCAGAGCACCCTGATTCTGAACTGTTAGAGGATGCGGACCAGAACCTTCCAGGTGAGGAGGATCCCTCGTCCGGGTCAGCGCAAGACAGGGCACTTGTGAGTGCACTTATCAATGCTGTGAGGGAGACTCAAAGTGGAGGATACAGCTGAGACGTACACGCAGGGTTCTGTCTCATTTTGGTCGCACAAAGCAAATCGCTCTGTTAAAATTTTTCCTTATGTGTCTTTCTTTGATAAGTTAATACATAAGGAAAGAAAAAGGATCACCGCTCCAGATAAGTGCAATAAACAATTGGTGTCCTCCTCAAAGACCGTGGGTGCTGGCAATGCACAAGGCAAGAATCAATGAAAGAAAATCATGGACAGCCGCACTCCAAATATAGTTGTCTTCATTGTTGCAAAAGGATGAAAAGCACTACAAAACACAGCACAGCAAGCAGTGGGATAAAACGCTGATGTGTTTCGCACAAGTGTTCAGTGCTTAGTCATAGCTAAAACATAATAAAATACTTTCCAAATATATACCTATTCAGGATATGATCACATGATGTTCACCTGCCACTTATGTCTAAACAGGTGACAGTTGTGTCCAACATGGGCGGAACTGGACTGAATAAATTGGAGAAAAAAAAAAAAAACACAAAACATTGGAATAAATTAATAAAACAACATTATCGTTGTTGTTATAAAATAAAATAAAATAAATCTAGATATGATTAGACAGAAGTAAAACCAATGTATATATGTATACAAATATGAAATTAACATGTATAATTGTAAAAACAAGATCTAATATGATGAGTCAAATATACCCAACCACATGAATCTCATTGTGAAATTAATGTGCACCAGGCACAAGAGACACATCATATATAATAAAAATAAATGTGTATGTGAATGAGTGCTAATGATTGGATAAGAAACTTAGTCATAAGAACGAAGTGGAAATAATGAAACAAGTGATCTGACCTCAGACCTATAGGCAGTAGTGGCGTAAATATGTGCCAATGAATGCAATCAGAGGATTAGCTACAGGAGCTCACTACGGCGCATGTCTCCCTAGGAGTAGGGTGTGTACGCTATAGCTCCAGGCAGGCAGGCAGGCAGGCAGGTCTTCCCTCCCGTCCCAGCCCAGCCCAGCTCCAGCCTCATTGCAGCTTCATCCAGGATCAGCATCCCTCCTCTCCCCTTTGCACTGGGCTTGCAGTGTGCTTCAAGGTAAGACTGGTCTGGTCTACCCCCTTGGGACTGGATGCAACCATCCTTTTCAGGATAAGCCAGTTCTTTAAGTCCCGGGGATCAGACGACCGGTACCCCCCCACCCCCCGACATCCCAAACACCATTCCGCCGCCCCCCCTCCGTCATCTCCCTCTCAACACCTCACCACTGCTACCTTCAGGGTCCCGGGGAAACCACCGCAACAGGATCGCGGCTGAGGCATCTAGGAAAGTCTGCGGCTTGGACCGCTGCCGCACACCCCCCACGCCAAAGTTAATAGCCACCCTATTACTTAAAAAAAAACACTACACTGCTTCAGGCCCCCCCGTACCTTAGCCCCCGTTTCGGGCCTAGTCCCGGGTGGCGGCCATCTTGGTACTCCCACTGTGCAGTAATAACACCACCTACACTCTCCCTCACCCTCCCTTGCACAGGCCGTTTCAAAGTGAAACTTGGTCTCTGCAGGTAATCCAGATGTACACATCCCCACGCCCCCCTGACTCATAAAAGCAATTGATCCAGGGTTGTTATCGATCGCCAGCAGGGATCAGGAAGGAATTTTCTCCCCAGTCACGGCAGATTGGCATAGCACGCCTGGGGTTTTTCGCCTTCCTCCAATTTCAGGTAGGGAAGACTTAAAAAGTGACAGTTTCACTTGATTATTCTTCCCTCCCAGCACCGCCAACTCCCCCCCCCCCCAATAATCACCAACACTTCCCTGTTTTTTTCTGCAACCACAGGTTATCTGAAATACT
Source organism: Rana kukunoris (assembly GCA_029574335.1). Lineage (NCBI taxonomy): Eukaryota > Metazoa > Chordata > Amphibia > Anura > Ranidae > Rana > Rana kukunoris. The sequence continues at coordinate 214,050,906 of CM056050.1, read as the reverse complement.
CTACAGAAACCATCTGGGAATTAAAGCCATTCACCTCAACACTTCCAACCATCACCGAAAAAGCTCTAAAGAGCGAGCAACTGTTAAGAATCAATCAGTGATTATCAGTAAAAAAACACATCCAGGTACACCAGCCCATACGCATATCCTGTGCTTTGGTCAACACAAGATTGGCAGTAAAACACTGGCAAGAAATCCATGGTTTCATCCTTCAACATGATCTAGATTGCCTCTTTATCACAGAAAGCTGGCTTACAGCCGATTGCAACACCATTCTGAAAGAATTAGTGCCAGCAAATGATCGCATTCAAATGCAGAACAGAGTGGGGCAAAGAGGGGGAGGTCTGGCGGTGATCCACAAGATTCACCTCTTGATCACCAAACCAATCCTTCAAAACTTGCTTCCATTTATGGAAACCTTCACTCTTCAACTGCAAACAAACCCCCAAGACATGGTCCATATTCTACTTTGCTATAGACCACCAGGCCAAAAAACACACCTTCTCACGTCATTAACAGAATTCATCTCCTCTTACACCCTAAGCATCAAACACCTCTTGGTGCTTGGGGACTTCAACCTCTGGGCCAACTCCTCATTGGACCCCGTCGCTGACGCCTGCATCCACCATCTGGAAGGACTAGGTCTGCAGCAATTAATACAAGGTCCCACTCATGCCTCAGGCCATACCCTCGATCTCATTTTCAAACAGGATTTGGAAATTGAAGTTGGGGAAAATGAGCCACTACCATGGACCGATCACCATGCCATTAAATTTATAATTGCCAACCACCTCAGGCCAAATAAAACAAGAAAACCTGTGACAAGCCACTGGACTAGATCTCAGAAGAAGCTCCACTCGGAACTCTTCAAAACGACCCTAGGAAATAAAATAAACACAATACAACAAAAACAAACAGCCGTACAAACACTTGACGCCATCAACAAGGCGCTACTTCAGTCCGCCAACTGGGTGGCCGCAAAACTTGCATCCGGAAAAACAACGCCGGCTGGTTTAACGACCAGCTGACGTTGCTAAAGCAAGAGCGTAGAAGAGCAGGAGCTGCGTGGAAAAGGAGCTCTTCAGATAGAAACCACACCATTTATAAGACAATAACAAAGAAATACCATAAATAAATCTTTATGGCAAAAAACAAATCATTTCGCCAAAATCATCACCAAGGCCCTAAACCGCCCCGGCAAACTCTTCAAGCTGCTTTCACAGTCGATAAATCCAGCTTGCTTAGAGCCCCCCAATTCTGATTCACAAGAATTTTGCAACAAACTATCGGATTATTTCATTAATAAAATTGAAACAATCCGTGTAAGCATTAAGCAAAATGGAATCTGCACGAATCTCGCCCCTAATCCCAACCCAAATTCCATTATATACCCGCCTCAAGCACCGAAATTCACCTTAAAAGCCATCTCCATCGCTGCCACTAAAAATATAATTGTGCAACAGCACAGCACCCAATGACATCATTCCCACTAAACTTCTGAAAGAAAGTGCCGATATATTGGCACCAGCTATCACAATGCTTATAAATCAATCGTTCAAGGAGGGCATGGTGCCTTCCTTGTTGAAACAAGGTACACTAAAACCTATCTTAAAAAAAAAAAAAAAAAAACACCCCTGACCCTAAAGATCCAAACAATAGGAGGCCCATAACAGGTAAATGTTTTCTCCAAAATAATGGAGAAAGTAGTTGTACAACAGTTACAACTGCATTTAGAAACCCAAAAATTACTCGATACCTTTCAGTCAGGCTTCCGGCCAGGTCACGGAACTGAAACAGCTCTGGTAAAAATATGGGATGACGCTCTAGAGGCCGTAGATGAAGGAAAATCCTCTCTCCTGATCCTGTTGGACCGAAGTGCTGCCTTTGACACGGTAGACCACGGACTACTACTCGCTAGGCTAGCTGAAGTGGCCAAAGTCGCGGAAGTGGATCTACCCTGGTTCTCCTCCTTCTTGGAAAACCAATCACAAACAGTGAAATTGGGATCTTTCACGTCAGGAAAGCGTACGGTATCATGCAGAGTCCCTCAGGGATCTCCCTTGTCACCGGTACTGTTCAATATCTATCTCCATCCCCTCTTTGAAATCATTAGCAACTAGAAGCTACTTTACCATTCCTATGCAGACAACACACAACTGTATCTCCGCGTCAATAACGAAAAGGATCATTCTCTTGGATTAGAGAGATCCCTCACTCTAATAGATAACTGGATGACATCCAGTTATCGTAAACTCAATGGTTCAAAAACAGAGCTCCTCCTGTTTCACACAAACCAAAAAAGTCACCCCACCTCAACTTGGACCCCACTGCCCATTCTGGGGAAAACTATCACCCCTAGCACCAAAGTCAAAAGTCTGACTCCTACATGACAATGGATGCACAAATAGGGTCTGTAGTCAGCAGATCTCACCATCTGCTACACCTACTACGCCGACTCGCCCCCTTTATCACTAAAAGGGACATTGCAGTCGTGGTGGGAACAATCATCAATTCCACTATGCAAATGCCCTCTATTTAGGACTTCCCAAATACCAAATCACTTGTCTGCAAGTCGTTCAATATATGGCTGCTCGATTAGTGACTGGCAAAAAAACATGTGAGTCAATCACCCTTTCGCTTAGATCTCTTCATTGGCAACCAGTGAAAGTGAAAACCCATAACCCAAATCGCACTCTGCCATCTACAAATCAAAACCTACTGCAAATACCCAAGGCAAGATACAAATCCAAAGGAGATCAGAGATTTGCTGTCCAAGGACCTCGACTGTAGAATGCACTACCTACCACCATCCGACTGGAGTCGGGCCACTTGGCCTTCAGAAGAATGATTAAAACTCATCTCTTTTGAGGTAATGGAAACCGCGCCCAGAGGTGATTCAGTTCGCAAGTGTTGCGCTTTATACATTTTTCACTCACTCAATGCTGGAATAAGTACTTGGTAATAAACATGAATAATGTCATAAGCATATGTAATAAAACGGGGTAAAAATAAGCTTGTTGTTGATATTGCAGTTTGTTCAAAAAGGATGTGAAACATGGGGGAATAGAAAGTGATGTGTACACAATGAGGTGAAGGTGCGGTTTGTGAAGAAAAGATATGTGGCAAACAAAGGAAAAAGGAAAAAAAGATAAAAGTAAGTAACAAAATTCCAGTATATAGATCAGTGTTCTAAAAATATTGAGTTAATCGATAATAAATCTGATGCCATGAAATAATGTTTAAAAAAAACAATGAGAAAGAAAATTGAAATGTTGACCCCCTGGTCGTTCGGTTAAACAAAGTAACCACTCTCCCGGTAGAAAGGACCCCTGCGTTTAAGGACCCTACTGATAGGAGGTCCGAAGCGGTGAGCCGTTCCATGTTCATCATGCTGAGGTCCACGTTGTGAACTATATTTGCTGTGACTTTGGTGTCTCAGGCAATCACTGAATGGGCAAAGAGTTTGCAACAGACAGTAGAGGAACATCTGCTTCCTCTAGAGTGCGTAAGGCTGGCTGACAGATTGGTACAGGGCCTTGTGTACGTGTGTGATGCCACTCTGGATGCGGCCCCCTTAATTTCAGAGCCCCTTTATCTGCGGTGGAATTGTGCCGCCTGATCAGGCTGAAATGCTGGTCCGCTGACCAAGCATCCAAAAAAGATTTGCCTTTCAAAGGTGGGAGGCTCTTTGGTACCTCGCTGGACAACATTATTAAGGATGTCACTGGAGGTAAGAGCACACTTCTCCCTCAGTCCTCTGAGGGGAACCAGCCATGCCGTAAGCCGGAACCTTCCTTTTCCATGCAGAAACAGTAGTCCGTCCAATCTTGGATCTTAAAAGGGAGGTTCCCCTAAAAAGAAACTTTTAACATTGCCTGTGTCTTCTTAACCACTTGAGGCCCGCGCTACCGTCGGATGATGGCAACAGCGCGGGCCTGAATATCCAACATGCCGTCATTTGACGGCATGTCATTCTGGCTTTCCCGGCGCGCGCTGTACAGCGCGCTGCGGGGAAGCCCTGTGTTGTCCGTGTCCCTTGGACACGGCCAATCACAGATCGCGGCAAACGGCCAATCAGAGCGGCCGTTTGTGATGCGATCTGTGGGCCAATGAGAGATGATCTCTCATAGATCATCTCTCATTGCCGGTTCACACAGAGACAATGTCCTGTCTCTGGAAGGGAGGAGCCCGATCTGTGTTCCTTCCTACATAGGGACACAGATCGGTCACCCCCCCAGTCACCCCCCCTCCCCCTACAGTTAGAACACACCTAGCATACACATTTAACCCCTTCCTCACCCCCTAGTGTTAACCCCTTCAATGCCAGTCACATTTATACTGTAATTAGTGCATATTTATAACACTGATCGCAGAATAAATGTGAATGGCGCCAAAAATGTGTCAAAAGTGTCCGATGTGTCCGCTATAACGTCGCAGTACCAATAAAAATCGCAGATCGCCGCCATTTCTAGTAAAAAAAAAAAATAATAAAAAATAATAATTCTCTCCCCTATTTTGTAAGCGCTATAACTTTTGCGCAAACCAGTCGCTTATTGCGATTTTTTTTTTTTTTTTTACCAAAAATATGTAGAAGAATACGTATCGCCCTAAACTGAGAAAAAAAGTGTTTTTTTTTTTAATTGGGATATTTATTATAGCAACAAGTAAAAAATATTGTATTTTTCTTCAAAATTGTCGCTCTTTTTTGTTTATAGCGCAAAAAATAAAAATCGCACAGGCGATCAAATACCACCAAAAGAAAGCTCTACTTGTGGGGAAAAAAGGACATAAATTTTGTTTGGGAGCCACGTTGCACGACCGCGCAATTGTCAGTTAAAGCGACGCAGTGCCGGAAGCTGAAATTTTACCTGGGCAGGAGGGGGGTGTAAGTGCCCAGTAAGCAAGTGGTTAATAACATTTAGAATCGGCTGGTAGTTTAAAAAAAAAACACCCGTACATACCATTTTCGGCATGTACTCTAACCGCCGCTTCCGGGTCTGGCAGCCGGGGATGGGAGGGCCTGCTTCATTGACAGGCATCCGATCGACGCATACAGCGCGTCACGAGATGCCGAAAGAAGCCGAACGTTGGTGCGCATGCGCCGTATAGAGCCGCACCAACGTTCGGCTTCTTTCGGCATCTCGTGACGCGCTGTATGCGTCGATGGGATGCCTGTCACCGGCTGCCAGACCCGGAAGCGGCGGTGAGAGTACATGCCGAAAATGGTATGTACGGGTGTTTTTTTTTTTAAACTACCAGCCGATTCAAAATGTTATTAAGAAGACACAGGCAATGTTAAAAGTTTCTTTTTAGGGGAACCACCCCTTTAAGGCCCTCAATGCCTTTGTAAGGGTTTAAAAGTTCCAGAGAGAATCAATTAGTTTGGTTGTTGCGCTCCATCTGGCGTCCTTGGACATCAAGGACGCATACTTGCATGTCCCTATCTGCACCAGGCATCAGAGGTTTCTGCGCTTTGTGATCTGTGAAGAATATTATCAATTTGTGGCTCTTCACTTTGGCCTAGCGTCAGCACCAAGAGTTTTCACCAAGGTGCTCGCCCTGATTCTGTCTCTGCTGAGACAGCGAGGCATTGCTATTGTGGGATACCTAGATGATCTTCTTCTGAGAGCTGATTATGGCTCAGAATTGGAGCAGGACGTGTCTATAGCCAGTCAGACTGTCTGGGAATTTGGTTGTGTGCTGAATAATCAGTGCTGAACCTTCAGTAGTCAGTCTTGGTACCGACTCAAAGTCTGGAGTACCTAAGATTAATTCCGGACTCCTCGTGGCAAAAGGGTTTCTTCCTTTTGGAGAAGTTGCGGAAACTCCAGTCGGCGGTGAAAATGTAAGCATCCCGCAAATGATCGTCTCATAGTTTTTTTCATGCAAATTCTGGGCCTTATGGTAGCCTCTGTCGGCCGTTTACATTCTAGGCGTAGAAAACTGGCCAGCGGAATACCTATGTCGCCAGATGCTGTATAAAGGGGAATGGTCGTTACATCCGGAGGTGTTTCAACTCCTTTTCCGGACGTGGATCTCCTGGCTTTTCGACTCAATCGCAAGGTGTCAAGGTTCATAGCCAGATCCAGAGATCCCTGGGCAGACGGGTTGATGGCTAATTTATGCCTTTTTTCCCACTGAAGTTGATTCCTCGTCTGCTCCGCAGAGTAGAGGCCGAGGGGATCCAGGAAATTATAATCGCTCCGTATTGGCCCCGGTGCTCTCGGCTCTTCAGGAGCCTCCTTTTGAGAACATCAGAGAAATTCCTCTCCACACTATCTCAAAAGGTGGCCTTTCTAGTGGCCATTACATCTTTCAGACGAGTTTCTGAGTTGGCGGCCTTGTCTTGCAGGTCACCTTACTTGGTACGCCAAAAGGATAAGGCTACACCCACGGCCTTCTTTTCTTCCGACGGTGGTTTTGGCTTTTCACCTAAATGAGGACATTGTACTTCCTTCTTTGTGTCTTTGGCCGTCGCATCCCAAAGAGGCTGAGTTGCATAACTTAGACGTGGTACGTGCCTTGCGGGTGTACCTGTCTGCTACAGCTCCGTTCCGGAGGTCTGACTTACTGTTTGTGTCAGTGTCTGGTCCACAAAAGGGCCTGTCGGTCTCGTCAGCCACCATTTCTCGGTGGATCAGGCAGCCCGTCATCCGGGTCTAAGCCCTTAAGGGGCGGGCACCTCCCTTTCCTGTTACAGCGCATTCGACCAGAGCTATTGGTGCGTCCTGGGCTTTCTGACATCAAGCGTCTGTCTCACAGGTGTGTAAGGTGGCGACTTGCCAAATTTTAGAAGGTTGATGTGAGTATATCTTCCTTTGGCCGCAAGTTTTTGCAGGCTGCGGTTTAAAGTTGCAACTCCTCCGTTGAGGAGCTCTGTTTGTTTGGGGTGAAGTTAGTTTTTTGATTTGCTGTTCCCACCCCTCGTTTTGTTACACTGCTTGGGGATGTCCCACAAGTCAAGGTTTTAGGAGTGGTGTCTTTCCATGGACGACAGAGAAAAGGATTTTACAGTGAGTACAACAAATCTAATTTGTGTGCACTACAAAAAAAAACATGTGCAGTGTGCATAGGAATGTGTTTATATATATATATATTTTTTTTAATTATAGTCCAGCCCCCTCAACAGTCTGAGGGGACCGGGAACTGACCCCCTGTTTAAAAAGTTTGAGGACCCCTGTCTTGGCATAATGGATAACATTGATCACCCTTCTGGTGGCGTCTGAAGTTTGTCTGCCTTTGGTGAAGCCGGATTGATCCCAGTATATCAAGTTACATAATATATCCACAAGTGTAAATGCTATACATTTTGCATATAATTTTAGATCATTATTCGCCAATTAAATGGGTCTAAAATGTTGCAGGGTGTCAGGGTTTTTCCTTTGTTTTCGGCAATGTAATAACGATATTTTTTAACATTTCTTGGTGAAAAGAGGGAGAGGCCACAGCAAAATTGAACACTGTGGTTAGGTAGGGTGCCAATATTGTTTTAAAGTTTTTCAAGTATTCTCTGCTATAGCCATCAGGCCCTGGTGATTTGTTATTAGGGAGGGAGTCTATGGCTTATTTCGGGCAAGGTACAAAGAATTTAATGCTTCCAACTGGGTGTGGGACAAAGTAAGTAGGTGTATTTTATCTAAACGTAATGTGACATCTGCGGGGTCCTCACACAAGTTGTAAAGAGAGCTGTAATAACAGCTGAAGGCATCAGCGATCTTCTGTGGATTGAGCACCTTTTGCTTGGTAAGAGGGTGATGTAAAAAAAAAAGTATGTTTTTTTCCTTTGTTTCTGTAGCCGTGTGGGCATCTGGCCAGCCATTTGTTTGCCTTATTACCACTAGCATAGTAAGTCATTTTCAGACGTCTAGAATTTATTTCACAATTCTTCATTAGGAGAGTACAGAGTTTGGTGCTTAGGACCGGGTCTGGATTGGATTTGTTCATGTTGTCTCATTTCGGATAATAAATGGTCTATTTGCTGCTGCCTTTTTGTCTTAGCCCTAGCTCCTGATTGAATAAATAGTCCCCGCATAAAAGACTTATGAGGTGTTCCACACAACAAATGGGTCAATTACAGATCCTTTATTAAACTAAAATAATTTCAGAAGATTATTTTCCAATGTGGCCTTGGATTTATAAGTATGCAAAGGAGAGCAATTACTTATCCATAGAAATTGTGTGCGATCTTGAGAGTTATGGAGGCATGGTCCAACCAAGATATGTTGTTTATAGTGGCGTCCTGAATCTTTTGCAAAAGCCATTTGTCAGATGAGAACAAGTTGATCCGTGAATATGTTGTATGGGCCGCAAAAAAGGTAATATCTATCTTGGTTGTGTAGAGACCCCCACCCCCAATATATCATAGAGGTCATATTGGCGGAGGAGTGATTGTAATGTCGGGTTTAATTGTTTTGTGTGGAGTCCAGGGTAGCATTAAAATCCCCATACACTAGTATGCCTTTGTCTTTGTTTGATCTTTCTACTTTGTGTAGTAAGTCTAATGCTTGTTGGGTGCATACAGATTTACTAGTGTGTATCTTGTCTAGTTTAAGTCAAAGATCAGTATTAAAAATCTGCCTTCTGTGTCAATGATTTGTTCAACCAACTGAAAGTCGACAGTGTCCCAAATCGCGAACAAAACTCCCCTCGTTTTGCCAGAATAAAGGCAGAGAAAATATTGGGGTAGGAAGTGTGCCTAATTGGTGGAAATGAGTCTCCTGTATGCACTGTATGTGAGAGTGATATTTAAGAGCCCTGGCCCAAATGAATGACCATTTAGCTGTCTGATTTAGCCTTTTGGCTTTATCTAGAGTAAATTAATTGATACATTGAAATGACATATATTCTGAAATCAAATGTCAGGTTGTTGCCACATATTTAGTCTGGTCTATCTGGGTGGTAGCCTACTGTAGAGTATCTTCCAGAAGTAATGTGGATCATTGTGGGGACGTAGGCTTGGCATCCAGATCTGGAATGTAGTAGTCGGCTCACGAACAGAAAACCCTGCAGACTAGGAGGATGAAGTTGAACTAACCACTGCAGCAGATTGAACGCTCAGGTGATGAGGTTGAAGGCGCTTGTTGCCAAATGATGTAGGGTTTGTCCAGAATGCCCCATGACCTCAGGAGTTGCAACCCTCTTTCTAGAGTATGAATTATATGCGTGTCTCCATTTCTGAAGACAAGAAGTTTGGTTATCTTATGGTCTTTCAAGGATTTGGTGGTCGTGTTCAGCTTCTTCTGATGTTGCATGGTAAATTGTGATAGATCTGCAAAAAATTGCAGATGCTTATACGGAGATGGGAATGTGCCCAAGTTTCGGGGGTGGTTAAATGCTGCTCTTTCACATGATACAAATGAATGTGCATGAGCACATCTCTGGGTACATGTTTAGGTATAAAGGATGGTTTGGGGATGTGATGTATCCTATCAATTATAAGGTCAGAATCCGTGAGTTCAGGCATCATTGTTTTAAATAGATCACTAGCATATAGGCAGAGCTTCTGTTGCTGCACAGATTCTGGGATCCCCCCTGATCTTTAAGTTTCTTTTGGAGTAATCCTCCAGGTCTCCTAGCTTTAATACAGGAATGCTCATCTGCGTTATCATCATGAGCATCCACTAGATCAGGGGTCTGCAAGCTATGGTCCTCCAGTTGTTCAGGAACTACAATTCCCATTATGCCTGGTCATGTCTGTGAATGTCAAAGTTTTACAATGCCTCATGGGACGTGTAGTTCTGCAACAGCTGGAGTGCCATAGTTTGGAGATGCCTGCACTAGATCATTGATGGCATGGACAAACTCATCTATTTTGTCCTCAATATGATCAACCCTGGTACCAATAGCATGCATTTCTCCAGTAAAATGTTTGGTGAGCTGCATAATATCTGCATGAAGAGTTCCTCTAAGTGAGACTAGCATATCTTTTAATGCAGTTTCTGAGACTGGCTGGGAATGATATGATGGAATCTGTTAGTTTTCTTGAAATATTGAGAAAGTCAGGGATATGACAGGACTCTCCCACCGTGTCCCTCTGGTCATCCTGCTTGATTCTTGATTTAGCAGGGCTTCTCTGGAGTGGTGTAGATGCTGCAGAAGAAAGGGAGGTGAGCGGAGAACCTCAATGCCCAGACCTGGCAGAAAGGGCCACCTTTGGTGTCTGTCAGCTGCCTTGTGGAGAGGCCTAGTCTCCCTGGCCACCTAATGAAAGAAGGCTGTGAGCTTCTTGGGCCAGGAGATGTCCTGCGGGGCATGTCACCAGTGAGGTTGGAAAGCAATCTGCCTTATTAGGAAAGATAGAGTCCTGAGCTGGTTGCTGGGAGTTGTTATCCTCCGCTGCGAGATGGATCTCAGAAGCTAGATGACCATCTTCCTTCATTAAACACTAACCATGCCCCAGTTCCTCACTTTTAGCCTGGGTTCACACGAGTGCATGCAGAACACTGCACATAATTTGCACAGGAATCACACTGCATTGTTGTGCAGATCCCTGTTATTGAAAGAACTGCTCAGCTGGACTGTGTTTAGTTCCAGGAGTGTGGGGCTGGGAAGTTCCAGTCTCACTGCTGTAACACAGCACTATTTACTGTATGTAGCTGAGGCTACATACAGCTTTTACAGTACACACAGCAGGCACATATTGTAAAGAAGGTGATGGTTCATTTGGATCAGCTTGATTCAAACAAGTTATTTAAACTGTTCTAAAAGCTATACATTTGCATTAAGGACGTCCTTATACCGATAAAGTACAGTTTTTTTTTATTATTGTATACTGTTGCTGTAAACTGAGAAATATCAGCATTGTATGTTTGTGTATTACTAAAATTATAAACTGCCTTTAGGATTTCATAATTTAGGCTCCATGCACATGGCGTTTTTTTTTTTGTTTTGTTTTGTTTTAAGCTCCTAGAAGCTGCTGTTAGCATTTTTTGTTTCCGCTCCTAGAAGCAAAATAGTGTAATCCTTTTGTGTCCATGCACACTACTTTAGGCTATTAGCGTTTTTTGAGCTTCAGCGTCTAGGAGCAGAAAAAAATGATATAATTTTTCAGAGCGCAATTTCAGTAGGAAAAAATGCTACTAAAATGTTCGGAACATTACGTTTGGTTTGTACACGTCTTGGATACACACTTGGTGATCCGGGTGCTACACCTTCCCTGTGCTCCGATGCTCGGGGGGGCAGTGGAACATGAGTGAACGTGTGCAGGAGGGTGGGTGCTGGCTGAGGTGGGGGTGGTCTGTTCTAATGTTATCCCTCCTCTCTGACTATGGCTAGTTTTACCGTACTGTCCTGGAATGTGAGGGGTCTCAATTCTGCTATAAAGAGGTCACTAGTGTTTAACTATCTGAGAAAGCACAATCCCCAGGTCTGTATTCTTCAAGAGACTCACTTAGTGGGTGCGCGGGTCCTGGGCCTGAAGAGGGCCTGGGTGGGAACCCATTACCACGCTTCCTACTCCTCGTATGCATGGGGGGTTGGGATCCTAGTACATAGATCACTCCCCTTTCAGTTACTGGCAGTGAGGACAGACCCAGGTGGGCGGTATGTCATGTTACATGTAGTGATTTCAGGAGCCCCCTATGTTATTGTGGGAGTATACTTGCCTCCCCCGGCTGATGTTACCTGCTTGCACACCTTGATGCAGGAGGCCACACAGTATGGGGTTGACAGGGTCCTGCTTGTGGGGGACTTCAATCTGGTGATGTCTGAGGGGAGGGATAGGCTCAATCAGAGGCCCTCTACCCCGTCTGGCTTACCTCACTGGGCGGAGGCGTTTAGCCTAACGAATCTCTGGCGTCATTTCCATCCCTCTGACACCCAATACACATGTCTCTCGACCACCTACCGAACGCTATCTCGGATAGACTTGGCATTTGCTTCATCTGCCCTTCTGCAGGCGGTGGTGTCTACTGAGATTTTGTCTCGTGGCATCTCGGATCATGCCACGCTTAAGGTGGTGGTTCAGGCGAGCTCGGTGGCTGGTCAGGGACTGTGGCGTTTGTCCAGGTATTGGATAATGGATTCAGAGATCCATTAACATCTTCCTGAGGCTATTTATAATTTCTGGCTTACTAATGAGGGATCCTCCGGGCCACTGATGATATGGGACTCTTTTAAAACCTGGTTGCGGGGGGAATATATTTCCAGGATATTGGCACGGAAGAGGGAGCTGGGTAGGACCCTGAGTCAGTTGGAGGAGCGGGCTGCTGAGAGGGAGCGGGACTATGTCCAGACTCGCACTCAGGCCGTTTATGGCGCATGACAACAAACTCTGCGGGACTTGTCCCTGCTCAGGATTGATGTCACTAAAAAGTTACTGCTGGACAGGGCTGAGAGGGTGTTTGAGTACGGGGACAAAAATGGTAGGCTGCTGGCTTGGCTAGCCAGAGGGCAGTTCGCGATGACACATGTGGGCAGAGTACGAGACTCGGAGGGCCGTTCCCTAGCCACACCTGGGGAGATCAGCAATAGGTTTTACCAGTTCTATCGCGACCTCTATGCCTCCAGGATCACATACAGTACAGCTGACCTGACTGGGTCCTGGACCCTGACAAAAGAGCAGAGTTGGAGAAGGATGTCTCGCTGGAGGAGGTCCAGAAGGCAATACAGAGTATGCAGGTGGGTAAGGCCCCAGGTCCTGATAGGTTCCCTGTCGAATTGTACTCAGTGTACCAGGAGGTGCTGGCCCCCAGGTTCACTTCACTTCTCTGCCGTGGGGTCTCTGCCGGACTCCATGTCGGAGGCGATCGTTGTGTTGGTGCCCAAGCCTGGTAAGGATCCAGAAGTGTGTGCCTCGTATAGACTGATTTCTCTGATAAATGCGGACACTAAAGTGCTGGAAAAAATTCTGGCAGTCAGGCTGACGTCTGTTATTGAAGATTTGGTTCACCAGGACCAAACAGGATTCATGCCGGGGATATTAACATTCGTAGGCTGTTTCTGAATTTGGGTGCATCCCATGACAACGGAGGCACTAGGGTTATTGCCTCACTCGACGCGGAGAAAGCATTTGACTCCGTCGAGTGGGGCTATCTATGGGAAGTGCTTAGGAGATTTGGGTTTGGCCCCAAGTTCATGCACTGGTTAGGCATGCTCTATAAGTCCCCTAGGGCCAGACTTCGCACCAATGGCACCCTATCTGAGACTTTTCTTCTCTAGAGGGGCACCAGACAGGGCTGTCCACTATCACCCAGCCTGTTTGCTCTAGCCCTTGAGCCGCTAGCCATTCGGGTCCGTGAGTTCACCGCCATTAGGGGACTCCGGATCGCGCCCCCCCCCGGAGGAGAAAATATCACTATATGCAGACGATACCCTTCTATACCTGCAGGATGCTGGGGAGTCATTGCAGGCCGCACTAGAAATATTTAATGTGTTTGGACACTTCTCTGGGGTCAGGATAAATTGGTCGAAGTCGGTAGTGTTCCCTTTGGATCCTCGGGCTCGGGGAGTGGGGAAGCAGACCCCACTGCTGTGGGTGGAGGAATTCAAGTACCTGGGCATTGTGGTGTCAAGGGACCTTGGTGACTTTCGGCGCCTCAACTTGCAACCCATAATTTTAAAACTTAGGGACCAGTGCATGCGTTGGCGTGACCTGCCCCTCAACCTCTTAGGCCATATTAATGTCCTAAAAATGCTCTACCTGCCCAAGTTCACCTATATTTTTCGTAACTGTCCCGTTTGGCTCCTGGGGTCTCTGTTCAGAGACCTGGATAGCTTTATAGGTGCTTTTCTCTGGAGGGGTGCTATCCCTAGGCTGGCCAAGACGACCCTCGATTTACTCGTAGTCTTTGTTACTCACCCTTATGTCCGTTGTGGGGGAACCCTACGCTGCCACACTTCAGGATGCTGCCAGACCCGCACCTCTGGGTGCGATTCGGGATTAAAACCCTTCAGGATATTATACCTGGGGGGACGCTCCTGTCATTTGATGTCCTTTCTGCTAAGTTTGGGCTCCCCAGGATGATGTTATTCAGGTACTACCAGCTGCGGCAAGTGTGCAATTCCCTCTCCCCATAAGACTAGAAGTGGATGCCATTGAGGCTCTTTTAGCACAGGAGACCCTTAAAAAAAACTATTTCTACCTTATACTCTGCCCTCCTGAGAGTGGACTCGCCTAGGATAGAAACCTTGTGGGAAAGGTGGCAGGCCGACATCCCTGACCTAGATAGAGAGGACAGGGAGGACTGTTTTGAAGCTGGTGCTAGGCTAGTCTATTTTACACCACAGAGGTTGCCTTCCAAATACCCGCAGAGGTCCCGTGACATTCCCCCGATAGTACGTTTATAAACATGTTTTGGTCCTCTCCCTCCCTGGCTGCGTTCTGGTCCGCAGTTTATGAATGTATTAACGCCCGCCTACAGTTGTCTCTCCTGCCATCGCCCACATTGGCCCTATTGGGGATCCAGGACGATAATCAGCGGCCCCGCTACACTAAACTGCTTATCTCCTATGTCTTGTTTTATGCTAGGAGATCCCCCTCCTCCACTGCGGTTGACTCCTGGGACTCCTCTATAAATAAGGTGTTGCCCCTTTACAAGCTGACCTATATTAACAGGGGCTGCCCCCAAAAATGTGATCGTCTCTGGCTGTCATTGACGGAACAACTGTAGATCTTGGGTACTACTGGTGGAGGCCGATTTCCCGACCGAGGCCCGGAATGGGGGGAGCGGCAGCCCTCCTTTCCAAGGCATTGTGGGATTTCCTTGTATTGTGAGTAAACTTGCGTAGTAACTTACCTTGCACCTGATCTCTGTTAAACTGACTGTACTGAGCTGTTATGTGAATGTTTGTTTGTCCATTCTTTCTCCCTGGTGCTTATGTGTCCAATTCCCCTGATTTGTATTTGAATGTTTTAATGCCTGCCTTGTGAGATGCCATATTTTTCTCCAATAAAGAACAACCTTGTTAAAAAAAAATGTTCGGAACAGCTTTTTCTGAGCTTTTTTTTTGTCAGAACGTACTGTAAAGATGCTACCAAAATGCTAATACAAGCCAACAAAAAAATGCCCTATTATCTGCATTTTTTATCCAGTGTTTTTTTTTTATTTTATTGTTTTGAGCTTATAAAAAAACACTTAAAGCCAGATTCAGGTAGATGGGCGCTTCTTTACTTTGGAGTAACGTTTCTCATTTACGTTACTCCGCCGACACTTTCGGCGCAAGTACTGTTATTCACATAGCAGTTGCGCGTAAACTTGCGCCAGAGTAACGATAATGCGCTGGCGTAATCCGACGCAAGTGGAAGTGGGTGTGATCATATGTAAATGATGGGCGGAGCCCAGCGCAGAGGCTTACGTTCAGCACATCATCCACGGAGCATGCGCAGTAAGTGAGGCTTCACTTGGCCCCCTTGTGCGCATGCTCACAACTTCCGTCGGCACCACTTCACGGGAAACGTCAGCGCAATGCGTTCCGTTGGGCGTTTAAATGCGCCCGTAGATGCGCCATTCCGGCACTAAAGTATATCCTGTTCCCCCTCCCCGCAGTGAAGTTACTTTTGTTCTGAGATGGCTGCTCCCGTTCCCCGCAAACACACAGGAGAAAGCTGAACTCTAAAGGCCAGGAGCTGTCAGCTGTCATCTCGGCTATGGAGACCTATGATGTCTTCCTCCATGGCTGTAAAAGTTGACAGACCAGCATGGACAGAGGTGTTGTCCTGCAAGTGGGGGTGCTCAGCTAGCTCTTATCGTCGGTAACGCTGCTGTAGCTGCTCTCTTGCTGACCTGTGGCCGTCTGGAGTAAAGATAAAGCAGCTATTTGTAGAAATAACTTTGCGCCGGACGGACAAGATACGCGCGGCGCATGTAGCCGGCGTATGGTGCTAATCCGTTCGCGAATCGTGAAATCTCCCTCATTTGCATATTTGCAGGGGAAATCAATAGGCGCGACTGATGCGCCAAGCGAAATTATGCGCTGACGAGACTCTGGCGTCGGAAAGTTAAGCCGATCGGAAATGGCCCGTTTTCTGTCGCATCTAGTTTGGTGGGTACGGCCACATAGAAACAACGGCGCATCTTCACAGTTACGCGGCGCATATCAAATTACTCCAGCGCAAGTCTTGCTGAATCTGGCCCTTAATGTGAAAGCAGTTTGGGAGCATTTTTTTTTTCATAGTGCTCCAAAAATCCATTGTGTACCTCAATTTTGGCACAAGGGGTCATACAGTGCCTTGAAACAAGTATTCCTAATGTATTATTATACAGGATTTGTATAGCGCTGACCGTTTATGCAAAGCTTTATAGCTTGAGAAGTAGACAACTACAATACACTTTGATACAGTAGAAATTGGAGTGTATTCTATTTATATTTCAATTATTTTTTATTGAAAATAATTATACAACAGTACAGAAGTATCTCAAAACATCAGCATTTGGTTGCAAATGGAATCTAAGGTCCATACAACAGTCATACAAATCATATAATGATCCACAGAAATATATATCAATTCTAAAGAACCTTCTGGGTATGAACCAAAGTGCAACAACAACAAAAATAAAAATAGATAAAAGTTAGGACTATCAGCATCATTCCCCAAATCTCTAGATCCCCAGGACCATGGTCCCCGGGCATTAAATCGTAAGTAAATCGAACACTAGGGATGGTGCTTAAACAAAAGGGCCCATGTTCGAGAACTTCTGAAAGGGAAAGCAGGAGAAGAAGGAAAGCAGAGAAAAAAATAAGAAGTAGGAGAGCTACCGTCCAGAACCCCAAGATCCATCGAGTAGGATCCAACTATGCCGCCAGCGATCTCAGGTCATCAGTAAGATACCCAAGCCATGGGTCCCAGACTTTATGAAATTATTCAATAGTGTCCTGAACCAATGCTGTTAAACGTTTGTTCAACATCAACCACGACGGTTTCCTCTTAAGCTGATCGAATGGCAGGGCAGCGGATCACCAATTTCTAGCTATCGTAATCTTAGCCGATATGAAAATAAAGGTGAGCAGCCGTCTTTGGACCTTAGAGGCCTCCGCCACCCTGCCACCCAGAAGAGCTTGCTTTGCTGACTTAACCAAATTTAACTGGGTCAAAGAATATATAAAATTATAGACCCTGATCCAGAACCTCCTAACTTTTGGACAAGTCCACCAAACATGATAGGTGGTTCCAGTCTGGCCACAGCCTCGAAAACACTTAGGGGTAGCACTGTGCACAAAGGCAGCAAGTCTAGCCCGAACCATATACCACCTAAGCAAGACTTTACAATTAGCTTCTATTATTGACGCATTGATAAGCGATCTAGATGCAGCATCTGACATCCTGTGCCAATCCTCTAGACCAAGGGTTTCCTGGAGATCTTCCTCCCACTGGAGCATATAGGCTAATTTAGTCGATGAACTCATCAACATTGCATATATTTCCTAGATATGGCCTTTGAATCTATCATAATGAGTGCATGGGAGTAAGGGCCCCCAGGTCACCCCGACGAGCCAAAGATTGCACACAGTGATGCAGCTGAACATATCTATAACTTTCCGCTAAAGGCATGTGGTATTTATACCGCATAGTTTGCTCGGTTAACATACCCCCTCTGTCACAAACGTCCGCTATCCGCAGCAAACCCTTGTTTGTTCACCATTTAAAAGCAAAGGGATTGAGGCCCCGGGTGAAAGCACTGTTCAACACTATAGGTGCCAACAGGGAATGAGGCAATTTTGAAGTTCTGAGTTTTAGAAACTCTATCCCAAATTTCCAAAGAGAAAGACAAAGATGGACATAAAAAAGCAGGTCTATCTTTAAGTGGGCGCCACATAATATGGGAAATTGGATGTGGACGACAGGAGTAAGACTCCATAATCATCCATATTGCTTGTGAGTGCTAAGAGTGGAACCTGGAAAGTTGGGCCAGCTGAGCCGCATAGAAATATTTCTGCAGGTCAGGTAGGCCCAATCCCCCCTTACGTTTAAGAGTGAACATTGTGCGTTTATTCACCCTAGGCCTCTTATCCCCCCCAAATAAACTGAAGAATTTTCCTTTGAAACATTTTCAAATCGCTACATACCAAGGCTATCAGAATCGTACGGAACAAATACAATATCCTTGGTAGGACGTTCATTTTAACCACTTGCTTACTGGGCACATACACCCCCCTCCTGCCCAGGTGAAATTTCAGCTTCCGTCACTGCGTCACTTTAACTAACAATTGCGCGGTCGTGCGACGTGGCTCCCAAACAAAATTGACGTCCTTTTTTCCCCACAAGTAGAGCTTTCTTTTGGTGGTATTTGATCGCCTGTATGGTCTTTATTTTTTGCCCTATAAACAAAAAAGAGCGACAATTTTGAAGAAAAATACAATTTTTTTTACTAAAAATGGCGGCGATCTGCGATTTTTATTGGTAATGTGATGTTATGGCGGACACTTTTGACACATTTTTGGCGCCATTCACATTTATACTGCGATCAGTGCTATAAATATGCACGAATTACAGTATAAATCCTCCACTACTTACGTTCTCCTGCTCTCCAGGATCGAGTCTGAAAGAGTGACTCCTCCCCAGGGCTAGAACTGAGCTCCTGTAGTAATCGGCGTACGCTCCTAGCAGTAGGATGTACGGCTCCAGGAGCCAGACAGGCAGGGTTTTCCTCCCCTCCCCTCTGCTGTCAGACCCCTGCTCTGGCTCACGATCCTCCTCCCCTGGCTCTCCCCTCCATCCAGGAATAACCGGAGCCCCAAGGTAAGCCCCTGACACAGGGCACTGGGCATTTTCTTCCACCCCCCTTGTCCTTTTCAGGACAAGACGCAGCAGCGGCCCCCGTGCTCCGGACCCCCTATTTCACACCATCATTCCCCACATCATCCCCCTCATAAGGAATCCTTCCACCACCTCTCCCCTCAATTTTCGTCGCCTCTGGGCGATTTTTTTTCTCTACCGCGCCAGCGTGGTAACAAACGCGGCAGCCGCGAACTAGGAAAGGCCGCGGCTTCACCCGCGGCCTACCGGCGTACCGCTCCACACCCCTTGCAATCACTGTTAATCACCCTAAGTTGCCCAGCAAACCCCCCCTACCCCATAAGAGTACCCGCTCTCCCCGATTATAGTCCCAGTCTTTTCCCAGCAGCACTGACCCATTTAGGATCCCAGCCCCCTTCCTGGACCTTGCTGCAGCATAGGCAGCCATCTTGCTACACCCAGCCCAATTCTCCCCCGTCCCAAAACCATTAGTACTTGATCCAGGGTTTGTCCGATCGCCCCTCAAGGGGTCAGGAAGGATTTTTTTGGCCCTACTGCAGTATATTGGCATAGCACTGCCAGGGGTTTTGTTTTGCCTTCCTCTGGACCAAGTCAATGAGAGAGGATTCACCGAATCATCGAATCACCACCCCCCCCCCACCTCCCTGGTGTTTGGCGACCATGGTTAATCGGCAATATTCCGCAGAAACCATTTAGGATCTGAGGCGATTTGTCGCAACGTTACCTGCCGTCACCAAAAAAGCCCTAATAAGTCTGCGACTTTTGAGAAACGATCGAAGATCGACTCAAAAATCACAGCCATTTATCCCAGCCTAAGCACATATCATGTGCTTTGATTAACACAAGATCGGCAGTAAAACACCGATTAGAAATCCATGATTTCATACTACAATACGATTTAGACTGCCTCTTTATTACAGAAAACTGGCTTACAGCCGACTGTAACACCATTCTAGGAGAACTGGTGCCAGAAAACTATCGTATTATAACGGAAAACAGAATAGGGCAAAGAGGAGGAGGCTTGGCGGTGATCCACAAGACGCATCTTGCGATCAGTAAACCAGTCCTTCAAAATCCTCTTCCATTCATGGAAACCCTTACTCTACAACTGCAAACAAATCCCCAAGAGACTGTCCGTATTCTACTCTGCTATAGGCCCCCCGGACCAAAATTGCAGCTTTTACCTTCACTGACAGAGTTTATCTCCACTTATACCCTGAACAGCAAACATCTTTTGCTACTCGGGGACTTCAATCTCTGGGCCAACTCCTCACAGGATCCGATCGCGGACGCCTGTATTGACCAACTGGAAGGATTAGGGCTACAGCAGCTAGTATGTGGGCCCACACATGCTTCAGGTCACACGCTTGACCTAATTTTCAGACAAAATCTGAAAATAACATAAATAAAAATGGACAGATCACCATGCAATCAAATTCGTAATTTCCAAAATGCCCCCATTGATAAAAACACCTAAGCCGGTGACAACACACTGGACTAGATCTCAGAAGAAGCTCCACTCGGAACTCTTCAAATCTACCTTGGGAATTCAAATAAAAGCACTCCGACCACTCCGAACAGTTTCAGATACACTGGATGCCATAAATGCAGCCCTACTACAGTCAGCCGACTTAGTAGCACCGAAACGCCAAGCCCGCATCCGGAAAAACAAGTGCGGCTGGTTCAATAACCAGCTGTCACTACTGAAGCAAGAGCGCAGAAGGGCGGAAGCCGCCTGGAAATGCAGCGCCTCAGAAGAGAACCTCATCTGCTACAAGGCCATAACAAGAAAATATCACAAAGAAATTTTCCAAGCCAAGAAACATCATTTTTCTAAGGCCATCAATAGCGCCTTAAATCGCCCCCGCGGACTCTTCAAGTTGGTCACTCAGACCATGAATCCAGGCTGTCTTGAGGCCCCCAATTCAGATACCCAAGAATTTTGCGATGAATTATCAGATTTCTTCATCAATAAAATTGAGGGAATCCTGGAAAGCATTCGTCAAAACAATACCACCTGCAACACCCCCCTTGATCAACCTCGCAACATCGATAGAAACCATCTACAATCAACCAAGTTCATTCTGGAACCCATCTCCGTGGATGCCACAAAAAATATCATCGACACTTTGCGAAACAGCACAGCGCCTAATGATATTATCCCCACTAAACTGCTGAAGGAATGCGCCGACATCCTGGCACCACCTATCATGCAGCTTATAAACCAGTCATTCAGGGAAGGCATAGTGCCCTCCTTGCTGAAAGAGGGCACTATCCAGCCCATCTTGAAGAAACCCACCCTAGACCCCAAAGACCCTACTCACCGCCGTCCCATAACAGGCCTAAATGTCCTCTCAAAGATAATGGAGAAATCAGTGGTACAACAGCTGCAACAGCATCTAGATACCCATAATCTACTTGATCCATTTCAATTGCATTGCTGAAAATATGGGACAACGCACTTGAGGCCGCAGACGAAGGAGAATCTTGTCTCCTGGTTCTGTTGGACCTAAGTGCAGCCTTCGATACAGTAGACCACAAACTACTACTGACTCGATTGGCTGAAGTAGCCAAAGTCGCAGAAAGTGATCTATCGTGGTTCTCCTCCTTTTTGGAAAACCGATCACAAACAGTAAAATTAGGATCTTTTACTTCAGAAAAACGCACAGTGTCATGTGGAGTCCCTCAAGGATCACCCCTGTCACCGGTGCTCTTCAACATCTATCTTTGCCCTCTCTTCGAAATCATCAGTAGCCAACAGCTGCTTTACCACTCCTATGCAGACAACATGCAACTGTACTTTCGCATCTGCAACAAAAAGGATCATCATCTCAGTTTACAGAATTGTCTCTCTTTGATAGAAAACTGGATGACAAAGAGTTATCTTAAACTCAACAGCTCCAAAACAGAACTTCTTCTGTTTCATGCAAGTCGCAAGAGTCAACTTGCAACAACCTGGACACCCCCCCCCCCCCATTCTGGGCCAGATCATTACCCCTAGCTCCAAAGTCAAAAGTCTCAGAGTCATCTTTGACACCGACATGACAATGGACGCACAAATAGGGTCAGTAGTCAGCGGATCTCACCATCTGCTGCACCTACTACGTAGACTTATTCCCTTTATCCCCAAAGAAGACGTAGCAGTCGTGGTAGGAACAATTGTGAACTCCAGACTGGACTATTCAAATGCCCTTTAGCTCGGACTCCCCAAGTACCAAATCACTTGTCTGCAAGTCGTTCAAAATATGGCCGCCAGACTGGTGACTGGGAAAAAACCATGGGAATCAATCTCAGCTTCACTGAGAACCCTTCACTGGCTGCCAGTAAAAGACAGAATTGCTTTCAAAGCACTCTGTCTGACACATAAGTGCATCCATGGGAAGGCTCCGCAATATCTATGCGAAAAGATAGAAGTCCACAATCCCAATCGCATTCTGCGATCCACCGACCAAAATCTGGTCAAGATACCCAAAGCCAGATACAAGTCCAAAGGAGAAAGAAGGTTTGCTTTCCAAGGTCCCAGACTATGGAACGCTTTACCAACCAGCATTCGGTTGGAGGAAAACCACCTGACCTTCAGAAGACAGATAAAAACTCTGCTCTTTTGATGACCAGAGAGACAGAAACAACAAGCGCCCAGAGGCGATTCAGTTTGCATGTGCCGCGCTATATACGTTTTTCATTCATTCATTCATTCATGCATTCATAAATGTGACTGGCATTGAAGGGGTTAACACTAGGGGGTGAGGAAGGGGTTAAATGTGTATCCTAGGTGTGTTCTAACTGTGGGGGGAGGGGGGGTGACCGATCTGTGTCCCTATGTACAAGGAACACAGATCGGGCTCCTCCTCTCCAGAGACAGGACGCTGTTTCTGTGTAAAACGGCAATGAGAGATGATCTATGAGATCATCTCTCATTCGCCCACAGATCGCATCGCAAACGGGCACTCTGACTGGCCGTTCACCGCGATCTGTGATTGGCCGTGTCCAGGGGACACGGACAACACATAGCTTCTCCGCAGCGCGCTCTACAGCGCTTGCTGGGAACGCCCAAAGGGGCGACCGTCAAGACGGCATGTTGGCTATTCAGACCCGCGCTGTTGCCGTCATTTGTCTGAAGTAGTTAATAGAGTGAAGTCTGCCAAACCATGATGGCGGGTGAATTTGCCACTTGGCCAAGTCCTCAGTTACCCTCTTAAAAAGAGCTGGGTAGTTTCTTCTATAAAGCGTTTGAAGAGATGAGGTCAAATTAATGCCCAAATATGGAAGTCCTTCGGTTCCCACTGGAACCGATGAGTTTGCTCCAGTACCTTCTGAGTGGAGCCTGGCAGTGAGATGTTAAGTGCCCTTGACTTACTATGATTAATTTTTAGTCCCGATATTTCTGAAAATTGATTAAGTATAGCATACAGATTGGGAAGGGATGTAATCGGTGAGTTTAAGGTCAGCAATAAATTGTCCGCAAAAAGTAAACATTTATGTTCATGACCGCCGCCCACTATCCTCTTTACATCATGGCTTTCCCGAATTTTTATAGCCAGCAGTTCCTTTACCAGGACGAATAGCAGCGGAGATAGCGGGCATCCCTGCCTAGTTCCCCTCTTGATAGCAAGGGGTTGGGAGGAGTAGAGTGTATTCTATTTATAAAGATTCCACATTTGCAATTCTCACAGTGAATGTTTTTTGAACTTTAAACCATCTGTATTTTGCATAATTTGCCCACAATTTTTATTTTATTTTTCACCCATCATACTTACCTAGGTGGATGCAGAATTGATCCAATGCTGCATCTGTCCCCCGGTGCCTCTGCACTGAGAACTGAGTGATTAAACTTTGCCAATGGCTTGGTTCTCTCACCTCCCCGAGCAGAGAGCTGCCGACTGTCAATCAGCATCTCCACGCTCTGCTCCTCCACGCTCACTGGAGCGTTGAGCTGTGGAGGGGCAGGGGCCTTCCATTGTCAGGATAATGCGATGCCTGGACTGATTCCTCTGCTGAAAACGGGTCACAGGAGTGCAAAACAAATTGCACTCCTGTGACCCCTAGTCAAAGCCCAGCCAAACAAGCTCAGCATTTTGAAAAGGGATTTGCCCCTCAGCAGGCACATACAACATAATAGAGAAATTCCAATAACATCCAAGATTCACTCATAAAAATTGTTGCACATGACCTGTATGAATTTATTTTTAACTAAACCTTGTAGCTATGTCTGCATGTAAAAATAGTCTTCCTTGCAGGAGAATATATGAAAGAGGTTGTTTTTAGCCGTTAGAAATCCTTGTTTATTACGACAGGTTTTACATGCTTCTTAACGCAGCTAATATTCTAGAGGTTAGACACAAGTGCAGTTGTCAACTTTTCTAAAGAGGTGCTAAGAAGTGTCGGTACATAACAATGTCAGCATATTAGAACATAGAAGAATGACACTATCCAATCAGAGTTCTTCACTGACACCTCTGTTCTCACACAGCAGGTGCCTCTTATACAGCTCACATTCATGTTGCAGATGGTTGTCATGGATACTTTGAATTTTTTACTACATCCACCTGTTGCAACATGATTACAAAGAGTTCTATTTAATATATCAATAATTTACAAGTTCAAATTACATTTGCATCCTGCAATACCTAGTACTAATATAAGAAGGTTTGCTCTGATTCAGTGTTTTTGTATGAAAGTGTTTTTTTTTTTTTTTTTTTAACCAATATCTGAACTGAATATGTGTAATTTGGAGATTTGGTGATATGTGGATTATTACAGTGGGGGAGAGATGTGGATTATTACAGCGGGGGAGAGATGTGGAGATATTTTACATTCGGGGAGAGATGTGGAGATATTTTACATTCGGGGAGAGATGTGGAGATATTGCAGCTGGGGGAGAGATGTGGATATTGCAGCTGGAGAAGAGATGTGGATATTGCCTGGGGAGAGATGTGATATTGCGCTGGGGGAAGATGCGGAATTGCACGGAGAAAGATGTGGATATTGCATGAGAAGAGATGTGATATTGCAGCAGGGGGAGAGATTTGTGGAATATTGCGTGGGGGAGAGATGTGGATATTGCAGCTGGAGAAGAGATGTGGATATTGCAGCTGGGGGAGAGATGTGGATATTGCAGCTGGGGGAGAGATGCGGATATTGCAGCTGGGAGAAGATGTGGATATTGCATGGGGAGAGATGTTGGATATGCGGGGGGAGAGATTTGATATTGCACTGGGGGAGAGATGTGGATATTGCAGCTGGGGGAAATGTGGATATTGGCGGGGGAGAGATGTGGATATGCCTGGGGAGAGATGGGTATTGCAGGGGGGAGAGATGTGGATATTGCATGGGGGAGAGATGTGGATATTGCAGCTGGGGGAGAGATGTGGATATTGCCGGGGGGAGAGATGTGGATATTGCAGCTGGGGGAGAGATGTGATATTGCAGCTGGGGGGAAGATGTGGAATTGCATGGGGGGAGAGATTGGATATATGCAGCTGGGGGAGAGATGTGGATATTTTGCCTGGGGTGGGGGAGATGTGGATATTGCGCTGTCTACTGGGGGGGGAGTGTGGATATTGCAGCTGGGGGGGGATGTGGATATTGCAGTGGGGGGGAATTGGATTTGCAGCTGGGGGGGGGGATTATATTGCAGCTGGGGGGGGGGAAAAGTGGATATTGCCTGGGGGGGGGGGATGTGGATATTGCAGCTGGGGGGGGGGAAATGATGGATATTGCAGTGGGGGGGGGGGGATGTGGAAATATTGCAGCACTGGGGGGGGAATGTGGATATTGCACTGGGGGGGGGGGGGATGTGGAATTGCAGTGGGGGGAGGGAGGATATGGTCATGACAAGGACCCTTGGGCTGGGTAAATTGGCCTGCGCACATTTGCAGCTGAGCTCCGGGAGGGGGGGGGGGGGGAGAATGTAATTGCATGGGGGGGGGGGGGATTTAATGCAGCTGGGGGGGGATGTGGATCTTGCAGCTGGGGAGAGATGTGGAGTATTGCATGGGGGGAGGGGGGGAAATGTGGATATTACGCTTGGAGAGAGGGGGGGGGGGAAATGTGGATATTACGCTGGGAGATGTAGATGTTACAGCTGGGGGATGTAATGTTAAGCTGGGGGGGGTAAAGGGGGGGGGGAGGGATGATTTGAGCTGTTCAGGGCTGGGGGGGAGATGTGGATGTTACCACAGCAGGGGGGGGATTATGGCTGGGGGGGGGGCGGGGGATGTCTAAACTGGGGGGGGGAGATGATGTGATGTTACTTGGGGGGGAGCAATGAATGTAGGGGCAATGAGGACAACGTAAATGTGGAATGAAGGGGGGGATGGGATATTACACTGGGGGGGGGGTGGATGTGGATATTACATGCTGGGGGGGGGGATGTGGATATTACAGCTGCTGGGGGGGGGGGATGTGGATATTACATATTACAGCAGGGGGGGGGGGGGGGGAGATGTGGATATTATAGCCTGGGGGAGCTGAGAAAATATTAGGGGCAATGAGGACTGTAATGTGGCTGAGGATAGTAATGTGGGGGGATATTTTAAAATGGGTCAAAGAAGTACCCTCAGGGGCCTGGGGTGTGGTGTCATTGAAGTTGAGAACATACTGTGAGGGGGGTGATATAAAGGAGGACCTGAGAAGAGGGGTGATATAAAGGAGGAGATCGGGACACTCTTAAGGTAGAGGATTCTGATGTGCCTGGGACTGAGGATGGGTAAGAATGGGTTCAGATCTGTACATGTGCA
Source organism: Rana kukunoris (assembly GCA_029574335.1). Classification (NCBI taxonomy): domain Eukaryota; kingdom Metazoa; phylum Chordata; class Amphibia; order Anura; family Ranidae; genus Rana; species Rana kukunoris. The sequence continues at coordinate 214,024,473 of CM056050.1, read as the reverse complement.
TTAGGTGCACACATCGTGGGTAGGTCAGCCCATTTTAGTAGGCTGCACTACCCGCAAGAAACACGGAGAAAGACATCTTTGACGTCTTTTCCAAAACAGTATGGCAGCAACATACGGTTTGGCACATGCAAAAAGGCGCCATGGGTAAGGTCATGATGATCGGACCGCTGCTGGAAGAAAATTTTGCTGACCCGACCTCAGTGAATTTTAATTACTCCTGATCTACAGTATCTCACAAAAGTGAGGTACACCCCTCACATTTTTTGTAAATATTTAATTATATCTTTTCATGTGACGACACTGAAAAAAATGACACTTAACCATTAATGTCTAAACTGCTGGCAATGAAAGTGAGTACACCCCAAAGTGTCAATATTTTGTGTGTGGCCACCACCATTTTTCCAGCACGCTTTAACTCTTGGTATGGAGTTAACAGAGCCACAGGTTCCGTTTAACCGTCCGTTAAAGTCCTTTTCTTTCCACCCTCAATGGATCACAGCTGGTAGATGTTGGAGACCTCCGGCTTCTCCACCTTCCATTTGAGGATGCCCCACAGATGCTCAATATGGTTTAGGTCTGGAGACATGCTTGGCCACTCCATCACCTTTACCCTTGGCTTCTTTAGCAAGGCAGTGGTTGTTTTTAAGGTGTATTTTTGTGGTCGTTATCCTGTTGGAATACTGCCCTGCAGCCCAGTCTCTGAAGGGAAGGGATCATGCTCTGCTTCAGTATGTCACAATACATGTTGACATTCATGGTTCACTCCATGAACTGTAGCTCTCCAGTGTCGGCAGTACTAATGCAGCCCCAGACAATGACACTCCCACCACCATGCTTGACTGTAGGCAAGACACACTTTTATCTTTGTACTCCTCACCTGGTTGCCACCACACACGATTGATACCATCTGTACTAAATAAGATTATCTTGGTCTCGTTATACCACAGGACATGGTTCCAGTAATACATGTCCTTAGTCTGCTTTTCTTCAGCAAACTGTTTGCGGGCTTTCTTGTGCATCATCTTTAGAAGAGACTTCCTTCTGGGATGACAGCCATGCAGACCAATGTCATGCAGTGTGCAGCGTATGGTCTGAGGACTGACAGGCTGACCCCCCCACCTCTTCAACCTCTGCAGTAATGCTGGCAGCACTCATATGTCTATTTCCCAACCTTAAGACAACCTCCTGGATATTTTGCTGAGCATGTGCACTTAGCTTGTTTGATCGACCATTACAAGGCCTGTTCTGAGTGGAACCTGCCCAGTTAAACTGCTGTATGGTCTTGGCTGCAGCTCAGTTTCTGGGTCTTGGCAATCTTATAGCCTAAGCCAGTGATGGCGAACCTGTGGCACGCCGAGCCATCTCTGTGGGCACGTGAGAAAATCCTGTATACTGAGGTATATCGCGCCCACAGCTCCACTTCACATAGAACTACATCTCCCATAAGTCTCTGGAGCCAGGGGTGATGTGTCTAGGATGGGCGTGGATGAGATGAAGGGTTGCTCCGGGTTGGATGGCAGGCGGAACATGTGGTGGGGATTGAGCCAATGGAGGGCAGTGTCTAGGATTGGGGGGGGGGGGGGGCGAGATGAAGAGTTGCTCCGGGTTGGATGGCAGGCAGAACACGGTGGGGATTGAGCCAATGGGGGGCCGTGATGGTGCCTACTGAAGCTGCCCAATCACAGGCCGTTCTTATGCGCGGGAACTGACTGAGTCGGCTGATGCATTGGAGTGCTGTGGCAATCGTTAAAGTAAGTGTACATGCTGTGTGGAGAATAAATGTGTTTAGCTGTGTACACTGTTTCTATGCCTCTTCAAATAGAATTTATTCCTTGGGGACTTTGAATGTTCACTTTCAGAAGAATGTTTCCTGGACATTGAGGACTATGAGGATAGTCAGGAATGAAAGATTATCGAAGTAGTCTTCTGCTACAGCAATGCAGGGCAACCAGTATGTCTTCAGCTGGAGTAGAACTACAGATCTCAACATGCCTTAAACAACCAAAGAGAGCATAATATGTGCCAGCAGAGAATGGGGGGACTGGGGAGTTCTACTGCAGCTGGAGAGTTGCTGGTTGCATGTCACCCACTGTAACAGGATTTGTTTATCATCCAGCCAGTGCTTCTACTGAACAACTAATAATTTAAAGTACACCTGTCATGCAACTTGAGTGTATTAAATATTAATGTATAGTTAGAATAGTGATACTGGAATTTGATTGCACAATGCTAGGACAGCCTCCAAAAACTGTAACTTTTGTCGAAATGTGTTCTAGTTTTAGATCTTCTTGTACAAAACACTGACAAAACACTGACTGCATTGTGAATACACACTGATTTCTGATGTGTCCCATGTTCACCCCCAGACATCAAGTCCTGTATATGTTGACACTTTGGAATGCATACATTGATTTTGCGTTGCAGTTTGGGCACTCGGGCTTAAAAAGGTTTGCCATCACTGGCCTAGGCCATCTTTATGAAAAGCAACATTTTTTTTTTTCAGATCCTCAGACTTCTTTGCCATGAGGTGCCGTGTTGAACTTACAGTTACCAGTATGAGAGAGTGAGTGTGATAGCACCAAACTTAAAGGGGTTGTATTCCCAAAATAGCTTCCTTTACCTTAGTGCAGTCCTGCTTCACTTACCTTATCCTTCGATTTTGCTTTTAAATGTCCTTATTTCTTCTGAGAAATCCTCACTTCCTGTTCTTCTGTCTGTAACTACACACCATAATGTGAGGCTTTCTCCCTGGTGTGGAGAAATCCTCATGATGGGGGAGGGGGCGAGCAGGCAAGTCAGGACACACTCTACTTTGCAGATAGAGAAAGAAGCTGTGTGTTAGTGGGCATCCTGGCACTCCTGCTCGCCCCTTCAAGAGGCTTTCTCCACACCGGGGAGAAATCCTTGCATTATGGTGTGTAGTTACAGACAGAAGAACAGGAAGTGAGGATTTCTCAGAAGAAATAAGGACATTTAAAAGCAAAATTGAAGGATGAGGTAAGTGAAGGAGGACTGCAAAAAGGTAAAAAAAGCTATTTAGGGAATTTTGTTTTTTACCTTTACAACCCCTTTAACACACCTGCTCCCCATTCTCAACTGATACCTTGTAAAACTGAGTCACATGACACCGGGAGGGAAAATGGCTAATTGGGCCCAATTTGGACATTTTCACTTAGGGGTGAACTTACTTTTGTTGCCAGTGGTTTAGACATTAATGGCTGTGTTGAGTTATTTTTAGGGAACGGCAAATTTACACTGTTATAAAAGCTGTACACTCACTACTTTGTAGCAAAGTGTAATTTCTTCAGTGTTGATATAATAAAATATTTACCAAAATGTAAGGAGTGTACTCGCTCATGTGAGATACTGTAAACACTTGCAGACATGTGAATTCATTTCTTTTTAAAAGCCCATCTCAAAGCAACATCAGAATGAATGGAAATCTTCCCATCGCTCACAAGATTTGACTGCTAATTTAGCATAAAGAGAATATTAGATTGCTTTTTTTGTTCCTAATCTTGCTGCAATTTGCATTTATCATACATACATTCCAACACTCTATTATTTAGTAACAATTAGTATCTCACACACAGTTAACCATTTTTAGATTTTACAACAGGTATTCTGCGTGCCTCATCCAGTAGGCAATATCTTTGGTTGGAAATAACATTTGCATTTTCTTATTGTTCAGTTATTCCTAGACATTAGATTGTAATGTTTTGTTTAGAATGGGGTACTTTCAACTAATATTGATGAGCACAGCACTCTTGCATAGCTTATGTGCATTATAAGTTTAATGTGAACCTCCTTTCTTTTCAGAGTATCTATAGCGAAGAATGATTTAAAGATGTGGGAACTTTCTGTCATGCTGGATGGCACTACTCACTCCATTTCTGTTCGAAAACGGATGGATAACTTCTCTGTAAGTCAGATAACTATTGTGTATCTTCAAATTAATCAAGGTATAAATGATCACTAAGATTGCAACACCTAGACCAGGGATCACCAAATTGTCTAAACAAAGGGCCAGATTACTGTGTTCCAGGCTTTAGAGGGGAAGGACTGTGGCCAGTGGGAGTAGAAAATGTTACAGGGTCATTAGGATTAAACAATTGGGTTTAGTGGGAGTAATAGTGCCTCACTGTTGGTATGAGTGGAAGGAATAAGTACCCAATGATGGTGTCAGTGGGAGGAATGGTTTTCCATCATTAGTGTTAGGTGGAGGAAAAGTGTCCCAAGGGCCTAATAAAGGTGAGCAAAGGGCAGCATCTCGCCCCTGGGCCACAGTTTGGAGACCATTGACCTAGACAATCTCTCTCTCTCTCATATCTATATATGATTTAGAGAATTCAATGGCGGGTGCATTTGACTTGTATGTATTGTAAAACCCATCTAAAGTGAACAAAAGCCCATACACATAAGGCCGAATGTCGGTAGATAACGGCTGGTTCACAAAAAAATGGTCGACATTTGGGGGCCCGTGTCTGTCGGACTTGCATGCTGGGAAAACCAGCAGCCGACCGACTCCCGATCAATGCTCTTAGTCAATGGCAGAGTGCTCATCGGGGTGTTCTGGCGGGGGAGTTGTGCCCCAGTCAGAACATAAGGGAGATTGCTGAACTAACCTTGCATTGTTTGGGTGCGACTGAATTATCACTCCACTTATTCAACGTATGCTTATGGGGTCAGCATCCTGGTCCAGAAAACCCTGCCATTTCAGTTGCTGGAGGTAAAGACTGATAGGGATGGGGGGTTTGTCATTATTCATGCTACTGTCTATGATAAGAATGTTGTGTTGGTAGGGATATATGTTCCACCGCCAGCCTCAAGCCTGGTCCTGCATGAGATTATGCAATTTGTTGTACAATTAGATACTACCCTAGTTTTCCTTCTTTATGGTTCCCTCTGCGGACCTGAACAGGCTGAGCTTGTCGGATCATGACTCCCCTGACCTCAGATTGTGGGCGGAAACCTACACTCTCACTGACGTTTGGAGACACATGCACCCGACGCTGAGGGAATGTACTTGTCATTCCTCCTCATTTAAGACCTTGTCTAGGATTGACTTGGTGTATGCCTCTGGCCCTGCTTTTCAACGTGTCAGATATATTACTGTGCTTCCCAGGGGTATTTCAGATCATGCTCCCTTATGTCTGTCTCTTGCCCTGACTTTCCCCCCGGAATCCCGTCTCTGGCATTTGTCCAGATTCTGGGCTAACGACGAGTGTTTGCAGGAACCTCTTGCTGCTTATATCTGTAATTTTTTGACTGACACTAGTGACTCTGTTGCTCTTCTGACCTTGTGGGACTCCTTTAAGGCATGGGCTAGGGGGGAGTTTATATATGTATCTCTCGTCTTTTTTTTTTCCAAAACATTTTATTGGGATTACAAACAAATACAAATAGTACAACAGTTAAAAGACTTATTAGAAATAACATATATGGGAAGGGAAAGAAACAGAGAGCTAGCTGGATCCAAAAGTAGAACCAAACCAGTGTACTGGAACTAAATGCAGCCGATCAGACAAGTGGTAGGGAAAGGTAAAGGGAGGGGAAAAGAGAAAAGAGAAAAAAAGAGAGAAAAGGAAGGGGGGAGGTGGTGGAGGGGAGAGTGGGAGGGAAGGGAGGAGGGGGAGGAAGGTGTATAGTAATGAGAAAAACAAGAAGGTTGATCAGGGGTGGTAAAATAAAATGGAATGGACAACAGCACGGGGAGAACTAAATGGAGTACATGCAGCACATATACCAGTAGAAGCACTATTCGCTTTGTGAGTGTGAGGGTGTCAAGAAAGCGAATGGTGGGGGGGCTCGCTGTTCATTCTCAGACAGATTATACCTAATAAAGGCGTCCCATTTCTTGTCAAACTTGTCCCTTGATTGTGTTGGAGAGGACTGTACGTCCAGGTTCTCCCTGAAGAGTGAGGACTTCATGTGTCTTATTATTTCCGTCAATGAGGGGGGAGTAGTTGAAATCCATTGTTTGAAAATGGTCCCTGCGGCCACAAAAAGTAGACAGAGGATCCAGTGCTTAGTTCCTTGGGGAAGTATGATGAACTCCTCATCCGATGCTAGGCATTGGGGAGGGCAACCGAATAATAGAAGGCGGGGATCTTTCCTCAGGGGGTGTTCTGTCACGTCCTTTACGTACCGAAGAATCGAGGTCCAGAAAAGCATCAATGGGGGGACAGTTCCAGAGGCGGTGGAGCAAAGTGGCCTATGAGTTGCCCTTGGAGGCACCTAAAGACAGGCGGGACCGATGTCAGGGGATTTTGAGGTGGAGAACGGGTAGTAGGCCCGATGCATGAGCTTGAATTGCGTTTCTCTCCATGTTTCACAGGGGGTGATAGAGCTTGTGGTCCTATATCCTCTTATGACATCTTCAACATCGATCTGGTCGGGAAGGTCCCTGGTCCAGGAAGACATGGAAGTGCAGTGTAGGGGTTTGACAAATTCCAAAGATAGTGGTCGGTAGATGTCTGATATAGAGTATTTCTTCTCTGAAATAAGACTGTCTATGAAGGAGGGTTGGAATCTAATGGTTTTGTTGGGGCAAAGTTTGTTGACAAAGTCCACATATTGTAGGATCTGATAGTAGTGGGTAGGGGGTAGAGTCTATTCCCTCGCAAGTTGAGCAAAAGATTTGGAGCTGCCAGCTGAGATCTGGAATAAAGAGCACACTCTGTCTAGGCCCTTGTCCTTCCATTTTGAGAAGGGTTCATATTGGAGGGTAGGCGTGAACATGGGGTTACCACATATTGGAAGGTGTCTAGAGATGTGGGGGGACAGACCCAATTTTTTCCTCACCTCCCTCCATGCCACAATAGTGTCACGAAAAAGCAAATTCTGCTTGATGGGATTAGATAATTTTTGGAGCGAGCTGTCAAGAATAGCTGCCAAATCCAAAGGGCCGACCATAGCCGATTCTAGGTCAAAGTTAGAATAGCGGGATGATCTTAGTATCCAGTCCACTCCAACTCTCAGAAGGCAGGCGAGGTTGTACACTCTTACATTGGGGAGACCCACCCCCCCTTCGCTCCCGGGAGATACAACTTTGAAAGGGCAATTCTAGGCCTACTCTTTTTCCATATAAATTTGACAAGGGCTTTATTCAAAGATTGTACATCCTTGTGTTTCAGTAGAAGGGGTAGGGTTTGTAGTGGATAGAGTAGGCGGGCAAAACTAGCCATTTTGAAGAGTGCGCATCTCCCAAAGAACGAGAGGGGCAAGCCAGCCCATACTTCCATTTCATTTACCAGTTTAGTAATCAGAGGAGGGTAATTTAAATAGTACAGAGAGGATGGTTCCTTACCAATTTTCAGGCCTAGGTAGGTGATATGTCGTCCTGCTAGCCGCAGGCTGGAGGGGGGGAGCCGAGATCGTGAGGTATATGGCCCTAGAGGGAGGATTTCACTCTTGGAAAAATTAATTTTCAAGCCAGAGCATAGGCGAAAGGAGTCAAAGATGGTTTGTATGTGGCAGGGATGTCTGTGTGAGGGGAAGTGGAGAATATGAGTATGTCATCAGCAAATAGAGCCACCCTCATGTCCTCGTGTCCAAACGGTATCCCATGTAGCAGAGGGGTGGTGCTAAGAAGGCGTGAGAGCGGCTCTATGGCAAGGTTGAATAGCAGGGGGGAAAGAGGGCAACCCTGCCTCGTACCTCTGTATAGCCTAAAGGGGGGAGATTGTATTCCCGCTGCCGTAACTGTGGCTGATGGGGCAGAGTACATATTTTAAATAAAGGTGTTGAAAGGGCCCACCAGACCAAATTTTAGCAAGACCTGTGATAACCACTGAAAACTTACATTGTCGAACACCTTTTTGGCGTCTAAAGTGACTATCACTACTTCTCAAGAGGAATTCGACTTTGCATATTTCAGGGCAGCCATGACTTTACGGATATTGGCAGCCGCAGACCTCCCCTTGTTAAAACCCGATTGGGCGTTGTGTATAAGTGCAGGCATTATCTCACCTAGCCTCGATGCCACTATTTTGGAGAGTATTTTAGAATCAACATTTAGCAGGGAGATAGGGCGGAAAGAGCCCGGGTCAAGGGGGTCTTTGTCCTTCTTAGCGATAAGCTTGATGTTTGCGAGGTGTCCTGTCTGTAGGTATGGTCCCCGCCCCAGATATAGTTATAGACTGATAGCAGTGTGGGGGTAATCTCGGGTTTTAGTAGTTTAAAGAACTCAGGCGTAAAGCCATCCGGGCCCGGCTGCTTTGCAATTAGAGAGCCGCTGATGGTGACCACTGATTTCTTCTAGGGTGATGGGGGCATTTAAGCGTGACAGTTGACTTTGATCAATCTGGGCCAGGGCAACATCATCTAACCATTTACCCGCTAACTCAGCATCAGTAGAGTCTGGACTGTATAAAGTCGTATAGAAATTTTCCAGTGTCTTATTCACGTCCTTAGGTGAAGAAGACAGTGTTCCGTCTGGATTGCGTAGCTTACTGATGTGGGTAGGCGTGTAAGTGCCCCTAGTAATCCTCGCAATAAGTTTCCCGGCCTTATTACCAAATTTAAAATAATGAAGTTGCAAGGCAGACAGCTTCATTTGTTCCACTCTTTCAGCCCAGGTGTCAAAATGGTCCTTGGCTTCCTTACAAGCAGAAAGGTGTTCTTCGGTGTGCATTGCGTTAAGAAGTGACTTGGCCATTCTCACGCGCTTGCTAGCCTCTAGAAACTGTTTTTGGGCGTTTTTTTTGTACGCTGAGGTGAAGGATATAATCCTTCCCCTCAGATAGGCTTTGCCCGCTTCCCATAGTAGGTTAGGGTCGTTCGTGTGTTGGGCATTGTTGTGGAGGTAATCCTCCCAAGCCTCGGACAACATCTTTTTAAAAGTTTCATTTTGGTTAAGGTAAGCTGGGAACCTCCATTGTCTGACCTCAGGGCGGTGCTGGAGATTGCTCAGGGAGACCGAGACGGGAGTCTAAAGTATTTTAAACTTAAATTGTAAAGTAGGTACACCTAAAAGCAATGCATGTGAATACAATTGAATAGAACAGCAACTGAATGCTGGAACACACTAGCCTCAAAATTGGAGGTTACAGTAACTGTGTGGTCACAAATGATCCCAACATGTTTCGGAGATGTAGGTATTCAATTCCTGCTTTAGGGTTTTTTTACAGGCTGTTTGTCCTATTCAAAAATGTACATAGAGAAAAACACATAAATATATATAAATGCTAGAAAATAAATATGGATGTATATAAATACAGCAAGCAGGTAAGCAGCAAAACATCTATTAATGGGACATGGGAATTCATCATACTCACAGAGGATCATGTCCTTAGAAATACACTACACATCAGAATTTCACAAGTAGGAGGGGCTTGCATCTCTGCATTCGCTCAGTTGCATGAGGGACTCTGGGAACCACGAGTGAGTCTGCAATAATGCATATGACATTCACCAAGGTAATGGACTTCCTAAGAGGCCTTTATGTGAAAAGTAGTACATGCTGAGGAGCCTTGCAGCTTCACCTTGGCCAGAAAACGCACCAAAAATTGCACAGATCATCATAAAATGTGAAACCAATCTAGCATAAAAAATACATGTATATGATCATAGTATCCGATCATGGGTGAAAAGTGAATACAAAACTACCTATAAGTAAGGAGTAGTGGGTAAGTGTGTAGATATTCGCTGCTAAGCTGTGTAGTATCTCACTATTGTATAAAAATAAAAACAAATAAGCAAAGATAAGCAAAGATAGCATTCCTCTGTTTAAAAAAAAAAGAAATAAATCATCAGCAAACAAACACAAAAGCACTCACCTCGTTCTATAATAGTATAAGAGTAGCTGGTGCAGAGCATACTGTGAGCCCACTATGCAGCTAAAGCGTGTTTGGACTTACCCTATTTATAAGAAGTTGTGTAAAGGTATCCAGCCATCAGACAAGGTATATAAATCAGTAGATGGAAGTGTTTTATAGCGCAGTGATCGCCGTACCCATTAAAATAGATGAGGCTGAGCGATCACCTATTCATGTCAGAGAGGTATCGCATAAGCGATCTCTCGGCTTCAGCGATATCCGGGGTAGCCACGTCATAAGGTGCGATGACGCCAGACACCGACAAAGCTGCCTGGTTTAGCTGTCACTTTCGCTAGTGGCTGTGGCCAGGGAAGAAGCTAATTGGGCGTGATCTTCACCCCATTAGCTTCAATGGAGGGCAGCTGAGACATTGGCTTAAGGACTCATGACGTCTCGCTAAAAAAAAAAACTATCACAACAAAATAGTATCACATAGAGCAGTGTTTTTTAACTCCAGTCCTAAAGGCACACCAACAGGTCATGTTTTCAGACTTTCCATTATTTTGCACAGATGATTTGATCAGTTTCACTGCCTTAGTAATCACCACAGCCATTTCATCTGAGGGAAATCCTGAAAACTTGACCTGTTGGTGTGCCTTGAGGACTGGAGTTGAAAACACTGACCTAGAGGACTTTTAGTCCCCTGTGTGACAAAAAAAAAATAACTAACGGGTTTTAAAAGATAAAGCTACACCCCAGCACCTGCATATAGTACATACATGCACATATGGAGCTAAACACATGTTGAGGGCGCATATATACGAAAATGTTGATTGTGCATGATACATATCACCGTGCATGCTGGAGTGAAAGCAATTATTCTGAACCCATTATTCATGGTTACCAATAAACTAATGACCTATATGGGCTTTTAAAGTGTCACCCATGAAAATCTGGGGTATCAGAGTTTGTTAGTATTTAATGGGGGCACACAGTTTTAAGGTTTGACATGTTTGGAATCAATTTACTCAAAGTCTCTGCTTTCAGAAAATATATAGGGCCAGATTCTCAGAGGCGTTACGACGGAGTATCTCAGATACCCCGTCGTATCGCCTTTTTTTTTGACTCGTATCTATGCGAGTGATGCTGAGCATCACTTTTGCATAGATACGCTTCTACATCCGACAAGTGTAACAATTACACTTTCGGATCGTAGATGTAATGACAACTCCGGCCACTAGGTGGCCTTTACGTTGTTTTTTTTCATTTGCATATGCAAATGAAGTAGTACGCCGATTCTCGATCGCTTTTTTTACGCCGCCCCGTCGTCGCGTACGTCGTTTACGAACTCGTAAGGTTACCCCCAGCTTCTATGTGGAGTAACCTTACGAGGTCCCGTCGGATGCCGTCGTGTCCCGTCGGATGCCGTCGTGTCCCGTCGGACGCCATGTTAAGTATGGCGTCGGGTCAGCGTCGGCTTTTTTCCGTCGCTTACGTCGTTTTACTAACTCGTTCGCGAATAGGGACTTGCGTAAATGACGCTCACGTCGTTTTGACGTCGGTTTCAACGACGCTTTCCGACGTGAGCTGGAGCATGCGCACTGGGCTTTTTTCCCCGGCCCGGCGCATGCGCAGTTCGTTCGACGCGGGGGCGCGCTTAATTTAAATACAAGCTGCCCCATTTGAATTGCGCGGGTTTACGCTGCGCGATTTACGCGACGCAGGCGAAACCTACGGAGCAAGTGCTTAGAGAATAAAGCACTTGCTCCAGTACGCAGCGGCGGCGTAGTGTAACTGGCTTACGCTACGCCGCCGAAAATATTAGAGAATCTGGCCCAGTATGTTTTCAGGGTTTAAAAAAATCTTTAGGCCTAAAATGTGCAAAAAATTTGAAAAAACAAATCTGCAGGGAAAGAGTTAAATGCATTTTAGAATTTGCAGTATTTGCAGATCTGGAGCTGATATGTGTATTTTGGAAGCTGCCACATCAGTACATCATGCCCACAGCAAGCTAGAGGAGCATTAGCTCCAATATCCTTTGACTGATCTGGGTCACTGGCTTCTTTAGTGAACTGTAAATAATTAACGGCCAAGCAGTGCAACACAAAAGCACACAGATCAATAGTGAACTTGAAGGAACATGTAAAGTAATAACAGTCAGAAAAAGCTTAATTTGTTTTTCCAGCAAGCTTTCACTGTAGTAAATCAGCTTGAGGATCACTGTAACAGGATTTCATTCTCAACCCCAATTGTTAATGGAATTTTAGCTGCTGAACTTCTTGAAAGATTTTCTAAAAGAGAAGCTCTGATTTTATAGAATGTAAGGTGGAAAAACTAAATAGATAATATCACTGTTTTTACTTACAGTATATGGAATGTGTGTAAGTATTTGAAATAACCCCATCACTGCTGAACATAATTGGTGTGGCACATTCAAGTTCCATTCTTCTCCAGTACAGGAAAATAAACAGAGCAGCGACATCTTAAGTCCTCTAGACCTGTTTGTAAATCAGCATCACATCGTTGGGAATTCTCTGACACTTGGGGTGATTTGTAGGTTTGACAAAATGAAAAGTAAAATTTTACATTTTTGTTTTGTAATCAGCAAGAGTAATTCTCCTAAATATGGCATAACTCCTGTTTGTTAAGGGAGAAGTCCAGCCTGGTCTCGTTTGGCTGGGCTTCTCCAACTCATTTTGCACTCCTGTGACCCGTTTTCAGCAGAAATCCGCTCTCTGCTGATGTCAGTCCAGGCACTACGTCATCCCGACTCTGGAAGTCTGGATCTGCCAGGTGCCTGGACTGATGCCCGTCTCAGCCTATCTGACGCTGAGACAGCCGCTCCCTGTCCCTTCACAGCTCAGCACTCCAGGGAGCGTAGAGGAGCAGAGCAGGAGAGCTGCTGATTGACGGTCAGCAGCTCTCGGGAAGCTGAGAGAACCAAGCCATCGGTGGTGTTCGATTGCTCGGTTCTTAATGCAGAGACAGTGGGGGACAAATTCAGCATCAGACCAATGCTGCATCCACCTAGCTAAGTATGACTGGGGAAAAAAGCCAAACCCATACTTCTATATTAAGTATCTCTCTTTGAACTATTCAAGATGTTTCAAAGGTTTGTCTAGGTAGTTAGTCTAGAAGGCTTGACATGTTATTTCTTAGGATGTAGTCTAAATTCTGGTATAACAAGAGTATCATTTTTTGTTATTATACATTTCAGGTCCCAATCAGTTTTATGTATTCCTCAGTTAAGGTAAAGAGATACCATACCAAGGTCTCCACAGTTTCTGGAAGTATGAGTTGGATTATCTTTCCATTACTATTGTTTCTTCCATGTCATAGATGGTGCTCACATTTTGTAACCATTCTTTGGGGGTTGGTATTTGTGTATATTTCCAGTACAGTGGAATTAGAACTTTTGCATCATTTAGAAGGTGTCTGGCAAGTGAGTTTTTATAACCTTTGTAAGAGAGAGAATTATTTAGCTATGCTGGAAAATCAGCCTGCTCTCCTCCAATGATGTGATTCTATAGCATATATAAATGTATTTGATAATTTGGTTAAATTCTTTATTACTCACAGTGACTGATTTAGCACCAGTGAATATGCACTTCTTAGGCCCCGTACACACGAGCAAATGAATCTGTTCAAATCGGTCTGAGAGACCGATTTGATCAGATTTGTATGCTGGCTGTTTTGGTTTGATCGCTGTACACACGATCAAACCAAAATCCCCACCAGCAGACAGCGCGGTGACGTGGCGGTGACGTTGACACCGCCACGTCATCGCACCAGGAAGTAAAACACTTCCGCGCATGCGTCAAATCCATTCGACGCATGTGCGGGCAGATATGTCTGCTGGTTAGCGTACTAACCAGCAGACATATCGGTCCGACGGTTCCCAGCAGACAGATTTTATAACAGGCTTTAAAATCTGTCTGCTGGACAAATCTGTCTGCTCGCCCGTACACACGATCGAAATCTGTCTGCTGAGACGGTCTGTCATACCGTTTCCAGCAGATAGATTTGATTGTGTGTACGCGGCCTTACTGTTCTTGTTTGTTCTATGGATGATAATATATGGTCACAGTTGTCTACGCCAGTGGTTCTTAAGTACCCCCAACAGACTACATTTGCAGGTTTTCCTTTATCTTGCACAGGTGCTTTAAATCAGAGTCAATGGCTTGGTATTTTGGACAGCTGTTTTATCTAAGGTGGCGTACACACGATCGGATATATCCGATGAAAACGGTCCGCGGACCATTTCCATCGGATATGTCCGATCGGGAGTTTGATCCGATGGCGTGTACACACCATCGGATCAAATTCCCCGCCGCCGGACGGCGCGGTGACGTAGTGGTGATGCGGCGGTGACGTTGACGCCGCCGCGTCACCGCCACGTCACCGCACCAGGAAGTAAAACACTTCCGCGCATGCGCCGAATCCATTCGGCAGCGGCGCGGCGGCGGTGGGGGCCGAAATGTCTGCTGGTAAGTGTACTAACCAGCAGACATGTCGGGCGGACAGATTCCCACCGGATAGATTTCAAAGCATGCTTTGAAATCTGTCGGGTGGAGAAATCTGTCCGCTAGCCCATACACACGAGCGGAGATGTCTGCTGAAACGGTCCATCGGACCGTTTTCAGCGGACATATCCCCTCGTGTGTACGCGGCCTCAGAGAAATTCATAAAACATGGCCTGTTGGGGGTACTTAAGGACAGGTTTAAGAACCACTGGCCTACACAGCTCCATAATATCTGCCTCCCAACTGCTATACAGGAACAGGTCTGAATGTGGGAAGGGTTTAGAGGGGAGCGGTGCCTGGGGTATTTGACAGACAAAGCCCAGCCATGCATACATTTAAAAGGATAATACTATTTACATTTTTAATAGCATATTTATGTCTGGTGGACATTAGAATGTAGGTTGCTCAAAAGGAGACTCATGTGAATGGGTAAAAGTATTCTCTATTATAGTACAGAATTTTTCAGAGACATAAAACACATCTGTGTTTACAATAATTGCAGAATAAATAATCCACTCCTATCTTATTTTATATAATAGGTGCATAATCCTGCCTTTTAAAAATAATGATACATTATTTACAGTGTAATGATAAGTTCAAGATGGCACTTCTTGTGTGCATCTTTACACCAAACATTGCAACAAGGCTGTTTGTATATCTTTACAAAGAGGACTGTACTAAATAATCATGACTAGACCTAAAGTGTAACTCCACTTTTGTTGAGAAAAAAAAACATTTCCCCCGGGATTTATGTACATTGCAAGGAGTATAAAAACCTTTGTTGCAGATTCCTTCCTTTTGTTATTCTGAAGAAATCTATGTGTGTTTCTCTGTGCCTCTCTACTTAGTGAGTCTAATGGGAGTAGTTTCATCATTTTCTGTCAGCTGTGGAGCTGCTGGGCACTAATGAAGAAATCTGCTGGGCCCTTTAAACCCCTTTCAGGTGAAAAAATCCTCAGTTGCAATCCCAGTGTGAATGCCTGAGTTCTTTCACACTGGGGCACTGTGCTGGCAGGGCGTCCAAAAAAAATCCTTTAGGAACGGTGTGAAATCAATGGGCAGCCCCCGCTTTGGGGCTGCTTTTAACCATTTTTCGAATGGTAGCGGGGGTTAAAAGCGCCCCGCTAGTGTCCGAAAAGCGCCAAAAAATTACGGTAAAGTGCCGCTAAAAATAGCAGAGCTTTACTGCCGATGCCCCGGGCGCTTTCAATGTGAAAGCACTCTTAAGCCCCGTACACACGGTCGGACTTTTGCCCAACCAACATCAAAATCCGACACTTTTCTCATTTGTCCGACCGTGTGTACGTTCCATCGGACCAACTTTTTTGGCTTTCATCGGACAAAAAGTTGGGTCTGCGAACGGACCAACTTTCAGGCAACAAAAGTCCGATGGTGCAAAGTCCGATCGTTTGTACAGCAAACCATCGGACTTTTGGACAAATTACAAATGCGCATGCTCAGAACCAATGTTAAAATCAACCAACAATAGCAGAAGTTAACCAAAGGGTGGCAGTAAAAAGCTGAACAACCACGTGATGATGGAACGTTTTATAAAAGTTTGCAGAAAAGTCCGAGCGTGTGTATGCTATGGGTGTGATCGGACAAATCAATTAGGACAAAAATCCAAGGGAAATTTTGTTGGATGTCCTACCGTGTGTATGGGCCTTTAGATGAATTACATTTTTGTTGCAGGGGATGCCTGAAGTCTGACTTGTAACTTAGGCAGACTTCTGGGAAAATTGTTGAGCCAATCATTCAAGCAGGAAATTATGTTTCTGGGGAGTGGTCAGTACACATTCCATGCAGCCACATTGCATGGCTTTATAGAAAATTACAGTGGCTGCAGATTGAAAAGGAAAGGTCATTTTTAATAACATTAAATTACAATATGACTTGTATCGCAATTGTATACACTACATTATTTTTTCTTTGCTCTTTTTTCCCCCACACAAGTGGAGTTACCCTTGAACCACTTGCCGCCCGCCATATAGCAAAATGACAGCGGCAAAGTGGTTTCAATATCCTGACTGGACGTCATATGACGGGGGAGCGCATCGCACTGATCGTTAATGCGGGGTGTCAGTCTAACACCCTGCAACACCGATCTAGGTAAAAGAGTCCCTGACAGAGACTCTTTACCACATTATCAGCGGTGTCCAATCACGGCTGATCACGATGTAAACAGGAAAAGCCGGTAATCTGCTTTTCCTCACTCGCGTCTGTCAGGCGTGAGTAGAGAGCCGATAGGCTGCTCCTCTGACAGGGGGGGTTTGTGCTGATCAATTATCAGCGCAGCCTCCCCGAGGATGCCCACACTGGACCACCAGGGATGCCCACCACAGGTATGCCACCCTAGACTACCAGGGATGCCAATCAAATGTATAATGGATGCCTAATGGATGCCAATCAGTGCCCACAATGGATGCCAATCAGTTCCCACAATGGGCATCACTGATTGGCAGGCATTATTTTTTGGCACTAATTGGCATCCATTAGTACAACACATTACAGTACATCAGTGCCCATCCATGCCACCTATTAGTGCCCATCCATGCCCAATTAATGCCCATCCATGCCACCTATCAGTGCCCATCCATGCTGCCTATCAGTTCCCATCTGTGTTGCCTATCAGTGCCCATCCATGCTGCCTATCCGTGCCCATCCATGATGACTATAAGTGCCCATCTGTGCCGCCTATCAGTGCCCATCCATGCTGCCTATCAGTGCTCATCCGTACTGCATTTTAGTGCCACCTATCAGTGCCCATCAGTGCTGCATATTAGTGCCCATCATCAGTGCCCATCAGTGCCACCTCATCAGTGCCCATCAGTGCCGCCTTATCAGTGCCTTAGTGCAGTACCATCAGTGCCCTACCATCAGTGCCCATCAGTGAAGTAGAAATTGTACTTATTTACGTTTTTTTTTTCAAAATGTTCTGTTTTTTCTTTTTTTTTGCAGAAAATAAAAATCCCAGAGGTGATCAAATACCATCAAAATAAAGCTATATTTGTGGGAACAAATGATACAAATTTAGTTTGGGTACAGTGTAGCATGACCGCACTATTGTCATTCAAAGTGCCACAGCGCTGAAAGCTGAAAATTGGTCTGGGCGGGAGGCAGGCCCGGATTGGCCAATCGGGAGAACCGGGAAAATTCCCGGTGGGCTGGTCGGGTTGCGGGCTGGTGCACCGCAACATTGGGGGGGGTTTAGACTTCCACAGGCTGCTGAAACAACACCTCCAGCGACGCGCGTGTGTCCTCCTTCTCTTCTTGTTCCTCCTCCCTACCCTACTGAGCCAGCCTGTCACATCTCACGCAGACACTGCAGACATGATGTGATGTCACTCACTACGCTCCACACATGGCGCGTCTGCATGCTGTGTGTGACGCTGGCCTTCTCTCCTCTCAGGTCTCCAGCTACCACCCGCGCCCAAAATTCAGAACAGCCGACAGGTGTGAGTACAGGCAGGAGGGAAGGGTGACATTGAGCTTACAAGGGGAGGAGGGATTGGTTGCCATGGTACAGAGACACCACCTAAGAGCTGTGTGGGATGACTCTCAGTGTCTGGCGCCCTGACCCTGTGATGTGCAAGTATAATAAGGAAAGGGGGGGTGCAAGGTGGACGCAGCTATAGATAATATATGTCCAGCCTACCCCCCTCACCCACCAGACCAGCTCACTCAGCTACTGAACTCTGCACCCTGTACCCAACTGCATCCTGTACCCACCTGAACTCTGCACCCTGTACCCACCTGCACTCTGCACACTGCACCCATCTGCACCCTGTACCCACCTGCACCCTGTACCCACCTGTACCCTGTACCCACCTGAACTCTGCACCCTGTACCCACCTGCACCCTGTACCCACCTGCACTCTGCACCCACCTGCACCCACCTGAACTCTGCACCCTGTACCCACCTGCACCCTGCACCCACCTGCACTCTGCACCCTGTACCCACCTGCACTCTGCACCCTGTACCCACATGCACTCTGCACCCTGTACCCACCTGTACTCTGCACCCTGTAACCACCTGCACTCTGTACCCACCTGAACTCTGCACCCCCTACCCCCTATACCCACCTGCACCCACCTGCACTCTGCACCCTGTAACCACCTGCACCCTGTACCCACCTGAACCCAGTACCCACCTGCACTCTGCACCCACCTGCACCCTGCACCCACCTGCACTCTGCACCCTGTACCCACCTGCGCTCTGCACCCTGTACCCACCTGAGCTCTGCACCCTGTACCCACCTGAGCTCTGCACTCTGTATGTAGCACCCTTATTTAATCACCCTTTAGGACCCTCCCACACACAGTTGCTGTGGGACAATCAACCCCCCCACCCCCTACTTTAGGAAAGGTATGGAGCGTGGTTGAGTTCCTGCACCTTTTCCCTGAGAATGCCCTGGGTGACTATCAATTAGCACTACAGCAGGCTGGGGGGACGAAGACGTGAGAGGCGCGTAATGCCCTACTGCCTGTCCTGCTGGGGGGGGTGACACCAACCCTAGTGACGCCACTGCCTCCACCCTGACAGCGCCGGTGCGGATGTGTGCAGTGGACTTCGACTGGGAGAGTCTTGACACGACTTGTCGCTCCATAATGGGAGTAGTAGGACTCGCCTCGGCACCGCCACCAGTTGGGGAGAGGAGACTTATGCCACCGCCATGCCAGTGCCACTACGTGTTAATGCATTGCCCGACCAGGCAGCAAGTACACACGTCACGCAGTGTGCCTGCCCTAAGGGCCTAAGCACAGACACAGTAGTGACAGTACAGACTCACTTTTACAGTAACAACATGCCTGTCTGCCTGATGCCCTTGCCAAAAGCCCCCTCCTGCTGCGGCCTGCAATAATTTGATTAATAACATAACAGGCAGGGCTTCATGATCTATACCCTCAGGACTTTCAGCATGTAAGGGGTTAAATGATTAATCCAATGTAATTCATCCTTCAGGGCTTTCAGCATGTAAGGGGTTAAATGATTAATCCAATGTAATGCATCCTTCAGGGCTTTCAGCATGTAAGGGGTTAAATGAATATGATTGCAAGATTAATCATTTAATCCCGATACAGTAAGGGGTTAAATGATTAATCCTGCAATAATATAACCCCTTACATGCTGAAAGCCCTGACGGATGCATTACATTGGATTAATCATTTAACCCCTTACACGCTGAATGCCCTGAAGGATGCATTATATTTGATTAATCATTTAACCCCTCACATGCTGAAAGCCCTGAGGGTAAAGATCCTTAAGCGCTGTCTGTTATTAATCAAATTATTGCAGGCCGTGGAGTGCCACCTCCCTGAATAGTTACATTATTTTATAGTCGCGAACTAAAGTGGGCTGGTCTAAGAGCATGAAACTCCAGGGCTGAAAATGAGTCCCACTCCGGCCCTGTCGGGAGGGTGTATAAGTGCCTGATATGGAAGTGGTTAAGGGTCAGATACTGCAGCAATGTTCCTTTAACTGCATGAGGTATGGGAACTTAGAACATGATTTATTGAGGGAATTGTGTCTTCTCTTGTAAGAATTCATACCATATATCAGGATGGAAAAAAACTACAGTATATCCAGATAACTACATTAGTCTGGCAATATAAATTGGATTTTCTTTGTTAATCTGAAGAAAATAGTGTAAAATTGCTGCATTTTTCTATTTAACAGTAAGTGGCTATTGGATGGGGTATTTCACTGTTAAGTGAGAATTTTATCAGTTCTCCCTAGTTAATTAGGGGAAGTGTCTGAACCAAGTAGATACAGATTGCATTCACCTTAATAAAACCGAAAGTAAGTATTGACTTCTTAAGATAAAGTACATGAATACATCTGGAATAAAGGAATTTGTTACCTTACTTACATCACCCAAGTACAGATTGTCAATGTGATTAATTATGTGAATTATCCAGAGTTTATGTGTTAAATTGTTTCTATGTGGACAGGACAAATAGTGTATCTCAATAGCATGTTAAATGTGTTGGCCAAATTAAACATTTTTGCAAAAAATAAAGACATGTTTTAGAAATGTGTTGAAAATTAAGGATAATAAGGAAAGGCTTGAAAAAAAAATGCATATAAAATAAAAGTAAATTGTAAACTATATTAAACTTCTATAAAGTCCTGCCAAGAGATGTTGGGATTGATTGGCAGGGGAAAAATCTCTTGCAGCTCTGTATGGTAGCCAACCAGCTTCTAACTTTAGCTTGTTCAATTACGCTTTGGCAACAAAAAAAAAACCTGGAAGCTGATTGTTTTTTTTTAAATCAACCCCCATGTCTGCTATTACTATGCTAGCCTCAAAAGCAGTACTATTTTCTGACCAAAAGTGTTATATGCTTCCCTAATCTTTGTATGCAGTCTCTGTATTATTACATTTGTTATTTTAAAGCGGAGTTCCACCTTTTTATGTTTATTAAAGTGGAGGTTACCCTAAAAAGAAACTTTTAACATTGCATTCCCGAGGTTAATGACAAGTAGAATCGGCGGGTTTTAAAAAAAAAAATATGTCCGTACATACTGTTTCTCATATCCCTTCTCACCGGCGCTTCCGGGTCTGATGGTCGGGGATGGGTGTGCCTAACTGATTGACAGGCATCCGACCGACGCATACAGCGCGTCACGAGATTCCGAAAGAAGCCGAACGTCGGTGCGCAGGCGCCGTATAGAGCCGCACCGACGTTCGACTCGTTTCGGCATCTCGTGACGCGCTGTATGCGTCGGTCGGATGCCTGTCAATCAGTTAGGCACGCCATCAGACCCGGAAGCGCCGGTGAGAAGGGATATGAGAAACGGTATGTAAGGACATATATTTTTTTTAAAACCAGCCGATTCTACTTGTCATTAACCTCGGGAATGCAATGTTAAAAGTTTCTTTTTAGGGGAACCTCCGCTTTAAAAGTCAGCAGCTACAAAAAGTGTAGCTGCTGACTTTTAATAAACCGACACTTACCTGCTCCATGGTCCAGTGATGCGGCTGCCAGGAGCGTCACTCCTATCCCCCCTCTCCGCTGGCGCCTCCATTCACACTGTGGGCACCCGGCCGTGACAGCTTTCGACTTCATGGCAGGTGATCTCCTGGAACCTTTAACGTGTCCCAGGAGATCGCCTAGAGGGAGGGGTCGCCTAAGGCGACAGGAGGAGTCGGCCCGTAGGTGGAAGAAGGAAGTAGGACAGGAAGTCCGACTCCTACCGAAGCCCCCACTCCCCCCCCCCCAAAAAAAATTACATGCCAAATGTGGCATGTAAGGGGGTGAGAAGTGCTTAAAGTGGAAGTTCCACTTTTGGGTGGAACGCCATTTAAAAAAAGCTAGTAAAAAAAAAGAGGTAAAAAATTTACTAATGTAGTTTAGCCAATCATTTTCTGTACTAGGTTTGTGTGGTCTGTATAACTGGGGCCATGGCAGGGACGTGTTTTTGTCCACATAATAAGTGCTAAAGCATGCCCCCCTTCTAAAACATGCCCTCCTTTATCATTTCAGAAGGCTAGGAGGTATGGTTATAATATCAGTGATTCCAATATTTGTATATTCTCATTTGGCTTCTGAAACCATATGGGAAGTAGGGATAGACAGGGCCAGAGGCAGACTGAACATTCAGGCACTCTGGCACTGCCCGAGGGCCCCATGCCAATAGGGTTGCCAGCCTCAATAAAACCAGGGACAGTATGTAAAAATATGTTTGTTTGTTTTTAAATCCCAAGATTATAGCTGCCCTGCCTCTCTAGTACCTTTTTCAGCAGAGTATGTATAGTATAGTATAGTATGTATAGAGTACCTTATACTGTGTGTATACTGTGTGTGTATATTGTGTGTCTGTGTGTGTGTATGTATACTGTATGTGTGTGTACTGTGTGGCCCCATAATCTATTGCCTGAGAGCCCCATAATCTCCTATTGCCCGGGGCCCCATGAGTTGTCAGTCCGCCCCTGGATAGGGCTTATATAAATTCCTGTATTCCTGTAGACACAGTCTTATTTTAGAGTTTGTGATCTCCACTATGTACACAAATGCAATTCAGGATTAAAATAATAGTATATGACTCCTAGTAGTAAAGTAACAGAATTAAACAGGCATGTGAAGCAGATACCTTCCTAACCCTTACTTCTTGCCTTTAGTTATGACATTGCTTACAGCACAAAGAAAAGGGCAGAGGATTATATTTACACAGTTGGTCAGTATATCGGGATATATTAAATAAAACCATATTTCTTTAGATAGCGGGCTGTTCTACCTCTCAATTAACCTCAAAGCCCAGCCCACTCCTCATCTCAGTCAATCTAGTGATGCCTCATTATAGCTGCTGTCACTTTCTTCCGCTTCTGAAAGATGACCCAATCGACCAGTGCCAAAATTCCTCTTCTTAAAGAATATCTAAAGTCAGAAACAAAAGTGTAATATATATACTAGCTTGTCAATTCTTAGATGAGGTGGGTGCAGTAGTTTTCCCTTTTTTTCTATTTTGTTTTCACCCTGTAATGATGCAAATAACACACTTCTTGTCATTTAATCTAGGCTGCCATTAGCGTTTTTCAGCTGTGGAAGCCCATCCATAAAATCATTGCTCTGATGGGGAACCTGACTTGCATCTCAATTAATCAGTGGATTGTAGAACAAAGTATTGAAAAAAATATACTAGGGTGCTTTTCACTTTCACCAAATGACTGCTTCTTATAGATGTGGAAGTACCAGATGAAATGAGCATACAGTCTTTCCCACACAGTAGCTACTCGCTGGGGATGATTAAGGGCCGCTTTCCCATCGAGGCGTCGGCAATAAAGTGCCGCTATTTTTAGTGCTTACTTTCGCTTTACTGTCATTTTTTCAGAGGTATTCGGCCACTAGCAGGTCGCTTTTAACCCCCGATAGCGGCCGAACAAGGGTTTAAACTAGGGTTGTCCCGATACAACTTTTTTAGGACCGAGTACAAGTACCGATAACTTTTTTTCATGTACTCGCCGATACCGAATACCGATACTTTTTTTTAAATGTCCCCCCACATATGCAGCCATGTCCCCCCACAAATGCAGCCATGTCCCCAAACATATGCAGCCATGTCCCCCCACATATGCAGCCATGTCCCCAAACATATGCAGCCATGTCCCCCATATACGCAGCCATGTCCCCCACATATATCCAGCCATGTCCCCAAACATATGCAGCCATGTCCCCCATATACGCAGCCATGTCCCCAACATATATCCAGCCATGTCCCCAAACATATTGCAGCCATGTCCCCTGTACCTAAATGATGCCGCCGCCGCGTTAATCACTGTGCGGGGAACATTACAGTCAGCTTTCGTTTGAATAGCTGTTTTCCCTGCCGCGCTGTGTATAGAGACACTCCCCCTTGCTCGGGATTGGACAGATTCGTCCAATCCCGAGCAAGGGGGAGTGACACGGCGGGGAAAAACGGCTATTCAAAAACGAAATCTGACTGTAATGTTCCCCGCACGGTGAATAACGCGGTGGTGGCGGCTTTGCGATACACGGCGGCGGCTTTGCGATATACGGGGCGGGGTGGGCAAGCATTCTATTCAGGCATCGGGGTATTTGCAGGAGTACAAGTACTCCTGCAAATACTCGGTATCGGTCCCGATACCAATACTGGTATCGGTATCGGGACAACCCTAGTTTAAACTGCCCGCAAAGCGCCACGCTGCCCATTCATTTCAATGGGCAGGAGCGATGGAGGAGCGGTGTGCACACAGCCAGGAGTTTTTTTTAGCGTCCTGCCAACGCATCGCCTCAGTGTTAAAGCCCTCGGGCTTAATTCCATTTGCCACTATTCCTTTTGCAAAGAATTTCCAATTACCTGAAGTGAAAATAAAAAAAAACAGTATTTTGGCTTCCACATGATTGGTTGATAGAATTTAGCAGATCTTCATCTCATTCACTAAACTAAGGGAAAATCCCCTGGCAAAGTAAGCAGCCTATTTTCCTTTAGTTATTCAACTACATTGACGCTGCTGCTCTGCTGCTTTCCTATTCCAGGCTTTTTATGCTGTACTTCTTACCATAGTTGCTCATTATGACACTACCTGAGACATTCTGGTTTCTCTGCTACACTCTCTGCATATACTCTGTTCTTCATTCCATTTGACACTACGCTAATTAGTGGTACAATTCCTAATGCGTCCCTCCTTTTGCATGCACCAGGTATGTGACAGAGCCACCTAGGAACTTAGAGTTGTGACAAGCTTCTACTAAGTTGCCATCTGTTAGCCCAAGTCCATAATATCTCATAGCTTGCTCTCACTATCATGTCAGAAAGGTTTCAGAATGTGGTTGCAAGTCCATAATTTGTTTTAATTTATTGACATCTTGGTGATTTAGTTATGGGTATTTTGTCTGTCATCTGTTTCCTCTTCCACTGATGACAGGGGTGTCTCGTATTCAAGTGATCTTTATCAAAAAATGCAAAAATATATATAAATTAATATCTCTATAGGTGGTGATGATCAACCAAACAAAAATGTGAACATATATGTGAATACATTCAATGTGAGTCAGGGTCACAAGCTTATTTAAACTTGGGCCAAAAATATAAATATTAGTCTATAATCACAGTGCTAACGTTTAAAAAAATATAAACCACAGTGTATACGGTTGCGAGTAGTAATTAGTCCTCTGAATAGACAGCGCCTGAGATAGTCCTAAAGACCACAGGGGTTGGATTAGGGTCAAATGATGACAGTCACAGGACAATCACAGGGAGAAGATATGAGTCCTCACAATCTGTGGATCACAATGATGTCAATCCCTCTCTCAGTAGACACAGGTAGGTTCAGATACTTCAGAGAATACAATCCAACATCTTGGTAATCTGAAAATGGGAAAATACTCTTACCATACATACTTACCTGGCAGGGGAGACACCATGATCATGAAGGTGGTTCTCCCAGGGCGAGGCTCAGCCATTGCACTCTGGCTGGGCTGATTGAGGTGTCTTCCCTGCCACTGCTCGGCCTTTTGGCTAAGATCGGGTGTGGTATCCATTCTCATCAGTTGTTAGAGGAGCACTGAAGCACCTCCTATATGTGGAGGGTAAATGCAATCCAAAAACGTCATTGCACCTGGAAGGGTGGTTTCAGCAGGGACTACGCTGTGCTGCCCAACAGATACTGGGGGCCGGCCAATGGTTGCGTCTGAGCCACCTATAGGGGTGCTTCTGGTGGGGATTGGGTGGCTGTGCCTGGTCTGGTCTTTTTGCCGGGTTCTAGTCTGGTCTTCTGGCTGGCTGGTGTAAGTGTTGTCCCTGTCGGAGATCTGGTAGGAGGAGCTGGAACTGCCCTGGGATATGGCGGGGTAGGGCCATGCAAATCCTGCTGGGTGACAGGGAGTCTGGAAGGGTTAGTATTGGTGGAGGCTGCTAGATGGGGGCAGCTCTCCCCCAAGAAAACCTTGAAGGGCTCTCTATCTGGCAGGGGTGGTGGGCTGCACTGGCCGGTCGGGGGGTGGATTTGGAACGGGAAAGCCTATGGTGCATGTGCCCCTGGAGTGGCAGTCCAGGGGTGTCTGAGAATCACTGTGAGTGAGGGTCACTTTGGTTTAAGACACCACGGTCACTGCACCAGCTACACGCTTTTTTTTTAGCACCTGCCTCCTGGGCCGGCCTTTTGGCCAGGACCGGAGGAATTTTTTTATTCCTGGCCGAGGGCCTGGTCATTGTTGAACACAATGACCACTTCTTTCACTCTCCTCTCCATTATCCCTTTCCCCCCACTTTATTTAGCTTATTGCCTATGTTTGTCACGTTTTTGTCTTTTTTTTGTTTGTGCACGTTTTGTACACAGTGTGATTAGTAGGGTGCCGGTCCTCGGGCCAGCCCTGAACGTCTTGGGAGTGGGTGGACATGGCCTTTTGGCTTAGTTCACCTGCTCTCATGGGGTCTCCCTTCGGGGGAGTCCCACCTAGTACTTGGAGGATTCTGTTTCGGCAGTCCCTCCAAGGAAGTTGGGTCCGTGTCGGCTTCGGTTGCTCGGACCACAGTACCTCAGTCCCCGTCTGAAGCCTAACGCCCCGGGGGATCAGGGTTTGGGTCCCTTCTGCACAGGAGGACACTTGACGTTGCACCCGTCTGCACGTTTTTGTGAACACTCTTTATGTGTGTGCACATTTTTTCTGCACCGGGTGGAGTTTTTTGAGTGTGTTTCACACGCCATAGGCTTTTCAAAAAAAAATAAAAAATCTGTTTCCTCTTCTGACGTTGCACCCGTCTGCACGTTTTTGTGAACACTCTTTGTGTGTGCACATTTTTGCTGCAGCGGGTGGAGTTTTTTGAGTGTGTTTCACACGCGCATAGGCTTTAAAAAAATAAAAAAATCTGTTTCCTCTTCTTTTGGTGACCATGACTGGACTAGGCAAGCAAACAAACCTAGTGTTCATAGGCACAACATAACTCCTCAGGATTTTTTGAACAGACCGGGTGAGTATTTAAAAATATTGTTTATTAAAAAATTGATCCATACAGTAGGAAATTAAAATCAATACAAAAATACAGGCATATCTATAAATGCCCTCTAGTATGAAAGGCTATTGCACCTATAAGGGGCAGCACAGTGGTGCAGTGAGTAGCACTTTTGCCTAGCAGCAAAAGGGTCGCTGGTTCGAATGCCGACCACGACACCATCTGCCTGGAGTTTGCATGTTTTCCCTGTGTTTTGCGTGGGTTTCCTTCGGGTACTCCGGTTTCCTTCCACACTCCAAAGACATGCTGGTAGGTAAATTGGATCTCATCCAAAGTTGGCCCAGTATATATGTATATATGTGTGTATGACTGTGTGTCCCTAGCGTATCAAGATCCTACGGGGTAAAAATGACCGCACCAGCCAAGCAGACACTGGCTGGAAAAAGCGCCCAGAGGCGATTCAGTTCGCATGCGTTGCACTATACAAGTCATTCATTCATATAAGCACTAGAGATACTCCATCGTAAGTACAAATGTGCGCCGTCGTATCCCTGCGCTGATTCCCCAATCTAGATACGCCTGAAAAATAGGCTTCTGCCGCCCCCCACGTTACTTGCCTACGCCGGCGTATCTTGGGCGCATAGTTACGCTGGACGCCCCATTGCAAATATGCAAATGAGGAAGATACATCGATTCACAAATGTATATGTGCCCGGCTAAAAATATACGCGGTTTGCGTAAGGCTTACGTCCGGCCTAAAGTTATTCCTCATATAGGTGGCGCAACCCATGCAAAGGTATGGACAAGGGAACAGCCGTCATATTTTACGTCGTTTACGTCGTTTACTACGTGAATAGGGCTGTGCGTAGGTTACGCCGGCTGAAAGATGCACCCAGGTATGTGAATCCGGGCTAGGTTTGCTTGCTTGTTCATTGGATTGGCCAGACCAGGCCCACACACTTACTATTGGGAGGGAGATGAAAACAAGGGTACTTAAAGCAGTTATAAATCCAACTGAAATGACACAATAAATACTAGATAAATATGTTTAAGCTCTCCATTGTCATGTCACTTTTTTCCAGGGTATATAAGGTCTAAATTTTGTAGATTGCAATCTATAATAGAAAAGTTTGTTTTTGCTTTTCTTTTATTAAGGGCAAGCAAAAATGGCCATATAGTTCACTTTAATTTGTTACTTTTAAAAGGTAATAACTAGTTCCTTTCATATCAGCACAATACCAAGCCCTTTCAATATTGGACATGTATGGGTACATTTAGAGGGCTAATTGTCCATTTCCACCGCACTGTGTTTCAAAATAGGTTTCAAATACGTTTTCTTCTTCATTCTTTCTCGATGTCAAAGGCTAACTAGTAAATGTACTGTATAAAGAATGGAAATTGAGTTATTTTTTTCTCTATACTGCTGGCATACAATATATATCATTGTATTCAAGAGAAAAGTAAAAGATGAAACATAACATCTTACTGAGAATAAATATATCTCTGATCTCATACATACAACAAACTAACTTTATTTAGCTGTATGACTGTTCTGAAGCCAACATCAATTATACCGTTTTTAAAGGCGTTCACTTCAGAATGACATTTTTTTTATTTGGCAGTAAGAAAAAGTGACATGTCGTAAAACATTAGATCTCGAATAAGCACTTTGGTAGTGATACAGTTTTCGAGGATGAATGCAAACAGGATTTATAACGGCACACAAAATCTTTTAAATACACACTCCAATATTTTACATGTAATTTGCCTCTGGATACTTCCTGTTGCATGGCTCACATGTACACCCTGTCATTCATCTTGTGCATATAGATGCCTTGCTTTCTAAATCCATGTTGATAGTGGATACCCTCATTAGAATGGCTGTGCAGGTCAATGTGTTTCATGTAGTAGTATAGTTACTTCCATTGACAGTTCAGTTCATTGACTTTACTGTTACCTTTATTGTAGCTGGTAAAATAATACATAATGATATAAAACAAACAATGATTTTTGAGCTATTGAAATCAGTGTGTATTGTTTTCTTTTTTAAATAACAAGGTAAGGAATTTAATAGTTAATTCATATCTGTTGGGCTGAATTTTCTCCTATCCTATCAGTATCTATCCCTATATTGTTGGTGATCTTCATGGATAGTGTCAGGGATCCAACCCAGCCAGACGCAGAATAGCGCACATGCGTGGTAGTACGGAGCTGCAGCGCATGCCTGTGCGCAAATCGCGCGCAGATGCGTGGTCCGGTGGCGCGCGGTGTGCGCGGCCACACACTCTGTCTCCCCAGAACCATAAGAGGCCTGACCGGCCTATTTAAACCAGCTCCTGTCCTTTGACAGGTTGCTGGTTTGTCATCATCTCCTGTTATGCTTCCTGTTTCTGTACCTGCCTTGTTGACCCAGATTTCCTCGTGACTCTGCTCTCTCTTCTGAACCTTACCTCTGGCTTACGTCCCTGGATTGCTGCTGTCTCCTGTCCCTGACCTCTTGCCTGTACCTCTGGATTCTCTGCCTTCTCCAGCCCTTGACCTTCGGCTTGCAACCTGGACCCGCCTCCAGTCCTTGCCCCTGACTACATGCTCTGTGTACCCGGACTATTGTTGCCTGACCACTTGCTTACTGGGCACATATACCCCCCTCCTGCCCAGGTGAAATTTCAGCTTCCGGCACTGCATCGCTTTAACTGACAGCTGCGCGGTCGTGCGACGTGGCTCCCAAACAAAATTGACGTCCTTTTTCCCCCACAAGTAGAGCTTTCTTTTGATCGCCTGTGCGGTTTTTATTTTTTGCGCTATAAACAAAAAAGAGCGACAATTTTGAAAAAAAAAATGTTTTACTTGTTGCTAATAATAAATATCCCAATTTAAAAAAAAACACATTTTTTTCTCAGTTTAGGCCGATACGTTTTCTTCTACATATTTTTGGTAAAACAAAAAAAAAACGCAATAAGCGACTGGTTTGCGCAAAAGTTATAGCGCCTACAAAATAGGGGACAGAATTATTTTTTTTTATTATTTTTTTTTACTAGAAATGGCGGCGATCTGCGTTTTTTATTGGGACTGCGACGTTATGGCAGACACATCGGACACCTTTGACACATTTTTGGCGCCATTCACATTGATACAGCGTTCACTGCTATAAATATGCACTAATTACTGTATAAATGTGACTGGCATTGAAGGGGTTAACACTAGGGGGTGAGGAAGGGGTTAAATGTGTATCCTGTGTGTTTTAACTGGGGGGGGAGGGGGGTGACTGGGGGAGGTGACCGATATGTGTCCCTATGTACAAGGGACACAGATCGGTCTCCTCTCCAGAGACAGGACGCTGCCTCTGTGTAAAACGGCAATGAGAGATGATCTCATATGTTTACATATGAGATCATCTCTCATTGGCCGCACAGATAGCATCGCAAACAGCCACTCTGATCAAGGGACACGGCCAACACAGAATTTCCCAGTGGCGCACTCTGGAGCGCACGCGGGGAACGTGCTAGTGACAGGCCATCAATTGAGGGCTTGTTGGTGATTTAGATCTGCGCTGAAGCCGTCATTCGGCTATAGCACGGATCTCAACTAGTTAAGTAAGTGTCTCTAATGCTGGCCATACACAGGTCAAATTTCGAAAGATCTTTCCTTTAAAAATCTAATCTAAGAATTTTCGTTCGTATTTCGCACTGTTAGTGGGCTGCAGCAACAGCCAATTTTCGTACGTCCATTGAATTTTAAAAATCCAACATTTTGGATATTTTTTGAAAAAACAAAATGATTTTCTAATCAATGATGGGAGAATTGGATGAGAAATGTAATCAAAAAAGAAATGTGCATGTGCAAGAAAAGAAAATTCCCGGAAAGAAACAAAGGTTCCCATAAAGAAAGAAGATTCCTAGACACGGAAATTCTTTTCTGTAGGAACATGAGGTGAAATTGAAGGTTTGGTCGGTCGAATTCCAAAATCAATGGTGATCAGATCACAAAACGCACAAATTTTCTAATTTTCAAAAAAGTTCTTTCGAAATTCGACCTATGTATGGCCAGCATTACAGGACTGACCAACTAGCAGCCTTTATGCATGCCGTAGAACTTTGTTTGCATCCTGTGAGGCCCGCCCCAATTCTCATTCCAGGCCATCATTCGTTTTACCACTATTGTTGGCATTTCTCAGCTGTAATTTTGACGGCCAGGAATTTTTGTGTAGTGGCATACTGCAGCATCTGCAGTTGCTGTTTTATGTGGCAATGCTTTTAAACAATGTTAGTAATACTGTTCAAAAGCTTCATTCAGAAAGAACATAATTGTTGCTGTCACCAGCAGATTAATAGGGTGATCTTTAATCTGAATAAGATACTAGCTAAAGCAACCCTTTGAATGCACCAATAACATACTTGTACCCTTTTTAAAATACAGCATGTTATAATGCACAGTAGTGTTATCTTCTGTTGTGTTGTGGTGCAACACCGGTGCGTTGGTAAGGTGTGTTGGGGTGCCATTAAGAATGAATAGTAGTGCAGTGCACCCGTGCATATAAAGCACATATTTAAGCATATTTTAAGGCAACACGAAAGTGTGACCCCACCATTGCTCTTTGTAAAGCTTAATTAATGACAAAACAACAAAAAATGTGAATAGGGAACACACAGATCTGCCTGGGTGAATGCTGCAAGGTCATGCAACAATGTAACAAATTATTTATTTATTTTATTATTTTTTAAGACAGACATAACTTTCTTTGGTGGTATGTAATAAACACTGGGTACTTAATTTAAACTGTTTAAAGGAAAAAAGAACATTTTGAAACAAAAATCTTTTTATTTATTTTTTCAACTTCCCTGTTATATAATATATCAAATAAACAATTTCATTATAAATTTACATCATATTCTGCTACATTTCTTTGGTAAAAATAAATTCCATTGACATCTATATCAGATGGAATACATTTTTCTTATTCA
Source organism: Rana kukunoris (assembly GCA_029574335.1). Lineage (NCBI taxonomy): Eukaryota > Metazoa > Chordata > Amphibia > Anura > Ranidae > Rana > Rana kukunoris. Next base: position 213,992,816 of record CM056050.1, on the reverse strand, counting down.
TAATGCCCAGTTGTTACTCACTGCGGGCCCTGTTGTAAACAATGTCTGGATTGCAATTTCTTAACTTGGGGTACTAGTACCAACACAAATGCACCCTGACCCTAGCTTAATCCTCTCTGAGGCTGGGTTCACACTTGTTCCGACAACGCTCCTACATTGGGAGCTCATGTAGCATGAAGTGTGAAAATCAATGTTTCCCTATGAGAGCTGTCTTAACTGGTCCTACACAAGTCGGTCCGACTTTGAAACTACTCCCTGTACTACTTTGGTTCTACATCGATCCTACTTGAGCCCATTGAATATCATTGACGTAGGACCAAAGTAGGAGCCTTGTCCTAACGATCCGACTTTTGCCATCTGACATGTGATTACAGCACCAGTAAAAGGAATTTTTCTCACTCTGGGATTGTTTTGATTGGTCAAAGAACAAGTCAGTCTATCACAAAGTAGGACCAAAGTAGTATCCTGTTCATGAAAGTAGGATGGATGTAGGACCAATGTAGGATCAATGTAGGATCAATGTAGGACAAATGTCGCAGAGCAAAGTAGGCTGAAAGTCGTGTAGTGTAGTGTGAACCCAGCCTCAGGCTGGGTTCACTCTATACTACATGACAGCAGTACAACTTTCATCCTACTTTGCTCTGCGACATCTGTCCTACATTCATCCTACATTGATCCTACATTGCTCCTACATCCATCCGACTTTCATGAACAGGATACTACTTTGAACCGACTTTGTGATAGTCTGACTTGTTCTTTGACTAATCAAAACAATCCCAGGGTGAGATAAATTCCTTTTACTGCTGCTGTAATCACATGTCGGATGTCTGATAAGGACAAGGCTCCTACTTTGGTCCGACTTCAATGATATTCAATGGGCTGAAGTATGATGAATGTCGGAGCAAAGTAGTACAGGGAGCGTCTTCAAAGTCGGACAGACTTGTGTCGGATCAGTTAAGACAGCTCTCATAGGAAAACATTGATTTTCACACGTCATGCTACATGAGCTCCCAATGTAGGAGTGTTGTCGGAACAAGTGTGAACCCGGCCTCAAACAAATGCTTAAAGATATACAAGGATGTTATGGTTTAATCTGATCAGTTGTATGGCAGCAAGTAATCCAGGACAACTGATAAGGCTGTAAATTTACACCACTTGTGCACTCCAGAGTGTCATTGGCTATTCCACCTCACAGACTTTTTCCATTGCACTTTGTTGCAAATTTCATGTAGAGGGACAGAATCCTACACACAAAGGAATCTCTCTCCAGCATGTTTTTTTTTTTTTCTCCACCATGTTTTATTACATATACATTTCCCTTAACGCAAGCCTCATTACAAATTCATTAACATAATTAAAATATATTCAGTCTCAGGAATGTGGAAATCTTGAATGTGTTAACTTGAATGTGTTATTTGTGATTGCCTCTTTTTTTGTGTTCAGCTTGCAACTTATTTAGTTTAATATTATTATTGTTTGTGCGCTGATTGCTGTTTTTTCACATTACTTTAAATAGTTCTGAACTTTGGGGGGAAGGATCAGCGACACAGCGGTCACATGATGGGAAGTCAGTTCCACCAGCTACTGAACATTAATCCGAACTGAGAGCTGTCTTTGACAGCTTGGTCTTTGTGCTGGTAGCACACAGCGAGCGCGCTTTTAGCACATAAACATTGGTTACCCAGCAATGCGTGTGGGCATTAAAGCTTACCCTTTTAACCCTGCACATATGCGTTGGTCATAAAGGGTATACCCATTATTTACTGCAAATCTAGCTTTGTGCCTTAAAATTGAGGACGGTGTTAAACTGAAGTTTTTATTAGGAAACTGTTGTGCTTTCTCATTTGTTTTCCTGTAAGAGAAATACATTCTTGTTTGCATACCCATCTAATAAGTATAGACGGTTTGAAGAGTGGCAGGAGTGTTTTATGGTGCAACAATCAATTTACTAAAACAGTGTCTTCTATAAGATGGAGAATTGTTGTTGTTTTTGTGTGTTTTTTTTTTAGCAGAACTGTGATTAGTTCTAAGAAAATGACCTCTAAAGTGACAATGCAGTAGAAGTTTCGTAAATCATTTCTTATCTAGGGACACTTATTCAAAGTGTTCCCTTCAAAAACTGAATTTTAGTGTTGGGTAAACGTAACTTTAAATAGTCCACCTGTATTGTTTTTATATATTTCAATAAATAATGCCTATTGTGAGTAGATATAAACACTCAAGAGAAATCGCATATCCAACAGAAATACTGAGTGATTGTAAGGTTATTCAGCTTGGCACATTACATTTAGGCAGAACATATACTGTATGGGCCAGATTCTCGTAGCTGCGCGCCTAATTATGCAGGCGTTGCGCATCTCAGATGCACTACGCCGACGTAACGTGGAGTGGCAAGTACCATATTCCCTAAGTAAATGTGCTCCAAGATGCGCCTGCGTCGCGTAAAATCATCGGCGTAATCCGGCGCAACTCCAAAGTAGGAGGGAAGTGGGCGTGTTGCATTGTAATGAAGCGTGACCCCATGCAAATGCAGGCCGGGAAGAACGGGCATGCGCCGTGACGTGAATGACCCGCGCCGTGACGTGGTTGACCCACGCCGTGACGTGGATGCCTTCTGCGCATGCGCAAAGCCTCTCGACGATTCGCCGGCGCAGGGTATATAATGCGGCACACATGCACCCGTGCAGCGCAAACGTATCCCATTTTTTTGATTGTCACGGGGAAAACGTTGTGCAGGACCATGACTACTGTTGATAAGGAGAGGAGGAAGAAAAATTTCTCCCCAGAGGAGAGGGCCATTGTTGTCAGGGCAATGGAAAGATATGATTCACGGCTCCATGGTGCTGACAGTGCCCGGGACCAGCAAGTCCCGGAGGGATCGAATCCTGATGAA